>OX387192.1:4763720-5363720 GCA_947561395.2 Buxus sempervirens
CATGTCGTGCCCGGCCTGGCCTGATAAGTAACCCTACTTACACATCATTGGGAAGATTTATTAATAAAATGGTACAATAGTTAAAATCACCTCAATTTTTTAAAACTCAATAATTAGTTGCAAAACTATTCTACTCCATCTTTCTTTATACATGCAACACTTTAAATGCACCCGGCTAGTGTATATAAATGGATTAAGCAATGCATTATACCCTCACATCTAGCACTTAATTACCCAATGCACAAGCATGGCCAAACACAACCTTAATCTCAAACCTCCATGAAACCCTGGTCAGAGACATTTCCAAGTTAAATCTTTAGCCATAATGGTATCAGTTATATCCCCATCAATGTCAACTAAAAGAATGCTTCCAAGTGATATCCCACTTAGTGATGGCAACGGTTCAGTTAAAACCGGTAAACCATACCAAACCAATCCAATTAGGGTTAGTTTTGGGTTGTCCTCGAACGGTTTTAGTTTTAAGGCCAAACCTAACCAACCTAATTATATATACAGATGTTTAAGTTAGATCACCGGGTAAATCAAACCAAAACGAACCTATTATGTTTTGGTTTTTATACTAAAAACATATTGAGGCCGTTTGAATTCGCTTTTGCCTTTTGGTTTGGAGTATATTTAATCGATTACGTTGCCATCCTTAATCCCACTCATGACTCAAGCAAAACGTCCTCAAGTCATAAGCATCATCACAATTCCAAACTTTTTCCACACCAAATGAGTCGTGAAGAGAAACAATACAATCACTGCCTTGCGAAAGCTTACAAGGCCACCATCCCAAAAGAACCGTCATTTCTCAAAACAATGCAAGAAACAACTGATGCTATGGAAAAGCATTAGCCCAATTCCAAGATGCTTCTCTTGCATAGCAAACCTTTGATAAGAAGTATTGGGCAAGCCTTAGATATATGCAGAGAAAGCCTATTTAAGCACATGAAACAAATACTTTGGTTCCAGTCAACACTCAGCTTTCATCCTGCAATTAAAATACAATGCAAATATAATTACAAATTGAGACCGAGAAACAGAAAAGACGAAAGAGAACAATCAGATCAACTAAACACTATGTAACTAGAACCAGCTACCTTCAACTCATAAGGAAAAACCACTGAGCCGGATCATTTATTTAAACAGATTTCAATTATAAATTTGAAGATGGGATCTGAATTAAATTGCTGTTCAGATTCTAAGATTGTTAGTTTCAGAGGGTTCAACCGTAAGTTGAAAATACGGAATAATATATCAGTTCCAATCATTCACAATAAATCAATATAACACATGCCATGGTCTATACACATTAAAAAACATGAACATCAAATGTATATGTGGGTGTCTTATCACCACTTTGTGTCAATTACCATTATCAACAGAAAGCAATTCAACTACCCTCATGTTAGTGTAAAGGCTACACAAATTCAGAAAGAAAGAAACATGAGCTATAAGGATCAAATCCACAAAAATGTTTCAGATTTCCATTCAATTGAAACATATCATATTTATCTACATCCTCAACATCATTGATGTAGGACAGCAATATAAAAAACTTAGATTCTGAAGTAGAAAAATGGGGAAGAGGGAAAAAGAAAGAAAGAAAAGAAGCTTAAGAGAAAATCATCATTCAATATTCATCAAAAAAATTTCCATCCTAATAAAAAAACTTAGGTTTAAATAGGCTAAAGGACTAAACCTAATGGAAATAATAAAACATAATCTAAGTTGGACTTGAACTAGAAGTCCATCAACAAAAATAACAGAAAGGCCCAAGATTACTGAAATCACAAACCAACCCAAATAATATTAATGCGAACCCAATAAAAATTCAAATAATAATTCCATATCTAATATCCCAATCATCTAGCCACAACGTTATTGTATGAGTTATCTTTCGATATCATCGTCCATACACTTGTGTAATAGGTGGCCTATATCTGGTGTTCGCACCAATCATCATTTGAGTTAATCCCTTTAGGTTGTCTCTCCATTTTTATCTCAATTCTGGGCCCATAGAAAGAGAAAACCAAAATCCATTTCCTAAAACACAATAAAAATATAAGGCCAAAGGCAGTTTTAAGTGACGTAAATGATCTTTAAATACAGTACTTATTTTAGTCGTGTAAAGTTCGTAAGATATGGTGCTGATCAATACATATTTCATGGGAATTACTACAGTTGAATCTTTTTTTTTTTTGATGAATAATGAAAATTTCATTAGATCAAAAGGAGAGAGGAGCACCTCACAAGGAGTGAGAACACCCCAAAAAACATAATAAAACCACAAAAAAACCAAAAATAGAAGACTCTAAGGGTCCTCCAACATGATAGACTACATCAAAAAACCGTCACCAAAGCAAAACTTTACTAAACCACCCCAAACTACATATCGGTGAAAGACGTCTATTTCCTGATGATGTCCATAGATGTGTATGAATCAAAATCCTTCTACCCCGAAGCCCAAAAAGCAGATAATGAAAACACCTGGTCTACCACACTAGACCTTCTCACCTTCTCGTCTTAAAAAATACACCTATTCCGCACCCTCCATAATGTCCATAATGTTGCAAAAAAAAACATCCCCCTGTAAAGTTTTCTCCCTAACCTGCTGAATCCCAAAAATCGCCACTGAAAAGCTAACTCCCGTATGGTATAAGGAAGTACCCAAGAAACATTTCCCAAATACAATAAATGCCTCCATACGTGATCAACAATAGAGCATCTAAGCAGAAGATGATCCACCGATTCGGCCTCCTTCATACACATCGGGCATACCTGGGGAGACAAAGCTATATGAGGCTGGCGATGCTGTAATACATCCAGTGTGTTAATCTTATAGTGCAAAACAGTCCTGACAAAAACTTTAACTTTAGAAGGAATGGCAGCTTTCCACAAAAAGGAGATGGGAAAGGCCACCGAAGGGATATATGCTGATTTTGACAAATGAGTGAAAAAGGAAGCAACAGTAAAACTATTACCAGAGTTAAGAGTCCAACCCCGCCTATCTAAAATGAAAGAATGGGATAATGATACCCTCATTGAGATTATTCAAAAGATTTGCCAACTCATCTAGTTCTGCAGGACGGAGGTCACGTTTAAAATTCAGATTCCACTCGACTCCGTGAGATGATGGAGAAAGAATCTCACAAACCAAAGGATCAGGCAACACACGAACTCTATAAAGCCTAGGGTATAAAGAAGAAAGAACCTGACCCCTGACCCTTCCACCAAATATCAGACCAAAACCTGATGAGATTACCTGTACGCAATTTCAATTGAATGAAAGGGAAGAATGCTTCAGCAAGACGTAAGACTGCATTCCATGGACCATGCCTCCGACTTCGACCACCCCGTTTTCACCTCTAATCCATTATGATGGATCCCATAAAAGTTTGCCACAACCTCAAGCCATAATGTCTCCCTTTCCTCCCCAAACCGCCAATGCCACTTACCAAGTAATGCCTTATTCCGGGAACCGAGATTTCCTAAAGATAATCCTCCATTGTTCTTATGACGACTCACCACTCTCCAATTCACAAGATGAAACCTTTTTTGCTCTCTCCCTTCCCACAGAAAATCACGATGGATTTTTTCAATTCTACTCCAACACTTTAGCTAGAGCCCTGAACAAAGACAAATAATAAGTCGGGATATTCTCTAAAGTTGATTTAATTAGCGTAAGACGCCCTCCAATAGACAAAAACTGTCTTTTCCAATTACCCGCTCTCCTAGACACCCTATCCACTACCGGATCCCAAAAACTAAACAAGTTTGATCTCCCCCCCCCCCCCCAACGAAAGGCCTAAATATTTCATCGGCAGACTTTGAAAATTACAACCTATACTAGACACAAATTCGACCATCCTTTCCTCCCCAATGTTAATACCCGCTATACTACATTTTGACACATTCACACTCAACCCTGACATAATCTCGAAAACTTTCAAAACACATTGACACCAAAAGACATTCTCCATTTTGGCTTCTAATAGCAATAAAGTGCCATCTGCGAATTGTAAGTGAGAGATCTGATTTCCACTTCTACCAATAGCGAAACCTTTAATTTTATCCATTTTTTCGCCCCAAATAAATAACCTACTTAAAACATCACTCCCCAAAGTGAATAGGAAAGGCGACAAGGATCACCTTGCCTAAGCCCACGACTTGACGGAAAAAAACCTCTAACCTGACCATTAAGAAGCAACGAAAACGAGATCTTATCCCCCCCCCCCCCCCCCCCCAAATCCACCTTTGCCAACGATCTCCAATTAAATATGAGTAGCAAGAATTGGTGCAAGAGTCTTAGATGCTTCAGTAACGAATGCAGCTAATGGGGACAAAGATGCCACCAAAGATGGCTGAGTACCCCCCCCCCCACACCCAAAATCCACCTTCGCCAACGATCTCCAATTAAATATGAGTAGCAAGAATTGGTGCAAGAGTCTTAGATGCTTCAGTAATTAATGCAGCTAACGGGGACAAAGATGCCACCAAAGATGGCTGAGTATTGTCATTCCTTGATTGACATCTTGTTATTTGCGTCCTCTTCTTCTTAGGAACAACTGGCATTTTGCTAGTTTTGGTGGTGAAGATGGGACTTGTGCAATCTTTGTATGATGCTCCCAACTCAAGTACCTTTGGGCGGCATATGATTGCTGAGTTACTTCTTTCAGTTGTATGAGTTGAAATTATTTTCTTGTGGGGAAGGAGTTTGTCCCCTTGAGTCCCCGAACTTTGGTGACTTTGATGTCTTTGTTTTTGGTGTTGAAGGAGAAGTATCTTCGATCTCCTTGATGGTTGTCATCATAGATGATGCCGTAGTGATCGTGGGAGTTGGAACAGTCACTATATTGATTGGAATAGCACCAATCATAATCTAAGTCGGCATTATGACCCTGGCATGAGGCTTGGTGAGCACCTTAGGGCTTTCTGCTTTAGGGGTGGCCTTAGTGCTTGGAGCCTTGGTGATATTAACCTTTGAGCTTAGAGCTTCAGTGCATGTAGCCTTCATCTTACAGCTTGGTTTCTTTGATTTAGACTTCTTGGTCTTAGGGGTCGGTTCGTACTGTTGGGCCGCATTGATCATTGCCACGCCCCAAAGGCTCTTTTGCTTTTTTGACGCATCTGAGGCCTTCTTGTTCTTCTTGCTCCTTCTAGTCTTCAGAGACTTGTTAGAAGTAGCTAGGGGTTGATAATCAATTCCCAGAGGGGAACGACCAATGGTGAAAGTGGCCATATAGCTAGCCTTCCTTGATCTTTTTTCCGTTCCTTCCTTGGTGTCATGATGCTTGTGGTAGTAAACGGTTACTTTGGTACTATATTTGAAAAGCACGCAAGAAAAAAAAATTACAACTATTCAGTCTTATAAAGCTAGAGATGAAAGGGAGAAGGGTCCCACTGAGCGTGCCAAAAACCCGGTCGACCCAAAAATTTGATTTTTGATTGAACAAAATTTCACCCATTTGTACGAGTTTTTATTTCTTGGGGTGCGGACCCATCGAGGATGTCTAGGTACAAAACAATCCCCTTCATTACAATTCCAAAACATTAGAGAAAACCCTTTGATTCTAACTTCAAAAGTGCTTTTTTGAGATGGTTTTGGTTTTATTTTAATTGTGGCTGAACCCGGTTTAATTTTCTCCGGTTGTCTACATATCCCTTTTGAGGGATCAAGCCAAGTCATAGTTCAAAATGACAATTTAAGTTTGAATTTGATTTGGTTTATTTTTAATTGCGACTGAACCTGGTTATAAGTTTGTCGGGCTGCTTACATACCCACTTTTGGGATCAAGTCAAAACGTATTTTTTTCAAAAATATATCATCAGTAGGTTGTGTGAATTGTGATATCCTGATCCCACATTGGAAACCCTGATGTTGTTCGTGGGAGGTGGTTGGACCAATGGGGGCAGGCCCATGAGGGGTTGGCAGGCTTCTAGGGCCACTGTAAGGGGACATGCAATCCTAAATGGGAAAGATTGTGATATCCTGATTCCACATCGGAAACAGATGAATGCCCGATAAAGTATAAGAGTCAGGGAGAATACTTAACTTAATGAGGCACCTATTGGGCGGACAAAACTGTGCGAGCTAAGGCCCAAAGTGGATAATACCTCGCTGGGTTGTGTCATTACATGAATGCACAATCCTTTTAAGTTGAAATCGTGCACATGCATGACTTCCTTCAAATGAGTTGATTAAGAAAATAAATAGATAACAAAAGGGGAGGTGGGCATAGTGGAAAGATAACTGCTTCCTACTTAAGTGGCAATTATTTGCTACTTGCCACTTTAACAGGGAGGAGTTGCACAACTAAATCTCACCATCTAAGAAGAAACTTAAGAAATCAATCAAGTGGAGGTTTAATGGAAAACCACAAATTTATTGCTCCTCGTGCATTGCATGCATTACCTTCATAGACGAAGATTTGTAACTCGGGTCAAAAAACCACAACAAAACTCTTTATTTCAAGGGGTTTACTTTAGCTATAAACATACTTCCCCTAAGAGCTTTTAAGGTCATGAGTATTAATCCCAAACAATTGTTGCCCTCAATGATGCCAATTCAAGAGTTCAATTAGGCAAGACAAAGGGCATACGGCACAGTTGCCCTTAAAGTGGAAATCAAAGAATTATATTCCGATAGCCTCTTTCATGTGATCGATGCTGATACATCATATAATGCCCTCCTTGGACACCCATGGCTTCACACATATGGGGTGATTTCTTGAACACTGCACCAATGTTTCAAGTTCAACAAAGATGGGGAAGTGACCTTGAGATTCACCTTTGCTTTCTTGAACTCTTCAGAAGAATTCATTGGCCCAATCACTCGGTCAAAGGCAAAGTTGCTGCTTCTGGATCGCTCTGATTCTTCAAGCAAGGGATCATGTTCTGAGGAGAACCCTTTAATACCAACCATGAGTTCTTCCATGGACCTACTATGTGGACATTTGTAGTCTATCTTCCAAGAAGAGGAACTTCCAGAGGGGTTATCACCGGATTTCCAAAACAAATTAAACATGAGTTCTATTGAAGTTGAGCCTAAAACCATGTCTGTAATGGTAACAGGCACATCAAATATTGAGGAGCAGTTGCAAGAATTGCAAAGAAAAATGGCTAAGAAAGATGTAGAAATTGCGTCTCTCATTGCTCTTAGCAGCACAAAAAGAAGTGTCAACATCGGCAGCCCCTCCACCTCACGTGGATATCAAAACCTTGATTGCTGAAGTGATCAAAGAATTTCTAACTTCCATGTCACCACCTGCGCTTGGCTATCAAAAAACCATACCTTGCACATTATCAAAAGCCAACCTTTGAGAAATTTGATGATATAAATGGCTCAAATCAAGAACACTTGGCTCATTTCTACTCTGTGTGCGAGGCATCAGCATTGATAGATGCCTTGTTGATAAGGCAATTTGTCCAATCTTTAAAAGAAGCCGCCTTCACATGATATACTCAGTTACCTCTAGGCTCCATACATACATGGGATGATATGTAGAGAGCTTTCTTAGCTCAGTTTGTTAGCCCAAAGAAGAAAATTTCCATCGTTGACTTTGTAGATGCAGAACAAAAGGTCAAAGAGAGTGTTAATGATTTCATAAACAGATGACAAAATCTTAACCTCCAATGCCTGAAAAGATACCAGAACAATCTTCCGTCCAGATGTGTGCCAATAATCTCTTGCCAAAGATTGCTACATTTGTGGAAATTGCTGAGCCACAATCATTCAATGCACTTGTCTCAAAAGGCAAGCAAGTGGAACGGCAAATGCTCATCAGAAGTCGACAACAAGAGTCGACAGAGAAGCCTCTTGTTGTTGCAAATGGCAAGACTAAAGCAAAAAGAAGTGAAAAAAAGGAGGCTATGTCTACTTTTGTAAAAACTAACAAAAAGAAAGAAAATGGAATGGAAGTGGGAATGGAAAATCAAAGAACCCTCCCAAACCTTTGAAAGAAAGAAAGGAAAAAAAATTCTCCTTCGAAGATAACAATGTTGAATCAATATTTGAGGATCTTCTTGAAGACAATGTCATTGTGCTTCCCGAGACAAAAAGACAAGAAGATATTGATAAGACTTCAAATCCCAAGTATCGTCGATAACATCGCATTGTCAATCATACCCTCAAGGATTGCTTTGTCTTTAATGACATAATCCAAAATATGATTGACAAAGGGGAGATGAAATTTAAAGGCCTCCTAAAAAGGAATCTATTGCGGCATCAAATAATGTGTCTTTAGTTGATGAACCAGTACAGATCGCTTCACTGCCACCAGAGCCCATTCCTCTGCAATTTAAAATGGACGATAACACAATTATCGCCTATGATTATCTGGATATGCCACGTTGCAGTAATCCCCATATTCTCACGCTCTATGAGCTCATGATTGAACCAAATCTGGAATATTGGGATGATTCACCAGTGATAGAAAATGAAGTGGGAGATGGTTAGTAGACTTATAGAAGTAAAAGAACACAGAGACAAGTTGCAACTGATTCGCAATCAAGAGATTTTTCAGAAATGACCTCTCGTGGCCACAAATGGTTTGGAAGGAAAAATAAGGCTTCTAAAAAGAAGAAAAAGGCACAAAAGAAAGCACAAGTACTGCCAAAAGACTATGTCGAGTTTGATTTGTCAGAAGATGACTTGCTTAAAGATGAAATTATGCCATGCTGCATGGTCTCTTTTGAAGTGAATGAGGAGGCCGAATCCAACCAAGAAGTTGATAGTAATAGGCCCTCTTGAAATGAATGTCACGATCATCATCAACATGAAGCTATTTTACTGGTGAAGCGTCAGGTAGTGATTGGCTGGGACTCTCAGCAATAGGAATGTCATGATTCACCTCAATATATTGGTTGAACATCAGAAAATGATTGGCTTGGACTTTCAGTTATGGGAGTTTAGCACTTACGTTCCAAATTTAGTAGAGGACTAGAGATTCATTGACAACTATATCTCCAATCCTAGATGCATATTTAATTCCTTTCAAACCAGTTGATACTTCACGAAGGCTTCTCACAACATACACAAAGTTTCTTCGGGATTTGAAAGGAGTCCTCATCAGAGCAGAACTAATCTCATTCAAAGGTCGGCCTAAGTAAGGGAATGCCTGTTTGGCCTACCATCGCACATAGTAAGTATCATGCGCATATACCCGCATAGCTCATTCTTGGTATTTGAAAGAGAGCGCCGCTATTCCTCTGAATGAGACAATGTTATGCCAAAAACAAGTCTTCTATACCTTAGTTGTTCCTCTAACTGAAGTAAAACTGGAACTTATTGGAAGGTATGCCGTAGTCAAAATCAAATTGACGAGCAAATCTGTTCGAACAGTAAGGTTTCAGCCAAGAATTTAAACCAATCCTTACATGAATTAAACCAGATCTCATGCTAATCAGAAGATCAAATCTCTCATCAAATAATTCTTCTTGGTCAATAAGAGTAACATCATCTTCCTCTAGAAAACTTGTAAGCCCGGCAATAAAATGAAGATTATGTTGGAACATTGCTCGTGCTTAAAACTTACTCTTTCAGCTTGCCATCACACCGACATATCTTACCATTTGAGGATAACCACATGGAAATTCGGTATTAGGACAACTGGTATAAAGACAAGAAAAATGCTCTACTGACCATGCTACAACATAGTGGCTTGGAAAAAGGGGATTGGCATACCCTGGACCGTTTGGGAAAGTGGCTCTCTCTCCTATAGCATGATAGATGAGCCCCAATACAATAGGTGCCAAAGAAACCACTGTGCCTTGGCTATCAAAGAAGCTATCAGAAAGGTTTCTGGCATCACATCTTCTTAATCATATGGCAGCACAAAACGGCTTAACCATAAAGCCAATTAAGCAGCCAGTTACCACGTTCTGAAATGTTTGAGGGCAATTTCATCTTGCCCTCGACTGCTTGTCCCATTGGTGAACCTCGAATCAATCTCTTATGTGAGTTACAAACTGTCTTTTGTTCACCTAAGGCACCACCCTCACCAATAGTAGAGTATAACAAAGGTTCTCTGTAGAAATGCTCAATCCATGTGTGCCATTTAATGCAATGCACTTTAAGATATGAGCAAATATCACTTATGGACCTTCAATAATTCCCTTACAATCAAGAGATGCTGACCTTCAGTCTTTTTAAGGAGAGAATCTCCTGGTTAAGAGTGATCTTTATTAAAAAAAATGCCAAAAATAGGCAAGACACCAATGAGTTTGAGGTCATAAAGAGAAATACCGACTTCTTCCCCAATTGTATGAAGAGTATTGGACTGTGCGCTCCACGGTTCACAAAAGGCCTGCCTATCTTGGTGCTGTGCTGATGCAAGAAAATAGGCCTATTGCCTATCTTAGTCAAGCTCTTAAAGGTAAAAATCTGGCCCTTTCTACTTATGAAAAGGAAATGTTAGCTTTGGTTAGCGCAGTCCAAAAATGGTGTCCATATTTGTTGGGGGCTAAGTTTATCATCAAAACTGACCAGAAAAGTTTGCATTACATATTGAGTCAAGCCATTACTTTGGCTCAACAAAAATGGTTGGTTAAATTAATGGGGTTTGATTTCTCGATTGAGTATTAGAAAGGGCTTGAGAATTCAGTGGCAGATGCATTGTCTAGAGCACATGAAGGGGAATTAAATGCTCTCTCTCAACCCATTCCTCATTGGGTTGATCCTATCAAAGAAGAAGTTGATCAAGACCCATAACTATAAGCTTTAATCCAGAAGATTACAGCAGGTGAAACTCTCAGACCATGGGAATTTAAAGAAGGTATCATTTTCTTCAAGAATCGTATTTATCTCAGGCATGGATCTCCTTTGATTCCTTCTATAATTTCTGAATACCATGCGAGCACTCATGAAGGCTTGCATAAAACCTTGCACTGCATAAGGTCTAATTTCTATTGGAAAGGGATGAAAGGAATTGTTTGAGAATTCATAAAAGCCTGCTATGTTCGTCAAACCCACAAGGCCGAGTTGACCAAACCAGCAACACTTTTGAATCCATTAACCATCCCTAAACATGTGTGGACAGATATTTCAATGGATTTCACAGAGGGCTTCCCCACCTCTAAGGGTAAATCTGCAACCTTTGTTGTAGTGGATAGGCTATCTAAATTTGCACACTTTATTCCTATTAGCCATCCATACACAGCCACCTCTATTGCCCAAGTCTTCTTTGACAATATTTTTAAGCTTTATGGTATGCCAGAAACTATTGTATGTGATCATGACCAAATATTTACAAGCACTTTTTGGAATTAGTTGTTTCAGCGGAATGGGGTGAAGTTTAACTATAGTTCCGCTTACCATCCTCAAATAGATGGGCAAACAGAGGTGGTAAATTGAACCTTAGAGATGTATTTGAGATGTCTAACCAGTTCTAAACCTGCAGCTTGGGTTAAATGGGTGTCATGGGCTCAGTTCTGTTATAATACCAGCATTCATGCTTCCACGAGTAAGACCCCCTTCCAAATCTTGTATGGACGAGACCCTCCTGCTATTATCGCACATGTTCGTGGGACAGCCAAGGTTGAATCAGTAGAACAGCTTCTATTGGACAGAGATGAGCTGATCCGGGAAGATAGAAGGCATCTCATGGTAGCTCAGAATAGAATGAAGATGCAATATGATAAGAAGCATGTAGAGAGGAGTTTTGAGGTCAGTGATTCTGTCTACTTAAAACTGAGGCCCTGCCATCAACAATCAGCTGCATAGAGAAGAAACCAGAAATTGGCAGCCAAGTATTTTGGACCTTTCAAGGTGCTAGCTCGGGTGGAGAGGGTGGCCTATCGATTGCAGTTGCCTGTGAATGCTAAGCTCCATCCAGTGTTCCATGTATCTCTCTTGAAGAAGCAAATAGGTGAAGGAGCTGATGTCTCAAGTGAACTTCCCACTTTCGCAAATCACATTGCAACAGAAGGTCCTCAGCCTAAGACTATTTTAAACACTCGTTTCAATAAGAAGAAGAAGGAAGTGCTAGTTCTTTGGGAGGATAGAAGTTTGGCAGATGCTACTTGGGAAGATAGTGAAGAGATGGCAGCAAGATTTCCAGAATTTTCCCTTGAGAACAAGGGAAATTTTTCACAGGGGAGGAAAGTTGATATGCGCAACACAAAAGCATACACATGCAGATGCCTTAATGTTATGTCTCTAGAGAGAAGAATCAATCAGCAATATTCTTTCTTTAATTATTGTAGGTAGGTTGCCATTAGAAAGTTCATCCTTCCCTTAATCGTGTGGTTGTTTAGAATAGTCAATTACTTATTTCATTCTTGCTATAGATTTGGTAATAGAGAGCTACAGGGCATGTTTCCATTTTGATTCCAACTCTTATGCATTTTCAATTTAAAAGCCATAAGCATGAATAAAGCATTATTGAATCTTCTCTCAACATTAAGTTCTTATCAAGGAGGCCTGATTCACCTCTAATAAGCGGTTAAAGGAGGACAAGGATCCCTCGATATTTTATTCTGCAAATATAGGTAAATCACGCAAGATTACTCCTTGTGCTTTACCTGTACACAAACCTGTTACGCGCTCTTAGACGGAAGCACGTAACATTGAGCTCCTATAAAAATGTAAAATTGTATAGTTGTTGGGGAATAATGTATTCAGAGGAACATAAATCATCCAATTAATCATCATAACCATTTTATCTTGTTTTTTGTTGAGAAGATAGCTGCAATACATCAAGTTGAGGTTAAAGACAATAATTGCATTCCTATTATTATTAAAGCTATTAAGAGGTCTATGGAGGCAAAGGAGATTCTTAAAGTGGCAATTCAGGTGAAAAAAGGGCAATTTTAAGGAACTTATATATCTGGAGTGGCCTCTCCATTATAAGGACAATTGAACTAGAGGTCAATATTAGAAAGGAGTATCCTCGTGTCATCAATGAAGATTGTCAGTTGTAATGCAAAGGGGATGAGGAGATTCGTTAAAAGAAATAATGATCAAGCATAAATATTATAGGTCCAGCCACGTAATTAAAGAAACAAATAGAATCCCTTAATTTTAAATTAATTAGTTGTCTTTGGGGGGCTGCATAGGAGGGGAGCGTTGAAAAGGGAACTTTTCATTCTCCATAAGGTTCTAGCTATAATGTGAATAACTTGAGTGGATGTTCACAGATATTATAGTCCAAATAGGCCAAGAATTAGAGAAACGTATTGAGAGGGCTTGGGGGAGATTTTTACTGAGCAGGAATTACCTTGGTGCATCACTAGGGATTTAATGTGATTAGCTTCTCTATCAAAAAAAAAAGGTCAAAAAGAATTAATACAAATTTATGGACTTTGTGGGCTATAGTGAATTTGAACTTGTGGACTCTTCATAGCAGACAACAAATCTCACTGGATCAAACATGCAGGATAACCTAGTGCTTTGGATTGGGTAGGGCCTTCGATTCACAATTTTCATGCCCACCCGCTCTCTCATAGGAACTCTTACTCCCTCATCTCATCAGTCAGAATTCCCAAGATCTGATTTCTCCACTGCCAATTTATCAGCCAAGGAGTTTGATGATCTGAGGGCTAAGTCACAAAAATATAGCTTCGAGCAAAATATGTCTCAACCTTCACGGAACCTCCACATTTGCTTTCATACAATGAATGATAACATCACAGTCGCCCTCGACTACCAATCTGAAATATCCTTCCTTGCCTAATTGCAACTCCTTCAAGCATGCTAGCAATTCTATGGTAGTGGAAAGCCCTTCTCCACAAGGACCACCAAAGGCAAGAATGATATGACCATGAGAATCTCTAAACATTCCTCCAATGCCTGAAGGCCAACAATTTCCAAATGAACACCCATCAAAGTTAATATTGATAATCCCTGGAAGAGGCAGGCACCATCTAATTGGACTAATTAGGACAGGTGGGCTAGAGAGGCAAATATCCTACTAGCCTCATTTGACATTGATAGTCCCATAAAATCCAAAAGCACTGACACCCAAGATGCCATGGATACGCTCATGGCATCAATAATAGCTTCCACTGCACAACTCCAAAAATCTTCCTATTCCTCACCAACCTGACCTGCCACATGATGGCATGAAATAAAAAAGGTATAAACCACATACCTCTCCTCCAAATACCTAGGAAACAAAACTACAAAAACAACAAAAGGAGAGACTCAAGCATGACCCATGTGAAGCCAATAAGGGAGATGAAATGCTGCCACATCTTACCCACCACTAAGCAGTGCAAGAACAAACGATCTATGGACTCACTCTCATCTCTGTAGTCCATTCTTATAAGGTTAACATAGCCGATATATTACAAAGAAGGAAAACGTTTATTGCTCTAACTCCTACCATGTGTTTCTTAATGGATAGAGAGAACAACATACTGAAAGGCAACCCAAAAATAAAATGGTTAAATATAAAGGGAGAAATTTAGCAATTTTTAATGGTCAATGGTGACAAAGGGAAAATGGAATCTGGAGATAGAGCCTACATAAATGTGGGATGAAATGATTGACTAATTAAAATTCAATCTCATAAAGAAGACAGCGAAGTAATGAGACTAAGGTATCGTTTGGTAACGCTTTTCAGAAGTGCTTTTTTGCTTTTTAAAGCGAAAAATTGCTTTCGAAAGCTAAAGTGTTGTTTGGTTATGCACACATGAAGAAATTTCATTGCTTTTCAAGAGAAGCATAGAAATGTTGCTTCTCACTTTAACCATAAATTTACTTTCTTACTTCTAAAACCCTTGACACAAAACTAGACCAAGAAAAAATTGACCTATCATGTCCAATTCAACCCGAATAAACGGGTTTGGGTTGACCCGTGTAATAGTTGGGTCGGCTTTAAGTTGGGGATTTAGTAACCCATTCATATTCGGGTCAACTCGAATCTAGCTTGATAATGATCCGTTTTAACCCGATAATGACCCGCTTAACCCGATTAACTCGATAATGACCCGTTCAACCCGATAGTTACCCGTTCAACCCGATAATGGCTTGTTTAACACGATAATGGCCCGTTTAACCTGATAATGACTCGTTTAACCCGATAATGACCTGCTTAACCTAATAATGATTTGTTTAACCTGATAATGACCCGTTTAACTCAATAATGGCCCGTTTAACTCGATAATGACCCGTTTAACCTGATAATGACTCATTTAACCCTAAATTGTATCACTAATTCATGTCATATTTCTATTGGTGTATTTTTTTATAATTATAATTAAAAAATAAAAAATTTTAATCAAGTTGGTGGGTTAAACCCGATTATTGGCGAGTTGGGTTTGGTTTTGAGTTTTCCCAATCCACCAATAAACAGATTCAACTTGAACCGACCCGATTATTGCTCAACCCATTACAATATAAGTCAAGTATATTTTAAGTAGAATGCATCAACTGTTTAGGGTAGTTTTATATGATAGCATAAAAGCATAAAAGCAATTTATATCCTACTGTAGTTATCAAACATGCTTTTTTGCTTCTTAATAACAAAACAAAAGTTTACCAAACAATTTTGCTTCAACAAAAGATCTTCTGAAAAACAAAAAAGTACTTTTTTGCTTTTGAAAGCAAAAAAACAAAAGCATTACCAAACGGAGCCTTAAGAAACAAGGCTTCATGTTGTGGTTGGATTCGGAGATGAACTCCCTTGCTAACCTCTTGGGGAGAATCAATGGACAAGGTATTAGTAGTGATCAAGATCGAATGATTTGGAGATGGGGAAGAGCGGGGGAGTTTTCAGTGAAGAACCTTTACAACCACATAAGCAAACAGGATTACAACTTCCACCTGTTGAGTATGATTTGGCATCCTCGTATTCCTTCAAAAGTTCGTTTCTTTATTTGGTCAGCAGTTTTGGGAAAATTTTTAACCTTGAACAATCTCATGAAGAGAGGTTGGCAGCTCCCCAATAGGAGTATTTTATGCAAAGCTCAATCGGAAACATCTAACCATTTACTAGTGCATTGTAGTATTGCTTGTGAGATTTGGAATACTTTCTTATTGAGATTCGGTGTGTTGTGGGCTCAACCTAAAGATTTAAGCCAAGTCTTTCTCTCATGGAGGAGAACCAAGGGAGCATCTCGTCTTCAAGTGATGTGGAGCTTGGCATCGGTTGCAATTGCATGGACTTTATGAAAAGAAAGGAATAGGAGAATTTTAGATGATAAAATCAGATCTACTCAGGAATTGTTCAGGGCCTCTCTTGGATGTATTTTATCATGGGAGTCATCTAGGGATCCTAGTAATAGTCTACTATTATAGGATGTTCTATTGTGCGAGGATTTTAGGAGCCTATAGTGCTTGTCAGCCCCTTAAATGATTAAAAAAGTATACCAGTTTGAATCAGTTAAACGTGATCCAATGCTCTGTCCAGTATGCACCTTAAAATCCCAAATATTGGTGATTTCTGACTCTAGATTTCAAACAAAATTTCTAACGAATTCAATAATTTCACCAAATTAACAGACACATTTTCCCCATTTCTCAGTTATTATTTACTGCTTTATATATGGTTTTCTGTAGTTTGATAGACATAATTGCGACCTCACATTTCAAAATTTTCAGCCAAACTGTTAAAATTTTGTTCCAAATGGATCATTCACGCAATATTCCGTATATTAACATCTGGAAATCCAATATAACTCCGGACTATAACAGAATCCCTTCAAAATTAACAAGAACAACAATGAGCATAAAAATGTTAATGATAAATTTCGTTAGATTCACCTGAGCTACATTCAATTTCTGAGACACATTCGACTCAAGATTCGACAGTCTTTTATCCAAGGCATCAAACTTCTGCTTCATCTAGGAAAACAAACGACAATTACCCAGTAATTAATCGGCGAAAAGGTAACAAACTGTTCATCGAACTCGAAAGAACAAAGAAATTACAGTTAATCGTTGAAAGCGATCTTTACTTCAGAATAAATGGAATGTTGTTCGGTCCATAGATCTCTCCAAACGAAGTGCGAAACCGCGGCTCCAGTAACGGAGAAACCGAGCACGAAGAAAAGCAAGCGAGTTCTCAGCATCTCCCAAGGCCAAGAAACGTCTAGGATTCTGGGAAGGCAACAAAGATGAAATTAAGCAAACGAAGGGCCACTAGGGTTTGGTATTGTGAATCGAGTTAGGAGGTTCGAGTTTAGCCTGATCTAACCAATTAAAAAAAAAAATAATGTTTAAATATTATTTTCAAACATAAATATCAAATATAAAAAACATATTTTATTAATAAATATATTATTGATAGTGGAAAAACATATATCTTTTTTTTTTCACTTTCTTTGCTATAATTGGATCAACCGAACCCGCCCCATTACCAACCCGATAAGGGTGGGTTACGGTTGGTATTGGCTCAACCCTTACACGCGGTTGCCATCCTGTCAGATTGGGTTTCACAAAGGGCCATACAGTGTGGGGTCTACCCATGGCCCAAGCCCATGCACGAAATTGGATGACATGGCTTTCTAGGACTTTGGGCCGGTTTGGCCTGGTTTTGTAAATAAGGAGGGCTAGGTTTGGCATAGGCATCTTGAAACCTAGCCCAACTTAGCCCAAATTGATGGTTTTATTGATGAGATGACAAGAGTGGAAAAATATATATTGATGACTTATTCCTTTTATTCTAACCCATTGAAGGGTAGAATTGGTAAACTAGTAGTTCAAAAACCTCAACAGAGATATAGATGAAATGTTACTAATAGAATTAGAGATAGATGCCTTAAGTGGAGAGTTGTGTCTTGGATGCTATGTGAAAAGCATGTTCCGTTTAAGTAAAGGGAAATTTGATATACAATTATTCAACAAAAAAATTACATATGCATACAAGTAATATTCCTAAGATGCAGAAATCGAGATGTATAATTGGACATGCCATAAAAGATATACATCAAAAATAAATATGTTCATTAGTTGTTAGATGTTGGTCAAATGAGTGACAAAATGAAAAGGAGTAGGTTAACATGGTTTAGACATAATACAGTGAAGACCTAGAGATATAAGGGTCAATTAGTTTAATTAAAACTGAAAACCAATCAAACCAAACCAAAAAAAAAAAGGATGATCTGATTCGACTCTTTGTTTTTTAAACTTTGAATTAATTATTCTACTACTCATAAAAGCAAAAGCAATTTTCTTTTGATTGTCATCTTCTTTTTCCCTACCGTTTTAGTTTAAATTACCTAAGTACCATTGGAAAAATCATTAATTTATCATGTACGTTAAAAACATATTAGCAACTCTCAATTTCATAAGGTTAAGAAAGGAACTTTTACATATTATGATACATAGGTTAAAAAATATAAAGATTCTCCCTAATGTCAATAATTGCCATTCGATTCTAATTGATCTCAATTATAAATGAGACAATAAAAGGTTTGTGAATTAATTATGAAAGAAAGTTTTGTAACCACTATCTTTCAACATTTCATAACTAATTTTTAATAAAGAATAAAAGGTTTTATTACGTTATGGTTGTGTAGGAAGTGAAATTTTTGAGATTATAAATGCCACATGGCAAAATCTCACAAAAGTGTGGACCCCACTTAGAGATAAAATTCTTTAAATAAAATAAATGGAATTTTCTCTCTACAAAAAAGCTACGTAAGCTGCTCATGGGTCCCACTAAAAATTATCTATTTTGATAATTTTAAAAATATAAGAATTATCATAATTCTTGACAATTCTTCAAAAATAGAGAATTATCTCTGCAAATTTAAATGATGATAATTCTCTAAAAGAGTTTTAGATCTGGAGAATTCTACCCTCCCCACATCTATAAATAGGGTAGTCCTCTCTCTATTCAACATGCGAGAAGTCTACGAAGAAGCGAAGCCTTGCTGCTCTGAAGACTCAAGCTCTGAAGAACTAAAGACTTGCTATTTTGAAGACCTAAATCTCTGAAGAATCGAAGTGCTACTATTCTAAAGATTCAAAAAGCCTTAAAGAATTGAAGACTTGAAGACCAAATGCAACATTCAAGATCTCAAGGTTCAAGCATCTCGTCTCTGATATGCCTCACAACCCATAGATACATGGTGAAAACCGAAGTTTTTCCAAGATCTTCAACAAGCCTATAAGTCGAAGATTAAGCCGAGGACTTCTCATCAAATCCAGCACAGATCTACACATGGAATCCACCAGATCTACCACTTTGTCTGCCTTTCGTAAAGTTTGTCAAGGAAGATAGAAGATTGATTTGGGAATAAGCTATTTTAGCCCTCAAATCGAATATTTTTTAAGAAAAGAATTAGAGGAATCACAGAGATCTGTACCTCATACTTTTTATAAATAAAAAAAATACAAATTTGTTTTGTATTTCCACATCAGACCCGTTTGATTTTTCAAACGTGAAATTTGTGTAAGTAGGTTGTAACTACAATTAAAGGTTAGCTAAGAGATACTGCAAAAGTAAATGAGGGCATTTATAAGGCACAACTAAGAGATATTGCTGATGTGGTACATATGACTAATTCCCAAATATAGCAACAAAGAACCACCTTAGCCGTATAGATCAAGTCTAAAAAGGCAAAGTGAGTTTAACTATTGGCCATTGTTGATAAAGTGTTAGTTTGAGCCCATATTTTACGTCTTCTAAATTGGTTAGCTAAAGGTTTTTTTTTTCTTTTAGATTATGACATAAAACCTAACATTGATTATGTTGTTATATTGCCCTCTAGTACCCAACCATCATTGAAAGAAAATTTAGTAGACTATTATGTCTTACTCAGGATCTTTGTATCCAGTAGCGGAACCAGGACTCCAAATTTAGGGGGGGGGGGGGGGGGGGGTGGGGGGCAAAAAAAAAATTTCAATTAACACTTCTCATGAAATATAGAAATTTTAATGAGTTGGGGGTGGGCAAACCAGAAATTTTAGAGGGGGTTCTCATGAAATATAAAAATTTCAATGAGTTGGGGGGGGGGGGGGGGCAAACCAGAAATTTTAGGGGGGGCAAAACATAAATTTTAATTAAAAAATATATAAAATACATTCATTTTTTATTAAAAAAAAAAAGTTAGGGGGGGGGGGGGGGGCAAAAAAAAATTTCAATTAACATTTCTCATGAAATATAGAAATTTTAATGAGTTGGGGGTGGGCAATGTGCACACGTCTCGCAAGGCGCCGCACTAAAAATGGGAAGTATCGGAGTCGCCACTGCCTGATGGGGTGCAGGCAGACACTTGGGTACCTATACAGGTCTAAGATTTGCTGGTCTACGGCTTTCTTAGAGATTCGGGCAAGTTCTCGGTTACGGTCCGGGGAAGTTCGAAAACACCTCGGTCCGCCCCGTCAAATGACGGGTCCCTCGGGTCTCCCTGGTTCGAGTCAACTTAGTCTCACCCTTCTCCTATACCAGTATGCATATTTTTGGTATGAGTGGGGACCACCGGAGTGGTGCGGTTCCCCTTTATTTTTGTTGATTTTATCTTTTTATCCAAGATGAGGTGGGTCTGGTATGAGCCCCATTGGAAGGCTCATTGATGACCAAGTTGGGCTTAAGGCAAGCTCGATTCCCACTTAGGGTTACGTTGGATAACCCTTTCTGGATTTGGTTCTTTAGTTTAAAATTTTGATTACATATGCAAGATTTAGTGGGTTTAGATTTTTAAAGTCCACCGGGCTTGGTCTTGGCCCAGGACATTATTCATGTTGTCATGTAGGCCCCATTTATTGAAACAGGCCCTAGTGTGGGCAGGTCGGGATGTGGGCCCCATTGGAAGGCCCACGATGCCTTATTGGGCCGACACAAGCCCAAGTCTCAAAGTAGGCTTAGGGTTGACCCAAGAGCCCATTGGGTTCGAGTTATTTACCACTGGGTCGGATCGGATTGGGTCGAAGTCAAAGAAATAGGTTTTCAGGGTCTGACCGTATATACCCCTGTGATTTGGTCACAACCACATACTTGGTGCGGTCTTAGCACGACCGCATATATGGTGCGATCAGGCCCGAACCGCACTGAGTATGCAGTTCGACCCGAATCGCGAAAAATGGTCAAAAGCTTAACTAAACCCCGTCCACTAGCTTCCTTAAGTCTTCTGCAACTTGCTATGAGCATCAGAGTGGACTCATGGTGTCAATCCTTCATTTTAGCTTGGATGATCTTTCTTTACCAAGCCATTCATACATGTCTTAACCCAATTAGTGAACCAATATGATCATGTATAGGAATGATGACATGAAATACCTAAATTCAGTAAACGAAACAAGCTTATTAGGTAACCAAAACATGGTTTGGAAAGTGAGTTAAAATACTAAAGATAATCCAAAAAATGTGTGCTAAAGAGCAAAGTAAGGATGAAATCCCATACATGTGTTTCCAGTGGGAAAGATCCAATTAAAGCATAACAAATGAATATGTGCATGTGAAGTTCCTTCCCTAAAGGAGAAATTCTAAGTAAAAAAAAAATCTTATTTTGTACAAATGAAAATATACTTTATATAAAAGTATATCTACTTGTGAATTGAAAACAAAAAGTTTAATACAAATATCTAAAGAAAGAAAGCAAAATAAATTGAAATAAATTTTGAGTACACTTGTAATATGCCGTAAATAAGTGTGTGTAGTGTTCTTTTTTTTAAAAAAAAAAAAAAAGGTAAATAAAAATGAGATAAAATTGTGCATGTGTATGTGATTAATTTTACTATCTATATGCATGATTATAAAAGGAGAATGATAAATATACCTAGAAATGAGTAAGTGAAGGGGATGAGGGAGAGGATATTAAGGGGTACAAAAGATATTCGAAGAGGACAATCCCCTCTTTAATAAAAGATAAATCCATCAAAAAGTAAAGAGAACCAAGATGTTTTAAATATGACTCTTTACTTTCTACAAAAGCTCTCCTCCCATTCTTCCCATATGGGGAGTCCCCCTTACCATGGGGACTCCCACAGCATGCAACAGAAGGAAACAAAATGGTGAAAAAGATGCACCAAAGAGTAGATCAAACTGTTAGGAAGGAGTACAATTAAAATAAAAAAAAAGTCTGATTTTTTATATATATTCAATACAAAGTGTTAGCACCTGATTTTTGCACCCCCAAAATAAAGAAAAATGAAAAGTCAAACCCTGAGGGGGTAAAAAATTGACTTTTTGATTCAAGCAAATTTGGCCATCAAACTTCATCTCATTAAAAAGAGCATTTCGACACGATTCCAACGCAACTGAATTTGCTGGAATCAGAGTCCAGATGAGAAAAATATGAGTTGGTCAAACTTTTGGGAGCGTAAAGTTGACTTTTTGCTCGACTCCAGTTCAACTGCCAAACTTGATCCCAATGGATAGGTGGTTCCGAGCCGGTTCCAACGACACTAAGTTTGCTGAAATCGGACACCGGATGAAGAAGTTATGAGCAGTTGAAGTTTCAGAAAAACTGCCCATGTGGCAAAAAGGCAGCAAAAATGGAATAAACCAATAAAATAAATAAGATAAATGTGTTTAATAATATTTTAATAAAGAGAATCTCGCTTTTTAATAAAATAATCGGAAAAATCGAATAAGAATCTTGCAAAAAACCAAATTGAATAAATGTTTGAAATCCAAACATTTTAAAAACGTGCTGGACCGTATTTGAATTATGGGCAGGGCATGCCCGTATTTGAAATACGGGCAAGATTCTGGTAGAAGACACGCGTCGCTGTACGGCGGGACACGCGTCCTGTACGGCCGATTTGCGAGATTCGCACATGTGCGTTTTTCGCCCGTATTTGAATTACGGGCAAGGCACGCCCTTACTTGAAGTACGGGCAAGGCATGCCCGTATTTCAAATACGGGCACGGAAATTTTGCCTATAAGTAGAGAGGCCACCCCCCTCATTTGAACAAGCCATTCTACCTGGCCGACCCTCCTCTCTTCCTTGCTGATTACCACGACCAAATGCTGCCCAATTGCCACCACCTTACCCAAGCCCATTTAATGCCCCAAAATACCCTTGTCACCCCAAAACCATGCCTAAACCTCCAAAAGCCTATTCTTAAACCCAACCTCCCATCAAGGCTCTTTTAAATTCAATCTAGAAAATCCCGGAGGACGCGGAAGCGCTGCCGAAATCATTAGAGAATCATTACATCACCAAATCAAAGGAGTACTAGTGTGGTAACTTTTATATCAACTTCTTTTTAATATATATGAATCATTTCATTTAAGTTCTCTTTTGTGTTATTACTATGCTACTAACCCACTGGCTTCATTGTTTGTTGGAGAATTCCCATGCAAATGAGCATCTTCTTATGGGATAAGAAGAGGATGGAACCATAAAATTAACATAAAAAAGAGATATGACATGTCTTAGCTAATGGGTTGAATTCATAAATGCGTCTTTAAACCCTCCTATGTAACCCCCTCCCCACTACCATTTCCTTTTCTTTTGGCTACACTATTGGAAGATGGCATGATCTAAAAAATGGGGCTTAATCCCATTCTCAAGCATCAGCAAAAGAGGACTTGAAGATGGTAAAGGAGGCAAGTGTACCATGTTAGAAGGCATCAGAACTACTACTGAAGTTGTTGAAGACCTCAAGGAGGCCACGGAACTGCTCCCGATCGGAATCGGCTGCAAAAAATGTAAAACTGATTGTGTCCGTAAACTCAGAGCGGTCCGAGTGGGACCGTAATTGCTTCAGGGGCAAGACAAACCGGACTATATTCACGGGCAAGGGTGGACCGTATAACAAATACGGGCAGATGTAAGTATAATTAAAAACATAATTTTTTGGTCCGGTTGAACCTGATTCGACCTGAACCGGCCTGAACCAGTTTGGGCTATCTTTAGCCCATTTTGGACCATGGGCCCAAATGGGCCCACCAAGACCTCCTTTTGGCCCACATGAGTGGTTTACCTTAGACTGGCCTATACCAAGCCTGTTTTCAATAAACAGGCCCAGGCCCTTTGACCCTTGGCTAATGGGCCAAATCCAAGCCCACTAAGCCCATGGCATATGTAAATAGTTTAAATAAATAACCAAAATGGGTTACCCAATAACCCAACTGGGCCCAAGGCCCAACCATGGCAACCCACAGGTCTTCCAACGGGACCCGGGTCCGACCCACTTCACTTAAATAAATAAAAAGATAAAATCAAAATAAAAGGGACTCACACTTCCAGAGGGCCCCACCAGACCTAACAAGGTAGCATGCTGGTCAAGGAAAAGGCTGGAATTGACTCGGAAACTAGGGAGACCCGAGGGACCCGTCAAACCGACGGAGCGGGCCGGGGTGTTTTAGGGCTTCCCCGGACGTAACCGAGGACTTAGCTAAATCTCTAATAAGCCGCAGACCAGACTTAGACCCGAATAGGGCAAAACCGTGTCTGCCTGTACCTCTCAGGCAGTGGTGACTCCGAATGTCCCGAGGCACGCACTGAAGGTGCGCCCGGTGTGCGATCCAGGATTTTTAGGTGCGCACACAAAGCTAAAACAAAACTTACCACAGCATTACCTTTTTCCTTTAAACAAGTATAGATCCTCCGGTTGCTGTAGACAACAGCTTGAAACCTCCTTTGATTCAAGGGATAACCTCTTTTTGTCTCCTTGTGGGTGAGAACAAGAAAAGGGAAGAAGATGAGAGTTAGGAGGGCATTTTGGGTATGGAATGGAGCTTGGGTTTAGTAGGGAATGGTATGGGAAGCTTTTGGTAGCAGAGGGGCGACTAGGATGAGAAGGAAATGGAGGAGTGGGAGAGGTCATGCAAGATGAAAGGGGGAGAGAAAGGAGGGGGTTTTTTGCTTCTTCCAAGAATGGGGGGAGCCCCCCTTTTATAATGAAAAAAATGAACCAAAAGTAAATTATAATCACACTTGTTGACCAAATTTTAATTTTATATTTAATGTAACTAAAACTTAAATAATTTTTAATCTTATCTTGGACACCTCATGGGGGACACGTATCCCCCATGTGCAAAATGCTTAATATTTTATTATTTCCTAATATCTTTTATTTTCTAATTATCTAAATTACAAGATATTTTTAGATTTTTTTATTATTTTATTTAGATCTTTGTTTTGGTTTTTGAGCACATGCATGCTTTGATTTTTTATTTTCTTTATTTTAAACCTCTTAATTAGGTGTTGTATGAAAATATTATTATTTTAATTGAAGATTCTTTTCTTTTTGCTGTTTTTGCCACATGTGCAGATTTTCTGAAACTTTGATTGCTCATATTTCTTTTATCTGGTATCCGATTTCAGCAAACTCAGTGGCGTTGGAATCAGCTCGAGATTCCCTATCCACTGAACTGGAGTTTGGCAGCAAATTCGAATTTTTTAGCAGAAGTGCAAAGTCGTGTCCCGAAGCCAATTTTGCTCATATCTCCTTATCCGAGACTCTGATTATAGCAAACTCAGTTGCGTCGGGATCGTGTCGAGATGCTCTTTCTGCTGATATAAAATTGAGCAGCTAATTCGGAGTTTTGCAGAAAGCCGATTTCTGCTATTTTCAGATTTGACTAGCCCATAACTTCTTTATCCGGACTCTGATTTTAGCAAACTCAGTTACGTTAGAATCGTATCGAAGTCCTCTTTCTGATGGTATGAAGTTTGGTGGTTAATTTGCACCCAATCAAAAAGTCAACTTTTTGACCCCTTCAGGTTTGACTTTTTCAATTATGGTTTTATTCTTTCATTTTTGGGGGTGCAAAAATGAGGTGCTGACAGGCAAACCAGAAATTTTAGAGGGAATTCTCATGAAATATAAAAAAAAAACGTGGTTCCGCTGGTGCCCCCCCAACCCATTGAAAATTTTTATATTTCATGAGAATCCTTTCTAAAATTTTTGGTTTGCCGGCCCCCCCCCCCCCCCCCCCAACTCATTGAAATTTTTATATTTCATGAGAACCCCCTCTAAAATTTCTGGTTTGCCCACCCCCAACTCATTAAAATTTCTATATTTCATGAGAAGTGTTAATTGAAATTTTTTTTTGCCCCCCTAGATTTGGAGTCCTGGTTCCGTCACTGTTGGGGGGGCAAACCAGAAATTTAGGGGGGGGGGGGGGCAAAACATAAATTTTAATTAAAAAATATATAAAATACATTCATTTTTTATTAAAAAAAAAAGTTGGGGGGGGGGGGGGGGGGGCAATTCACAACGTGGTTCCGCCGGTGTTTGTATCTAATCTATTATACGAGTACGTTATTTGTTAAAAAAACAGAAAACAAAAAAGAAGGAATGATATATTCTAGGCCTAAATCTTTATTGAAGCACATAAATAAGTTCAATTAGGGACTTGATCATTCTACAATATGAAATCTATTGCAAGTAGTGTCATCAGCTTTGGTTTAAAAATCATATTATAAATTGCTTCAGTTGTAAATCATTGATTTAAGAGTTATCCAATCAATCACAAATCTTGTGATAACTATGAGCTACTATGAATTTATTTGCTGTTTCAACGATCATAAAACATGACAATTTGAATATCCCTTTTAATTAGTGTCTTATAGCTAGATATAAGAAAAAAAAAAGGATAAAATCATGTTAATAAACAAATTTTTTTATATAAAATGCTAATTTTCACGCTCAATGAGTTTTGCTTACAAGCCTATAAACATTTTTTTTAATCTGGTGCATATGTTGTCATCCATATATCAATTAAAAATAGTTCTAAGCTTTATAAAATTTATTGTGGAAATCAAATTTTTATTTATTCCTTTTAAAGATGTCAAAATATTTTTAAATATGTATAATTGATGTATGAAAGTATGACATGTATACTAAATTTAATTACTACTATGTTTGTGATTTATGAGGTGACATAAATATTATCTTGCTTTCCAAACTTAACTTAATAATATGTTACTTTTTGTAGTTAGGTTTCCTTAATTTTTTATATTTATATAAAATCTTTATGAAGAATCATTGATTAAGCAAATGTACAAAATGATAAATGTTTATTCATTTTTCATAATGAAGTCATGTTAATTTATTATAGTTGATTGGTCGGATTTGTCTTGTGGTTTTTTTCCCTCTACACTGGAGGGTTTTTCCATGTAAATTTGGTGTGTTCTATCTTGTTCTTTTGGTGTTTGATATATTGCCTATGTGTTTGGATTATCTACTACTTCACTTGTATCTGTTTATTTTGGCTAATTCAATTCTACAGATTATTTGGGGCCCAACAAGTGGTATCAGAGCCAGGTTGTGTTGGCGTAGGAATATTGTGGGATTGGATGGATGGGTTATGTGATTAAACTTAGTGCTTCTAATTACTCTATTTGGAAGCTATGATGGAGGATATCCTTTAGTGCAAGGATTTGCATGAACCCATTGAAGGTGTTAATGCCAAGACAAAGGATATGAGTGAAGGTGATTAGTAGAGGATGCACATAAAGGCTATTGGGTATATCAGACAATGGATTGACCTTAATGTTTTTCACCATGTATCTCAAGAGACAAATGCCTATAATCTATGGAAAAAGCTAGAGGGTCTCTATGAGAAAAAAACAGCCTAGAATAAAGCCTTTGCAGTCAAGAGGCTTGTAAACTTGAAGCCAAGAGAGGGATGATTTGTTGCTGAGCATTTAAGTGAGTTCCAAGACTTGGTGAATCAGTTGACCACAATGAAGCTAATGCTAGATGATGAGTTGCAGGCACTATTATTGTTGAGCTCTTTACCTGATAGTTGGGAGACTTTAGTAGTGTCACTTAGTAATTTTGCTCTTGATGGGGTTACTACAGCTTACTCTTGTGAAAGATAACTTGTTGAATGAAGAGACAAGGAGAAGAGACATGGGTAAGGACAATGCACATGTTCTTGTTACAGAGAATAGGGGTAGAGATATGAGTAGAGGTCCTAAGGGAAGCGATTCCTCAAGAAGTCAGTCAAGTACAAGAGGAAAAATAAATCCACTGCTTGTGTTTTAGATGAAGAGGTTGCAGTTCTTTGTGTGGGAGAGGATTAGTGTTGCCATGCTTTAGATCCCTATGTGGAGTGAACTATTGATTCAGCATGTTCATGCCACATTACTCCAAAGAGAGAGCCCTTCACTACTTACAGATCACGAAATTTTGGTAGGGTGAAGATGGGCAATAATAGCTATTTTGACATTGTTGGGATTGGTGACATTTATTTTGTCACTAATGTCGGCTGCACCTTTACATTAAAGGATGTACGACATGTTCCAGACATGCGTTTGAACCTGATCTCCACCAATGCTCTTGATATTGTAGGCTATCATAATTATTTTGGCAACAGGAGGAAACTCTCGAAAGGTTCAATGGTATTGGCTAGAGGAAAGCTTTGTTGCACACTTTACAAGACACGAGTAAAGTTGTGTGGTGGTGCAATGAATGTGGCTAAAGAGGATGCTTTACCAGATTATTTGTGGCACAAGCGCTTGGCTCACATGAGTGAGAAGGGATTACAGATTTTGGAAAGGAAGTCCCTCATTCCTTTCCCTAAAGGTACGTTATTGAATCCCTATGATTATTGTTTACTTGGAAAGCATCATAGAGTTTATTTTCAGAAAACTTCTAGTAGAAAGCTCATTATATTGGACTTAGTTTATTCTGATGTGTGTGGTCCCATTAAGGTGGAGTCCATAGGTGGCAATAAATATTTTGTTACTTTTATTGATGATATTTCACAAAAAGTATGAGTTTATGTTTTGAAAACAAAAGACTAGGTGTTTCAGTGCTTCAAGCAATTTCATGATATGTTAGAAAAATAAACAGGGAAGCAGTTAAAATGTTTTCGTACTAATAATGGATATGAGTACACGTCTAATGAGTTTGATAACTACTGTTCAGAGCGTGGCATTAGACATGAGAAGATAGTATCTGGTACCCCACAGCATAATGGTGTGGCAGAAAGGATGAACCGCACTATTGTTGAGAAGGTCAGATGCATGTTGAGGATGGTTGGATTGCCTAAGTCATTCTGGGGTGAAGCTGTTTTGACTGCATGCTATCTAATTAACAGGTCTCCATTAGTTCCTTTGGATTTTGATACTCCAGAGAAAGTGTGGAAAGGGAAGGATGTTTCCTATTCTCACTTGAAAGTGTTTGGGTGCAAATGCATTTGCACATGTGCCTAAGGAACAAAGGACAAAGCTTGATGGTAAAGCCATTCCTTGCATATTTATTGGTTATAGAGATGCAAAATTTGGCTACAAGCTATGGGATCCAGAAAAGAAGAAAATCATCAGAAGTAGAGATGTGGTTTTTCATGAAGACCAGACCTTGGTGGGCTGAAAAAGTTGAGAAGCCATGACAAGCAGTTGAAGGTGTTCCTGACCTTACACCTATCTCTATTTCCCCACATAGTGCCACTGATGGGGGACGAGATGCAGACTGAAGATGGAGATGAGCCAATTATTGATAAGGATGATTTATTTGAGCAGGGAGAGCAGTCTACTTTGCCAGAGAGTGTTGAGCAGGGGGAGCATCCTGATATAGTAGAGCCTTAGGTTAGGAGGTCTACAAGAGAGCATCGTCCATCATCTAGATACCCCGAATCAGAGTATGTTTTGCTTACTGAAGAGGGGGAGCCATATTGTTTTTAGGAAGTGCAGACTCACAAGGACAAGCAGAGGTGGGTGCAATGCAGAAAGAGATGAATTCTCTATAGAAGAATGACACTTATGAGTTGGTGGAACTTCTAAAAGGTAAAAAGGCTCTGGGAAACAAATGGGTGTTCAAGTAGAAAATGGATGGTGAAAAGCTAGTGAAGCACAAAGCTTGATTGCTGGTAAAAGGTTACAGGCAAAAGAAAGGTATTGACTTTCATGAGATATTTTCTCCAGTTGTTAAGATGAGTTCCATTCGAGTTGTTTTGTGTTTGACAGCTAGCTTAGATCTTGAGCTTAAACAGTTAAATGTGAAGGCCGTATTTCTCCATGGTGACTTGGAGGAAGAAATCTACATGGTTCAGCCAGAAGGATTTGAAGTAAAGGGGAAAGAGCATATGTTTTGTAGGTTGAAAAAGAGCTTATATGGGTTAAAGTAAGCTCTATAAAACCCTGAAATTTTGGATAATAATTAAGACATAAATGAATAAAAGAAAATAGGGGTTTGAGTATTGTGGAAATAAAAGAATGAAAATTTAGAGGATTGATAATTCAAATAAATAATAATTTGTAAATAAAAGAGAATTTTCAAAAGAAATCAATCTAGGAGGATAAAAGGGTATTTTAGTAAATTCCAAAAGGGCAATTGATGAATTAAATCATTAAATAATTAATAGAATTGGAAAATAGAAGATTAAAACTTACTGGGTTAGGTTTGAAGTTAAATAGTAATACTTGTAGCATAAAAGAAGGGAAAAGGGCAATTGGGTAATTATACTTAATTAGTGGCTTTAAATTGAAGAAAAAGTGACTAAATAGGGTGTTTAGGCAATATTTAGAAATAGATAGAAAATATTGACGAAAATTTGTTAAAATAAGGAGTTTATTTAGTAAGGGACTTAATAGGTAAGGTACTAAAAAGAGACTTAGAAGGACGAGAGAAAGTAGGAATTAATTAGAAGGTTTCCTAATCCTAATTGGACTCCTCTAAGGTTGTCTATTTAAGCTAGTTATTAAAGCAATTTTAGGGTTTCTTCTAATTAAGTTATATAGAGGAAAAAGAGGAGATAAATGTAGCTCCCACGTTTGGAGAGTAAAGAGAGAGAGAGAGAGAAAAATAGAAAGGAGCTGTTGCAGAAACCTTCGACCAGCAGTCATCAAAATTAGATCGGGAGAGATCCAACAGTTGGATCGACCTCAAATTTGGAGGTTTTGTTCACAACTAGTAGGACTACAATCTGAATGGTGGAGATCTTGTTTGGAGAACCCTAAGTTGGTGCGAAAAATAACAGAAGTTCAGATTCAATTCCGAATTCAAGAGAAGATGGATTTTTGCATGGTAAGGCAAGTAGCAATCACTTGAAAACTGGAGGAACTGCATGATTTTTGTGTTTTTGATGTATTCCTGATTGATTTGATTCGACGAAAATGTATTTCATGGATATTTTTGTTTTTCATCGATGAGTTTACATGTTCTTGAAAGAAAGTATAAAAGTATTAATGATTATAGGTTTGATATGTATAGAGGACCATAAACTTGTAATTAATTGATACAAATATGTTCAGAGGGTTGTAGGTGTGATTTAGGTTAATAAGAAATAAATTTATAACAATTAAAACTAAAGAAATAAACCAAAAATCAGAAAATTGTAAAATCTAGGAAATCTGTTGGATTTTACATGGGCGCTCAATAGGTCGCCTAAGCGACCTAAGTCAGAATTTAAGAATTGGGGATTTTAGTTCTAAATTAATGTTTAATAATTTTCTTACTAATTTAATTATTGTAACACCTATATAAGAGTTAAATTGAGGTGTAGGAACTGATGGAATTTAATTTGGTATTGAAATTAATAATTTGGAACAATGAATGCAAATGGGTGTCTTAAAGGTCAAGGTTTTGGTAACAGTGTGTAAGCACCTCATTTTTGCGCCCCCGAAAGAGCCAGAAATGCAAACCCTGGTCAAAAAGTCAAACCCTGATGGGTCAAAATTTGACCTTTTGATTAAGTGATAATCTGCCACCTTGCTTCATCCCATTGGATAGAGAATCTCGACATGGTTCCAACGCAACTGAGTCTGTTGGAATCGGAGTCCGGATGAGGGTTCTGCGGGCAGTCAAACTGGAGGATGAGCCGAAAGTTGACTTTTCCTCGAACCCCGTGCCAAGTGCTTAACCTTATGTCATTGAACAGAGGGCTCCGATACGAGCTCAACGCAATTGAGTTTGCTCAAATCGGAGATCAGATGAAGGAGATATGAGCTGTCGAAGTTTTCGGGCAGCAAAAGCCGGAAACTGCACACGTGGCGCAGGAACTGCACACGTGGCAACCAAGGCAGCAAAATATCTCGGGGACTAAATCTTAAATATCCAAAAACCTCAAGGACTAAACAAAAATTCGTGCGGGGCAATCCGTAGATATCCAAAAGTGTCAAATCGGTCGAATCAGTCGAATCGGTCAAGTCGAAGGGCAAATCCGTAATTTTTCGATTTGTATCCGGTCAAATATACCGGATACACATACCCTTGTGTATATCCGGACTCCAAGGCCGGATACAAAGATTTGCTCGGCAAGATTCGCGCCGATTCTCCGACAAATTCGCGGCGGAAATCAATTTTGCCAATTATTATGTTTTGTATCCGGACTCCAAGTCCGGATACAAAGGCAACTTAATGTATCCGGACTTGGAGTCCGGATACACATGACATATAGTGTATCCGGACTCCAAGTCCGGATACATTAAGTTTTTTATAAAAGGGGGCAGCAGCCCCCTTTCCAAAGGTTGGCTTGCTTTTGGCTCTTTCTCCCCTTTCATTCTTCATCCGAACCCCTCCCTTTTGAGCACTCTTGGCCTCCACCACCCCCACTCCACCCCAAGATCACAAAACCTCTTCCATTCTTCACCTTCTCCACCTTCCTACTAACACAAAGAGGTGTCTAGTTGCTGTTGGAGAAAAGTGTGTGCACCAAGGGACTTCCAGCGGCTTTCCGTCATCAAAGAGGGGTCTCCACCTTGCTTAGGAGTGCAAAAACCACCAGGTAATGGTCCTCAACACTTTGTACTTCATATATATTAAAACCAGAATTTTTCAAAGTGATTTCCAAGCTTGCCTTCACCCTTTGCATAAGTTGGTTTCCATGGTGTTTTAAGCATGCATCTACCATCTTTTTCATGGCATGAAAGCCACCACCAGCAGGAGGTCCACGTAGGTCTTCATTAGTGAGCATGACGGCCTAGTTTTACACACTTTGCAGCACCCTTTAGCTGCTGTTCTTGGTTTTATTTTAAGCCCCTTCGCAGGAGGAACATGTTCCTATCTTTACCATCTAATGTACCCCCTTAACAGCCCCCATGTCCCTTCTTATTTCTTCTCTTCTCTTACTTTTCTTGTGACTTTCCTGGATGTTTTGCTGCTGGTCACACCCTTGCCACTTGCTATTTTTAGGAGTAGATGTATGCTCTCTATTCCCTCGTATTACCATGCTTTTGTGATGTGTGATGATCATGACCCCACCCCCCCATTAATCCGCTGGTTTGTGTGGTCAAGCATGAGTCTTTCCTTTTCTTTATTTGGTAATAATAGATCATGGTGGCTCCTTGTTTTTTTACATATATAGCATGCGGGGGGGCTATTGCCATACGCCACTTATCAGGACCTAGGTGAGCTGCTGCTAAGGACAGCAACAAGACTTCACGGCTTGCTGCTGTCCCAGCAGCCTTCAGCCCACGGACAAGCCTAGCCCCTCGATCCATGAAGGCATGCTTATCCCCATGTTGTTTGCCAACCCGTGCACGCAAGCCACAGTCCCCCATGCATTTTGAGTGTTTATTTTCATGTAAATCTGCTGTCCCAAGCCTCCTACAACATGCATTACTCAGGTTGTTTTATGAAAATTACTTACTATCGTGATTATTGGGTATGCTAACAAGTTACCCCAGCACCCTAGTAGCATGCTAGGACATCCTTAACCCAGCCATGCACCCTACAGGGACTCATGCACGGTGTTTGTGTAATTCCAGAGACCAAGTAGGGACACTTTGGTCCCCACTTTAGTAACAAGCTTGATCCAAGATAGTGAGAAGGGCAGCAAGCCCCTTGCCTTCAGCCCACTCCTTTCCCTTGCTAAAAAAAAAAAAAAAAAAAAATCCAAAAGAGAAGCCAAATGAGGCTTCTCCTCCTCACCTGAACCAATGTGGGCCCATCTCGGGGCGCCCACTGCTTGTAGAAAACCCCTAGGAGCCCCTGGAAACCACCCCAATGGCCAAAGCCCGAAAAGGCTATTTTTGGGGTGATCCGGCAACTCAGGCCGGATCCCCTATGGCCTGCGTGTATCCGGCAACTAAGGCCGGATACACCCAGAAATACCTTTTTTTGTTGTTTTGATGTTCCTTGCCGAATTGTAGGATGATTTGAACCAAATCAATTGAACCAAAAGGGTTTCCGGGCCACCCGGAAACCCAACATGGGACCTGGACCATGGTCCAATTTGGTGCACCTAGTGGGCCTTCCAACGGGGCCCACCAAGCCCAGTAAACCTAAAAGCATGCCAATAAATAAGATTAAGCAAAGTGAACTTATTGAACCGGATGGACCAGACCCAATGCGGTCCACCCGGATTTGTTTTGGGGATTGATGATTGAAATTGCATGGTTTGGCCGAGACCAAGGGCAAGGGCCTATCGGGCCCGCCAAAGCCCACTAATCAACCAAGTTAGGGTGCAAGCCCTAGACTTCAAAGAACTGGGCTTTCAAGCCCAAATCTGGACTACGGGCCCCAAGCCCAATGTCCAACTCACTTTGGCAAATTTAAACAAGATAAATCTAAAAATATTTTGGCAACTATCTTGGGGGCCCACCTGAGGGCCCGCAAACCAATGCAGTCCCGCCTTTTTACATGGAAATCACTTAAAACCTCAAATTGAACCTCAAGTTAAGAATTAATTCACTAAACCAAAGCCCATAGGGCCTCCTAGGCTTAGACAAAGGCCCGCAGGGGCATATGGGCTTACCCAAGCCCAACAAGGACACCGTGGGCCTTCCAACGGGGCCCACCCAATTAGACTCAAATAATTTAAATAAAACCAAGATAAAATCAACTAAAGGGACCCACACCACTCAGGTGGTCCCGCCAAGACTTAACCAAATTACATGCTGGATTAGGAATCGGGTGAGAACCAAATGGGAAAAGCTGACTCAAATCAGGGAACCCACGGGACCCGTCATCCGACGGGGTGGACTGGGGTGTCTACGGACTTCCCCAGACCGCAACCGAGAACCAAACTTAGAATCTCAAGCCGCAGACCAAAAGCCCTAAATAGACAAGATTAGGCACCCAGGTGTCCGCCTGCACCTCATCAGGCGGTGGCGACTCCGAATTACCCCGTGCCACGTTTCCCACGCACGCACACAGTGGATTAGATTTAGTTAAACATAAATTTGGGGATTAAAACCAACTCTTAAGCTTCAATATGGGTTTATGTGAACTTCTGGAATTAAAAGATAACAGAAATTATAAAACTTAACACCTTAGGTTATAACTATAGAAATTTGGATCTTAAATAAGTAGTTAATTAGGGAAGTTTTAGTCAAGTAATAGGAATATTATTTTTGCTCATATATGTGGACTATAACCTGTCTAAACTTTTAATAATTATATTTTGGGTGTGTCAATATTTATGGAATCTGGTTTGGAGATTTATTCGTGGTTTTGATTGTGTTTTCTCAACGGGATTGATTTCGGGTTAAGAAGATTGAGACATGTATATCATTTGAAATTGAGTTATAATAATTGATTTGAGATCATGGTTTATGGGAATATGCATATGAATTGGTAATCAATTGTAAATAGAATAAAATGTAATATGTGTGAGTTGTGTCTAGTGGGCATAGCAGTATATGGATCCATTTGCTAAGCTAGATAGTGGAGGGTATTTATTTGGGTTGATTACTCTAAATCTGCACTCGCGCTTTCTTTGCAAGTTAGTTTGTATTTGGGGGTCTTCATGTATGTAGGGTCTCATTTTATGTTTATGTCGCTGGTGAGTACCTTGTACGTGAGGATAAGCGGCCATCTCCATGTATTAATTCAGGTGCTGCATGCTGGTGGTACATGCTGAACTCCGTATTTCAGTTTTTGTGTTGCTGGTATTTGAGTTTTGTGTGCAATAAGTCGATGACTAGGCCTCTTATTGTCAGATTGAGATTCAGGTTTGAGGATTTACTAGCTTCGCTTATAAGTCACATGGTGGCATAGTGAATGAAAAGTGTCTATTCAAAGACTTATCTTGCTTCATGAGTCCTATGATGTCACATGTGGTTTTGAGTAAATTTTATCATTTATATTGAAATTGTATACATGGACTTGAATTATTGCTGTTGCTGTGATTTATCGTTATACCTCATGACTATTTCATAAATAGATTGTTCAATTGCATGCACCTTGCTACTTGTTGAGATTTATATCTCACTTCGTTTTCCCTTATTTTTTAGGTATGCTTGGAGAGATCGTCAAGTTTGGGGTAATGTACTCATGGGTAGAATTGTGGCTATTACCATAAAACAAATTCAAAATAAAGAGATTCTTATTGTAAATTAATTTGATTAAATTGAATTAAGTATGTTATGCTTCCAATTGCACTTTGATATAAATAAAAGTTTTAAATTCCGCATAAATTTTTGTAAGACCCCGAAGATTTCCTAAATAATAAAATAAATTAATAATTAATATTTCTTGAGGATTTTATTGATGAAATAAATTTATAATCGTAGGTGATCACATTGATAGCGGATGGGGTAGGTGATCAAACATAGAACTAGCGCCTAGAGGGACTGCCTAGGTGATCCCTGAGTGCCCGTTGAGACTAAAAACTCAAGAGAATTTAACTAGCGCTTAGCCAGGCCGCCTAGGTGATCAGTGCTAGGCAACCTCAACAGAAAGTTGTGAATTTTCATAATTTGATTATTAATTCAAGATAAAATGATTTTAAATAGATTTTATTAATTAAATTAGATTATTTGAGATAGAATAAACTACCCAAATAACCTGTGTTCCACAAAAATATTTAGGGATTTATTTTAGGTTTATAGTTGCCTAAATTTGAACATAACATGGGATTTTGGGGTTTTATACCTTAAAACTTAATTAATTGAGATATTTAATTAAGAAATATTTATTTTACACATAATAACTTAGATTTCTACAGATAGAAATTTCATATCAGAGATTCAACCTAGATACCCGAATTTGAACAAAATTTACAGATTAGACTATTATATACTACTAGGACTATTATTTTACATAAAAATGAGTCCTTAGAGATTTGGTGTCTAGTGGGCATAGCTGAATATGGATCCATAGAATAAGTTAGATAATTAAGGGATATTTCCTTTGGGTTGAGTTACTCCCATGTGCGAGTGCATTTCCTTTGCAAGTGAGTTTGCATTGGAGGGTCCCGTGTCTGTAGGGTCATTTCGAGCCTCGCTGGTGATTCCTGTACATGTGGATTAGCGGCCATCTCCATGTATTGATTCAGATGCTGCATGCTGGTGGTTCATGCTAACTCTATGAGTATGTGCGCAATAAGTCGATGACTACGGCTTTTATCTTATGAGATGACTCGGGTTTGAGTGTCACAGTAGCTTTGCCAATAAGACACATGGTGGCATAGCATTTGATGAGTGTCTTCTTGAAGTCTTATCTTTCTTTATGAGTCCTACAATGGCATTAATATCATGACACACTTGTTACTATTACATTGACACATGCGAGATGCATGTATGTGTTATTTTATGGTTGGATGTAATTACTTAGAACATCCCAGTTATATTGGAAATGGAGTTGACTACTATTGATTTGGATTATGCTGTATTATTCTGGACCTGATTCTCACTGTGATTTATTTGATACATTACCATAGAAATGATTAAATGCTAATTTGTGTTTCACGATTGCTATGACTGTTTAAATGAGACATGCTTATCCGTGCCAGTTTTATCGTGCATAAATGATTACTTTTATATATATAAACTGTTTAGCATGCATCGTGCTACCTACTGAGATATTTGTATCTCACTCTTTTGTTTTGTTTTTCAATTGATACGCAAGAGAGGGATCTTAGTGGTGTTATTCAAGGAGAGTTTGCTGACTTCTTGCTGGAAGATTAATACTATCTAGATTGAGCTGAGGTTGATGAGAGATGACTTTATGAATGATTTGACAGTTTATTTTATTATTTGGACTTGATGTATTGAGAGAGTGAGAGTTTTAGCACCTTTTGATTTACCAGATTTGATTAATTGGATTTGATGGTCATTTATTTTTATTTTATATTTATGGTGATATTAGACATTATTATTCCGCCCTCTAATAATCAGAATTGAGTTATTTGATTTTTTTTTTAGTTTGGTTAAATTGTTGATGTTGTATACATATGGGCCCAGTAGCACTTGGATTCAGGTTTGGATGCCGGTTTTGCATTGACTGGGGTTCGGGGCACTGCAGTTTTAGTTTGTTCTGACCCAATTTTTACTAACATTCCAGGTTTGGTTGTTGAACCAGATTCGGGGTGTTACAGGCTCCAATGCAATAGTACAAGAAGTTTGACTCATTCATGGTGGGTCATGATTATATACCAGGATAGAGGCAGATCATTGTGTGTATGTCAGAAAGTTCCCTGATGGTAAGTTCATTATTTTTCTGTTATATGTAGATGACATGTTCATAGTGGGACAAGATGTTCAGTTGATTAGCAGTTTGAATGCAGAGTTGTCTAAGTCTTTTGATATGAAAGACCTTGGTGTAGCAAGACAAATTTTGGGTATGCAGATTTCTCATGACAGGAAAGCTAGGAAGTTGTGGTTGTTACAGGATAAATATATTGAAAGGGTAATTGAAACATTTAACATGAAGCAAACCAAACTAGTTAGTACACTTCTTGGTGGTTACTTCAAACTAAGTAAGACGGCTTGTCCTTCTACCAAGGAAGAGAAAGATAGTATGGCAGCAGTTCCTTACTCCTCTGCAGTCAGAGTTTGATGTGTGCTATGGTTTGCACACACCCAGACATTGCCTATGCTGTTGTAGTTGTTATCAGGTTCCTTTCTAATCCTGGCAAAGATCACTGTCAAGCAATAAAATGGATTCTCATATACTTGAGAGGTAGCTCCAAGATGTGCTTGACTTTTGGCGGTTCAAAACAAGTTTTGGAGAGTTTTACAGATGCAGATATGGTAGGTAACCTTGATGGCAGGAAATCAACTTCAGGGTACTCTTGTTTACTTTTGCAGGGGGAGCTGTACCATGGCAATCAAAACTGCAGAAGTGTGTTGCCTTATCTACCACAGAAGCTAGGTATATTGCAGCTACAGAAGCAGGGAAAGAGATGCTTTGGATGAAACGGTTTCTCCAAGATTTTGGTTTGAAGTAGGATGTGTATGTGGTTCATTGTGACAGTCAGAGTGCTTTATACTTGAGCAAGAATGCTACTTATCATTCACATACAAAACACATAGATGTGAGATATCATTGGCTACGTCATGCAGTTGTGGAACAATTGTTACTGCTAAAGAAAGTCCATACTGAGAAGAATCCAGTAGACATGATGACAAAGGTTGTTACCAGAGAGAAGCTAGAAATTTGTTCCAGATTGTCTGACATGAACTCTTACTAGCTAGCTGGAGTACAATCTCATTCCTTTGGGGGTTGGAGGGGGAGATTGTAGTGAGGTCCATGTCAGCACCCCATTTTTGCACTATAAAATTGCCCAAGAAGTATATCTTAAACTGGAATATATGTGGGCACGTAAATCGAGGTTTTTATAGTGGACCCGTCTTTTTGAAATAACAAGCCCATAACAAAGAGAATTCTTAACCGATTCCAATGCACCGAATCGTGCTCAAATCGGATGTCAAAAGGCTAAGTTATGAATAAAATAAATAAAGGGTAGTTTGGGGATTTTTACAAAACCGAAATTGGATGCCACATGGCAGCCACGTGTACGCCATGGTGGCTGCCATGTAACCAATGACAAATTAAAATTTTGTGGGGTTGTTTTAGTAAATAAGTAAGGTTTCTTATGCAAATAAATAACAAAGTTAATAAAAGATTAAGATTCAAAAAATAATAACAATAAAAATAAACAAAGAGAAATGAGTTGGACGAATTGGTCCAACTCATATTCTCTTGAGATATTGAAACTAAGCCTAAAAAATATAAGCCTAATAAAAATGGGGGACAATATAGACTTTGACCAAACCTAAATGAATGAAGGGTTTAAGAGAGGAATAGGAGTTAGGAGTTTAAGTGTTTAAGAGGAGAAGTTCAGAAAATGAGAGGTTTAAGAGAGGAAGAGGAGGAGTTATGAGTTTAGGTGTTTAAGAGAGGAGTTAGGAGTTTAGGTGTTTAAGAAAGGAGTTAGGAGCTTAGGTGTTTAAGAGGAGAAGTTAAGAAGTTGAATGGGTGAGAATCCTCCATAAAAGGGCTTGACGTTGAGAGCAAAAGAGGAGGAGAAAAAGTAAGAGAGTTCTTTGAAAAAAAAAGAGAGCAAGTAAGAGAGTTCTTTGAAAGAAAAAGCAGCAAGTAGGAAGAAGTGGAGAAAAGAAGAGGGACGTCTACTAGCAAGGAGGGAGAAAGGAAAACTGCTGTTCACGACACACCAAGGCTCCAAGACTTGATTTGAAGTGTCAATCCATAACAGGTGAGTCATTTGGTTAATACATTGTATGAGACCTCTCTTTCATTTTTGAGATAAGATTACATGATTGATGAGAGACATGTATATATGTTTGATGGCTTAGGGTAATTTTATCATGTAAAAAAAAAAAAAAAAAAAAGACAAAGATGTAAAGTTCTGAATTATTTTTTCCTGCATTAGGTTTGCACCTGTTTTCCAGATAAACCAATTTTTTTCACCTAGTTCTAGTTTGATTCAAGTCTGGAGTCCTCCATGAGATTTGTGGTATTTTTATTTTAGTTTAATCTAAAAATATGCTCGAGACCTTACACTATGAGTAGGTATTTTATTTTTAATTGTTTTTGGTTCAGATTTTCAATTGGAAATGTATAACAGTAAATTTTGGAGCTTCATATCTCTTAAATGAAAATGAATTTTTGAAAACTGCTATAGGTTATTTTAGTGTTTAAAGTCATGATTCTAAGGAATCAAATTTTGCACAATTTGGTTAAGAATTAAGGGAGATATGAATCTTTGAATGTGGATAGCGCAGTAATTCAGGTTGTTTCATTTTGTTTGTTTCCTTTGTAAATTAGTAATCAGGCCATGGTTAAAAGTAGTTCAGGTGGTCTCATTTTCTTACTTTGTAAATTAGTAATTAGTTAATCTTTCATGATAAAAACAAAAACAATAGAAAACAAAACAAAAAAAAAATAATAAATAATAAGAAAGGGAAAAAGCAAAGGAAACAAGCATTGAAGTGATGATTCTTTTTTGTGGTTGAAAATTGTTTTAGCATGGTTTTGTTTTGTTCATATGGCTTTACTTTCAATGTAATTTTGTGGAGGCCTTAGACATATAGATTAATATTTGTTGTACACTTAAAATGATAAAAAATTAGAAAAGAAAAAAAATAAAAATAATAAATAAGAGAGCCCATTAAATATCCAACTAATTTAAGGGAACCCATTTCGGTGGGACAATCCAGGGTGTTCAAGGACTTCCCTGGGTTGTAATCGGGTCATTTATCCGGAATCACTGGTGCAGACCAAAAATCAACAAGGTGTCTACCTGCACCATTTCAGGTAGTGGCGACTCTATAACAGATTGTAACATGCCCTTTCAGCGCGCCTGAGGTGTGCACAGTCCAGCCCACATAACGTGGCACCATGTGGGACCTATCACAATAGGGCGTCATGCCCTTTGTTTTGCTTTTGGAAAAGTGACAGAATAGAAGAGAGAGTGGTAGCTGGTTTTGTGAGAACGAAAAGAAAAAAGGAGAAAAATTGTGGTTGGTGTGGTGCTCTAACAAGAAGACGAAAAATGAACACGTAACTCAAAATTAAAGAAAAATGAGAAGAAAGGTACGTTTCCATTTGTTTTTTGTTTTGGCATTCATTTTACATTTTTGGTGTGGTTTCAACATAGGATTTGGGATTGGTTTGTCTCTAAGATTGGTTGCTAAAAAGAGTTGTAGTAGAGATCTCATTACATTTCTAGGTTCATCATATTGTGGTGGTTTGGGGTGAGATTATTGTTATTCTTTGAGAGTTGATATTATTGATTTCCTAATTTGTTGAGAAATCAGGTTTTGGACAAGAACTTGGGTACATTGTAATCTCTATTTTATTATAGTGGATTGATCGGATTTGTCTCGTAGGTTTTTCCCTCTAAACTGGAGGGTTTTTCCACGTAAATTTGGTGTGTTTTCTCTTGTTCTTTTGGTTTTTGATCTATTTTTTGTGTGTTTGGATTATCTACTGCTTCACTATTATCTATTTATTTTGGCTAAGTCAATTCCACAGATTATTTGGGGCCCAACACGTATTACCAATACGGTTACACTTAAGGCCCTTTCACGTGAGTGCAAGTGGCTTATTTTTGGATTTGGCCACAACACAAAATTACTCATTACGTTAGATTATTGTGAGGAGAAAGAAAAAAATTAAGAAGAGGAAATGACGGGAAAAAAACTTAGAGAGAGAGAAAGACAGACTATATAAGAAGTTAGTGAGAGAGGAAAAAAAGAGATAGAGAGGGATCTAGAGTGATAAACATCAGAACAAATAGAGGAAGAGTAAAAAAGAGACTTATTTTTGGATTTGGACACAATAAAAAATTCATCATTACCTTAAATTGTGAGGAGAAAGAAAAAAAAGTTGAAGAGGAGATGACGAGGAAAATGGTTCGACCAAATATATAGAGAAAGCTTTTACTAGTGGTATGTACAGCTGATAAAGGTCAAATAGAACATACACCCATTTATCGATACTAGAAAGTTTCCCGCTCACAGATGTTTACCACTGTCTTTTTATTGTCGTTAAATATTATATAATTACAAGTGGTAATAAACCATGGGTAATTCTTTTTTGATATATATATATATATATATCTATATATATATATATATATACATATAGGGGCTGAGCGAGAAAATTAGCTCAGGAGGGGCAAACAATAAGCCACAATAAATTCAACCACATTAATATTATAATTTTTTAGAAAAACTACTTCTAAATAAAAATGGAAAAATTATGAAAAAAGGTCACTTTTGGCTGGTATGTATAAAAACTTCTTTTCATAAAAGGGTAACTTAAAAAAAAAAATTTTGAACTATAGGATAACTTTACTGTAACTCTATGAGATACAAGTGCAACCTAATTGGGACATGACCACATTATGCGTGGGATATGAGCATATGATGCGCTCGTATCCCCCGTAGGAGGCGCTTGTGCCCCGCGTAGGATACACTTATATCCCATGTAGGAAAGCTCGTATCCCACGTACAATGCACTTATGTCCGAAGTAAAGTTACAGTACTTTTTAATTATATTTTTTAAAAGTGACTTTGAAAGTCAATTATTTTTTGAAAAGTGATCTTTTGAGATTTTTGATATACAAAGATAAGACAAAAAGTGACCTTTTTCATTTTTTTAGAGGGAGCAAATTCCCAAAAAGTGACCTTTTTCATTTTTTTTAGAGGGGGCAAATTCCTTTAAGTTTATGGGATATTAAGAAATATTTAACAAATAGTTATAAAAAAATTTATGAAAAAATTTGAGGGGGGCAATTGCCCCCTTATGCCCCCCACTGGCTCCGCCCATATATATTAACAATTATTCGTGGCTTCAAAAAGTGCAGGTAAATAGCCTATTATATTAACTTTTAAAATTTTTCATTAGTGATAAGAGCTTACCTCAGTAAAACACCTCTTTATTGGCCGCAATTACTGCTGATAAAAGTATATCTAAGAGTAAGAACATTTCTCTCCAAAATTTCCCCCTCTTTTTTTTTTTTTATAATATTTTACAGGCAGTGAGGCCTTTACCCAGTAAAAATAACTTTCAAAGGAGACACTATTTTGTTCGTAAAAACCTTTTCTTTGGTGGGAGGCTCCCTGCCAAATTATTACCTATCCTAATGGCTTATTGCTAATAAAAGTATTTTTTACCGGCATATACCAAAGTTGGTTGAGCTCAAGAAAGAATTTAAGGAAATCATTGAGATATTCCAGCCTACATGGCACCATATAGAGCCCCTCTTTTCTTCTAGAAGAAGTGGGAGGCACTGTGAGATTCCCTATGATGATGCATGGAACGAAGCCACTATGAAGAAGTTTCGGGAGTTACGTAAGGAAGCTTCAAGCTCATATTGGTCATGGTTTGAGAACGGCCGGGAACTAAACTTTACGAGATCTAATCTCTCATTCTTCCTCAACAACTTATTGGTAGAGCAGTCAGTTGTTAACTAATTGGTCAAAGGTTCAAATCATGTAAAGGCTTCTTTTTTCTTGGTGTACTGCTTTGCTCGCAGAGGGAATGATATTAAAGATCTTTTCATTTTCATGCTTATGCAATTTATGCTTTTTTAGGTCCTTTTTGTTTCTCAAAAATCGGCCATATAATTACCACAGTAAAGGGTTTTCCGCACCAAAAAAATTCGCACCAAGAATTTTTCACACGGAAAAAAAAAAAAAAACTCTTGTTGACTTTTACTGGTAATAAAAGTCATTACTATTTGTAAAATTCCTTTTATTGGTGGTAGTTTCTTACGGCCAGTAAAAATTCGCCTTCTATTCCTTTGCATTTTAGACTTACAAAATAATAATATATTTTTTTAATGACCACTTCCCCAAGAACCAGGGAATGGGGACTCTCAACGAGTGAGAGGGAGGTTGAGGCGTGACCTCCAGATCTGTGTATTAAATAGATGAAAAACCATGGGGCTCACCCCTTACAAGAGCAGCACATGAGATCTTATCTTATATAACACAACCCACATTTTATATAACACAACCCACATTTGTCAATTGTTAGACGACCACGTGCCTGCTGTGGTAGGTCCCTTTTATTTGTGTACGCCGAATCCATTCTAGTATTGATTGCTTCCTGTGCCAGTGCATCTGCAACCTGATTACCTTGGCGAAGAGTGTGACAAAAAGACACCTTGTTGATGTACCGTTTGATTTGGGAAACCCAGTAGTGGATGCTCCATGGACAGTCAATCCTACTTTGAATTGCATTTATCAAGACCTCAGAGTCACTTTCGACAATAATCTGGTAGCTGGCGTCAAGGTTGATCATCATGATACCGTCCCACATCTCCCTTGCCTCCGCCTTCAAACTGTCACTCTCACTGTAAAAGTGAGCAAACGCCTGGATCATCTCCCCTCTATCATTGCGCAAGATGCCTCCTCCTACTGCCGGTCCTGGATTCCCCAAACAGGCCCTATCTGTGTTGAGTTTCACTGCTCCATCCAGTGGTTTCGGCCATCGAATGAATCTCACTTGTTTCAGTGGTGCAACATTCTCTTGAAAACCTAGCACCTGCATGTTGAGCCTATCAACCCAGCTATTGCAATCCCATGATGGTGCCACCCCCGAGATCTCTCTCACCCATCTCTTTGTGTGGTTTATGACATTGAGCAAAGATGGAGGCTCATTATCATGAATAGCCTTGTTCCTAGAGTTCCACAATTCCCAACATATGAAAGAAGGTAGCAGCCCTGTTAAAAACGTGCTCGGTGTAACCATTTTTGCAGCATTGAGCCATAACATGATATGTGCATGAGCTGATTGGGATGTGCTGAATGGTACATCCAAGATGTTGGAGAAAAAGTCCCAAACTCCAAGGGCCAACGTACCTGTGGAAAAGATGTGGTTTTTGCTCTCCTCCTTGTGAAGTGCACAACAACAGCAACGAGAGGCCAAAGGAATTCCGAGGTGCTTGATGGCATCATCCGTCGCTGATTTTGGGGGGAAGTTCCTCTCTCCATATCCATCTAAGGGCAGCCACGCGGTCATGATGTGGGTGCAAAGCATGGTAGGCTGAAGACGTGGAGAACTTACCAGATGCTTCGAGGGACCAAATTGGCTTGTCTTCCTCATTAGATAAGGCAATCGGCTCCTTGATGAGACGATCTAAAACATCAGGTGGAATGAGGTTCTGAAGCTTTGATATGTCCCATTCGCCTTGGTTGTTAACAATTTGGTTGACCATCAAGTCATGGTGCAGCTCCTCTACAGATTGCCACTCGTCCATGAAGCCCAAGGAATTCCATTTCAGATGCCAAAAGGATAAGTTGCCTGTCCCAATTAACCAATAACAATGCTTCTTTATTTCTGGGTATAAGGTAGCAAGGTTCCTCCAGCCCGCTGTACCATATGGTCTACATAAGCTCATCTCCCCACGCTTGACATGGTACTTGTGACTCACAACATTTGCCCATATGGAATTCTGTTGAATTAAGGTCCATATTCTCTTTGCTTGTAATCCTTGCATTGTGTGGTAAAGAGAATGAATACCCAAGCCACCTTCAATCATGGGACGACAGGCTCTATTCCATCTTATCCAATGATGCTTCAGATGCCCCCCCCAAAAGAAGTTAGCTAGCATGCTCTCAATTCTCTTCACTACAGTCTTAGGGATAGGAAGCACACTCATCATATGGATTGGGACTGACGAGAGGACACTCTTGATGAGACAAAGCTTTCCCCCAAAGGTGAGGCATTTGATTCCCTAGCTACTAACTCTTCTTCTAATGTTCTGAGTAAGCTTTGTCAAAGTAAGATATTTTTGGCCTTCCTCTAAAAAGCGGGGCACCAAGATAATCCATGGGAAGCTTCCGCTGATTAAAATTGGTTAACTGAGTGATTTGGGAGACCTTACTTGGTTGGCATCTTGTTGAGATAGTAAAAGAGTTCTTCTGAACGTTAATCCTTTGTCCTGATGCCATTTCATAATCCTTACATAGCTTTAGGAGACTTCAAATCGATCTGGAATCAGCCCTCAAGAAGATGAGCACGTCATCCGCAAATAAGAGATGGCTTATCTGCATACAGTTCCTACCCATGGCATAATGCTTGATATGGTTCAAGGCAAAAGCTTGGGAGAGCTGCCGACTTAGCACTTCTTCTGCTGTAATGAACAAAGCCGTTGCCAAAGGATCACCCTGACGTAAACCACGGGATGCTTTAAAGTAGCCATGCAAGCCCCCATTGATAAGAAGGGACGTCCAACAATTCGAGATGCATTTGAAGATTAGGTTCCAAAAGGGGATCGAGAATCCAAATTTCATCATCACATCGTGAAGGAAGCTCCACTCCAATCTGCCGTAGGCTTTAGACATATCAACTTTGACAACTAGATTACCCCCATAACTTTTCCTGTCCAATTGGTCCACCATCTCTTGGGCGATGACTATGCAATCTGCAATATTCCTACCTTTGACAAATGCATGTTGTTCCCTTGAGATAATTTTCGGAAGAATAGTAGAAAGCCTCATCCCAATAATGGACGCCATTGCCTTATAGATGAAGTTACACATACTTATAGACCTGAGATCTTCGAAAACTTCTGGGTTGGGTTTCTTGGGAATCAACACCATGTGGGCTGAAGTGAAGCTTTTGGGAAGTTCTCTTTCTGAAAAAAGGCTTTGGATTGCCTCAATCACATCCTTCTTGACAATGTTCTAGCATGTTACGTAGAAGGATGGTTATCAGCCGTGGAGACGAGATTGGGGATTACCTCCAGCAAGTGTGGGTTGGCTTCCGTGGCTTGACTTGTCAAACAGGTTGTGGAAGTGAAGTTCTGCAGCTTTATTGATGTCCTCTCTATTATCCAAGACAATGCCACCACCTACTGTTATGGAGTCAATGGTCTTAGTCCTCCTCTTCTCCTTCAAAGACGCATGAAAGAATTTCGAATTCCTATCACCTGCTGCCAGCCATGACATCCTTGATTTGTCCCTAAGTAACATTTCCTCCTGAAGAAGCAACCTATCATACCACTTTTTCTCTTGCACAAGGGCTGTCCAATCATTTAGTGAGGGGTTGTCCACCAAATGCCTTTCCATCAAGTCCACCTTCTCTGCTGATTTCTTAATCTGAACTTGGAGGTTTCCAAAGACCTCCCAATTCCATTGGTTTAATGCTTTTCGGAGATATTTGAGCTTGCGTTGGAGGAGAGTGAATGGATTACCTCCTTGTATTTGCCCCCATATAGATTCCACAAAAGGGATAAAATCCTCATGATCAGTCCACATAGATAAGAATCTAAACAATGATCTACTTGGGGTAGATAGAGTTTCAAAGTTGATTAGGAGGGGGCAGTGGTCAGAGTTAATTCTCTCCAAATGAGTAACCTTAACAGGAGGCAAATCAGTAGTTGCATTAACATTCACTAAGGTGCGATCGAGTCTTGCACAATGTCTCCCCAAGCCCTCCACATTGTTACACCAAGTGAACCTATTCCCACAAAAACCTGCATCCGATAACCCAAGGGATAAAATCATGTTGTTGAAGTCTTCAGAGGCTGCACTATCAAGACGACGAAAACCCAGCCTTTCCTTAGTCGAACACGTCACATTAAAGTCACCCGATATCAGCCATGGGTAATTAATAACACATGCCAAGTTAGAGAGGTAGTGCCATAACTCCTTACGATTAGCCGACGAGCATTTCGCATAAACAAATGTGTGAACCAATTCAAACCCTGCCTCTATCTTCACTGTAACCTGTTGCTCCATTGCTAAAACAAACCTTAGATTGATTGAGTTGTTCCAGAAGATCCAAATTTTCTCATTAACCCCCTCACATACCATGCAAGACTGGAAACGAATTCTCCTTGCAACTTTGCTACACCTTGCTGCCCCCACCATTGGTTCCAAAACAACCAACAGGTCCAACTTGTGTTCTTTGTTGATAGCTCTGATTCTCTGAAGAGAAGCATCATTACCTATCCCCCTAATGTTCCACACCAGTGTATTCATCATAAAAAAACCAATGATAGGCAAACCTATGTCATTGTTGAAAATCTGAAGCAGACTTACTCTTTGCTCTTGTTCGGGTAGTACACTGATTCCTTGAATTGGTGGTATTGGCTTGATTGGTTGGGGCGTTGGGCACTGTTACTGGTAATAATACCTCCAGGTTGATCTGTGGAGGAAAATGGGATGACTCCAGATCAGTAGTCTGCTCATTACCTGGAAGCTCTGGACCTCCTTCCCCATTCCCTGGTTTAGATCCTTGAGGAATCTTAAGTTCCTTCCCCATTTTAACCAATTCAGCAATGGCCATCTCCTTGCTGCCACTTATTGTGTTACCATTGATGGATGCTGATGCCACTCTCCGAATAGGGTGAAAGTATTCATTATGAGTCCAGCCATGGAACTTCCCCAATTCCATTGACTTTCTCCTGCTAGCTGTTGGGGCCTGCGTGTTCTCCTGCGGGTTCCTTTGTTTTGAAGTTGGTAGTTCTGCATACTGCTTAACTGATTGTGATTCTATATGTGAAGGCCCTACCTCCTGGGTTTGCAAGTTCCCATTGGTCACCCTCCTTCAGATGTGGGGTTTCCTGAGATTTCCCTTTCATCCGTTGAGGCTTGCTTGTATCAATGGCACCAGACTTCCGCAGTTCCGGGTTGGCTCTCCAGCAGAGCTCCTTTGAGTGCCCAAGCGTAGCACAATGAGAACAGTACTTCGGTACCTTCTCATACATGACCTTCTGCCATTTCCCACTCTTGCCCATGCCAGTCCAGATTTTGCTTGGAAGCTCCTTCTGCACATCCACCTCAATGCAGACCCTGGCTACACTAGGTTGAGACAGAGCTAAGGTGGGGCCATCTATGGCCAGCACCTTCCCAATAGTGCTGGCAATGAGGTTGAGATAGGAGGGATTGAAAAGGTTAAGGGGAAGCAGGGGGAAGCTCACCCACACAGGTACAACAGAGCTCTCCTTTGAGGGGTCAAAATAGGGATTCCAACAAAGCAGCTTGAAAGCATGACCATTGATGGCCCAGGTCTTCCTAGTGAAGGCTTTGAGCAGATCCTTCTCCGTCTGGAACTTGAGGAAGACATGCCGTTGGTCAATCAACCCCACAGCCACTTCCTGGTCAATGTTCCACGACCTGTTAATTGCAGCTCTAATGGAGTCGACAGGAGGTCTATTGGTGGAGAACTTTGCCACCAACGAATGCTGAAGTGGGGTGGCCGAACATGCAATCTCCTGGGTAGAGAAGCGCATCGCCTGCGCACCCTCATGGAGAGTGGGAGAATGATAAGACACAGCAGCAACAGCAGAGGAGGAGCCCCTGGTAGCCTCCGCAAAAGATTTCTGGCTGATACTAGCAGCACCCAACGGCCTAGGCTGTGGCGAGAGGCCTGCCCTCACTGGCGCCAAGGATCCCGCCGTGGTTGCCGCCGTGGAAGGTGCTGTCTCTGGCAGAGAAGCCACCGGCGGCATGGGAGTACTGAGCGATAGCAGCTCGCCAAAAGTTCAAAACGCCTGTTCGCCTTCTATTCGAACACGCGAAATAAGGGAAACAAATGTGGACTTGCTTCACAAAATAATAATAATATAAGAACTCTAGTCATTTACTCTCATTGGATCTGAGCACCAAAACAAAACCGATCAAAATTAGCCTCTTCATGTGATACCTTGCTTTAACTTCTATGATAACTCTAAATGCTATGGTTATAGTCTCAAGGAGGAAAGTGTTACATCTAAAAATTGCCATTGCACTCACCTTCAAACACAAAGTTGGTATATTTTGGATTGTATTAAATTCTATATCTATATCATATATAATGAGAGAGGGTCTCTTAGAGAACAATCCAACCACAGAATTATTTTTTCTCAAAAGAACCTTACAATACTATGTTATGAAATGTTTTGAGGCAAATTGGTCTTTTTATTTTATCTTTTCAAAAAAGGAAAAATGTTCCTCACTAATTTTCAGGCCTGATGTGTTCCAACAATTACTTTTACGTGGCACACCCTCTTGTTGACATAAATGAAGGCATGCATTTTTCTCTCCTTGGGCCATATTAAAAAATAAAGCTCCTTCATCTTATGAATCATACTTCACACATTGAGCTCATTGAAAATTAACTTGACCTGATAAGTTTGTCTATCTGGCTACATAATATTCTCAAAAATTTTTTTTTCCCTTATTAGTTAATATTCATCAAATAGTACTAACTTTCTTTTAATTAGTGGAAACTCATTAGTCAATGAATTTTCATATCTTTTATAAGATTTTGATATCATTAAAACTTTGATGAATAAAACCTTAATAAGATGTAATATGACATAAGAAAGATATAATTCTTAAATTTATTAATAAAAAACAAGATGTTTTATCTAAATTGGTTGTGTCAGGCAACATTAGTCAATGCATTCTCATATTATAGGTATTCATCTCATTTTTAAATAACTTTCATAATTCTTGTTAGAGAGAGAGAGAGCGAGAGAGAGAGAGAGAGAGAGAGAGAGAGAGAGAGAGAGAGAGATTTTATAATTTATTTGTTGTTGCATATACTTGGTAAACAACAACATTGAAGACAGAGTGCAACATGTAGAAACCTTTAGTTCTCAATTGTAGGCCAAGTACGTGAGTTGAGTTCTCACGGATATAGGAATCCTCACGGCATGCACTCCATCCGTCCACGTCAAACTCCCAAAGAAGAATCCTGTATTCACTTGGTAGGCCGTAGATACGGTAACAATGAACGACATCATCTTGGTTGCTGGATTAAAGACCAAAACATCTGGTTTCACTACTACAGTTATGCCAAGTGGAGGATCAATCCGGACTTTGTATGTAGAATTGATAGGTCCAACATTAGTGACAGTTCTGGTGAGGGTTGTGGTGTTTGTTAGGGTTGGGATTGTTATAGAAGGTACATTCACATCTAGAACGGAAGGCCTTGCTCTAGGACATGTTGTTGTATGCGCTGTAATCTGAGAGATAGCAGAGTTTTTGTAGCCCATGGCACATAAATAGTGGATGTAATCTTTGATGTCCATATCATAAATGAGGCCAGGGTTTGTTGCTCTGTTGGGGTTTATGATACCACCACCGAAATCAAATGGTTTGGCAAGATTTCCAGGGGATTCAGAAAATATTGGCCCTCCTGAAGGATCAGATGTCCATGCTGCAATAAAATACACCATCATGTGAGCATTGCAAGTCTAGCTCATACTTCAAAGTCTTAGCTTAATCAAGAAAGATTTTGAAAAATATAATATTTGAATGGATTAATGTCGGGGTTAGAGAGAGTTGAGATTTTGTATTTGGGGCCTTTGACATACATAGTTGCACCATCACCTATCAGCTTAAGCTTTTTGATGCAACAGTCATTTAATATGGTATCAAAACAAGAGGTCTTTTGTTTAGGGTGAGTTTGCCTTGGCATTTATTTATATCAAGAGTGTATGTGCCTTGTGTTTTATTTCCCCATGTATGTTCCTGTTCGGGTCAATATTGTTGAGTATTTGTATTTGGGCCCTTTTTATATATAGTTGCATTAGGACCTATCAGCTTAAGCTTTTAGGTGCAACGGTTTGTTAAAATTGGGGAGTATTAAGAGTGAGACTAGACTGAAACGTAACTCGATCCTAATCCAATTTCACCAGTTTCAGTTCAATTTATTTACTTTCTAACTCTTTGAAGTAAGCTGTGTGTACCGGTTGTAACAATTGCTGATCGAATGGCAGCCGGGGACCAATGTGGGTGCAATGATTTGAGCAATGCCACAGCTCCTGAAACATGAGGAGCAGCCATTGATGTTCCTGAGAAAAATTTAAATTTGTCCTCCACTACATCATGAATCTGAGAAGAAGTTGCAGCTAATATATATGAACCAGGGGCAGCAATATCTGGCTGTGACACAAATAAAACAGCCACATTTAGCCTCCAATAGATACTAAAACAAAAACCAAAATGCCTTTTGATAACATCATTTCCTTGAGTAATTTCAATCACTCGATAAGAAATACCTTCAATACTGCTGGTGAATTCATGCTCGGTCCGCGAGCTGAGAAATTGGCTATCATGGATGCTATAGGCTTACCAATGGAAGTCCTTGATGGGCTCAGCTTAACTATAGGATACCTGTGTAGTTTCGACCGACCAACAATAATCATGATCAACATGACAACCATAATGGAAGTAGTACTAAAGATGATGAATGATAATGTTAAGCACCTGGTGGAACGTATGTATCGAAGTATCTGAGTTGCAAGATCAAAGTCCAGTCTAACATATGGGAAGTCATTGTCCGATGGTCTGGGGATGTCATAGACATTTGTAGCAATTATTAAGCCAGCAATACCAAATCTCTTCAAAGAATGAGTTCCAGCATTTATGTTGGAGAAGCAAAGCATGACAGCTTGGTCCATAGAAATGTCATCTGTTTGGGTAAGATCATCACAAGAACTGTAGTGCCATTAATGTTCCTACTACGTACCATATAACTAACAGGAGAGAATTGTAACCAAAGAAATAATAAGTCACTTACATTAAGCTTTTGAATCCAATCTCCTTTCCTGCATATAAAGCTGAACCCTGCAATTTGGGCAACCCATTAAAACAGTGAAGCACAATTCTTACTTGTCCAATTTGGTTTGATTCAACTGGACAAGATGGGTGTGGATAATTATCTTCTTAGGAATAGTTTTGAGAAAATTAAAGTAATGCAATAGTAATGCAATGTAATACCATTAGAGTCTGGTTGTTTCCTAGAGTGATTAGTGTCGGGAAGGCGCGGTCGATGGTGCTTGCTGCAACGGTTATGATCCATGGTGATGTTTTTCCTACTGTTTGTGCTCTAGGACCAATATTTCCAGCTGAAGAAACCACTGTGATCCCGCTTAAGACAGCATGGAATGAACCAATTGCTATGGGGTTATCTTCATCAACATCGGAGGCATAATTTGGACCAGCTCCAAGTGAAAGTGATAACACATCAACTCCATCTTTTATAGCTTCATCAATGGCTTTCAGAATATCAGCAGATGTGCCCTGTCCAGGGTAATTCCAAAGTGCTTTATAGATGGCCAATCGAGCTCGAGGTGCACCACCTCTTACTGTGCCCAGACCTAATCCTTTGTAGCTTATATTGTTGACCGGTGATCCGGCAGCTGTGGCCGCTGTATGTGTGCCATGTCCAACCATATCTCGTGGCGAAAAAAAATCTTGGAATTCACTGCTATTGAATTCATTTCCATTTTCGGCAAGTAGTCCCTTGACGAACCAACGAGCTCCTATCAGCTTCTTGTTACAGTGTTTTGTTGCGTCGAATTGCTCCCCGGCCTCGCATACACCTTTCCATCGAGATGGAATTGGTCCTAAGCCTTTGTCACTAAAGGCTTTCGATTCTGGCCATACTCCTGCTCACCATGTATGATCCAGTAGTATCGGTGTTGAGAAAATAACCAAAGCAAAGATAGATTTATGTGGTCTAGCTTGAAAGCCTATATCTATGTGAGAAAAAGATGGGAAGCTCAAATGGAAGACCACAAAAGAAATACAATGTATGAATAACACCTAAATTACTGTGGAAAGGATACAAGGCATTAGAAAAAAAAAACAGTTACCATTATTGAAACACACTGATCCCACCAGCAATATTGATACTGTCCTCTTTGATCCATTAGGCCTCACGGTTTTGTTCCTCGGATTTACCCCAAAAGGCTTCATTGCTCGAGGGAGTCACAAGCCATACCCATATATATATATATATAGATGTATACATATATACTTTCCCCTCCACGAGCAATGTGAGTTTCTAGGTTCTCACACTCAAAGGTTACCAAATGTATCAATACAACAAAGCAAAAGAAATAAGAGGGAGGGTAATTAACCTGAATCTATAACTCCTATTATAACTCCGTCGCCCATGTTGGTGCTTTGCAAAAGATTACTGGGAGGATGAATTGGCATGCCAAGGTAATCCCAGCTTCTTGTTGTGTGCCGTTCATGAAAGTGATTGGGCGTTACTCGAACAATCCCAGGTAACTCTAAAACCCATCAATTCTAAATTCAGGTGTATTTGAGTAAACAACCAAATTATCATAACATCACAGGCTGCATATATCTCGTTTACAATTAATAAGATTTTGCTATTGAAGATGCCCATATGGAGATCGTATCATGCAGATACCTGCAACCTGTTGTGCCTGAGACACTGTAAGTTTGGCTGCAAAGCCAGAGAAGCCATGTTTGTAGCTGTATATTATAGATTCTTGAGCTGCTTCTTTGCTGCAAGTCAAAGTATTCACAACAAACTATTAGCTCTCTGAAAGAATAAATTAAGCTAGATGAACAATTGATACTTACTGAATTTGAGTGCTCATATCAGTTTACCTTCCAAGAACCGAAGTGAGGATCCGGTGATGTGAATCAGTGACGAGCTTGGGATCGTCGTGCTGCCTCTTTCCCATATAAACGATGTGAATCTGTGTAGAAAAGTTAAAAAGTACAAAAATGATTTATGAGCTTGGAGGAGATCAAGAGAGGTCAGAGGGTACTGGTTACTTACATTGCTACCAGCAACAACAGTTGTAGTTAATATGCCGCTTTCATTGAGAATGAGTAGCATAGAAACAAAAGCAAGCGAGGGATTTGGGTTGCCCTTGTTTCCACCCAGAAACCAGGCCATACCTAATGTTTATGTGTTTCTGGAAGAAAGAGGGAAGGGGGGAAGGAGGGAGGGGGGGGGGGGAGAGAGAGAGAGAGAGAGAGAGAGAGAGAGATTTACCAGAATGGTGAAGACGACTAATGAGAGAGAACCAATGGAATACCCACATGAAAGTAGGGGTAACTCTAGCAACAACCATAGGGCTGGAATCAGTCATAACTTGGCAAATTAGTTCAAAGTCTTCCTACTATAATTAGTCCTGTAAATTAGTTCAAAGTCTTCGCGTTAGGTGATTGAAAGCGCGCAATATCAATATATATATATGTAAGTCTTCCCGTTTATATATATATATATATATATTGATATATATATATATATATATGTAAGTCTTCCCGTTTGGTGGTTGGTAGCGTGCTATATATATATATATATATAAAAGATTATGGGGTGGATGCTGCTCAATTACATGATAATCTTATCCCGCATGTGCATGAACTTGAGTTTCCATTAACCTGAAAAAAATTGCTAAACAGACGCTTTCAATCACCTAACCGGAAGATTTTGTGAGCAAGCTAGCTGACTTCTTATTAAGGACATTAGAAGTAGTACGTCTTGGCAATATGTAGAAGTACGTATATGTATATATATATATCCGAACATTGTTCATTTCGATTTAATTATAAGTTTTTTTTTCATTTCAACTAGCACTTGTGATCGTGTGTTTCATGTTAAGATAGATTTTAATTGCTTTTTTTTTATTTTAAATTTTTTAGCAACTAGTCTTTAATTATCAAATTGGAAGATTAAGTTTCTACAAATTATTATTATTACATTGAAAAGATATTTAGTTTCTTAATTGGCTTTATATTTCTTGGATTTGAATTTTATGTTTCATAGTATTAAAATTAGTAAATTGAAAGTGTTATATTCAATTATTTTATTGAGAACAACCAATTTATGTTAAATCATTTAAAAAATACACTACAAAAACTATGACTTTTAGCGGCGGTCAATGACCGCCGCTAAATCATGAAAACCCGCCACTAAAAACTAATGGGCCCGACGGAAGCCCGTCCCTAAAAGTCCCATTGCTGAATCATTTTGCAGCGGCCACTTTTGTTTTTAGCGGCGGTTTTTTGACCGCCGCTGAAAGCTGTTTTGTTTTAAAAAAAAAAATGTACTGCGTCCTTCCCCCCAGCTGCCCCATGCTACCTTGCCCTCATGCTCCTTGCCCCCTGCCCCTACTGCCCTGCCCTTTGCCCACTGCCCGCTGCCCCACCCTCTGCCCCTTACCCCTACAAATTAATTAAGAACCCAAAAAAAGGCGTAATGCTAATCATATTAATAAAATAGAAATTCAAACAAAAAAAGTCTACAAAAAATTTCACATCTTCCATTTAGCCATAAGCATATTGTCATGAAAATCTGAAACATAAACTGGAATTCGAGGAAAGCTTAAAAAAAAAAAAAAAAAAAAAAAAAACAGAAAAGATAACCTTAACGGGCTTCTATGGTAACTGTTACATCACTTACAGAAAAATTTGTTGGCTCACTCCCTCGTGAATTGCATTTGTTTCACTTCTTCCAATTGAAAAGGCAGGCTCTTTAGGTGAAGGTAGAGCTGTAGATTCATTACTGAACATTGAGAAAACTTCAGGCATGGTGGGTCTGTCAGCTGGACTTTTTTGCACAGACAAAAGTGCCATCCTAAAGCATAAAGCATGATAAAAAAATTAGATATGTTAGCCTCCAAGAATGAACAAGAGGAATATAGGGAAAGAAGCACAAATCAGAAAACTCTAGAGGAATTAAATAGACCAGCATCAAAAGGAAAGAATTGGAAATAAATTCTATAGCATGAATAAATACAAACCAAAGAGCAAGGAATCCAACAAGATTCATGTGTTGTAACTTTGCAACTAGTACCATCTTGAAAGCCTTTCACTGGCACCTAACGTCCATCCAGTAATTTGCCCTGTAAGTGAAATTTTTTTTATATAACTATTCTTATCCATTAGAACTAGATGTAGAATCAATATTTCTTATGAAAAATGGTACAAGAAATTTAATCTTACCATGTAAATAGGTCCAAACCCACCCTCCAAGCTTACTTTCAACAGAGAAGTTATTAGTAGCTATTGATTCACTCAAAAAACTAACTAGCAACAACTTGACGACCTATTTCTCTCCCTTGTGGAGCTTATTCGTGTCGCTACAATTCTCGTTGATTGCTTTAATTTTAGTATCTAAGTCAAAATGTAAAAGGTCTTGGCTTCTTTCCTTCGTCCCTGTTTCATATAAATATGGAGACTGAGGCTGCGTTTGGTAATGCTTTTGCTTTTTTGCTTCTAAAAGCAAAAAAGCAAAAAAGCAATTTTATGCTTTTTGAAAGATCTTTTCTTGAAGCAAATGCATTTGGTAAACTTTTGCTTTGCTTCTAAGAAGCAAAAAAGCATGTTTGGTAATTGCAGTAACATAGAAATTGCTTTTTGCTTCAATAAAAGTATTGTACACAATCGAGTTCGGGTCGGGTCATAATCGGGTTTGGGTTAATCGGGTTGGACTAAATTAAGGCGGATTGGAAAACCCCCAACCCAAACCCAACCCGCCAATAAACGGGTTCAACCTGCCAACCCGTTTATTATTATTTTTTATTTTTCAAAAAATATTATTAAAATAGGGTTGGGGTTAATTGGATCGGGTTGTACCTGGTTCGGGTCGGGTTTTGGTTAATCGGGTCGGAACATGATACTTTTGCCATCTTTTTTTTAAAATCGAGTTATCCGTCGGGTTGGTAGGTCATAATCGGGTTGACCCGATTACTGGCGGGGTGGGGAAACCCCAACCCAATTAATAAACGGGTCAACCCAACCCATTTATAATCGGGTTGACCCGTCGGGTCGGGTGGCATTTTGCCGGTGTAGACACCTGATTTTTGCACCCCCGAAATAAAGAAAAATGAAAAGTCAAACCTTGAGGGGGTAAAAAAATTGACTTTTTGATTTAAGTAAATTTGGCCATCAAACTTCATCTCATTGAAAAGAGCATTTCGACACGATTCCAACGCAACTGAGTTTGCTGGAATCGGAGTCCAGATGAGAAAGTTATGAGTTGGTCAAACTTTTGGGGAGCAAAAAGTTGACTTTTTGCTCGACCCCAATTCAACTACCAAACTTGATCCCAATGGATAGGTGGTTCCGAGCCGGTTCCAACGACACTAAGTTTGCTGAAATCGGACACCGGACGAAGAAGTTATGAGTAGTTGAAGTTTCAGAAAAACTGCCCATGTGGCAAAAAGGCAGCAAAAAATGGAATAAACCAATAAAATAAATAAGATAAATGTGTTTATTAATATTTTAATAAAGGGAATCTCGCTTTTTAATAAAATAATCAGAAAAATCGAACAAAATCTTGCAAAAAACCAAATTGAATAAAGGTTTGAAATCCAAACATTTTAAAAACGTGCTGGACCGTATTTCAAATACGGGCAAGCTTCTGGAAGAAGACACGTGTCGCTGTACGGCGGGACACGCGTCCCGTACGGCCGATTTTGCGAGATTTGGAAATGTGCGTTTTCGCCCGTACGTGAAGTACGGGCAAGGCATGCCTGTACTTCAAATACGGGCACGCCCCTTTTTGCCTATAAATAGAGAGGCCACCCCCTCATTTCAACAGGCTGAGCCTCCAGGCCTCCACCTCCTCTCTCCCTTGCTGTTACCACGGCCAAACTCTGCCCAATTAACACCACCCAAATACCTAAACCCATTTAATGCCCAAAATACCCTTGTCATCCTAAAACCATGCCTAAACCTCCAAATACGTCCTTTTAAACCCAACCTTCTACCAAACCTCTTCCAAAATCAACCTAGAAAATCCAAGGAGACGCGGAAGCGCTGCCGAATTTCTCGGAGAATCCAGACATCAACAAATCCAGGAATAGTAGTGTGGTAATGTCCCTAATGGCTTCTTTCTTTTAATATACATGTGAATTCCTTCATTTAAGTGACTTTGGATTCCTTTTTATTTTACCACCTGCTTACTAATCAGCTTGTTTAGTTTGATGAAATCCTCCCATGCAAATGAGCAATACTCCATGAAATAAAGGATGGACTCATAGAACAATAAAAGAAAAAGTGGCATTTTGGTTAATGGTGCTTGCAAATACAAAGGAGTTTGTCCTCCTTAAATCTTCCCTTGTAAACTCCCCTTTTCCCATTCTTGAATTTGGCTACTAACAATCGAGAGGGGGTCTTGTTGCTTCAAGAAGAACAAAAGGAAGAAGAGAATGGCCTTTTAGGCCAAATGAAGGAAATACAGCATTTGAAAAATCTGGAACCCCAGCTGAAGTTGCCGGAACACCTGAGAAGATAGCCGGACTGATCCCAAGCGAAATTGGCACCAAAAATGCAAAACTAGATGTGCCCGTAAACTCAGAACGGTCCGGGCGGGACCGTGTTTGCTTCACGGGCGAGCCAAACCGGAATTCATTCACGGGCAAGGGTGGACCGTATAGAAAATACGGGCAGATGTAAAAGTAACATAAAAAATGTAATTTTTCGGCCCGGTTGGATCTATTTCGACCTAAACCAGTTTAAACCGACCCAAGAAGTTGATTGGGCTATTCTTAGCCCTCCATGGACCATGGGCCCATATGGGCCCATCAAGACCACCTTGGGCCCACTTGAGTGGCCCACACTTTGACTTGCCATACCAGGCTTGTTATCAATAAAAATGCCCAGGCCCCTTGACCCTTGGCTAATGGGCCCATTCCAAGCCCAAATGAATTGTATATAAATAAAGTTTAAATAAATAACCAAATGGGTTACCCAATAACCCAGCTGGGCCCAAGGCCCAATCATGGCAACCCACGGGTCTTCCAACGGGACCCGGGTCTGACCCATTTCACGTAGATAAATAAAAAAGATAAAATCAAAATAAAAGGGACCCACACCTTCAGAGGGTCCCACTAGACCAAATAAAGCAGCATGCTGGTCTAGGAAGGGTGAACTTGACTCAAAAACCAGGGAGACCCGAGGGACCCGTCGAACCGACGGGGCGGGCCGAGGTGTCTTAGGGCTTCCCCGGACATAACTGAGGACTTAGCTAGAACTCTGAAAAGCCGCAGACCAGACTTAGACCCGGATAAGGTAAACACCGTGTCTGTCTGCACCTCTCAGGCAGTGGCGACTCCAAAAGTCCCGAGGCACGCACTGAAAGTGCGCCCGGTGTGCGATTTAGGCCAAGATGTTTTAGGTGCGCACAGCTTGGCGACTCCACTGGGGACCGCACTCAACCCAGTTGGACCTTGGTTATCAAATGAGTCAACTTAGGTGGATATAAGCAGATTTAGGAAGTACTTCTTGTCCAACCTTAGTGGTGTATGGAACTTATGCAATTACATGGTATTGGGAGATCCTGTCATAAGGACGAGATAATTGCCTAAGGAAAGTGGAATTTAAGAGGTTCCCTGTGACCCTCCATTTACCTGGGGATCCACCCAGACATTGTATTGCATACTGTTCTGTATTCTCACTATAAAAGTGACATTAAGGAACCCTTAATCAGCCCATTATCCAAGAATCACCCGAGCAGACACAACACTTGACTCCACTGCACATACAAGCACCTCACTACACCGTGAATGAACTTTTAACTGCGTGGGGTGACAGGCATGAGGGAGTCTGCCTGGATGATCCGAACTGAATGTTGTCTAAATATCTGAATGCTCTTCTTAACCAAAACCTAGATCTCTCTAGCAGCCACCCTTCTTCAATCGAGAAACTTACTTTTGGGATGGTATTAGCTCTACGCTCCCGTGGCTTGCCGGGAAAGCAGGGTAAACCCATCTCCCCAGGTTTTTGGATTCTTCAAGCGTCATTGGTTTCTTGCCATGGTATGTGAAGGGTCTAGTACTTGGTTCAGACCCTTGAAGGCAGGTGCCTTGGGCTGGGTATCCTTCCCCACCTATTACTTCTAATAAACCCTGATGTGAGCATGAACATGAATGACCAAATATGGGTAAAATCAGTCTGGGGCATTAACCCCCGCCTTTGTTGGTCTTAACCCTAATTTAAGGAAATTAACTCGATTTAATCCATGCATCCAAGTCGGTCTCGGTTCAGATGAAAGCCGGCCAGATCAGATAGAAATGGGTTAGAACAGAGGCAGAAAAACCCTAGAGATAGGATTTCAGCCCACCTGTTGAGTAACAAATTTGTACCCTCCTTTTGGGTTCTCAACAACCCTAAAGGTGATTCTCTTTGCAGATTTATTTTGTAAATTTCGCCCTCAAAGGCAAGTTGTAAATATTGTTTTCAATCCGACACTAGGGGCAGATGAAAGAACAGATGAAAGAGCAGATGAGAGAACAGATGAAAGAAAAGGTCGGCTAAGACCTGAATGTGTTCTCCAAACATTTAAAGGACATAACCCTCAAGACCCCATAACTTGAGTGCTTGGATTTGATTCTTGTGATTGATAATTGCATAAACTAATTGGGCATTGATTTAATTTTTGCATATCTTGTTGCATGCCTTAGACTAATTTAGAGTTTTTGGTGGAAAACCCTAAATTGACTTGGAATTTTAATTGGATAGTCGGCATGGCATCCTCATCCTCAACTGAAAGAGTTCGCTTCCCCAGGATAGAGAAGTGTACCTTTGATACCCCTTGGATCCGTTCTTGGATAAGGCAATTGCAAGGAGATGAACAAATTAAATGGGAACAGAAATACCACATGGGACAAACTCTATCCCTGTTAAATGTGCCCATTAATTGGGACATGATTCAGGTAGCCTTGCCTTTTTGGGATCCCCAGCTTTCCCTTTTTAGGTTTGGGACTAATGAGTTGACTCCCACAATTGAGGAATTTGAGTTATTCCTCTGATTTCATGACCATGGAGAACCAGCTAGGCCAAACCTCAAAGATAGCTACAAGAATGAAGCTTGTACTTTCTTTGGCCTACCCAGAGGAGAATTCCAGACTTTAGGAGGTGACCAAGCATTCACGCGGGTCTCTAAAACCTTCTTTGCCGAAAAGATAAGGGATAAAAAGCAGGAAAGACCCCATGTTTGGTGGGACACCTTCACCCTCGTGGTTCTATCACAGCTCTTCTTTCCTACTGGGGGAGACACCATTAATTTGGCCCTCATGGAAATTGTAGACCAACTCCAAGTGAAATTCCGGATTGCACCACTGATTCTTGCTCAGCTATACCATGCCTTGACCATGACCAAGAACGGAACTAGGAGGTTTCAGGGATGCGCCCCTCTCCTACACATATGGCTTCAAGATCACCTGATGGTTGCTGAACTTGTCAGCCCACGTTATGGGTACGTCCGTGACAATGTCACATTGATGGCCCGAAGAGAGATTAGACCAAACTTACCCTCCAGAGAGGACTGGTTTGACCACTTTCTCCAGTTGAAAGGAGAAACTGATATAAGATGGGGAGGCACATTTGACCAGACATATACCCCCGTCATAGCTTTCAGGAAAAGACATTGCCTAGCTTTGATAGGCTTGACTCATGCCATGCCATACTATCCGGTTCGAATTCTGAGACAGTTTGGGAAGTCTCAGGGAATACCGATCAAGGATAAGGCGGAAGGATTAACTGGCCCACTTACATGGGAATTGAAGAAAAAATTGGTGAAGGAATGGCAACACGTGCACATACTCCAAGAGGACATTTTCACTGCATCCGACGTTCGTAATTATGAACAATGGATTGCTCGAGAAACTAGCCTAGACAGCCCACCTCCTCTCCATATCTTCACCTCTGACAATATCCCAGTTCCGCGCCCTGACACATACAGGGATAGGGTGGCCGAACTGCAGGAATCTCATTCTCGGATCCACCGTGCATACGTGGATTTCGAGCGTAAAAACAAGCAGGCCAATGAGGCCCTTCAGCAGCAGCTTGACACCATGCGCAGACGCGCAAAAGAGGACCGACGTCTGCGGAATAAACTTCTGCGTGCCTTGAAAAGGCGAGACGTGTCCTCTCATTATGATAATGACCAACCTAGCTAGACTCTGGGTTTGTTATTTGTTTTTAACTTGATCATGTAATTACTTGTTCTAAATTTTGGCATTGTACTTCCTTTTCCATGAAGTGTTTTGTGTTAGATTTAATAAAGTCAATTAAGACATCCCCGAATTTAATCTTTGAACCCATGGGTTATGAATAAAGAACACCCAATTCTTACCAACTTTCAAATCTTCAGAAATTATCAATTTCAAATTTAAGTCTTAAACCTTTAAGGGTTCGGAATAAAGAACACCCAATTTAAAATTTTCAGGCGATCTGAGTAAAGAACTTGCCAAATTCTTTTAAATCTTTAAACTTAAGGGTTATAAATAAAGAACACCCCATTTTTGCAATCAACTCTAAAACTTTCAGGCAATCTGAATAAAGAACTTGCCAAAGGAATTTTTAAATCCAGGGGGTTCTGAATAAATAATACCCCATCCTTATCAACTCTCAAACTTTCAAGTTTCAAGTTTAAATCTTAAAACCCCAGGGTTCTGAATGAAAAACACCCAATCCCTTGAGCGCAGATCACACCCGCCTGATTTAAAAGATCATACGGTCAGCCTATGGGGCACTAATGCCACTGGTGTTTAAACCAGAAAATTGGCAGAAGATCGTCCTGGCATAGTATACCCCGTTGTGTGGCACCAAGGTCAAGCAATTAAGCTAACGACTAAGGTACGCTCGGGTATCCCTAGCCGAACTCTTGGGGCACTGAAGCCACTGGTAATTAAACCAGAAAATTGGTAGAAGATCGTCCTGGCATAGCCTTCCCCGTTGTGAGGCGTCAAAGTCAATGGTGATTAAACCAACGACTAGCTAAGACACGCCCGGGAACTACTAGCCAAAGTTAGGTGCTAAAACCATCAGAGATTAAACTGAAAATTGGTTAAGGTACACCTGGATGTTGCTGTTTAGCTCATCCCCTGCGGAGACTTAACATAGTCCAATCTCGTGATACTGAGCTCAAACCAACCTTTTAAATTTCGGGTTCCCTTTCCCAGCCGTTTGGCTAAAACAGACCAGTCTAAACTGGGTTCTCTCCCCCAGCCGTTTGGCTAAAACAGACCAGTCTAAACCGGGTTCTCTCCCCCAGCCGTTTGGCTAAAACAGACCAGTCTAAACTGGGTTCTCTCCTCTAGCCGTTTGGCTAAAACAGATCAGTTTAAACCGGGTTCTCTTTCCTAGCCGTGTGGCTAAAACAGATCAGTTTAAACCGGGTACTCTTTCTGCCGCTTGGCTAAAACAGACCAATCTAAACTGGGTTCTCTTTCCCAGCTGTTCGGCTAAAATAAATCAAGCTTAAGAGTCTCTATCATTTTCAAAATAATTCAAATAAATTAATCCTTGATCCTTCTTTACAGTTAGAATACATCAATAATCATGCATATAAGTTGCACTAATATCCGCTGGTTGCCTTTCCCAGGTACCAAAATTGCTTCTCGAAGCCCTTACCTGTTAAGATCCAGAAGAAGACTTGAGATGGAGCAGCCAAGGGAACAGACCTCGTCAGGACAGGACCAGGCAGAGTCCAGCCAGACACAGACAGTGACTGATCTACAACAGAGGATTGACAGTATGGGGACTATTATTCAAGAGTTAATGGCAGAATTAAGAGAACTCAGGATGACTCCCCTAGCTGCACCAGTGACCCTGCAGCAACCAATTGCTCCACTGCAGATGGATGCTCCACCACCATACCCTGTGTACCCAGCACCGTTGGTACCACCTCCACCTCCGCAAGCTGTGCCTCTCCCACAAACTATTGCACCTGCCCAACTGGGGCAAGAAGAGGAAGATTGGTATAGAATACAGCAGGCCCAATTCGATGAAAAGATAGCAGCCACTAAGGCAGAGGTAGATGCTTTGCGTGAAGAACTGAAAAGCATACGACCCAGTGCGGTCCCCATGGAGGCTACTTTAGACAGCCTCTGCTTCTTCTCCGATGTTCAACTTCCACCAAAATTCAAGTGCCCTGACTTGCATCAATTTGATGGCACCGGGTGCCCGTTAAACCACCTAAGGTCATACTCTGGAGATATGTGTCAATATGCCAAAGATGAAAAAATTATGATACAGTTCTTTCAGAGGTCGCTGACAGGAGCAGTATACAATTGGTTTTTGGGTTTGGATAAGACTAAGATCAAGAGTTGGAATGATTTAGCTACCAAGTTCATCCAGCAATACCGATTGAACAGTCAGATAGTTCAGACCAGGGCAGAGTTACAAAGGCTCTCCAAGAAGAATCAAGAGTCAGTACGAGAATATGCCAAGAGATGGAAAGAATTGGCGACCCTAGTCCAACCCCCACTACTTGAACAGGAGATGACCTCCTTGTTCATTGCATCACTTGGACAGCCATTCTTTTCCCTGCTACTGTGACAAAGTACTTCTAACTTCAATGACTTGATTCTAACGGCAGACAGAATTGAAGATGCAGTCAGGGTCGGAAAGATAGATGGTAGTGGTCAGGGCCCTACACAGAGGAGGCTTGCAACTGGACAGAGTGACAGAAATCAGGGGCAAGAGCCTAGGAGGCAAGAAACCCAGGCAGTTAATTATGTATAGCCAGCACAGCCTTATCACATTGCCCAGAGAAATGAAAGTCAGGGGCAACCTCTGAGAAGGACGAGAGAGGAGGCAGAGGCAAGAATGAAGAGGGTTTTTACCCCACTACCTTATGCACCTGCAGAATTGTTTTCTACACTGCTGAAGAAGGGGTATCTACAAATCAAGCCTCCCAACTCCAGAATGATCAACTCACGAAGTTATAATGCAGCAGAGAGATGCGAGTATCATTCTGGAGCTCCCGGGCATTCAACAAATTGATGCTGGGATTTGAGGCATGACATACAGGATCTGATAGACAGTAAGAAGATCTCTGTAGATCCCCCAGCACCAGCAGCACCTACTCCTCCTACTGGTACAACCACTAACCCCCTCCCAGACCATAATAAGGCTTCTGGCAGCGGAACAGTACATCATATCACCAGTGATCAAGGCAGTAAACTAAAGGTTGACCTGTCCTTATTGATTGGACGACCGGAGCAAGTTGTCAAGATTCATCTCCAAGAAGGGGCAGTTTATCAACAGATACATGTCATTAATGAAGAGGAGAATGAAGAAACTTTCATGGGGTTCCCTCTGGTGCATTTCAACTTTCCCGAACCAGAGTCTTTCTATCCTCCACCTGTCCCAAACTCACCCCCATTAAACATCTTCGACATGATGAACAACCCATTCAATTAGCCTATGGACTTTCTACTGGAACCACCCACCCTCAACTTACACCAACTTCATCTTGACCCAACCTACTCCACTATGCCTCCACCTTACCAATTCCTATCCATATATCATGATTCTACCATCATTTCCACTGAAAGAGAAGTCGATCGGATCACACGTTCTGGTCGATACATAAACCCTAACCCTCCACCTGCACCAGAGGGAGAGACTAGTGAAGAAAGAACAAGGAAAGAAAAAGGGAAGGATGTGGCCGCTGAAGTGCCACAGACCCACAAAAAGAAAGGGAAGGCCCCAGAAGAAGAGATTGAAAAACTCCACTATAGCGCCTTCACTTCGGAGTATGATCTAGTGCAGCAGTTGAATAAGTCACCAGCCCCGATATCCATTATGCGTCTCTTATTGGATTCAGACAAACATAAAGACGTACTTATGAAAATACTGGGTGATACCCATGTGCCTGACGACATCAGCCCTGAGCAGCTGGAGACAGTAATGTCTATAATTGCTACGCCAGAAGCAATCTCTTTTTCTTCAGCAGACTTGCCCCCTGAAGGTTATAATCACACGGAGCCTCTGTTTATCATTGTAAGGTGCTCCGACTTAATAGTGAGACGGGTCATGATCGATAACGGGTCAGCTCTGAATATCTGCCCAATCAGGACCTTCCACAGTCTGCAGCTGAACGCTGATTTGATCAAACCTAGCTCCAATAATGTCCGCGGGTTTGACAATGCCAAGAAAGATTCCCTTGGGGAAGTTACTCTGGAAGTTACAATTGCTGAAAGGGCCTTCTTCGTCACCTTCGAGTTGATGGACATTAATGCCTCCTTTAATTTGCTGATTGGAAGACCTTGGCTACATCAAGCAAGGGCAGTCCCGTCCACCTTACATCGAATGATCCGATTTATTTCAGGAAATCAATTGATCACGGTGCATGCAGAAAATCACAGAGAATTTGAACAAGGAGGGGTACCTATGGTTGATTATGAACTGCCTACTTCCCTAAACTTCGAAGCCATTGAAATGGTGCAAGTAAACCGCATTCCTACTCCTCTGCAATTAGACTTGTCCCGCAGAAGGAAAAGAAAGAGCATGTTCGGTGCTGCTGAATGCGCCGACTGGGGCCTTCGAGTAGGAGATGGTTTGGGCAAATACAAGCAAGGCATCAAGTCTGCAATCCAGCCATGTGACAAATCTGTGGGCTTTGGATTGGGGTTTGTTCCTGAACCTGAAGACTATGCCAGGTTATTTGGCATGAAAGCTGAACGGAAGAGGGCACGAGCAGAAGGAAGGGACCCACATTGGCCCATCTGTGTACATGACCAGTTATACCATCACTTTACCAATATGGAGAAGGAAGCTGCACAGGCCGTTCAGAACATAATCCCCCAGGGATGGGGTGATGAATTCAATGATCTAGCTGAGCAAGCGGAAGCTAATTATCTGCAAAGGTTATGGGACGAACCTCCCTTGCCCCAGGAGACAGTTATAGAAGAAAACTCAGAAGCTATCAGTGAGTTGATGGAAGAATTGTCTACTTTATTCTCTTGGCAGTCAGTTGACACCGAAAAACCGGCTATCCCGAAAGAGGCATTTGCCTACCCATCAGATGAGTTCGAGGCACCGCCAACTGAGGTTGAAGAAGAAGAGCCAGTTCAGTACATCTACATGATGGAAAGCCAAGATAGTTTAGGAGAACCCACTCCAAGGCAAAGGTCTCCCCCACCTCCCATCTGCATTATACACCCAAGTACAAGGGATGGTCTGGGTCAGATGTTCCAGAATATGCCCCAAGTACTGGGACTGCCTACTGAGCTGGCTTATCATGAAACTTATGGTAACTGGGCTCCTGACGAACATTCTTCCAGCAGGAGGGATGAATCATCAGGAAAATCTATAACCAAGGCATTGCCTAAGGTGGAACCACCCAACGAAGTCACTATTCGGGTACTAGGGACTATCATCCGTCGCGGGGTATGGATCAGTGTATCTTCAGAAGATTCAAGTCAGAATCAACCAAAGAAGGGCACAGCTAATGACCCCATCTGCATCTCTTCTGACAGCAGCATCAGCATGATACAAACCGTTAAGGTGAATGCAGTGACTGCTGTAACCAAGGACAAGCACGCATTGCAGAACTGGAGTTCAACGCCACTTGCCACTCGCAAAGCCGAACTACCACAGGGAGTTTCTTCCACTTCTGAAATTCCCCCTGTAGATATTGCTGCACTTTTTAATAAATGCGTGAAGTCTTTTGATTATTTTTCTGCTTCTGTGAATAATTCTGCAAATAAGCAAACCCAAAATCGCAACCTTAGTATCAATCTCGACGCACACCCGAAAAATTCGGTGCACGATATAGATAATCAGGCTGCCAAAATCAAACAAAAACAAAAAGGTCAAAAAGAACAAAAAGAAATCCATAGTGTCTAGCAAGAATCTGACAATGTCACTTACTCATCACAACCCGATGATTCAGAAATTATCCCCAGTGATTCTTTTGAACTTGAGGATAATGATGAACTATGGGAGACCCCACCTGAAATCCAATTTGCCTTGGACAGGCATGAAAAGGGTCTCCAGGCTAACATTGAGGAAATTGAACCTATCAACATAGGTGACACAGCACAGCCAAGGATTCTTCAAGTTGGTAAAAAGCTGACATTATTACAGAAAACACAGATAACTGATTTTCTAAAATCTTACACTGATGTGTTTGCATGGTCATACGAGGATATGCCTGGGTTAGACACAGATTTAGTTGTGCATTGGTTACCTATAAAGTCTGAGGCCACACCAGTGAAGCAAAAGCTCAGACGCATGAAACCGGAATGGGCCCTGAAGATCAAAGAAGAGGTCACCAAGCAGTTGAAAGCTGGATTCTTGAAAGTTACAGATTACCCAGAGTGGTTAGCAAACATCGTGCCAGTCCCCAAGAAAGATGGAAGGGTCAGGATGTGTGTTGATTACAGGGATCTGAACAAGGCAAGCCCAAAAAGATGACTTCCCATTGCCACACATTGATATATTGGTTGACAATACTGCAACTCATTCCATGTTCTCCTTTATGGATGGATTCTCTGGGTACAATCAAATAAGGATGGCGCCTGAAGACATGGAAAAGACATCCTTCATCACGCACTGGGGCACATACTGCTACAAAGTAATGCCATTTGGGTTGAAGAATGCAGGCGCCACATACCAGCAGGCAATGACTTTACTATTCCACGACCCGATGCACAATGAAATGGAAGTATATGTGGACGATCTGATTGCAAAGTCAAAAGAAGAGGAAAGTCATTTGGTGAACCTTGGAAAGGTGTTTGACAGGCTCAGGGAATGCAAGCTCAGGCTGAACCCGAATAAGTGTGTGTTCGGAGTTACTTCAGGGAAGCTACTCGGATTTATCGTTGGAAAACAAGGAATTGAGGTTGACCTTGTCAAAGTAAAGGCAATTCTGGAGATGCCTCCCCCATGCACAGAGAAAGAAGTAAGAGGTTTCCTTGGCAGATTACAGTACATCAGTCGGATCATAGCACAGATGACTCCCGTGTGTGAACCAATATTCAAATTACTAAAGAAGGATAACCCAGTGGTCTGGAATGAGGATTGCCAAGAAGCGTTTGACAAAATCAAGGCCTATTTGATGAGTCCGCCAACTTTGGTTCCCCCTGTACCAGGACGACCCCTAATCATGTACTTATCAGTCATAGAAACAGCAGCTGGATGTGTTTTAGGGCAGCATGATGATACAGGAAGAAAGGAACAAGCAATTTATTATCTGAGCAAGAAATTTTACCAATTATGAAGTGAGATATACATTACTGGAGAAGACCTGTGGCGCATTGGTTTGGGCAGCTCAAAAACTCCGGCATTATCTCCTCAGTCATACTATCTTTTTGATTTCAGATACAGACTCCCTGAAGTACATTTTTGAAAAGCCAATCTCCACTGGAAGGATAGCAAAGTGGCAGGTTATCTTATCTCAGTATGACATTGTCTACACCACAAGAAAGGCAATAAAGGGACAGGCAGTAGCAGATCACCTGGCAGAACACCCTGTGCCCGACTATCAACCACTCCTCATCGGGTTGCCGGATGATGAAATAATGTATGCCGAGTCAGCAGGAAAGGAAACTGGATGGCAAATGTTCTTTGACGGGGCTGTCAACATCAATGGGAAAGGGATTGGAGCAGTAATCATTTCCCCAGAAGGAATCCATCATCCAATAGCAGCAAAACTCTTGTTCGATTGCACTAACAACATGGCAGAATACGAAGCATGTGTGTTAGGCTTGCGAGCCGCAATCGAAATGAATATACAAGAGTTGAAAGTCTATGGTGATTCTTGTCTAATCATCTACCAAGTAATGGGGGATTGGCGGACTAAGGATCCAAAGTTGGTGCCATATCAGGAACTGATTAAGGAATTGGAAGGACAGTTCAAAAGCGTGACATTTGATTATATGCCATGAGACAGGAATCAGTTTGCAGATGCCCTGGCAACACTGGCATCTATGGCAACCATCACTGGTGATACTTGGGTACAACCGTTGGAGATAGAAGTGTGGCATTCTCCTGTCTACTGTTTTAATGTTGAGAAGAGCACGCCAAAAGGGGAACCCTGGTATACAGACATAATGAGGTACTTGAAAGACAGGATTTTGCCAGAAAATGCCACAGCATTTGAGAGGCGCATGATTCAGAAACTGGCAGGACAGTTCTTCCTCAGTGGAGGTAAGCTATACAAGAAGTCCTACAATGATTCATTGCTGTTATGTGTAACAAAAAAAGAGGCACAACAGCTGGTTGATGAAGTCCATGGGGGACAATGTGGCGCACATATGAGCGGGCACATGATAGCTAGAAAAATCTTGAGAATGGGTTATTACTGGTTAACTATGGAACATGATTGCCATATCCATGTATGGAAATGCCGGTTATGCCAAGTTTATGCTGACAACATTCATGCACCGCCCAAAACTTTGTACTCAATGACTTCTCCTTGGCCCTTCGCCATTTGGGGAATTGACATGATTGGAGAGATTCATCCGAAGGCGTCAAATGGACATCGATTCATCTTGGTTGCAATAGACTATTTTACCAAGTGGGTAGAGGCCGTGTCCTTTTCCATGTCAAAGGGTCCCATGTACTGATGACTGAAATTCATCAGAAACAATATTGTCTGTCGTTACGGTGTACCTGAAGCACTTATCACAGACAATGCCAAGAATTTGAATAACAAGGACATGGACAAAATGTGTAAAGATTTGAAGATCAGGTATTTAAATTCCACAGCATATAGGCCCAAGATGAATGGAGCAGTAGAGGCTGCCAACAAAAATCTGAAGAAGATATTGGAGAAGATGGTAGTCACCTACAGAGACTGGCATGAGAAGCTGCCATATGCTTTGCATGCATACCGAACCTCAATCAGGGCCTCAACTGGAACAACTCCTTTCTCTCTTGTATATGGAATGGAGGCAGTCCTTCCTGTGGAAGTACAGATCCCTTCGCTCAGAATCCTGAAGGAAGCAGAGGTTGATAATGTTGAATGGGAAGAATCGAGGTTTAACCAGTTGCAGTTGCTTGATGAGAAAAGAATTAAGGCTTTATGCCACGGGCAACTCTATCAGCAGAAAATAGCACGGGCTTACAATAAGAAAATGATACCACGACACTTCAAGGTGGGAAACATTGTTTTGAAAAAAATATTCCCCCACCAAGAAGACAATGAGGGAAATTCAAGCCAAACTATGAAGGACCATTCATAGTACACAAAGTTTTGTCCAGAGGAGCACTAATCTCACAAGAGATGGACGGAACTATTTTTCCTGAGCCAATAAATGCAGATGCAGTCAAACTATATTACCCTTGAAATCATTCCAATTGGGAAATGAAGAAAGGCCATCCTTTACTCTCCCCCAAGCTTGTAAATCTTCTCAAGCACCCTAAAAAGTTTCCCCTAGTTAGACACTTTTGGGCCTGACAATTTCTTTTCTAAACCTAGTACAGATGTCCCTTCACATCAAAATGGGCATTCCTGGCCCCGAAAAAAGAAAAAAAAGAGCAATTGCGAAGAAAATAAAGAAAAAGAAGAAAAGAAAAGAGTTCTGAAAGCAAGATCAAAACAAGGGAAATATGAACTCCATACCAAAGAAATAAGCCAGGATGTAAGCCCCGACAATAAAAGGAGCACTGTACAAACCTATAAAATCACAACCTTTTTGGGCCATTTATCTTTCTTTCAAAACCCCAGCCTAGCCTACATTTCGTCCTATCTTAAAGACCTCTCGGATCCTAAAGTGAATGATCTTGAGCAAAACAGTCAAATCTATATTTTCTGGTAATGATGGAACTGGATTCTCCCTGAAAGGACCAGACATGGTGAAAACCCAAAAAGGGCGCTATGTGCAAAAAGGGTCAGTCGTGGTCAAAAAAAAAAAAAACTGGTCATACCTTGATCAGAAAGGGGAATGCAGTGAAAACAAAAGTGAGTTGGATAGTGCACTAAATGGGGACAACTAAGTGATCTGAGGGGCCCAAATTGGCAGACTGTGTTTGAGTCAACGTTTCACAAAGGCCTATGATGACAAGGCTAAAGATACCAAGCACTCTAATCTGTGTCTAACTTAAGGATTGACTTTAGTGATAATTGCAGGCACAAACACACACTACCACATCTGTGTTTTTCCATAATTATTCTGCTTAACTACTCTTGGAATTTCCCCAGCTGTGCTGCTAACCCTTGAAGAAGGGTTCATTGCCTTAATCAATAGCCATTTTTGATGGTGATGAGTAAAAGGCTTAGAATAAACCAGCTCTGCATATCCCCAGTGGAGCAAACACTGATGTTGTGTTCTTTGTATAGGTCTAAAGGAGGAAGAAAGATGTAAGATGAACATCCTTCATTCGATCCCCAGCAGAGGCTTCTTCCCTTTCATCCCCAGTGGAGCTCAGAAGAAAGAAGACCGTCAAGATTCTCAGACCCTCCAACAGAACTTCAAGAGCAAAGAAAAGCACCACAATAATCCCCAAGGAGTCGTCTTGACAAATCACATTTTCACCAGATCCCCAGGAGAGTAACTCATAAATGGGAAAAGACTCTTTAATGCCCCGACAAGAGAAAGAACCTGGCAAGGAGAAGCAACAAGGAAGAGCAATAATGGGCCAATTCACCCCTTTTTGTAAATTTTGATTCTCACTTTTGTAAATAGTCTAGGCTAGAGAAGGCATGTGGTCTCCAAGATGATGGGCAGTAGCACAAAAGTCTCCTCCCGTTCTCCCACCTGCACTCCCAAACCCATACCTTGGCCTATTTCAAAAAAAAAAAAAAAAAAAAAAACTCAAAGAATCAAGAAGAAATCAAAATTGAAGTCACTAAAAGCTTTAACGAAACAAACAAGAAGAAAAGAACATTGTTAAGTGCCTTGCATCAACACCGAAACAGGCTGATGAGTTCAGATTTAATCCTATCTTTCTTTTTCAAAAATAAAGAACTAAGGAACAGCCCTATTCAAACCCGAAAGAGGGTATAGGGATTCCAAAGTCAGGAAGTGATACCAGACATCTGACACTTCCCTTTCACTAAAAACAATTCAATGATTGAGCTCGTCAACCATGTTGACAGAAATGCAAGGTGCAAAAATAAGGTTCATTTTCTTCTTTGCCGTTCATCCCCTAAGGTGACTCCGGCAAAGAGGGGCAGCTGTAGACACCTGATTTTTGCACCCCCGAAATAAAGAAAAATGAAAAGTCAAACCTTGAGGGGGTAAAAAAATTGACTTTTTGATTCAAGTAAATTTGGCCATCAAACTTCATCTCATTGAAAAGAGCATTTCGACACGATTCCAACGCAACTGAGTTTGCTGGAATCGGAGTCCAGATGAGAAAGTTATGAGTTGGTCAAACTTTTGGGGAGCAAAAAGTTGACTTTTTGCTCGACCCCAATTCAGCTGCCAAACTTGATCCCAATGGATAGGTGGTTCCGAGCCGGTTCCAACGACACTAAGTTTGCTGAAATCGGACACCGGACGAAGAAGTTATGAGTAGTTGAAGTTTCAGAAAAACTGCCCATGTGGCAAGAAGGCAGCAAAAAATTGAATAAACCAATAAAATAAATAAGATAAATGTGTTTATTAATATTTTAATAAAGGGAATCTCGCTTTTTAATAAAATAATCATAAAAATCGAACAAAATCTTGCAAAAAACCAAATTGAATAAAGGTTTGAAATCCAAACATTTTAAAAACGTGCTGGACCGTATTTCAATTACGGGCAGGGCATGCCCGTATTTCAAATACGGGCAAGCTTCTGGAAGAAGACACGCGTCGCTGTACGGCGAGACAAGCGTCCCGTACGGCCGATTTTGCGAGATTTGGAAATGTGTGTTTTTCGCCCGTACGTGAAGTACGGGCAAGGCATGCCCGTACTTCAAATACGGGCACGCCCCTTTATGCCTATAAATAGAGAGGCCACCCCCCTCATTTCAACAGGCTGAGCCTCCAGGCCTCCACCCCCTCTCTCCCTTGCTGTTACCACGGCCGAACTCTGCCCAATTGCCACCACCCCAATACCTAAACCCATTTAATGCCCAAAATACCCTTGTCATCCTAAAACCATGCCTAAACCTCCAAATACATCCTTTTAAACCCAACCTTCTACCAAACCTCTTCCAAAATCAACCTAGAAAATCCAAGGAGACGTGGAAGCGTTGCCGAATTTCTCGGAGAATCCAGACATCAACAAATCCAGGAATAGTAGTGTGGTAATGTCCCTAATGGCTTCTTTCTTTTAATATACATGTGAATTCCTTCATTTAAGTGACTTTGGATTCCTTTTTATTTTACCACCTGCTTACTAATCAGCTTGTTTGGTTTGATGGAATCCTCCCATGCATATGAGCAATACTCCATGAAATAAAGGATGGACTCATAGAACAATAAAAGAAAAAAGTGGTATTTTGGTTAATGATGCTTGCAAATACAAAGGAGTTTGTCCTCCTTAAATCTTCCCCTGTAAACTCCCCTTTTCCCATTCTTGAATTTGGCTACTAACAATCGAGAGGGGGTCTTGTTGCTTCAAGAAGAACAAAAGGAAGAAGAGAATGGCCTTTTAGGCCAAATGAAGGAAATACAGCATTTGAAAAATCTGGAACCCCAGCTGAAGTTGCCGGAACACCTGAGAAGATAGCCGGACTAATCCCAAGCGAAATAGGCACCAAAAATGCAAAACTAGATGTGCCCGTAAACTCAGAGCGGTCCGGGCAGGATCGTGTTTGCTTCACGAGCGAGCCAAACCGGAGTTCATTCACGGGCAAGGGTGGACCGTATAGAAAATACGGGCGGATGTAAAAGTAACATAAAAAATGTAATTTTTCGGCCCGGTTGGATCTATTCCGACCTAAACCAGTTTAAACCGACTCAAGAAGTTGATTGGGCTATTCTTAGCCCTCCATGGACCATGGGCCCATATGGGCCCATCAAGACCACCTTGGGCCCACTTGAGTGGCCCACACTTTGACTTGCCATACCAGGCCTGTTATCAATAAACATGCCCAGGCCCCTTGACCCTTGGCTAATGGGCCCATTCCAAGCCCATCAAGCCCAAATGAATTGTAAATAAATAAAGTTTAAATAAATAACCAAATGGGTTACCCAATAACCCAGCTGGGTCCAAGGCCCAATCATGGCAACCCATGGGTCTTCCAACGGGACCCGGGTCTGACCCATTTCACCTAGATAAATAAAAAAGATAAAATCAAAATAAAAGGGACCCACACCTTCAGAGGGTCCCACCAGACCAAATAAAGCAGCATGCTGGTCTAGGAAGGGTGAACTTGACTCAAAAACCAGGGAGACCCGAGGGACCCGTCGAACCAACGGGGCGGGCCGGGGTGTCATAGGGCTTCCCCGGACGTAACCGAGGACTTAGCTAGAACTCTGAAAAGCCGCAGACAAGACTTAGACCCGGATAGGGCAAACACCGTGTCTGCCTGCACCTCTCAGGCAGTGGTGACTCCGAAAGTCCCGAGGCACGCACTGAAAGTGCGCCCGGTATGCGATCTAGGCCAAGATTGTTTAGGTGCACACAGCCGGCTCTAGCAATAACAATATGTTGTTGCTTCTTAAATGAGTATGGAGGCATCATCTTTAATATAGGAATAAAGCAATAGGGTATTGAGGGGTTTTGAAAGCAATAAAGCAATTTTGTAAAAAAATTGAGAAGCAACGTTTTGTTGCTTCCGGTGAAAAGCAATAAAATTGCTTCTTTGCTTTTAGTAAATTGCTTCTCGTGTGCGTTACCAAACAGTAATTTTGCTTTTAAAAGCAATTTTTTGCTTTCAAAAGCAAAAAAGTACTTCCGAAAAGCGTTACCAAACGCAGCCTCAATAGTATTGAAGAAGAAGAAATCAATTTAGCAACTATGATTGTGATACTTACCTTTTTGGTTTGAGCAACTGTCATAAAGCATAATAGCAACAAATTATAGAGTAGTGCAAAAAATAGGTCTTGTATCAAATGGAAGATGGTAGGTCTATCCGTACAATGAATAGATGAAAATATTGTTGAATGATGAGAGGAAAATAGAGTTATACGTTGGGTGTTAGGAGTATTTCCTAGTGCGCCTTTCTTCGCTGAGGCTATCGCTCGATAGCTGATCTATAGATCTAACAAACCTAAAAAAAGAAGAAGTTATATTAGACATTCAGAGATATGAAACTTGAAGATATAAACCTATATATCCATGACTGACCACTACTTTCTCCTTGCTTCATCATCATACAACACCGCTCCGATCGTCTCACTCTCACCAATAGCATCAACAAAATTTGCAAGCAACATCGTCAGTGCAAATCGGTATTCCATTACACCGGAGTTTAGTTGTTTCTACTGCTGTTGATGATCATTCTGATTTGAATCAGATACTCCTTAAGTCTCCATTGAAATCTATGTGAACTATCATGTCTTCTCTTTGAGCTCCAGAGCCAAAGAGAAACCGAGAGTGCATCATCGAGAAATCAACATCTAGAGAGATATGGCTAGGGTTTCCTTGCAAGGAAGAAAAATGGAAGGAGGGAAGGGAGAAACAGAGATTTGGATGAAGAGGAATTTATTCCCAAATAATAGGGTTTTTAATAGCGGTCACTAAAAGACCGCTTATTGTCCGCCACCAAATCACCATTTTTTTGTAGTGATATATTATTAATTATTTTTATAGTTCCAAATGTTCAAATGATTTAGGATTGTAAGTTGAAGGGGTATTTTAAAATTTAAAATTATAAATAAAAATATAAGATTAAATATCACTCTTTAATATATTTGATATTACAAAAATAATTAATTTAATTAATTTGAGCTTTTCGTTATGCGAGTATAGAATTTTTTTTTTGTAAGACTTAGCTCTTTCTTAATTTCTTTTATCAATTTTTTTTAATTAATTTCAGTATCTACCATATGTGGAGCGAAACGGGATAGCTCCATGAATTTTGCCTCATACTGCGGCACTATCATACTCCTTTGAGTTAAGGTTATGAATTCCTCTTCCTTCTTAGCCTTAACCTCTTCAGTGAAAAACCGTAGGTCAAATCGAGTCTTAAATTCATCCCATGTTGCCTCAATCCCTTCTTCATCAAGCTCATGTTGTACTGATTTCCACCAATGTTCGGCTTCCTCATCAAGCATTTAAACCATAAGTCTAACCTTTCTGTCTCAGGACACCTAATAGCAGTAAAAATTTTCTCCATTCTCGTAAGCCACCTCTTTGCCTCCGTGGAGTCAGGAAGACCACGGAAAAGAGGAGGGTTCATCTTACGGAATTCTGACATAATCTTAGAAGATCTATCTTCTCCTTGTCCTTGCCCAACTTCATTTTGAGGCTAGTTCAGATTCAAGTTATATCTAAGATTTATGGCAGCCTGCTGCTGATTCAAGGTAGCCTGCTACTGAAATATATTGGTCACCCCCTCTAAGGTTCTATAAATCGCCTCCTAGGTTTCAGGGGCAATAGGATTTGCACCCGTAGGAACATCCTCATCTGGACAATTAACTGAGACAGATGTAGCTCTACCATGTCTACCTCTACCTTGTCTTGCCATACTCAACTGCAATGCAAGAGACTTAATTAAATCAAACACAACTAGATAGGAGAACTCTCATCCTATGATTAACATCTTAGAGGTTCTAGCGCACACACATTCCCAAACCCTTTTATAGGTTTCCAACTTCTCGGTTTTAGACCAAAGTTAATGCTAATGCTTTGATACCATCTTGTGATGCCTCAGACCCGGACATGGTCATTAAAGATATATGCTGGCTCCTAGACATCAATTAAGGTCCCAGTGGCACTTCATAAACTTGATTAACCAGTTAACATCAGAGTGCACTAAAATTAAAACAAGTAAAGCGTGGGTGTATGTGTTGACAAAATCTAAACCTGTATATACATATCCAAAATAAAAAATTCTACAGATACAGTTCTACTAAGTTTCACGCACACACTCTCTCTCTATAAACAATATTTATGTGTCCCCAAAAGACAGAAAACTATAAAAGTAAAAAATCTCCAGTCCTAGTCATGAAAATAATAATCCTCTTGACGATATACATCTGAATCCCTCTCTTTATCTACCACAGCACGTACTTGTCCTACTGAATTTTCTGAAAACAAAATCGATAAAACAAAAACGCTTGAGAATTTCTTCCCCGCAAGTAGCAAATGCATGCTAAACACAATTGATGTAGGTTCATAATACAATATTACACATTATCCTTATTTAAAACAATATCTGGATGGTCAGTAATTTCCAATAGTAATCAAGAGTTATATGAAATAATGAAAGGATAAATCAAATTCACTACAAAAAACGGTGTCAATAAACCACAATTGATTACAAAGATGCCTCAACGTAGGACTTGTGGATTAGAATACCTTGGGTGATTTAACACTAGTTTCCAATTCGTCACCTCACAGTTTACAAGGAAAGACCTAGTTAGGGCTGCTCTTCCAAAGCAGAGTACTCATGCATGAGTTGGCAAGTACAACCCAGTCAAACTAGTTAGTAGGAGTTAGTGATTATATCATATTTGAATATACTAAACCATCGAGTTGACCTCACTGTTGGCAACGGTGGAATGGGTTGCTATAGCTTACCTGCACATAGGGTGGCCTTAATTCTATGGTGGATGCTAGTTCACTACCCTCAGCTTTTACGAGCTAGGGTGAACGGCCGTTCTGTAATGCCCCGAATCCGGGTCATTTTTTTTTTCATTTGACTCGGATCAAGGCATTAACTTGTGGTACATTACAATCAGTTCAAATATAAGGAAATAAAGAACTAAGATTTATCAGAGTACTAGGAAGCTTACATCACTTATTAGAAGCTGAATCATCCGATTACATTCACTAATCAAATGAAAGGCAACTACAAATTTAACTAACTCTTAATATCCTACACAATCATCTATTACGATTCCAATAAAATAAATACAGCTATATAAAATCATCCTACTCTTTTCATATCAAATTTCTAGACTTCAACCCACTATCTGTCTAACCCGTGGCGTCCTCTCCAAGATAACCTGAAAAAGTAGAATATGAAGTAGGGGTGAGATACAACTATCTCAGTAGGTAACACATGCATGCTAGAAACAGTTTATATATAAAAGTAATCATTCATGCACGATAAAATAATCAGGTAGTCACGGTCGATAATAAGAACGATTAATGACCATCTGAAACCAAAATCTAATCAGTGTTCAGAATAAAGAGAGTTTATTATGTAACCTTCGTTTCAATTAGAAAGGCAATGTAATATAAATCAAACTCTTCTGATTCAAATGTAGATCATGTCATTCATAATTAATAGTAAGTCTCAATCTGATAACAATATTCTCCCATGTAGGATGCAATCACGCAGCAATCACATCTACCATACATGAGGTCTCTCCCGCAGGAGTCATCATATCTCACCCGCAGGTGGTCACATCTCACCCGCAGGTGGTAATCACATATATCTCCCTTGTGGGATGCAATCACATCGTGATTACATCTCCCCCACAAGAGGTCACATCTCTCCCGCAGGAGGTCACATATCTCCCTTGTGGGATGCAATCCTATCAGGATCACATCTCCCCCAACAGGAGGTCTCATCTCACCCGCAGGTGGTCATATATCTCCCTTGTGGGATGCAATCACATCTGATTACATCTCCCCCAAAAGAGGTCTCATCTCTCCCGTAGGAGGTCACATATCTCCCCTGTGGGATGCAATCCAATCAGGATCACATCTCCCCCAACAGGAGGTCTCATCTCACCCGTAGGTGGTCACATATCTCCCTTGTGGGATGCAATCACATCTGATTACATCTCCCCCACAAGAGGTCTCATCTCTCCCGCAGGAGGTCACATATCTCCCCTGTGGGATGCAATCCAATCAGGATCACATCTCCCCCAACAGGAGGTCTCTCCCGCAGGAGTCACATCTCACCCGCAGGTGGTCACAAATCTCATCCGCAGATGGTACAATCTCTTATAGCCATCATGGCATTCGGTCCACGGTCCAATTATATTTTCAGAAGGAAATTACCTATATAGAATCCTTGTAACCATTTCAAGTGAATTTGATCCTCTTTAAACCCCAAATTGTACTAAATCATAAAACAAGGTAGTTAAATATCTAATATAAACTTTTTAGTGTAATTGGACTTCAGGGACACCTTAAGAATAATCTTAGAGAAGTGTTACAAGGGGTGGAAATCCAAATATCCTATTTTATAATGATTTGGGACTAAGAATGTCATAAAGTTCTCAAAATACATTTTGGATTAGTGAAATAGTCTTAGGGTCCCTAATAAGGTCACCATACCAATAATCAATCAATTCTAAGACAAAAAGTTTCGGACCCCAAAAATATTCTAAGTCTAGTTAAAAACGTTGACTTTTGGTATATAATTTTTCTAGACAAATCTACAAGGAATTTCGAGCTCAAATTTTGGTTGTAGTCTATTGAAGGGTAAACACATCTCCTACAATTTTATGGGCTCCTGAATCACTCATCTGGGTATTAAACTCAAACCAGGCTTTTTGATAAAAACCGGGATTTAGGCATGAACTGGAAAGTTGACTTTTTATTGGCTGGGAATTAGGCCTTGGAAGTATTTTTATTGATTCCAAATGGGGGGTAAAACCTTATTTACATGCGAGAGGCTTGGGTTATTTGGGAAAGGGTTGGAGAAGAAAAGGGAATGAAAAACTGTCAAAATTGCATTTTTTTGCTAGAGCGCCGAGGATCGCTCAGGATCGCCTAGGCAGTCAAAGGTCAGCGGGAGTACAAAATAGGTCGCCCGCGGTCCGTCTTCAAGCGGTCTCCGGCGTCCTAAATTTTATGACTAGCGCCGAGGATCGCTGAGGATCGCCGAGCGCAGAGAGGTAGGCGGTCTCCCAAAAACGAACATACAATGTTTAGAAATCTGATTTTTCATGTCCAGGATGATTCTAACATAATTATATGAATGATATCAAGCTAAATACATGTATATCTAACACTAAAACATGCAATACAATCGATTAACCTCCAGAACACAAAAAAAAATGAAAATCGGTGCTACCTACCTCTTGAACGTGTGCTCTCCTCTTCCTTCTCTAAACAGCAACACTCAGTCTCAAAAGCACTCCTTTGGGATGAAGAAAACCAGAGCAACCTCTTCCTCCTTCTTTTGTCGTTCTTACCGCCGCTCTCCGTCGTGCGGCTAACGAATACGAGCAAGTCTTCCCAACTTATTCGTTTAGGTTATTTTAGCATATATATATATATATATACCTTCTATCCCACGCAACGCACACACAACAAACTCAATGCACATCGCCCAATCAAAATACTTTAGCTTTAAAATATTAATCTTACCGCGATAACTCGCGATCAGACGCTCCGATCTGCGCCAAACTCATGATCTTCACTAATAATGATATTCTCTACAATGATAAATTATTTCCATCCATAATAATCCTAAAGAATATTAATTGTTATTTTATTTTAATATTTGAGAAAATTCGGGGTTTTACACGTTCACTACCCACAAATCAGTGAAACGCATGCTGGACAAGAATATTAATTTCACACATGTCACTCCAACACACTATCTGGCTTAGACATGAATCCAACTCTACAACCAAGTCTACTAGACCCTAAAAAACCAACCATTGTTAAACAATCTTACAATTCTGAGCTTCTGGGGGTGAATTTAGGTTCACTACCCACAATACCTCAAGGCATGTGGTGAACTTCAATTCACTACCCCCATAATCCATATTTGTGGTGGATGCAGATTCACTACCCCCAACTAAGGTGAACAACAGTCCACTACTCACAAATAACCAAGTTTGTGGTGCATGCAGGTTCACTACCCCTTGGCTTTCAACAGCAAGGGTGATCGGCAATCCACTACCCACAGAATCAACATGTCATAGGCCATCGGCCTTTCAAGTTCCCATACACCATAATAAAATACCATATATTGAACTCGTGAAATTCACAGATAAAACCATTTCCAAATCATCTAACTTAATTAAAATCAAAAGAAAGAACACAATTTCCATAAATTTCCAATTCAAAACCAATTTTAGAAAAATGTACCAAAAATCATGTTATATTGAATTGTAGGATAAATTCAGTAGTACTCTCTAAACACCTAAAATTTATTCATACTTGAATTTTATTTGATAAGAACACATTCCCTACTTAAAATTTACTCAAAAATGTCCAAAAACATCTTTTATGTGTTGGGTGCTTTACCCTGTGCTTGAGCACAGGGGTTGAACGACCCTTCTAAATACTTTTAACATGGGCGCTTGCACATTGCTCAAGCAATGTGTTGGGCGCCCCTTATTGTATGGTTTAACATAGGCGCTTGACACATTGCTCAAGCAATATGTTGGGCGCCAACCACCCCCCCCCCCTTAAATATAAATGTACATGGTGCTTGACCCATCGCTTGAGTGCTAGGGTTGAGCGCCCCTTATATATTTGGTCGCTTGACCCCAAATATTGAGCGACCGGAAAACCTAACATTTACGGAAACTCTGTTTTTCCGATTTTAAATTACACAACTGATTTTATTCGATCTAAATCACTTAGAAAAACTTCATAAACATTCAAGAATCAAAACCTAACAATTTACAACATGATTTACAGAGTATAATTTCTTCGATCCAAATCAAAACGTCTGAACATAATTTCTTTTGAAATAGAACTAACAGTGATTCTCTGTTAAAACCACAATTCCTACACAATCTAAGAGTAGGAAAGATGCTACTTATGAAAGGTTACAGATCCGGCCTCTTCTTCCTCTGCTCTTCTTCCCTCTCTTCTTTTCTTCCTCTTTCTCCGTCCTTCCACGAGCAACCAGAAAGTTCTGGGTTCCTCGGATGAACTTATAATTAACCCAAACCAATTAAGCCAGTCCAATTAAAATAAACCAACCTGAACCAAACCAAACCAAAGGTTTCTTTTAAGTTTGATTTAATTAATCTAATTAAATCATTTAACCTCTATTTACTCTTAATTAAAATATTTAAAATTATAGGATCTTACACCTTGTAATTCAAATTAAATGGAGAAAAAGGGAAGAGAAAATAAGAGACTTTAGAGAGAGAAATAGTTGCAGAAATTTTTGACCGGCGTTCATCAAAGTTCGGTCTAGAAAGATTCAACTGTTGGATTGACCTCAAATTTGGAGGTTTTGTTCATAACTAGTAGCGTTTCAATCTGAACGGTGGAGATAGTGTTTGGAGGTCTCTAGAGTGATGCAATAATAGCAGAATTTTGGCTGTACCTTAAAGAAGGATTTTGCTTTCTAAGAGGTAAGTAATAACACTCTGTTTTGTTTAATTGTTGCATGGTTTTAAGTTTAATCATTTGGGTTTGATGTAGAATTAATATATGATGATTTGAGATGTTATGTCATGTATTTTATACAATATATTTCATTGGTTTGATTGATCATGGATTGGGTTTATGAAAATTGTCAAGCATGTCTTGAAGTGTTGATTTTCTTTATGTTTTGGTTAGGATTTATTGTAAGTCAATATTTTGATTTGGTTAGGATGATTTAGTATAATTTATAGATGATATTAGACGTGTTAGAAGTGATTGAATTGTTGTAATTGTGTATTAAAGGATTAAAAGAGAAAAATTAAGAAAAATCATAATTTCTAGAATTTGACGTAATTGGCCAAGTGCCTGACAGGCCACTCAAGCACTCTTTTCAAGCGCCTAGTCTATATAGTTTTCATGAACAACTGCTTAACACGACCACTTGAGCATAGGGTTGAGCGCCTATTCATGTAACGCCCCAGACCCCATACCTAACAAGATATTGCTTGCTCTTGGTCCAATAGGCCCTCACGGATTTGTTTTCAAGGGATAACATGAGAAAATTTCCTAGTGGTCACCCATCCTAGAACTGCTCTCATCTGAGCACGCTTAACTTGAGGTTTTAAGGGGATTTAGTCCCGTGTTATGCCTTAAAAGGCCTCTTGCTAAGTAAGGGATCACAAGACTACTTCTAGCATCCCTGAGCGATGTGGGATCCCATATGCACATCCTCTCCTGGTAGCTCACCACTATGGTAGCTCGCCCAGTCTCTCACCCCGCCTACATCACAGTCGCCCACTCAGACAGCCAGGATGTCACAGTTCAAAACCCAAAAATTAGAGACCACCTAACATGATCGCTTGAGTGCGGGGTTAAGCGCCCAACATAGATTTTTTTCAGTTTTGATTTTTGTGTAATTTTTAATTATGAAATGATTTTTAACTAAATCCAACTCATGAACCAATAAGAATTAGGTGTTTATGAGTTGTTTTCACTGGCCATTTGTTTAAAAACAATTATATAAAGATTTTGGGTACGTTCTACTGAAATAGGTTTTGTTTTGGTTTGAAAGAGACTTTTGGTTCCATAATTAATTTAAAATTGATTTGGTTGATTTCTACAGCTGTAAAACATTGTTTTAGATGTGATTCAAGTCTTGGAATTGATCAAAATTCTTTTATAACAAATTTGGGAATGTTGAGCCTATGCTTTGAAAATATAAGGAGTATTGGCAAGAGGTTTTGGATTATTGATTGAACATGGATATATTGCGTTATATAAAAGATTTGGATTGTGGATTTTTGTTCTTCCATGTATTATGGAATGATTTATATGCCATGATGGCAATATGAGATTTGTTTATCATTTGCAGATGAGATTTGATTACCTCATGCTGGAGAGATGTGATACCTCTTGTGAGGGAGATGTAATCACGATGCGATTGCATCCTACATGGGAAATGTGTGTGTTAACAGCTATGGGTGTGACTTATTGTAAAACCCCAGATTTTCCTAAAAATAAAATAAATAATTAAGGGATAAATAATGGTAGGAGAATTAAAGAGAGATATAAAGGTTAAAATAGGAATTTAAAGAGAAAGGGTAATTTGGTCATTTCAATTAGTTAAATTCATGAAAGAAAATAAGATAATTAATTATTAAGTCAACAAACGTAATTAGACAAAATTTTAGCTCAGTTAGATGTAAAATAATGATGAAATTAAGGTTTAAAAGGAGGAAAAAGGTCTTAATGGTAATTATATTGTTTAGGGTCAAAAATTTTAGTATTTTGAGTAGATAAAAAGTCTAGTTACAATTTAAAATTAGGAATAGGATTAAGCATGAAAACTAATTTGGAGATTCCTTAAAAGAGAGTTAAAGGAGTTAAATTAAGGAGAAGGGTAGAAGAGGGAATACACTTAGTATATTAGAGTAAGCTAAACCTAATTAGAATTGGTCTATTAGAGAGACTATAAAAGAGAGGTTTAAAAAGTGTTTTAGGTTTTGAAAACAAATTAGAAGGAGTGGAAAATTCATGCATAAGTGATAGGAGACAAAATAGAAGGAGATAAGAGAGAAAAGAAATGAGGAAATTAGAAAGAAGAGAAGTTGCAGAGATGGCCGACTTGTAACGCCCCGGACCCGGGTTAGTGCAAACCGGCACCCGACCCGAACCCAGTTCGCTACTGTAACAACCCAAATTCAGTTCAACAACCAAATCCGAGGTGTTACTGGCCCATATCAAATATACATCAAGAATATACCAGACTAAAGAATTAGAAATCCATTCACTTTATTATACTATCAGAGTGCGGAAACAAATATGTGCGGAAGTGTAGTCTAAAATCCTCAAATAAACATTAAAGTTAATCACCAATAATTAATATCAAAGTCTGGTAAAATAAAATGGTTACTATCTCTTTCATCTCTCTAGTACATCAAATCCAAATGAATAATAGTTTATCAAATATAACTAAGTCTAAACAATCCTCCACCTCAAACAAAATCCGGATAACAGTAATCCTCCGGTGAATACTCAGCTACCTCTCCCTGGAAATCATTATGATCCCCCTCTCGCGTATCAGCTGAAAAATGAAATAAAAGTAGGGTGAGATACAAATATCCCAGTAGGTAACACATGCATGATTAAACAATTAATATAAGTAAAGTAGCAGTTCATGCACGATTAAGCAATATCGACTAATCAGACTCATATAACCATTCGTATCATTCATGAATACAAAAAAGTTCTAGAGATGAATTTCAGCAAGTTCTATTATAAGAATCCAATATCAAAATCAATAACATAATTCATACTTTGATAGGATGCACTAAACAGTCACATCCGATCAATATCTCAATCACATGCTTCCAGCATTTATACAATAATAATAACAAGTGTTTGTGATTTCAGTGTCATTGTAGGACTCACAAAGATAGATAAACCTTTTGAGATGATTCTCAACCAATTGCTATACCACTGTGCGGCTTAGGAGCAATGCTACTAATGATACTTAAGTCCCATGCAGCGCAGCTTAGACAAGAGCCGTAGTCACTGACTTATTGCACACGTACCCATCAGAGTTGACATGTACCACCAGTATGTAGCAGTAGAATCAATACATGGAGATGGTTGCTTATCCACATGTACAGGGAATCACCAGCGGCTCACCGGGGTGTCCCTTCAGACATAGGACGTTCCCAGACAAACTAACTTGCAAAGGAAGCGCGTCGCACAAGGGAAAAACTCAACCCAAATGACATATCCCTCAGCTATCTAGCAACAACTATGGATCCATAACCAGCTATACCCACTAGACTCCAAAATTCCCTAGAATATAATATTTCTATAAGGGTTGGTGCCTAGCGGCATATAAAGGTTAAATCTGTCAATTACTTCAATATTCGGTTATCTGAGTTCTGAATTCTCTTAATAAAGTTTTCTGGTTTATAGTGTAATTTAAAAGATGTTCTAGTAATTAGATAGTAGTTAGGTTTTCCAAAAACTAGGTTTCTCCATTTCTTTCAAAGTTTGGCAACTAATGTCCTAAATATCTTCCTAATTTATTTTCTGTAAAATAGGGAATTAGATAATTTATTTTGGTCTTAAAACATCTTAATTAATCATTAAAATTGTCTAAAAATAGTTTGGAATTGAATCAGAATTTGAAATTACTAAAATTTGCAAAATTTGAATAGAGCGCCTAGGATCGCCCCAGCAGTCTGTGGTCGGCGGTAGTTCAAATCAGGACGCCGACGATACGTCTTCCAGCGGTCTAAGATTTTTAACTAGCGCCGAGGATCGCCGAGTACAGTCGAGGTCGGCAGTCATACAAAAACGAACAGAAACAGTTTTAAATCGTGATTTTTCTTGTTCAATCTCATTCTATCATACGTATAACATTGATACTAAACTAAATACATTAATAGATCATATAAAAACATGCTTTTACGATTAAACGAACGTAAATACCAAAAACGAACGTAAAACAGTGTCACCTACCTCTTGAACATGCGTGCTTCTACTTCTTCTCTAACAGACTACACTCACAGACGTGAGATAACCCCTGGACGATGAAGAACACCAAAACCCAGGCTTTTCTTCCTCCTTTTTCTTCTTCCTCAGTCGTTCGGTCGTGTTTGTCGCTTGCGGCTGAAGTAGACGAGCGAAAAATACAACGTATGTGTTTTAGGTTATTAAACTAATATTTATACTCATTGATCGCATGTAGCGCACATGTAATCTTTCCTATATACACTGCTCAATCAGAACACATACCTCGATATCTCATGATCGGACGGTCAGATCTGCGTCCAACTCTGGATCTCCACTAATTATATCATCCTCTACAATAATAAAATATTTCCATCAATTATAATTCTCAAGAATATTATTTATTAATTTATTTTATTATTTAAGGAAAATTCGGGGTTTTACACGACTAGCCAACTTCGAACGGCGAGCTAGGAATATCCAACCATTGTTATGGGTTGAAATTTTATGGTTTTGTTCTACTCATGGAGGACTTCAAACTGAACAGTGGAGATTTTAATTGGAGAAGTCTAAAGGGGTGCGGTCGAGCTCCAAAAACAGGCACAAAAGAAGTTTATGAAAAATTTGGGTTCATCAAAAAGGCAAGTAGCAAACCCTTGAGACTGGAGGAACTGCATGTTTTCTTGGTTTTTTTTATGTTTGATCGTATTATTTTTGAAGTTGGATTTCATGGGAAAAGCTTATTTGTTATAAAGAATTGTTTTGGTGTTTTAACTTTCTTTAAAAACCAAAAAAGAGTTGATCTTGGTGAGTACAAACTTAAAAAGAAACTCAAGATAAGTAGAAAGATGATGGGATTAATTTAGGGTTGTCTCAGAACTAGTTTAGGATGGAAATTAGATGTTTAGAAACAAATCAAATTAATGTTTGGGTTAGAAAGTTAGAAAATCTCCACAATTAAGAAAATTGGTGTTAATAGTCGGAGCTCTCAATACACTACTCAAGCGTTACTTCAGGTGTTAGGCATTTGAAAAATAATAGAACCTGGAAACTAAACCGCTAGAGCAGTCGCTCGAGCGTCCCTTCGAACTATCATCTGTGTGAAATTTCAAAAATTGGGATTCATGCCTAGATTTAATTTTTAATGATTTTTCTTGGAATTTTAATGTTGTAACACCTGTAATTAAAGTAATGTGAGATGTAGGAAGTGACGGAATTAAATTCAGATTAAAGGGTAATTATTTGGGACATTGAATGCAATAAGAATCAAAGTGGACTAGTCAAGGAAAACCTATGCACTTAGACCTCTTTCATTAGGATTCTAGGTATGGAACTTAGTCAAACAAGTCATAATGGACCTAAATTAACTTCTGGAAAGAATCAATAGCATAACCCAAAGGTTATAGAGATTTAGGGTATTAGTTTGTAAATAAGGATTCAAAAGTAAGTATTTTAGGATGAACCAAAGAGTAGGATTTGGAATAAAATTTGTAGGAAATAAAGAATAACCTGAATACTGAATTAGTAAAATAAACTAAGTATGCCCACACTAACACGACTCAAATCTGAACCTTTTATTTAGAATTTGTGTATACTCTTGTACATTTCTTATTAAATGACTTGGAACTCTGATTAAGAGCTGTTTTGAATATCTTTTGGTTGGACACCGTGGTTTTGGAAACTATTGTGGATACTTCACTTGGGACATGTTTATGATTACTAGTACAAGGTTTATCACTGAATATTGTATCTTTGAGTTATTCGACGTTTTGATTGTGAGTTGTGTCTAGTGGGCAATGCTTGGTATGGATCCATAGCTTAGCTAGGAAGTGAAAGGGAATTGGCAGGTAAGTTATTCTTGTTCGGAACTCCCTAGTATGCGGTCCATCGTACTTGCAGGTGCGGGCGATGTAAGCAGCAATCCTCGACCGCTGCTGGTGTGGCCTGGTCTTAGCCGAGTTTGTCGATTGGCAACGGTTTTATTTGTTATTCAGGTTCCACCGCATACTTCAATGAGACATCGACCTTCATGAGCTTTATATTGGTCATGTGGGTAGATTACTTGTGACTCGCACGTTGGAGCTATGATTTGGCTGTGCTTGAAGATCACTTGTGACTTGCACATGCACTAGTATTAGAAGTGTTGTCGTGGGTCCATTAATCTTTGATCGAATTGGTATGGCCTCCGCGGAAGCGGTATTTTTATTGGACTGAGGATTGTACTCGCCAACCCATGCGTGGGTGGTCCGCGTTGATGGTTGTCGGAAGAGATGGTAGTGACTACTGGTACGGGCTCCATCTATCATGTAAGTCGTGGTGTGGCGAAATATGAGGGCAAGAATATCTTATTAAGTGGTTTTAGTTCATGAGTCCTATTATGTCTCACATGTTTGTTTTGGATTGGTAATTGTTATAATTATATCATCGTGTTATCGTGGTTTTGGTTTTATTGTTCACCTAATGGCTATCTTTGTTAATCATTATGGACTGTTTTACTTTATGCATCTGCTACTTGTTGAGATTCATTCTCACTTCGGTTTCTCCCCATTTTCAAGTACTCTTGGCAAGGACATCAAATTTTGGGCTAATTGTAGATGGGTAGTCTATATAGCTATAGGTTGCTCATGGAATTGAAATCCTTGTAAATCATAATTGTTGAACAATAAAGAGAATTCGAATTCAAGTTTACGCATTTACTCTGATTATAAATTTAGAAAAGTTTTAAATTATCCAGATTCTTTAGTTGCTTTGTTTATTTACCATAACACCTTGAGTTTGGGAATGGACCCGGAACCGGGGTGTTACACTTGTTACCTCCTATAGGGGAGATGTAGTCCAGATGGGATTGCATCCTGCAGGAGAGATACCTCATTTGGAGGAGATGTGATTGCTACATGATTGCATCCTACATGAGAGATGGGTGTGTGTGTTACCACCTGAAAGTGAGGTGAGCTATCTCCTGCGGAGGAGATGTAGGTACTATGTGTTCACATTCTATAGTTGAATTATGCTATCTCCTATGAGAGGTGCCTGCGGTTGAGATGTGCATTCTCCTGCGGGGGAGATTTAGATACTATGTTTTTATATTCTGCAGTAAAAGGTAGGGTACTACCTAAGGGTGAGATTTAATTATTAATTATGAATGATTTGTTTCCTTTTAAATTGAAAAAAGATAGTAAAATTATATGATTAATTGTTTTGGAAAAATCTATTTGTATTAATTTGGGAAACTTGTAGATTTGATTTAAGGGCAATGTCTTCTTTTTTTAGCGGTACTTGTGATACTGTTTTGCAACTCATGAAAGGTTTGTAAAAGATATATCTATATATCTATATATATATATATAAACTGTTTTCTTGCATGCATGTTGCTACTTGCTGAAATTTTATATCTCATCCTTGCTTTTTAAATGTTTTGTTTTTAGATATTCTTGGATAGGACGCCATGGGTTAAATTGATAGTGGGCTTGAAGAACCAGGGTTATTTTAGGATTGAATCAGGATATTAAATTATGATTCTTTTATTTAGTAGAGTTCTAGTTACCCATTTTACTTGAGTATTAATGTAATGCAAACGCATATTTTAATGAATAGAATAATTTCATAGCACACTTTGATATCTCTTGGTTTTTTTTTTTATTCTTATTCCTTTGAGCTAAATTGTTTTGTATGAATAAATAATTCCTTGATTCGAAAAAAGAAAAAAATTATCTGGATTCGGGGCATTACATCAAGACCAGTCAAAGAATTGGCAGTTGAGCAAGGTGGAGTTCAATTGCATTCTGATAGTTAGAGTGCCATATATTTGACAAAGAACCAGGTCTACCATGCTAGAACCAAGCATATAGATGTGAAGTTTCACAAGATTAGAGAGTTGGTCTCTTCAGGTGAATTGGTGCTTCAGAAAGTGCACCCTTTTGAAAATGCAGCAGATATATTTACAAAGTCTATTCCCACAAATAAGTTCAAGCATTGCTTGGACTTGATTAGTGTCTCTAGGTGTTAGAGAAAAGGTGCCCCCAAACACATTTGTTCCAGGTGGAGTTTTGAAGTTGCTGTTGTTCTTTTCTTCTAAGGAGTGGATATTCACCAAGGCGGAGATTGTTGGAAACAGTGGTTCATATTTTGGGTCCAAGGGGGAGGGACCCGAGGGGCCCTATGAGGGAGAGTACAGTAAAGGGTATTTTTGGGATTTCAAAAATACCGGGTTTAGGGTTGGTGTATATACATTGATGTAACCTTAATTGACATTTTTTATAATGGAAACTTTTGCTGTACACAGTGAATGTAGGCACATTTCTGAACAACTTAAATCTGCATATTTTTTTTCTTCTTCTTCTCTCAATTTTTTCTTTATTATTCAGATTGCATGATTCTCAACAGACATTCTATATCTCATTCCTGGTTTTCAAATGTTTTGTTTTCAGGTTTGATTGAAAAGGATGCTATTGGGATAGATTGCTAGTGGACTTGAAGAGTTAGAGATTCTAAAGGATAAGGATATTAATGCAAGGACTGTCATTTCTTAATATATCAATAGTAAGTGATCTAATAGTAATTTGAGAGTTATTTAAGCTGTAGGTGTCTTTCATTTGGGTTCATGATGTAACAAACAATTTGAGATTATAAAGTAAGTTCTTAGCGCACTCTAATATTTCTTAATTTTTTACCCTTTATTTCTGAATTGCTTTGTCATTAATAAAGTAATGCTTTGATCCGTATATAAAAAAAAAAAACATTGTATTTGGGGCATTATGAAATAAATCTTAATTTGAATTATGGTTGTTTGCTTTAGCCATGATGGTTTCACATTACAACAACCAAAAATAGTTACTTTGCATGTTAATTTCTTACATTTTGCTGAATTTCTTTCACCTCATCTATCAAATTTTTTATGTAATTACCATTGTTTAGAGAAAGAAGACCATGACTATTACATGCTTTTATTGGAAGAGAAATGATTTAAAAAGCTTTTTTTCCCTTGACAAATGGCTTATTGATTAGCAATATCTTTAAGAATTTATCATCTTTCAAACAATATTGCGAACTGAATCCTTTTTTAATTAGTAGTTTGAGTGATTATCTTATCAACCACCCCTTGACTTCCTCTTGATTAAAATGATGGTGCACCTTACTTGTGAATAAAAACTAATTTGAAACTTCAAACGGAAGATTAAATTGATGTGTTTATATTCCTGTTTAGAGAGAGAACATTTGCAAAAGAAGAGCATTTTCCAATTTGTTTATCACAAAATTTACATCAAACAATAATGATTATGGCATCAATGACTACAATTGCTACTTAATATTTGATCATCATTCATAATATATTCATGCTAATATGTCCCAAATGATCATGATTATAATAATAGGAGATTCTTCTTTTTTACTTTATATAGATACACACACACATATATATATATATATATATATATATATATATATATATATATATATATATATATATATATATATATCGATATCATGTCTATCGTACCTATAAAAAAATATATCCCTCATTTTTCACTTCAATGCCATATGGATTGTATACCGATGTGATATATCAATTTAATTTACAATTTGTATTTAAAATACGCTCTCAGTACCTTTTTTTATATCTCAACAGTAAAATAATTCTACATATATGATATTTTGGATAATTTGACAATTTTATGTCCATATAGTAAAATTTTAATGAAAAGACATCCCATGTGCATCTTTGGACTTTTTTAGTTTTTATTTGAACAAAATTTATGGAAAAAATTATGAAAAATGGTCACTTTTGGCCAGTATTTATAAAAACAATCTACAAAAAAATCTCATTTGACAAAAAGGGTCACTTTATTGTAGCTATGTGGGATACGAGCGGAGCTTACTTGCAACAAGAGTGCATTATACGTGGGATACAAGAATATGATGCACTAGTCTCCCATGCAGGATTTACTTAAGATAGGAGCGCATTATGCATGGGATATGAGAATATGATGCGCTCGTGTCCCATGTAGGATTTGCTCATATCTAGGTAATATGCACTCGTATCTTATGTACAAATGCGCTCATATTCTATAGATTGTGCTCATATCCCACGTAGCTACAGTAAAATGACACTACTTTTAAGTATCCCTTCATGCCAATTATTTTTTAAAGTGGCTTTTTTTATGGATTGTTTTTATAAATACATGCCAAAAAGTAACCTTTTTTTTTATAATTTAGGGGATTCTCTAAATTTAGAATATCCTCTATCAAACGAATAGGACATATTAGATAGGTCATTCATAAATAGAGCGCAGTAAAATATTCATAATAGTCAACTAATAGTATTTCACTATAGTAGAATAGGTATGTGATATAATATTCTCGAAAACTACGAAGTATAATACCTTACATGATATAATATCACTAGTAATTATATACCTATATTATGATATATTGCCTTAAACCGTACAAGAAGTTGCTCTATAAGCAGTTGATCTTCTAGTATCTCAAATAGAAATAATGAAGGTTTATAGTTCATTAATAAGAATGATTTTATTTTGCAAAGTTAGAAATTATGGCTACAAAAATTCCTTTATCAATATGTATGAATAATAACTGATTATAGACTCATTTTCAACTCTTCTGTTGCTACAATGTTTGATTTGACCTCCCATGGGGAGTATAAAGCAATCTCACTTCACTCAATAATTAGATAATGACAAATGTATAATGGTCTAATATGCAAGCTGGATTTACCACTAATTAACATTTTAATGAAATAACATTCTATTTATTGTGACATAGAATAACTTACTTGATGCAAACATAAATTGTTAATGCCTGTTATCTTCAGGAAGCAAAAAAAAAAAAAAAAAAGGATTTACCATGATGAGAATATAAACCATGGTGCTACATTTGATAATGAGAAAATGCATCACAAGGTTCCAAAGTTCCCGCAATGCATTTTCTTACATATCCCAACTTCTTGAAAATGATACATTTTTGATGAAAAAAAAGGTTTCTTAAATTCCATAAAAGCAACAAATCTAACATAGTTCCCTACTATACACATAGGATGTATGTGACCTCCTACATTTTACAGATATCCAAATGCAACCTTAATGTAGAATATTTTTTCTTCTTTACAATCATAAAAACAAATTTGCTATTATGCATTACTAAATATACATGGAATTTAAGAACAAGCAACATATAGGTTTAAATTGGTATTATTCATCCAATTAGTTCCAAAATTAGAAATGACAAACAAAATAATATTACTTAGTTCGTGAACCTTTAAACACCTTTGATTAATGATGTTGATGTCATCACAAAAAAGAAAAAGAAATTACAAGATTATATGAACTTTCTAATTTGTATGAATTGGATTTTCAATGAGGCAATATTTTCATTTTAAAGATACTGATCATGATTGAGTGAAATAATGAAAGTGTAAGCACCTCATTTTTGCACCCCTCGAAAAGCCAGAAATGAAAACCCTAAAAGACAGCTCAAACCCTATGGAGTAGAAATTGACTTTCCGATCAAACTTGAATTGAGTACCATACCTTATCCCAATGGATAGGAAATCCCGACACAGTTCCAACGCAACTAAGTTTACAAGAATCGGAGTCCAGATGAAGAAGATATGAGCAGAACAACCCTAAGGGCAAAACTGTAAATGAATGCAGAAATTCTGCCCACGTGGGAAATGTGTAAACCATATTTGCCAAATGGCAAATTAAAGGGTTAAAGGACGAAATAAAGATAGGATAAAACACAAAAGCAAAATATCTTAAATAAAATACTAATATTTCATAAAATATATAGTTTATTTAATAAAAATAAATCAAAGTATGATTCTCTCATTTATGGGAGATTACCTCACATCAAATCAGACAACTAGGAGAGAGAAAAAAGAGGCCAATCGTAGATTGGTCAAGACCGTATGGGGTATACGGTTGTCAAAGACCTCCTAATAATGGCAGATCCGTCAAAAATCTATCAGCAAATCTTCAAACCGTATACTATATACGGTCATGCTTTGACCGTATACCGTATACGGTTGGAAGATTCGCAAATCTTGTCAAAAAATCTGTTAGAAAATCAAATCAAATCAAAGAAGATCAAATAAAACGTATTGGCAATACGGTTTGATAAAAATAAACTGAAAATGGTTTGTCTGCACTTCCAATACGGTTTTGGAAGATTTGATCGAAATCTTATCCTCTGCGCGAATCTGCCGCATGGACAAATTTGATCATTGCGGACAAGACAAGCAAAACCATATAAAGTATACGGTTTTAACCTTTTTCTATAAATATGAACCTGCACCTCAGTGCAGGGGGTTGGCAATTCTTGGCTTCCTCTCTAAGCCTCTCCCATGAACCAGTGACCTCTCTCACCCTTCTCCCTCATTCTCTACCCCTTCTAGCCTACCTCAATCCACCCAAAACTTCATCCAACCCCCTACTCTCTTCATTCAAATCAAGGAACACCCCAAGAAAACCCCATTGGAGATAGAAGAAGGTGCCTAGCTACTGTTCTCACTTCAAGGAGACTCTAAGTACCTCAAGGAAGCCTTAATCCCCAAGGTATGCCCTCCCTTTGTACATTTTGTTTGATGTACATGAGATCTACATCAATATGAGTAAGTTTTCAGAATTACATGTTCACTTTTAGCACATGTTATTGTTCTTCCACCCCTTTTCAACTCTATCTCATCAAGAGAAGGCTCCCATGGTAAGGGGAGAAATACAAGTCAAAGGGAAGGAGGAAAGACCGTAACAAAGTCCCTTAAAGTCTCACCTTAGGCCCTTTAAGTGTCATTAAAATGAAAGAAGAGCATGTTCTTCTTCCTCCCCCCATCTGGATTCAAGTGTACCCTATATAAATCCCGTTATCCTTTCTCTAGACCTTATTTGCTTCATTACTTTGATTAGCATGGATTGATTATTTGCATGATAAAGTATGTTTACACTCACCTACACACACATCTTTTACTAAGCACACATATTTGGAAGCATGATTGAATTCATGAACACCCTTTTTTTCGTGAGCACACACACTATTATCTACAGTAGAATATGTATAATTCTGCATGCCTATTGTCTTCTTTCCATGATCATCATGCGTGGTTTGGCCGCATGGACCTAAGCACAAGGCCTCTTGGTTAGCCTTTTCCCAGAAAAGACTAATACCTTGTGCTTACAACCATGGTGGGGAATCCTTACCCCCACCCTAAGACCTGAGATTTCACCCAAAATGGTGATGGATAGGCCTCTAGCCTAATCCCTCATTTCCATTTGGAATAATCACCTAGAAATTAGGACTTTTTGCTTAAAAATGGCATTGTGAAGCCACTATGGGTCAACACAGTGACCCACAAATGTTACTAGACCCATATGGGGAGGGGAACCCCACCCCCCCTCTTTGAAAAATCCAGATTTTGCACATTTCTGTGCAAACTGTATACAGATTGGTTTGGTCTGAATCATATGGAATATACAGTTTTGACCAAACTGTGTGATGTATATGGTTTGGTCACAGAGAATTGCAAAAAATCTGATTTTTCTTGATTAAACAAGATAAAAAATAATTTCTCAAAGTAAACCAATAAACCAACAGGGTCTTGGATAACCAGGTCCTACTTTGGGACTTGGGGTTAACCTTAGGCCCCAATGTGCATCTTTGTGGGCCTTCCAACGGGGCCCACACCTGCTAAGCTTAACCTAAATCCACTCCAAAGTGGATTCCAGGCTATTTTGACTCTCTTGGGCCCTTACCAAGCCCAATGGACCCTCTTTAATATCCTTAATCAACCAACCCTAATATATTGCATCTTTAAATCATACCCAAACCTAATAACCAAACCCTAAAGGGGGTCATCCAATGTGACTCCCAAATGGGATCTAGGCTTATTCCAAGCCTAAATTGACTTACCGGTGGGCCTTCCAACGGAGCCCACATATCAGGCCAACATCACTTCTAAAAGTAAGAAGATAAAATCAAATAAAAAGGGGACCTACACCACTTAAGTGGTCCCCACATAGACTTAAAACAAAGAGTGCATATCGGATTAGGATTGGGTGAGGTAATAAAGTTGACCCATAACTAGGATGACCCATGGGACCCGTTACCTGATGGGGCGGACTGGGGGTGTCTACAGACTTCCTCGGACGGTAATTGAGAACTTAACCGGAATCTCAAAAAGCCGCAGACCACCTAATTAGATAGCCTCTTAGGTAACCAGGTGTTTGCCTACACCCCAATCATGCAGTGACGACTCCCGTTCCCCTGTTTCTTTTCCCTATCTCGAAAGCACCCGATCCTTCGTGCTTTCGGCAGATATCACGCCAGGAACCATAAATCCCTAAAGGAGGCAAGCACTCACGTGCACCTCCTAGAGATCCCAGCGTGTGGTCCGCGGATCGATGCGATCATAGAAAGGATGAGAGGAAAAGATGAATATCAAACTTAATGAACTCCCACAGAGAAAGAAATCAAGCACCTGCAATAATACCATGCCATTGTCATTAATGAGTCCACATGGATTGAGCTACTACCAATGCATTGGCTAATATTTTCCTAAAATAAAAGAAAATAGTAAACTGGGATTGAGTGGCAGCCTGTTTTTATTTTCACATAGCAACAATTGCATTATCAAACATGTAGTTTTATTGGGTTAAAAATATAAGTTTACTATATGCTAGTGAGGTGATGGGACCATAATGTTAGGAAAAAAAAAAGATAAATATTTTGGTTTATCATTGTTTTTGATGTATGACATGTAGGACACAAATTGTAGATTAGTTAGTTATTTAGTAAAAGTGGAATTCCTGTTTAACTTGTATTAGATATTTGAGTTATATTAGGAGTTTTTAAGAGGTTTTAGAGCTATATTTAAGTCTTAGTTGTTTACTATGAGTAGAAGTCCTAATTTTAGTTGGTTTCTATCTTATTTTGGGGTCTTTAGAGGTCTATAAATAAGGGATAAAGGTTGTACACGAATTTACATTAATTTTTTTGAAGAATTACAAAGTTTCTCTCTTTTATTCCTTGTGGATTCAAGGTGTTCTTGAATTTTCTCATCTTCTAGAACAATATCTAGACCAATTCATCAATCAGAATGATATCTAATCTTTTCCTTCTACCTTCCCTGCGTCAGTTTTCTACATATTGTATTGCTGTTATTCAGGCCTTTGTACATGGTGATATTATTTCCTCTATTATTTCTGTTTTCTATCATCAAAGTTAAATTATTGCTATCTTTGGTTGCTCTTTCCTATAAGCTCAAACTCTTCATTCATCTAAGCTTTTCTTTGACTGCTTAAGGTTCTTTTCCCAATTGAGATAATCTTCCTCACATACCATAACTACTTCAATTCTTTTTTCCTTTTTCTTTAAATTTGTATCTTGTGCAGACTCTAACCTCTCCTTTATTGGAATTCGTTGCACAGTAATATCTTCTCAACTTCTTTGGATGTTGAAACTTACTCTTTAGCCTTCTTTATGGCTGTGCTTTCTCAATATATAATTATAATCTTTTTGTAGTGTTATAGTTCATCCTAGGGAACTCCTATCATCTGCATGTCACTAAGATGCTTTAACTGTACTTCTATGAAATGAAAATTCAAAAAGATGCATTGTTCGATATTGTCTTGAATGGTGCAAGAAAGTTTTATATTTATGATCCAATTCATCTCGCAAAGGATGCTTACAACTATTATCTAGCTACTTGACAATTAGCTTCAACAGAACTCATACTATGAAGTCATGAAACAAATTTGTAAATACTAAATGGTTCTCTAATAAAAGAAAAATAATGAACAAACTTTGTAAATACCTCCATTTTTTACATACTTGAATCTCTAAGTAATGTAAATGGAAATTAATCTATAACTATACATACGTAAGAAGTAAACTAGAAAAGGATAAAGGAAGGATATGACAGTAAGTTAAAAATGTAATGAAGCGGCAGATTGAAAAAGAAAAAAAGAAAAGAAAAAGAAAAAGAAAATATTGTCTCAAATTAAGATCAGCAACAAATAGATGAGGCTCTAAAAGAGCATATGATATGCATCAAGATTCTATTGTCTAATTGACAACAACTCAATAGGATTTTAGTTCCAGAAAATTCCTATGTTGATTTTCCACTAGGAACGGATAGGAATTTTTGAAGCTCCAATCTAAAAAGATTAAAGATTTAGGCAAGAGACATACATTCTAGGCAACCACAAACACAAAAATCATGGGAAATTCTAATTTCATATTAACCCAAAAACTTCTCAAAAAATTCAACACATAACATAAGCAATAGACACATTTCTTCATTGATAACAATAAAAGAAATATAAATGTTAGCTGTAAACCCCATAATTGAACCTTGTGTTGCGGAATTTAAAAACTTGCTCAAATCTAATTATATTGTGTAGTTTTGATATTGTTGGACTACAAATAAACTAAGATTTTCAACAACATCAAAATCAAGGTATTCAAATACTTAATTGACAAAATCAATCATAAGCACAAAGAGGTATCAAAAGTCTAAGACATAATAGACTAAAATTAAGCTTGTTAAATTAGACATGTGAAAAATGCATAGGTCAATTACAACTGGCCATTCGAGCAAAATTTTAGAATAATTAAAAATTTTTTTGTCATCTAATTATATATTTATTTTCAGAACTTTGGCATAAATTTTTCGGTGTTTCTTCACCATAAAAGAATATAGTGAATATGATGAAATCTTGCTATTTTGAGTAATTGCGGACAGTTAGGATCCCAACCAAGGTGGAGTGATTTGCGAAATTGAGTTTCTAATTAGAGAGGATTGAGTTTCTATATTTTCGTGGACTAATTAGGAACAAAAATTGTCTAGGGATCTGTAACGCCCCGGATCCGTGTTATTCAATAAAGATATAACACGTCTCACGGAGTGTTAAGTAAGGATCTTAATTATTTGTGATCGCTAGATAATCACCTAAACTAAACTATATCAGAGTGCACAATCATACTTTATCTAAGAATTCAATATTCAACTTAACTAAGATCAAAAGGTTCAACCTCAAACTACTTTATTACACCTCCAAAATTCAATTAATTCAAAAGTTCAATTCAAAAATAACCTACAGGTCTAAGGAATGTAATAGTAATCTTCCTCCCTATATGTCTCAGTCGGATCTACCCCAGTAGTCGCCTCACCTCGAGTATTTGCAAAACAAAACAAAAACAAAAGAGTGAGATATGAATATCTCAGTAAGTAGCATATGCATGCAGAAATAGTTAACAACAGTTCAAATTTATGTGTCGATAAATAACCAGTACGATTAAGCAACCAATACAATCTCCAAGTTTAAATCCAAAACCAATAATCGTTTCCAATCACATTTCAATTCAACACTGACAACACATCGATTGGTCAATGTCATGACTATTGTTAAGTTGATAAATTAACATGCCAAGTAGACACTCCATACCTCCATGTACACAGTTCCGGTCTACTCAGGGTTTCGGAAACTCTGAAATGACAGCCTACTCAGGGTTTTGTCATCCAATGCCGGCCTACTCCCCGGGTTTCGGCATTGACAACCAGGCCTACTTAGGGTTTCTGGCTGCTCTACACCGGTCGTGGCAACACACAAGGCCATGCAATTACAACCACCAACAATACCATTACATTACTAAGCTTAAGCATGGATCCAGGACAAGCTAAACCAAAACAGCAAACCATCGTATAAACTCAACTCTGACATCATATTAACTCAACAATACTCATCATCATGCACAACACATGTCCCTCTGGATCAGAACAGTACCTCATGTACCTTCAGTATTTACTCAAAACTCATAACACATGACCATTGGTAATAAAACCCATTTACTCACACCAAGAAAAATCTTTACAATACATTTTAGAACTTGCAATCAAGTAAAACCGGGTTAAATAAATTCTCAATCAAGTACAGTGTACAACCAAAGAGAAAACTAAATCGTGAACTCCTAGTGATAGGAACAATAACATCACCTACCGATAGCCCTAAAATTCACCTTGGAAGCTCCTAAGAATTACTAGAAATTCCACTTAATATTCTCAAAGTAATAGAATAGGTAATAGTATTTCTAAAACCCTAAACAAGTCATTGGCTAAGTGATTGAACCCTCAAAGTATCAAAATATAGTTGGATTGGTCAAATTTCACATTTCGGCAAAGTATAGGGGCTTGCGCTGACCTCTGGCGCTTGGCGCGAGGTCGGCAATAGCTCATTAGTAAAATAAACATGTCGCGCTAACTCAAATAAATCTAGGCGCGAGCTAGGTGCGAGATTGGCGAGAAGTCGTCGATACCGGAATTATACTTCGCGCGGACTCAAAACAGTGGGCGCGAGACGAGCGTGAACTTGGCGGTAAGGAAATTCGATCTCGCGCCGACTAGAATTAGTTGGCGCTGGGTAGGCGGCAACCCGGCGGATACCCCATACGATTTTCAAGTCTCTGTTAATTCAAAATCTCCATGACTAACTGAATTTTTAATGTCTGTAACAATTTCCCTAGCCTCCTACTATCCCAAAAAGACGTTTAAACCAGTTTTGAAATTATTCCAAACACATTATAATTTATCTCTAGAAATCCTAAAACAAAACTCACGGCTCGAACTGTATTTTCCAAAATCATATGCAACACGACTAACCTCACGGATCAAATCCAAAACCCAGTTTTAAAACGATGCTACTCACCTCTTGCACGCTTAAATCCCTGCAACAGCAACTACTCGAACCACGGCCGATCACCAACAGTCGCTCGTCTGTTCGAAATCGACACTCGGTTGATCCTTTGTTCGCAAGAGTTTGCTTTTCTTCTGAAACCCTTGATTACGAACACACAAATTGGCAGGAACTCTCACAGTTCTTCTACTCTCCCAAAACCTAGATCAATAGCCGCAATCACCTTCAACACAAGTATACGAGTATTGCAAACCCTATGACTATTTTCCTTAAGTATTTATACTTACCGTACTTATATTGCTACTCGAAGAGTTTTGAAAACTTGTGATTCCGTACATGCTCTCCCACCGAAATTCCTACATACACACATGTTATTAAGTTTATTCGTCCAAATAAATAATAAAAATAGTGTAGAAAATATCGGGGTTTTACAGGATCTACTGTATAGGTTTAATTTTTTAGACAGATTTATTTTTTTTAGAAAGATCTCCAGATCACAATATCTTTGGAGATTGCTTTCTTTTCCTTCCTTTTATCAATTGTACTATAAAAATAGAAATCTGTTGTGTATGTTTGAACTTTAGAATATACAAAAAATATAATTCTTCATCTTCTTCATGGTATCAAAGCCACCATTTCTCTAACTCTAGTCATCAATGGTGAAAACTACCATCAACAGTAGAGGTTCAATGTCATCTGAAAATGCCGATGGTGAGACAAAAGCTATCTCCCCCATGGGATCAAGCAGACTTGACAAATCCTCCTTTCAACTTATGTTAGAGAAATTAAATATGAAAAACTTCCTTGAGTGTGCTCAAACAATCAAACTTGTGCTCGATGGCTAAGGTAAATTGGGTTACCTTACAAGAGAAACGAAGAAGCCAGCCTCAACCGATGTTGTTGCTTTGTAAAGATGGAAGTTAGAAACTCAATGGTGACTGCATGGCTTATTAATTCCATGAAATCGTTAATTGGTAAGAAGTATTTGTTCATGGGAGAAAGAAGTCATAAATTATTTCATGGAGATGACAGCTCTTTGGCAAGGGCTTGACTTGAGTTTTGAAGAAGAGTGGGAGTGTTTTGCCGATAGTGTTCGATATAAGAGAAACTCGAAAATGAAAGAGTGCATGAATTTCTTGCTAGGCTCAATCAAGACTTGGATGATCTTAGAGGAAGGATTCTGGGCCGTTGTCCTCTACCTTCAATACGTGAAGTTTTCTCAGAAGTAAGACAAGAAGAAAACAGACGAGAAGTGATGCTAAAGGAGGATGTTAATACTAAACCTGAGATATTTGCCTTGGTGTCTAAAGGACCATCAGTTGAATCAGGTCCAAGACAATAGAAAGTTCGTCCCTGGTGTGAGCATTGCCGCAAGCCTGGACAAACAAAGGATACATGCTGAGAGATACATGGGAGGCTGGCTAACTGAAAACCAAGGCAGAACAATAGGAATCATGGCTATCAAGCTGCGGTTGATCATCAAGTTACAAAAACCTCAGGAGGAAAAAGGCAATAATCAGATTTCAAGTGGTGCATTTAATTTTGAGCAACTCTACAAAATTTTTTCTAGCTTTCAAACATCTGGTCAATCTTTCACAAACAATCCTTCAAGTTCATTACCTCTCAATCTAAAACACCTTGGATTCTTTACTCTGGTGCTTCTGATCATATGATTGATTCTTATCACTTTTTCTCCTCGAACTCACGTTGTGTTGGCAATCTCAAAGTTAAAATTGCAGACGGGTCATTCTCTTCTGATACAGGAAAAGGAAGTGTTCGAATGTCATATTCTATAACATTAGAGTCTGTCCTTCATGTTCCAAATTTATCTTGCAATTTATTGTCCATTAGCTAGTTGACAAAACATTCTAATTCCTCTACCAAATTTCTTCTCTCACATTGTATTTTTCAAAACCTATCATCAAGGAAGACAATTGGTAGTGCTAAGGAATGTGATGGACTCTATTACTTTGATGAGGCTAATATGGGAGAACAACGTTGAGTTGCAATTTGTGATTCTGCTTCTATTTCTAAAAATAATGAAATTTTGTTATGGCATTTAGAAATGGGTCATCCCAATTTTCAATATTTGAGATGTTTATTTCCTTCTATCTGTTTAAATACAAAGTCCTTTGATCTTCAATGTGAAATCTATGAACTTGCAAAACATCAGTGTACTTCATTTCCAAAATCCATTTATCAATCGTCCAAACCATTCAACATGATTCACAATGATGTGCAGGGACTGTCTCGTATTCTTAATCGTACTCATACAAAATGGTTCGTCACTTTTATTGACGATCATACTCGTATTTGCTGGGCTTATTTGTTGAAAGAAAAATATGATGTCAGATTTGTGTTTACCAATTTCCATTCAAGAAAAAGTCCTTTGATATTCAATGTGAAATCTGTGAACTTGCAAAACATCAACGTACTTCATTTCCAAAATCCATTTATCAGTCGTCCAAACCATTCAACATGATTCACAGTGATGTGTAGGGACCGTCTTGTATTCTTAATCATACTCATACAAAATGGTTCGTCACTTTTATTGACGATCATACTTGTATTTGCTGGGCTTATTTGTTGAAAGAAAAATATGATGTCAAATTTGTGTTTATCAATTTCCATTCAATGATTCAAACATAATTTCAAACTCAAATTCAAATCCTTCGTAATGATAATGGCATAGAATATTTCAAACCTTTTTTGGGTGATTATCTTCAAAGGAACTGGATAGTTCATCAAAGTTCATGCATTGACACTCCCCAATGAAATGGGGTTGCAGAACGAAAAAATAGACATCTTCTTGAAGTTGCTTGTGCCTCGTTGTTCACTACCTACATGCCAAAAATATTCTGGGGAGATGCCATTTTAACAGCCACATATCTCATAAACAGAATGCCCAGCCATGTCCTTTCATTTGAAGCACCTTTCACAAAATTCCAGAATTTTATTCATACCTCTAGTCTTAGTCCTAGCCTACCCCTTAAAGTGTTTGGTTGTACAGCCGTTGTTCATGGGTATTCTCATCATCGAAGTAAATTGGATCCTAGAGCCCTTAAGTGTGTTTGATTGGGTATTCCCCTACTCAAAAAGGCTACAAGTGCTATGATCCATCCAAAAAAAAAAGGTATTTGTTAGTCTTGATGTTACATTTTTTGAAAACACTCCTTACTTCAAAAAAATCTTCTCTTTAGGGGGTGAATTTGAATGAAGCTTATTTTTTGGAACCAGATATTTTTTTAGTTGATACCTCAAATTCTGAATCTATCTTAACACCTCACTCTAATATGCCATGTGTAGAAGGAAACTTGAATTCATGGGGAGATGCAGGAAAACAAAATGACAATGAGATACTTGTTTATTAAAGGAAGCCAAAATTACGAGACAAGGATAACCTCACTCCTAAGGCACCAAGAGAGTTGGAACCGGTGATAGATTCAAGCGTCCATGATTTCCCTTCACCAGGCATTGATGAGTCTTTTTCCAATTCAGATAATTCTGAATTTTCTGATATGAATTTACCCATTGCTCTCAGGAAAAAGATTCTGTCATGTACTCTCCATCTTATCCAGAAATTTGTGTCTTATAATGCCCTATCTACAGAGTTTCGTATTTTTATATCTAATTTTGATAGTGTAGAAATTCCAAGGAATATCCAGGAAGCTTTGGAGGTTCCAAAATGGAGAGAAGTGGTATTAGAAGAAATGCGGGCTTTGGAAAAAAAATGAAACCTGGGATGTGATGGATTTACCAAGAGAAAAGAAACCAGTTGGCTGTAAATAGGTTTTTACCTTGAAATATAAAGCTGATGGGACTATTGAGAGGTACAAAGCTCGTCTTGTAGCAAAAGGGTTTGCACACTATGGCATTGACTACATAGAAACATCCGCACTGGTTGCAAAATTGAATACCATTCGGGTTCTTCTGTCATTGGCAGCAAATTCAGATTGGCCTCTTCATCAACTTAATATTAAGAATGCATTTTTGAATGGTGAACCAGAGGAAGAAGTCTACATGTCAATACCACCAGATTTCTGTAAAAAAGGTGAAGAAAACCGAGTATGTAAACTCAAGAAATATCTGTATGGTTTCAAACAGTAACCGAGAGCATGGTTTGATAGATTTACAAAGGTGATAAAAGGTCAAGGATATCGGCAAGGGCAATCAGATCACATTATGTTCTTCTAAACAATTTGAAGATGGAAAGAAGAAAATTCTGATTGTATATGTTGATGATATCATTCTAATTGGAGATAATATAGTAGAAATGGAAAGATAGAAGAAAGTCCTAGCCACTTAATTTGAAGTGAAAGCCCTAGGGCAGATGCGATATTTCTTGGGAATGGAAGTTGCTAGATCAAAACATGGGATTAGTGTTTCTTAACGAAGGTATGTTCTTGACCTTCTAGCTGAAACTGGTATGCTTTGATGTAAACCAAGGGACACACCCATCGAAGTAGGGAAGAAACCAAAAGATGTTGGAAATCTAGTTGAAAAAGATAGGTATCAAAGACTTGTTGGCAAGCTAATCTATTTATCACACACTAGGCTTGACATTGCTTTTGTAGTCAGTGTTGTAAGTCAACACATGCATTTACCAAAGGAAGCTCACCTAGAAGTTGTGTACAAAATTCTCAGATACCTCAAGGGCTCTCCAGGAAAAGGGCTACTATCCAAGAAAAGTGATAGCAAAGAAGTAGAAGTTTATACCAATGTTGATTGGACAGGATCAACAGAGGATAGGAGGTCTACTATTGGGTACTACACCTTTGTATGAGGGAATATAGTAGCATGGAGAAGTAAGAAATAGACCATAGTGGCCAGAAGTAGCGTTGAAGCTAAATTTAGAGCAGTTGCACAAGGAATGTGTGAAGGTTTGTGGTTAAAAAAACTCTTGGAAGAACTAGGTGTCATAGTAAAGTCTCCAATCAAACTTTACTATGATAATAAAGCAACAATCAATATATCTTTAAATCCAGTTTAGCATGATAGGACCAAACACATAGAGGTGGATGGACATTTCATCAAGGAAAAGGTTGAATATGAGATCATCTATATGACTTATCTTCCGACAAAAGAGAAAATTGCAGATATCTTTACCAAAGGACTGTCTTGGAAATGTTTTGATGATTTCATTTGGATATGGTCAACATCTACCATCCAACTTGAGGGGGAGTGATGAAATCTTGCTATTTTGATTAACTGGGGACTGTTAGGATCCCAACCAAGGTGGAGTGATTTGCGAAATTGAGTTTCTAATTAAAGAGGATTGAGTTTCTATATTTCAGTAGGCAAATTAGAAATAAAAATTGTCTTGGGATCTACTGTACAGATTTACTTTTTTAGACAGATTTAGATTTTTTTTTCAGAAAGATCTCTAGATCAGAATATCTTTGGAGATTGCTTTTTTTTTTTCTTTCCTTTTATCAATTGTACTATAAAAACAGAAATCTGCTGTGTATATTTGAACTTCAGAATATACAAAAAATATAATTCTTCATTTTCTTCATATTTCATCAGAATACGATACCTTATTGTTCTTATAATTAACATATTTGATTCATATTTTGTGTGCCCATGATCCTTGTAGGTTTTTAAGCGTCGAACCTTAGATTTTGTATTAAGCCTTATAAAAATTTCTTTTTAAATTATTTATCATATAGAATAATGTAATCAATAGATAATATGATTAATAAAAAAGAACCAACTAATTAGCTAGGAAAGGGAAAAAAACATGATCTTCAAATTTCACACCAATTTGAAAATGCTAAACGCTATAGATTTTAAGTTTTAATCTACTTCGCTCTCTCTTCTCTTTGAGAAGGGCTTGTGCACTATCATCACCAACTGATTTTCTACTTGCCATTTTTTTATTGAACAAGCTACTAATAACTTGACTCATAGTATGTATATCATTTGGAGCAAAGTTACTAAGTGATGCCACCAAGATTTCCCAGCTATCAAGTAATAAAGTAGTGAGCAACAAAACTTGAGATTTATCATCGAACACTTTCTTCATTGTGACCAGTTCATTGACAATGCTTTGTACCTCATTTTTGTATCTTTTAATGGAACTGTCTCCTTTAAACTTCAATTTCACAAGCTCTCTTATTAAGAAAGCCTTATTTCCTGTAAATTTCCTATCATATCTATAGAGAACATACATAAGTTTCAGATCCATGGTAAAAAACACAATCATCCAACCATTGCATAAAATGGCTAATAGACTTTTTGTTGAATTTATTCCATTCATCTTCAATCATCTCCCTTGCTTTGGCACTATCCCCATCAATGGGTTGATGAAAGTCTTTGCATTACAAAATATCACTACTAAAAATTTGATATAAAAAGCAGCTGGTAATTATATTATTGGCGTTTCTCCAACTGCCATTAATTGAGCAACATAGATTGTATCTGCGGCACTTTAAGCGGCGTTTCTATAAGGCTGGCAATAAAAAAAATTTTTATCGGCATGAAACGCCACTGTTTTTCATTTCTGGGTTTAGAATATTACTGGCGATTTATAACCGTTGGTGTTGTTTATTTAAATTTTTTTTTTCCGTTGGGGGCACTCCCATCCTTGATTAGGTGCCGATAATGCAGGGTTTTTTTGACAGTTTTATAATCCATTATAATCACTTAAAGGTTTGTATTCGAAATCACAATAAAACACAATATGCCATGTTCAAATCACCAAGCTGAGCTTTGTAGGTTTTATCGTCAACATCACTACAAGATCCATTCCGTATCTATCTAGTAAAAAACATCAAGCATAACGCTGAAATATTCTCCACCCATAGCATTCAAGATCCATTCCATAACGCATTCTCTTTTGGCAAATGCTCTCCACCTTGAAACATGATGAGCTTCCTTTCACCACTATCACCTTGAAACAGCTCCTGTCATTAGTCTAGGATTGTTTCCTTTAAAAGCCTGTAATTTCTAAGATTCCCACAAGAGTCCCAATGATTCATGTTGTCAGAATGATCAGTAAATAAACATCATTGAAATATCTTGATGATAGTTGTGTATGACTCTTCAAAAACAACTTGAAGAATAACCAAAAGCGAATGTGTATGCCGATTATAAATGAACTTACCGAGAAGGAACCCAGAAGATGGTCACGAGCTAAGAACTTAGCAGTCTTCACCCATATTTGTGTAGCAAAGATCAAACTTTCAGGTTATGTCTTCCATTCCATCCATTTGTGCACTGCCTCCTTTTCATGAAAACCATGGAATAGACGCATTAAAATAAAGAGTTCAAAACACCTTGATTCAGATTTCTAAAAGAGGTATCATCCCAATCAAGTCTTAGAGATTCATGTCTGTTATTATTTTTCTAGAAAGACAATTTAAATGTATTACAATACTAAAAGCAGATATGAATAATTTAAAAATATATTTTCTAAAATCTAAGTTATTTAAACAATATCAGTAACAAACCTCAAGAAGATAGACTATAAAAAATGACTGGTTAGGATTGACATAATTTTGATTTTGGACATAATAACACTGCACTTGTAGGTTGTAGGATCCATTCACAATGTATCTTCAATTTATAGAGTCTTCTTTATTCATCAAAGAAAAGAAAAAAAAAACAAACAAACAAACAAAGTGGAACTTTCAACAAAAGGGCTTCTTCTAATACTTAAAACAAAATCATACATATAAGATATAGAAACCATATGTATATGCAATATGCTAATCAAAATTCCATCATATTAGCTGCTTCTTAGAGGGGAAAAACCACTATTACCTGCTAAAGAAAATTTTCAAGCTTTCTAACTTCTGCCTTTTCCTAACTTAGCTCTCATTTTGTTTGAGCCAACTGATGTAACACCCCGGATCCGAGTTACGTAGCATAGCTGTAACTCATCTCCAAGGGTTATCTTTTCAACCAAGATCGATATATCAGAATGAAAGAGAACATGAAAAGAACAACATTCGACCACACAAAAAAAACTACACCCTAAACTGAATACAAAAATACATTATATTAACACAACTCTCAAATCAAGACCAATGTAAACCTAAGTTAATATAATCCTAGAATTTTCGGAAAAACGGCTATATAACGCCTGTACATACGAGTATGGGCTAAGCCCTCAAACCACAAACAATCACCTGATAAACACAGTTTATATATTCATTCAAAAGAACTAACTCATCCAACTGTACAGATCTATGAATAAGATTTACTAAGCTTCACACACACTCTCTCTCTCTCTCACATCATTTACAACATACAATATTCAAAACAAATTTTACAACTATCAAAAAAAGATATTGCCTTCTCTATCTCTAGCCGGAATAGTGATCCTTCGGCCTATACTCCAGATCCCCCTTGATACTCTGCTCCAGTATGCGGCTCACCAGCAGAATCTAAAACAAAACCGATAAATCCAAAACACGGGTGAGACTAATGTCCCAGTAAGTAGCACATGCATGATATAAAACTATTTATGCAATTTTAAGCTAATGAAATAACATGCTAACATATCATACGATAAATCTCTATCCAATCATGCGAATAAGCAGTTCATTATCATTTACACAATACTAGTAATGAACAGATAAAAATAGAGTAAACCAAACTACAATGTCAGCATAAAGTATATGTACAAAACTCGTGGATTAGCGTGTTTGTAAATCGGGTCAAACACCCTTAGCCGGTTTGCCACCTCACTACTCACCTTCGAAGCCACGCATGGTCATCGTACGAGTGGAGCACCGACGCATGGACTGGCACGCTGCAGCTCATCGATCCCACACGAAGGACTCACCGATCCCACACGGTGGTATGCAAGTGGCCCGGGGTATTGACGCGACAAGCCATCACTAACACACAAGCTAGACGGACTGTGGATCCACGACCAACTCTATGCGGCCTAGACTCGTACAACAATTAACCATGCAAATATTTGACTAACAAAACCTGTAAGAAATCAATTGCCCAAGTAAAACTCAATCCAAGTGAACCTCCCTGTTCACTTGCCCTTAAATCCCTAGGCCATTCTGGCTTTCGGGATGCCATAGGCTCATTGCCTTTCTCAACGAACAAGAAACCTCAGCTTCAATTTCCAATTACAATCTCAATTCCTTTTATAAACCACTTTCGAACACAAGTTAGAAATAGATCAATTTCATGTTCGGATAATACTGATACAAATTATCCATGGTTGGTTTGCAGTTGCTGTTTACTCAGCAGAACTTAGTTTAACTAGTTAATTGAATATTTCACCTGATTTAATCTATAAGGAATTTGTATGCGTACTATACATCATCGAAAAGCCCTATAAGTCTAGTTTCCGACGCAACAAACGGTACGCCATTTAGAGTTTCCTACAGGAACTTACGGCCATTTTACTATAGGTGGTTAAAAACAGCCGCGAATTCTAATAGACGGAAATCATCCATTTTTCCGGATTTTTCTTGCAATACCATGAGTTCCGATTGATCCCAAACCAATTCCATTCAACTAAAAATACCCTAAACTAAATTTTAGACTACTAATATAAATTTTTAAGCAAAGATTCCTAGCCTTCGCAAGCCACCGAAATCTTCATAATTTTAAGACAGCCAAACAAAAGGACTACTTATGATTTAACTCCAAATTGTTGCTATGCAACAAACTCAGATTTCCTCCAACCCAAAACTAACATTGCTTATGATTAAACTTTTCATTCCCATAGATTTTATAAAGATTGGACTTCTGATAATCCTTTCCAAGTCCATACCAAACCTTCAAAACCTAAATTTAGATAAAACCTCTATAAAGTGCCAAATTGTATTCCCTTTTGCATGATTGAATTTTTCTGATTTATATAACCACAAGGATACTTCATATACCGCAGCATATGAGGACTAAAATAATACTCCCTAACAATCCTAACCATGCTTTAACCCTCCTAACTCGCAAATAAGAATAAAACTATTCTTTACTTATGGAACCACTATAACTTTCTAGCAATAAGAAACCATAATCCGAAAACTAAAATTCTGCACCTAAGTTAAAATCTGAACCTCATTTACATCTCTCATCGCAACTAAGAAACCATAGGCGAATCTAAAACTAAATTACAACTCTGAAACAAATACATCAATCTAAACCTAGTTTACCATAAACAACCCCACTCAACCACATGAAATCGAGAAAATCACAAGGTAAGGTGTTTACTAGTTTACCAATCATCACAAATAATAACTAGCGAACAAGATTGCAACACAACAAAATAATCTGCTTATTCAATATCTTAACAAACCACATCATCCAGGAAAACATCCCAAAATAATCTTATCTGATAAATAAAATTGGTGCATTTGGCGACATGTTGGTGAAGCCACACGAACCCAAGCAGACAGTCACACGACTGCTTTGTTTTGGGCTTTTCATTGCAACAACAAACAAACTCCAACTTCGACTCATGCTCAAAAGAAACCCAACAGAAATCTTTTCCAACATAAACCCATTGAAACCCAACAGAAATCTTTTCCAACAGAAACCAAACAGAAATCTTTTCCAACAGAAACCAATTGAAACCCAACAGAAATCTTTTCCAACAGAAACCAAACAGAAATCTTTTCCAACAAAAACCAATCGAAACCCAACAGTAATTGCTCAAAACAGAAATTGATCGAAACAGAACCCAACAGTAATCTATAGGAATCAATCAAAATAGAAACGGAACAGGAATTAGAAAAATAACAAACGAGAATCGATTAAAATGCTACTTACCTGTTGTGCGAAAATCCACACTCCAAACGCCCAACCCTCTTCTCTTCTTCCCTCTTTCTTTTCTTCTCTTCCTCCTCTTCTTCTTCTTCTTTTCTTTTCTTCTTCTCTTTTCTCTTCTCCTTCTCTTCTGCTGGTGAACACCCCCCCCCCCCCCCCCCCCCCCCCCCCAAACGAACACCCCTTTTCTTTCTTCCTCTCTTCTTCTCCTCTTCTTTCTCTTCTTCTCTTTTCTCCTCCTCCACTCGTTTTTCTCCTTTTTGTTTTAACTCCCAACAGCAACCAAGAAGGACGCCCCCTTTTCCCTCTTCTTCTTCTTCTCCACGGTCCCTTTTCCTTGCTGCGTTCTTTTGTTCTTCTCCTCAAACCCTTGACGAGCAAGCACAAAAGAAAGCCCCAAATGCACAAATCGTCCATTACTTGAGTTTTTTTTTTTTTTAAACCACCAATTCCATTAAAATAAACCAAACCCCATTGAACCCCTAAACCAATAAAACCCTTTAAACCACCAACTTAAATAAACCACTTCAATTTATATAATTACTTTTAAATGAACCGATCCAATTGAACCAACCCAAACTAATTAAGTCTTTTAAATATTTATTTAATTACCCTCATTAAATCCTTTAATCTCCATTTAATTTTAATTAAAATTCCTAAAAAAATCTAGGATCTTACAACTGAGCTGCTAACATTTTCACCTGAAAGAAGTTGACACAGTGTGTAATATAGTGGATTGTTTCCAATATTAAAAGCAATTGTTCACTCAAAATAAGAAAATGAAAGCACTATAGGGAGAAAGTTCTTTTACAGATTAGTTAATTGGTGGTGTTAATAAAGCTCCTGTTACCAAAAAATAAAAGATAAAAAAAAGACAGGAATCTAGTGCTTGATGACAATTAAGACAATTCATAATTTAATAAGAGCCCCATATTGTATGTAACAAATGTTTGCAACATCATCCTGCAATAGGCTTTTGATTAGTTCATAATGATTAAAAAATTCACTACAGATACATATAACCTACTAGTTATCCAATTTTTTAATCAACATGACCAACTTGGTGTAAGGGTGTTGTTGCAAAACATATCCATTCAATCAAATACAATACAGAGTGTTAGCATATTTCATAATCTCTTAAATATTCAATCAATCAATACAAAGCAACGAAAAAGTCTCATCTGCTCTACATCTTCTCTTTTCTTCATTTAGCTTCTTCAACGCCTTCACTATTTTGGCTGCTTCTATGATGTAACCAAAGCCTCTGAATCTCGAGAGGGATGGATGGAGAGAGAGAGAGAGAGAGAGAGAGAGAGAGAGAGAGAGAGAGAGAGAGAGAGAGAGAGAGAGAGAGAGAGAGAGAGATTATCGTAGTTATTTGATCAAAACAAAAACGGATCAAAAAACAAGTGATTTCTTCAAACAGTTACAGATAGAACACATAGGTGAGTAAAATTGAAGACAGTTCGCTATAGTCGAAATCCATATACCAAAGGCACAAAGGCATCTATGCTTCCATCACCGATGAAGGAAACAAGCATCACAACTCCCTCTATTGGCAAATGAGATGGAATGAAGATGTAAGGGCAACAATAGTCGAAATCCAGGTTGTAGATTTAGAATGGAAACTATAACCAACTATAGATCTCTATATTTGGGTAGATTAACTTATTAAAATTGAAGAATCTAGTTAAAGAGGTGGCTAGGGCTTACCTTCAACGATTGAACTTCCTTGCGCCGAGCATGCTAGATGTGGCTAGGGCTTTCAACGGATTGGCTGATGAAAAGGCAATTGAAGCAAAGTTGATTTCACTGTTGGACAGAAGAAATGCTGTAGAAGAAAAGGGCGCAGGGGTTTTGATGAATACCTATTAGCGGCGGCCAATTATAATCCATTACGACACTTATACAAATCAATGTTGTTAAGCTATAAAACCTAACCCACCATGGGTTTTCGGGGCGCTCAGATGGCCCTATATATGTTATTACCGGTGGTTTTTCTAAAGCACCGGTAAAAATTCGCATCTGATTATCCGAAATTTTGTAGTGTATCTTCTATTTTAGCCTTCCAAATCAATCAATTAAAGCCATTAAGACAAACTATCATATTTTTTAGACCTTCTATTTCAACCCACAAAACAACTACACCTCAAATAGCAAGGCTTTGATACCACTTGTTGGAATAGGCCAAAGGCTGAATACGTCTTCTCCTAGTCACATGCAAGTCAAAGAAAATAACACAAATAGGGAATTGAAAGGCCAAACTAAACTAAAAACACAAGAACAACATACTAGAAATAACAAACGATAGCTAAACAAACATAAGAAAGGTAATAAAAGAGATACAACAAGATTTACATGAAAAACCCTCCACTGAGTAAGGAAAAACACAGAGCAATCCAAGCAACCATTGTATAATATGGCTAATACACTTTTTGTTGAATTTCTTCCATTCATCTTCAATCATCTACCTTGTTTTGGCACTATCCCTTAAATGGGTTAATGAAAGTCTTTGCATTACAGAATATCTTCTATTTTAGCCTTCCAAATCATTCAATTAACGCCATTAAGAGTAACTATCATATTTGTTGGACATTATATTTCAACCCACAAAACAACTACACCTCAAATAGCAAGGCTTTGATACCACTTGTTGGAATAGATCAAAGGCTGAATACGTTTTCCCCTAGTCGCATGCAAGTCAAAGAAAATAACACAAATAGGGAATTGAAAGGCCAAATAAAACTAAAAACACAAGAGCAACACACTAGCAATAACAAACTACAACTAAACAAACATAAGAAAGGTAATAAAAGAGATACGCCAAGATTTACATGAAAAACGCTCCATTGAGTAAGGAAAAACATGGAACAATCCAAGCAAATATTCTTCTATCTTAAATAAGAGATATTACAAGATAAATCTCTCAAGTTTTTGCCCAAACTTAAGGTATAACTGGACGATAGAGATAATACAATATTATTTCCCAAACTTCAATAGTATGAATTCCTCACCGCACCCTACCTGGAGAAATCAACAAGGAAACCGTGAAGAGGACAGCCAAAAGTACTCTTCTTCAGCACCGCACAAAAAACCCCAAGAGAAGCCCTTCATCAACCTCAACCTTTTTGCCCTTTTTTCTCTTTCTTTTTATTCTTCACTTTTTTTTTTCTCTTTTAAGAGAGATCACAAGTTTCTCTCTATCATGTGGTGGGATGGTGTAACGCCCCGAATTTGGGTCTATGACTTCAAGCAACAAATCCATACCTGAAGTGCTACTATGGGCCAAAAGCAACTAAATACCAGACATTATTATCATATTAATTCCATTGAATTATCAGAGTGCGGAAATAAAATTTCAATTAATTAACATATCATAAGCGTGACTAACAATAATGTCAAACCATATTAAAATAGAAGTTTCAAATTATGCTATAATCTTAGTTATTTTTGGCCCACAAACATCAACACTTCGAGTTTGGACTAAAAATCCAGATTCAAGGCATTACAAATGGGCCCACATCTTGGCCCATTTGTAATTACATACAATTAATTAAAGATTACGTTTTGACCCACGATTTATCGTATCGGCCGATACCAGTCTATACTACCCACTTCGTCAGGTGGCCCCGAATTTGGACCGCCCAAGTCAAAACAGACTAGGCATACCATTTTGACTCAGGCATTCTCAACTCGAGACTTTGAAGCCTCAATGTGTAATGCATAATGCTTACCTTTTCTAAAGCATTGTTGGGTGCCTACAATAAAGAGAAGTGGATTACCTTTTCTATAGCAATGTTGGGTGTTTGCAACATGATAAGAGAAAGCTTTGAAATATTTATTTACTTCTCTACGGATCTCTTGCTCATCCCATGCTGGTAGAGGAGAGAGAGTGAAACATGGATGGAGTATCATCCCTGATATCTACATTGGTAATTTGGTATGCTACTGGATGATTGGATTACTCTCTCCCCTACTCTTTAAAGCTTCTTTAAATGGAAGGGAAGCCTTGAACTACCGCTTCGTCATCCTAGGGATATCACTAGTCAAGCCCTACCTTTAGTATAGTCTGTAGACACCCCAAATTGCACTAAAAATGAGAAAATAATTGAAAATATTAATTGGGATTTGAAACAGGTCAAAAAAGTATAAAATCTGGCTAAACTGGTCATGACCGTATTTTGTTTACGGACTGGTCATATCTGCAGTTGATATACGGTCACGGCGTGCCCGTATTAATAATACGGGCAGGGCGCGACCGTAATATATATACGGGCACGGGGGTCTTTGTGCGAATTTTACCTTCTTGATTTTTGAGCCTTATCTGCACCCAAATATCTCTCTTGGATAAGCGAATCCTCTTATTTATCCATTCGAATTATCTCATTTATCCTTGTGGATAAAGGATTGACATGATCTTGTGTTTAACTCAAACTGAAACTCTATCCTGAGGATCAGGATATATCCTTTTGGACCAGCCTTGCCCCTGGGTGTGTCTATAAATAGAGGCTCTCTCCTCTAGCTAAGGCCACGAAATTTTGAAGTCAAGGAATTCTAAGAAGCTACAAGAGAAGAGAAAGGAATCCCTGCTGCTCTGCCTGCTCAATCCAGGTAAGTCCCCTATCCTTTTTTATTTTCTGTCTTCAATTCTAGAAGTAATAGGATCATCTCTATTGCTGTAGAATAAGGCCATATCTGTTTTTGTATCCCTAAACTTGTCTCTAAGTACCTCAAGGGTCTCTCTAACCGTAAAACGTGAAGAGAGAACTAGGGGAAAGGGGAACAGGTGGATCCCTAGAATAGAACCCCATATCTGTTTTTTTCTTTTTTTCATAGAATAAGGCCTGTGATTGTGTTTGTATACCCAAACCTATCTCTAAGTACCTCAAGAGTCTCTTTAGCCGTAAAACGTGAAGAGAGAACTAGGGGAAAAGAGAACAGGTGGATCCGTAGGGTAGACCCCCATGTGCTCTAATCTGTGAGATGTGGCTGTTTTGAATATCCTGATCATGTTTTAATGCTTTTTATGATATATCTGAATGAATAACATGAACCTATGATGTTTATAGCATGAGATCCTCTCTTTTTGCCAAAATTTGGATTTTTGCCACTTTTGCACCTACAGCACTGTTTTCGTGATTTTTGTGATTTTAGGCTAGGATCTTGGATTTATCATGATCAATATGGTAGATCTGAATCCAGAAGCCTGAAAGTAAATTCTAGGGTTTCATGATATGATTTTTAAATTGTTTTTCCTTTTTGAGAGAAGACCCTACGGTCTCAGTTCTCCCCTTTTGATGTTCTTCATCAACGTGGGTATTTTTGGTTTTTATTTTCTGATTTAATGTGAAATTTGGGCTTTATCTATATCCTGGACTATTCAAGTTCAATTTTGAAGTATTTTATAAAAATCATATTTTTCTAGATTTCTAGAATTTAGCTTGAAGCCAGATTTTTGGATTTTTCACTTTAAATTGATTTTATTTGATTTTATCTTAATTTTATTTTGATCATGAAACCCTAGGAATGGTATGATCATATTTGATAGTTTTGGATCAATCAGACTATTCATATGAAAAAACTATATATTTTTGCCTTTTTTGTGATTTTGTGTGATTTTTATAGCAAGCTTTTTCCTTTATTTTAAACATGAACAATACCTGGCAACCATCTTGTGTGGATGAATAGGGGTGCCTAACACCTTCCCCTGTTCATAACCTAATCCCCTTACCCATCTCTGGTTGTTTTTATTAGGAGGGATGTTTTGCCCTAAAATTTGCCTTTTGTGCTTATTTAATATTTTGGTGTCCATTCATGCCTAAATTGAATGGTGGCGACTCTTTGTTTAATATAATCCCGTGTGATGATTGAGGAAATCATTAGATTCGATTTTTTCCCATGTCTCACAACTGGCGACTCTGCTGGGGACTTGTGGATTTGAGCCTTTTGGTGTTTGTTCATGTTTTTTATTTTTTTTGATTTGCTTGCTATTTTGTGTTCTTAAGCATGTTGAGTATATTTTAAATCTGAATTATTGCTTAAGAATACATGGGGGTAGAAACATGCTTAATTTTGATTTATAGGATTGTTTCTACAAACATGCGTAGGGGAGGTCCGTTTTGCTGAACCATGCTTATTTCTTGCTATATTTTTATGATAGCATGTTTTAATTTTCAGCATGATCTCCATGATGATTTTGGGTGTATAACATGATCATATGTTTGCATGATAGATGATTTTTTTTTATGAGCATGTTTTGGGTGCTATAGGATTGCTTTATTTACTTGTTTATTTTAAATATGCTTTCCTATTATGCCTTGGTTTGTTTATGCATGGCTGCGAAAAGAGTGGCAAGGGTTTGGGACGTTGTGAATGTGACCTATTTTTACAATGCACTGTGCACCTTTTATTTTTTTTACACGGCCTACCCTTAACCTATAGGAAGTTGAACCCGAATGTGTGTAGCTTGGCGCAACGAGGTCGATACTTCGGAAAGCGAAAGTGAAAACATTCACCTTAGAACTTTGAGCTAATGATGTGATGATAATGTGGATCTGGGATTCTGGTCATCACTAGGCTTGAGTGCTAAGTTGCCATTAAGCCAAAACCCAAAACCCCTACGCTTGAAGGTGGAGTTACACGTTTTTGGCTAAATTACACAATTACGTGGGAATATGGGGTTTGTATGATTGTGGGAAGGCCGTATGCATGGCTTACAAACCAGGGCATAATGCGGATGCTATATTCAAGGTAAACAAGGTAACAAGGTAATCCTATTGTTTTGCATTATTTTCATATCATAGGGGTGTCATGGTACCCATGGGTTTGGGATAAAATTGGTCCCAAAATATGCATATTTTCTAAAATTGGTGCAGCCCATAGGAAGAGTTTCTAACTCTGTTTAGAATCAATCCTACCCTATGTACACACAAGAGGCAACAAAAGGGTATCAAATTCTTGAGTATGATGTCAATTTGGAGGATACATGTGCCCTCCCAAGCATGTGTTTTAGCAAAAAGGCCAAAGTCCACTTTGGGACAGTTTAGAAGCTCTGCAATGGGTGAACCGTACGTTTGGATGAACAATGAAAGTGATCAAACCATGTAAAAATTGGAAAAACATAACAGGGTTCCGTAAAACCGCATTTAGTACACGGGCTGGGCTTGCCCGTATTGGTTATACGGGCTAGGCTCGCCTGTGAATTGCATACGGTCACGGCTTGCTCGTAATTTGAATACGGGCAGGGCTGGACCGTACTGTGTATACGGTTTTCTCGGAATATTTAACTTTAATCAGTTTTTCCCACTAAAATATTCTTTTAACCTTTAAATAATGATAAAGGGAAACAAGTTTGAATAAAATGCTTCAAAAAAAAAACAAAAAAAAAAACAAAAAAAAAAGAAAAAAAAAGAAAAAAAAAACAAAAACAACAAACAAAATAATTAAGAAGAAAAAAAATAGAGAAAGGTTCCTTGGGCTTCTGAAAGCCTTTGAATTTCAGACTTTTTCAAAACTCTTGGGCCTCTGAAAGCCTTTGAATTTCAGATTTTTCAAAAAATCCTGGGCCTCTGAAAGCCTTTGAATTTCAGACTTTTTCTCAAAAAAATCCTTTGGGCCTCTGAAAGCCTTTGAATTTCAGACTTTTCCTCAAAAATTCCTTGGGCTTCTGAAAGCCTTTGAATTTCAGACTTTTTAAAAACTCATGGGCCTCTGAAAGCCTTTGAATTTCAGATTTTTCAAAAATCCTTGGGCCTCTGAAAGCCTTTGAATTTCAGACTTTTCCTCAAAACTCCTTGGGCCTCTGAAAGCCTTTGAATTTCAGATCTTTTGGGCCTCTGAAAGCCTTTGAATTTCAGATTTTTTCTCAAAAATCCTTGGGCCTCTGAAAGCCTTTGAATTTCAGACTTTTTCTCAAAAAATCCTTGGGCCTCTGAAAGCCTTTGAATTTCAGACTTTTTCAAAAAAAAAATCTGTGGGCATCTGAAAGCCTTTGAATTTCAGACTTTTCCTCAAAAATTCCTTGGGCCTTTGAAAGCCTTTGAATTTCAGACTTTTTCTCAAAACTCCTTGGGCTTCTGAAAACCTTTGAATTTTAGACTTTTTTTCCAAAAACTCCTTGGGCTCTGAAAGCCTTTGAATTTCAGACCTTTTTCAAAAAATCCCTAGGCCTCTGAAAGCCTTTGAATTTCAGATCTTTTTCCTTTGGGCCTCTGAAAGCCTTTGAATTTCAGATCTTTCTCCTTTTCGGGCCGTCTATAAGCCTCTGAATTATAGACACATATCCTTTTTGGGCCTTCTAAAAGCCTCTGAATTTTAGACAAATCATTTCTTTGGGCCGTCTAAAAGCCTCTGAATTTTAGACAAATCACTCCTTTGGGCTGTCTAAAAGCCTCTGAATTTTAAACAAATCATTTCTTTGGGCCGTCTAAAAGCCTCTGAATTTTAGACAAATCATTTTTGGGCCGTCTATAAGCCTCTGAATTATAGACACATATATCCTTTGGGCCGTCTAAAAGCCTTTGAATTTTAGACAATCATTTCTTTGGGCCGTCTAAAAGCCTCTGAATTTTAGACAAATCGTTTTTTTTGGGTCGTCTAAAAGCCTCTGAATTTTAGACAAATCATTTTTTTGGGCCGTCTAAAACCTCTGAATTTTAGACAAATCATTTCTTTGGGCCGTCTATAAGCCTCTGAATTATGGACACATATCCTTTGGGCCGTCTAAAAGCCTCTGAATTTTAGACAATCATATTCTTTGGGCAGTCTATAAGCCTCTGAATTATAGACAATCATATTCTTTGGGCCGTCTATAAGCCTCTGAATTATAGACACATATCCTTTGGGCCTCTGAAAGCCTTTGAATTTCAGACTTTTTTTCAAAAATATCCCTGGGCCTCTGAAAGCCTTTGAATTTCAGACTTTTTTAAAAAATATCCCTGGGCCTCTGAAAGCCTTTGAATTTCAGACTTTTTCCAAAAATTCCTTTGGGCCTCTGAAAGCCTTTGAATTTCAGATCTTTTTCTCTTTTTGTGGGACCTGTTGGAAGCCCTCGAATATTCCAACAATTCAAAAAAAAAAAAAAAAAAAAAGAAGAAGCAAATAAAGAAACAAAATCCAAACTCGTGTTCACCCAGCTTGCACATAGGCATTCCTAGGCATGTGAATGAGATTAATTGGGCACTGATTTTTTTATTTTTTTGCCAGGTACTAATACACTTGCAATCATAGCTCCTGTAACCAGATCAAGAGCTCACACCATGAATCCCATTGAGAATGAAGCTAATGCTCCTCACCCAGATATTGTCTTGCTTCAGGAACAGGTGGCAGGACTAGCCCGAATGCTAGAAAACATACTATCAGTGCAGGCCCAGCAAGTCCAAGCCCAGAACCAAGCCTCCACTTTCAACCAAGCACCTCCACCTCCAATCAATATCCCACCTCCGGTTCAACCTATTCCTGAACCCATTTCTGAACCTACCCCTGAACCTATACTGATCAGGGAGGAGATGGTTGAGTCTGAGAAAGAGAAGGAAAAAGAAAGGATGAGGGGAGAAATGGAAAAGAAATTCATGCACAGACTGGAAATGATCCAAGACGAACTGAGAGAGGTAAAAGGGGTGAATAACTTTGTAGGCACCAATTTCGAAGATTTGTGTCTATACCCCGATGTATGTCTACCAGCCAAGTTTAAATGCCCAGATTTCGATAAATATGATGGCACTGGCTGCCCAATGAGCCATTTGAAGTTATACTGCGGGGCTTTATGCCATTTTGGCCGGGATGACGGCATACTAATTCAACTCTTCCAGAGGAGTTTAACTGGAGCTGCTTTGAAGTGGTTTACCACTTTGGATCATGGGAAAATAAGAAGGTGGAAGGATTTAGCAGATTCCTTTTTGGCACAATACAAGTTTAACTCGGAGATCGTGCCAGACCGGTATGACATGATGAGGATGACAAAGAGAAATGATGAGACCATAAGGCAATATGCTAAAAGGTGGAGGGAGTTGGCTGCACAAGTCAAGCCACCCATGGGAGAACCAGAAATGATTTCAACTTTCATCATGACATTGGGGCAACCATTTTACAGTCACTTGGTGGGTCAAACTACCACCAACTTTGCTGCCCTAGTGCAAGTGGCAGACAGAATTGAAGATGGGATCAAGTCTGGGAAAATAGCTGATTACTCTGCAGTGTTGAATCAGGAAGCTTCCACCACTTTCTCTACACAGAAAAAGGAGAATGGTAATGGAAAAATAAAGAATGAAGAAAGGAGAGAAGCAGAAGTGAATATGGTACAACTTCCCAGGGAACCCTTTCAAATCAATGCCCATCCACCTCCTATCAAGCCAACCCATCAATTTCCTTTGCTGCCTATTCAAATTAATGTCCCTTCTGCACAGCCTGTGAAGGAGGAAACAGAAGTAAGGAAGAGAAGGGAATTTTCTAAACTGCCTATGAGACCATCTGAACTTTTGCCTACCTTACTTCAAAAGGGTTATGTGACTTTGAGGTTGCCAAATCCTCATGCAAGCAAGGGGAAGAATTATGATTCATCTGCAATCTGTGATTATCATATGAGCACTCCAGGGCATACCACAGATCGTTGCTTGGCCCTAAAGCATGCAATCCAGGATTTGTTGGATAATAATTCCTTATCATTCAATTCAGTCACTCCTATCCCACCTACCGATAATAATGGGGCAGGCATCTCAAATGCAATAGGGGCAATTTTCTCTGAAAAAAGAAGATTTGACCCTTCTCAGCTTATCACTCCTATTGGTCCAACAGTCAGGGTTTATCTTAAAAGAAATGCTCCTAGTTATGAGCAAGAAGGCTTACCTCACTCAGCAGGAGAAAGAAATTATCAGAAAAAGGGAGAAAAGTCAACTTTTGCCTTTGAGAACAAGGGCAGTTCTCGAACTCCTATGTTCTTTCAAAAGAAACTTCCATAAGAAAAATGCACATTTCCTGAGGATCCTAAAGAGCCTTGTTCTCAGGAAGTGATTTCAATAAAGGCTCTTCAAAAAAAAAAAAAGATTTTTCCCTTTAACATTTTTCTAGAAAAAAAAAAAAGTTTTCAGCAAGGTCCTTTTACTTATGAATCATATCTCTTATTGAATTTCATTGAGTTGAATATGACTTTGACATTGGGCTCAATTTTGAGACCAAAATCGAAGCAAAAGACATTTTATACAAAAATTCAAATCTTTTAAATGTCATGAGAAGAATATTTTGCAAAATTATGAAGTGACCAATTTTATGGCCTTTGGAACCAAAGATGACCCACAGTCTTCAACAGAAAAGATAGAAGAAGATTTGAAGTTTCTTCATTAGAATACAGAAAGAATCGCACCACTTGCTGATTCGTTCAAAGGGAAGTTGATAATATTGTTTGAAGAAATTTTAGGGCTTTGCACTTGAAAACATGGGAGAAGATTTGACATTTTCGTTGGAAATAGAATTGGGCATCATTTGATGGAAAGAATCCAAATTCAAAAGATTGATCAAAAGGTGAAGAGCTTGTTCATAACAGAGGTTCTATTTGAAGATGCTTTTATCTTGACAGAAGGTGATTAAGAAGAAAAAAAAAAAAAGAAGAAAAAATCCTGAGCCAGTCATGTAGTACAACTTTACCAAGTCTAAAAATTCAATTTTTCTTAAAATGATAAGAGGCCTTTCTTTCTTATATCCCCAAAATTTTTGAAATCCCTAGTTAAACCCTTTGAGCCTGATACATTTTTCCAAGTAACCTAAACTGAGAATTGTAACCGCACACTGGGGCAAATTTATTAAGGCATAAAAAAAAAAGGGAATGAAGGGACAATTATTGAAGTTCAAAAGGGATTTTGAATATGTTTTCAGAAAATGGGGCAAAGAAATGAGAAAAAAAAAGAAGAAAAAGAAAGAAAAAAAAGGAAAAAAAAAAAAAGATAATCAAATGCTATTTGGAGAATGTCTTCCAAATTGTGAAGAAAAGAATGGAAAAAAAGAAGTTCAATACTGGAGAATAAGTTTCAAATGAAGAAATCAAATTGAGGGAAGAAATTCATTACTGGGGCAATTTTATATTCATTCCAAGGGAAGAAATGCCTTAAAAATTACAATTTCAGTTAACCCATTTGATCATATGATATTTGAGCATTTTATTCCTTTTCTTTCTAAACTAACACCAAGCCTTCGTTTCGTCCTATTCATAAGTCCTCTTTGATTAAGAAATTTTGAATTAAGGTAGCTTTGACTACATAGTTGCTGATGATGAAGGATAAAAAAAAAAAGAGAAGAAAAAGAAAGAAAAAGGAAAAAATGAAGGAAATGTAGTGAAAACCCGGAAGGGCGCTACATGGCAAATAATCAGCTATCTGCAAGAAGGAAATCGTCAGAGAGGAAAGTCCAGAATTGGCATAGATCCAAGTGAAGTCCTCATGTTGGTGGTTATTTTGAGATACAGTCACTCTTCAAGTGATTGAGGAAAATCCTCTTTTCAAGACTCAAGCAACATAATAAGAACTATGATATAAATCATCTATGAACAAGTTGATGGCCATCAAAATTGCCATTAGGAAATTATTGCTGAAATTGAAGTCATAAATTCTCATATCATGGATACAATGGAGAAACAATTGTTCTTCAATTGGATGAAGGAAGATGTCTTTCTAGACTGGGACAAAATAGTCAGATTGAAAGAGTCGTCATATCTGGAGCATCAATTGACAAACCGATGGTTATGGGAATGATTCTAAAGGTCCCAAAGGCTTATTTTGGTCTTTCTTCATTTTCTGAAATAATCTTCTCATTATTCAACTTGATTTTAATTCTTTTGGACTATATGCTAATAAGCGATTGGATCATTTTTCAAAAAAAAAAAAAAAAAACACAAAAAAAGCAAAAAAATATATTTTTGGCCTATGATGAGAATCTATATCTTTTCATAAAACATGGGTTTTGCAAGCATTAGAGAATTCTGAGGCCACTAGTACAAAACATATTTTCTTATGTTTGCATTTGCATTCTTCTAGTAGGGTTTCTTTTTGGCAAAGGTTAAGAAAAGAAAAAGAAAAAGAAAAAGAAAGAAAAAAAAAGAGAAAAAGAAAAAAAAAAAAGAAAAGGAAAAAAGAGGATCATCTCTACTGAGGGCCAAATACTTCTTCAAACAATTAAAACTGGGGCATGCTCAGTGTCTTTCCTTCTGGGTTTTCATTGGAATGAATTCCAACATCTGGAAGAAGCAATCAAGCTTTAGTCTTCGAATTTGAAAGAAAAAAAAAGGGCTTCAAAGCAATGGCATGTTTTCTTCATTAAACAAGGGTTCCCAATTCTTCAATCATGAAGAAGGATTTTACTGAGGCAGCAAGAAGGCATGAAAGACAGATCATGGGTTGTAAAGGCATGAGGTTAAATCAACAGATCATGATCCATCAATCAAGATGAGAGCATTCACTTGAGCAATTAAAAAAATGAAGACAGGTTATGGGCAGTAAGGGCACATACATCGTTATTGAGAGAGCAAGAAGATAAAGAAGCAAAAGCAAGTTGCAAAATATTCAAGCACAGGTTTGAGCATCACATGGTACCCAGGTATATCAAATAAGAAAATCAATCAGGAAAATTCAAAAAGTGAAAAACATCAAAATCAATTGAGTTTGCAGTGGTCAATTTTAAATCCACATTCTTTTCAAAATTTGCTTGTCTCATATTTCTTTTCATAGCCACGAGAGCTCAAAGAAATTTGAGATAAGGAAGAGACGCCACCCCATCAGACTTCAAGCAGGGGTTTCATTGGCTATCTTCGAATCCATGTTTTTATCATTTCTTTGTTGGACCAAAGCAAGTTCAATTAATGAGATGTTTTTCAAATGTGTAATTTTGAGTTGTGTCTATTCATTGTGCTACAACTGCAGGCCATCCAGAAAAATTGTCTTTTTTATTATTTTCTCCGCACTTATCAGGAGATCAATGTCTATATTAGTTGTAAGTTGCAAGGATTGCCACCTTACCCACTTTTGTTTTAAAAATTTTGTCTCAAATCTCACTTCATAGCCACGAGAGCTCAGTAAGAGGAGAGAGGAGGATTTGGCCCTTAAGCTGAGGGACTTCTAGCAAATCTTCCGCAATAAATTCTTTTTTCCAAAATCATCCACTTAATCCTTGCAAAGTGCAATTGGTTAGACAAAAATCTCAGAAAGTGCAATTGGTGGGTCTTTTTACTCTCTGCTTGTAATTGGTTCCAATTACCAGCAAAGAGGGGGCAGCTGTAGACACCCCAAATTGCACTAAAAATGAGAAAATAATTGAAAATATTAATTGGGATTTGAAACAGGTCAAAAAAGTATAAAATCTGGCTAAACTGGTCATGACCGTATTTTGTTCACGGACTGGTCATATCTGCAGTTGATATACGGTCACGGCGTGCCCGTATTAATAATACGGGCAGGGCGCGACCGTAATATATATACGGGCACGGGGGTCTTTGTGCGAATTTTACCTTCTTGATTTTTGAGCCTTATCTGCACCCAAATATCTCTCTTGGATAAGCGAATCCTCTTATTTATCCATTCGAATTATCTCATTTATCCTTGTGGATAAAGGATTGACATGATCTTGTGTTTAACTCAAACTGAAACTCTATCCTGAGGATCAGGATATATCCTTTTGGACCAGCCTTGCCCCTGGGTGTGTCTATAAATAGAGGCTCTCTCCTCTAGCTAAGGCCACGAAATTTTGAAGTCAAGGAATTCTAAGAAGCTACAAGAGAAGAGAAAGGAATCCCTGCTGCTCTGCCTGCTCAATCCAGGTAAGTCCCCTATCCTTTTTTATTTTCTGTCTTCAATTCTAGAAGTAATAGGATCATCTCTATTGCTGTAGAATAAGGCCATATCTGTTTTTGTATCCCTAAACTTGTCTCTAAGTACCTCAAGGGTCTCTCTAACCGTAAAACGTGAAGAGAGAACTAGGGGAAAGGGGAACAGGTGGATCCCTAGAATAGAACCCCATATCTGTTTTTTTCTTTTTTTCATAGAATAAGGCCTGTGATTGTGTTTGTATACCCAAACCTATCTCTAAGTACCTCAAGAGTCTCTTTAGCCGTAAAACGTGAAGAGAGAACTAGGGGAAAAGAGAACAGGTGGATCCGTAGGGTAGACCCCCATGTGCTCTAATCTGTGAGATGTGGCTGTTTTGAATATCCTGATCATGTTTTAATGCTTTTTATGATATATCTGAATGAATAACATGAACCTATGATGTTTATAGCATGAGATCCTCTCTTTTTGCCAAAATTTGGATTTTTGCCACTTTTGCACCTACAGCACTGTTTTCGTGATTTTTGTGATTTTAGGCTAGGATCTTAGATTTATCATGATCAATATGGTAGATCTGAATCCAGAAGCCTGAAAGTAAATTCTAGGGTTTCATGATATGATTTTTAAATTGTTTTTCCTTTTTGAGAGAAGACCCTACGGTCTCAGTTCTCCCCTTTTGATGTTCTTCATCAACGTGGGTATTTTTGGTTTTTATTTTCTGATTTAATGTGAAATTTGGGCTTTATCTATATCCTGGACTATTCAAGTTCAATTTTGAAGTATTTTATAAAAATCATATTTTTCTAGATTTCTAGAATTTAGCTTGAAGCCAGATTTTTGGATTTTTCACTTTAAATTGATTTTATTTGATTTTATCTTAATTTTATTTTGATCATGAAACCCTAGGAATGGTATGATCATATTTGATAGTTTTGGATCAATCAGACTATTCATATGAAAAAACTATATATTTTTGCCTTTTTTGTGATTTTGTGTGATTTTTATAGCAAGCTTTTTCCTTTATTTTAAACATGAACAATACCTGGCAACCATCTTGTGTGGATGAATAGGGGTGCCTAACACCTTCCCCTGTTCATAACCTAATCCCCTTACCCATCTCTGGTTGTTTTTATTAGGAGGGATGTTTTGCCCTAAAATTTGCCTTTTGTGCTTATTTAATATTTTGGTGTCCATTCATGCCTAAATTGAATGGTGGCGACTCTTTGTTTAATATAATCCCGTGTGATGATTGAGGAAATCATTAGATTCGATTTTTTCCCATGTCTCACATAGTCACTAGTAGGGTGCACTGTAGCATGAAGTAAATAAAAAGTTTAGGAAATGTGGGCATAAAAAATCCCTGAAGGGCATTTTTAAAAAGTGAAAAATGAAAAATAAGATTTAGGACATGTAATGTAAAACCCCGAATTTTCACCTAATAAATAAAAGAAAATATGAGTTAAGTCCTAGTTAAAAATAAAAAGGGAAGATTTAGAGGATAAGTAATTCGAATAAGTCATAAGTTGTAAATAAAGAAAGAATTTTAATGAAAATAGCCTAAAAGAGTAAAAAGGGTATTTTGGTAATTTTCAGAAAAGGGTAATTAATAAATAGATCATTAAATAATAACTAGAATTAGAAAATATAAGAAAATAATTTATTTTGACAAGTTAGAAATTAAAAGGAATTAATAAAAGCCTAAAAGTGGGAAAAAGGGTAATTAGGAGATTTCAAGTCTTAATTTGGAGAAAATAAGGTTTTAGGTGATATTAAGGTTTAATTAATTATTATGCACGAAAATAGGTTGTAAGTAGGAGTTTAGATGATAAGAGATTTAATTAATAATATTTTAGTAGAAAAATAGAAGGTGGAGAAAAAATAGGCATTAATTAGAATGGGTTAAACTTTAATTAGACCATGGTTGGGTTAGCCCAAATTAAAGTAGCCTATTAGGGTTGGTTTAAGACTTCTAAAGCCTAATATAAATAGGAGATTAAGGTTAGACAGAAGAGAATTTTCGTGGGTTTATTATTGAGAGAAAAGAGGGAGAGAAAGGAAGAAGGTTGCTAATGGAGATATCTGACCAGCCATCATCAAATCGTGATCGGGGAAAATCCGTATGGTGGATCGCCTTCAAATTTGGAGGTTTTGATCTTCACTAATGGAACTACAATGTGTACGGTGGAGATGTGAATCAGAAAACTCTAGCTTGGTGCGTTTGGGAGCAAAAATAAGGTCCAAAATTAGAAGCTTCAATGGAAGAAGGATTTTAGCGTATAAGGCAAGCAGTAACCCTTGGAAAACGTGAGGAACTACATGATTTCATTTTCTGTGATTTCATATGGATTGAATGGATTAGTTGGAACAGTATTTACATGGAATTAAATTGTTTATATTTTCATAATTGGTATTCTTGAAGGATTTGTTGAAATAAAGAAGAAAACTTGGTTTGATCATGGAATTAATTATAGGATGGTATTTAATTTATAAGAATTAATCTAGAAGGCTTTAGGTATGTTTTAGAATGCTAGTAGATTAATTTAGACCAAAGAAACATATAGAAAAAGCATAAAAATCCGAACTTTGTAAATCTGGAAAATTCTGTTAAAAATTGCACGAGTGCCTAGCCCTGTAGAGGTAGGCGCTCTATGTAAAATTTGCAGATTTTGGGGATTTTGTAGTATGAATAAACATCCAATAATTTTTCTGATCAGTTAAGCATATTAGCATCTTTATAAGGACCTAATTAAGGTATAAAAATTATAAAATTAAATTGGAAAGATTAATCAATAAATTGAAGGTTATAATGAAAGGGTGTGCATAAAAAGGTGTAAATGGTATGGGATATTGATAGAAATAATTCTACTGGAATTCCTAGGGTAAAAACATCTCCTAAAATTTATTTTAGGTCTATAGGACATGCTGAAGAAATAAAATACAGAAAACCTAAATAGAAACTATCTTGGGTGTTAAGATAGGAAATTGGATTCTAATAAAGGGATTAATAAGGAAAACATTAAGTAAGATTTGATTTACTTTATTTAAGCTTTCAATATGAATGTTGGCTACTGGAATTGCATAAACTCTGAGTTTTATCAAACATATGATACATGAGTTTTATTTTGAATATATTTGGGAAATTGCATATGTTATTCTGAAAAAGCCTTTAATTGAATTTGTAAGGATTGAATCATGGTTTTCCCATGGAATGGAATACTTGGGGATGGTTTGGTATGTGGTATGATGTTGTTCACTTTAATTTTACGGTTGAGTGATACGGCTTCTGTGGTTGAGTTGATACTAACTTTTACGGTAGAGATGGGTAATCCTCTGTGTAGAGATGTGTAATCCTTTACGGGTAAAAGTATGTATGCCTCCTACATTAGTGTGTCCTCCCATATGTGGTTTAATCGTGGTTTGTGTCAGTGGGCTTAGCTGTATATGGATCCATAGTTTTGACTGATTAGCTAAGTGGTATTTAGTTTGGGTTGAGTTACTCCTATATGCGAGCGTGCTTCCCTTGCAAGTTAGTTTGCTCTGGGAAGGTCCTATGTATAGAGGGACACCCCGGTGCGCCGCTGGTGATTCCCTGTACATGTGGATAAGCGGCCATCTCCATGTATTGATTCTGGTGCTGCATGCTGGTGGTACATGCCAACTCTGTTGAGTTCGTGCCCAATAAGTCGGTGACTACGGCTTTTGTCTATAGTTGCACTGCATGGGGCTTGAGTATCATTAAGTAGCATTACCCTTAAGCCGCACATGGTATAGCAGTTAGTTGAGTGTCATCTCAAATACTTATCATCTTTGTGAGTCCTGCAATGGCATGTGTTTTATCACTTTCATTGTTTTTACCTCAATAACATCTAATTGTTGGTATTTATACATGATTATTTGTTTTATCGCTTTATTTGGAATTGCCATAGATAACTTGGATTTCTCGTCTTATCGTTGGTTAATCGAATACCTCATGATTATTTGCTTACATTAGACTGTTTCTAATTGCATGCACCTGTTACTTGCTGAGATGTAAATCTCACTCCGTTTTCCCTTATTTTTTCAGGTTGCTTGGAGAGATTGCGAAGATGGGGTTTAATTTGATGGGTAGAATTGTAATTGGTATTAATGTCACATGTTGATTAGATAAACTTTATTATAAATTGAATTGATATTATTGAATAAAGAATTGTTTTTTTTTATTTGGCCTCCAGAACTCTGATGTAATTAATAAGATTTAAAATTATGGTGAAACTTAGTTTCTATCTGACCCCAGCTTCGTGGTAACACCTTGAGTTTGGTTGTTGAACCGAACTTGGGTTGTTACAGTAGTGAACCAGGTTCGGGTTGGGTGCCGGTTTGCACTGACCCGGGTTCGGGGCGTTACATGTAAGAGATGAGAAATGTTGAAGCGTACCTTTTGGAAAGTGAAAAATGAAAAAGATACTTACCTACCTAATAATATGTGTATGAACTCCTGCTCCTTTTGTAGCCTTATCTCAAATGAGAAGTATTGCTCGAAAAAGAGCTCCCTAAACTGGTTCCATGGCATCTATCTTCCTTGATTAGTCTATCTTTTCACTGCCTGCCACCAATAATCGGCCTCACCTTCAAGTACAAAAGGTGGCCAATCTCACTGTCTTCTCCCCTTGACAATCCATGGCCTCAAATATCTTCTCTATTTGCTAGATCCATCTCTCAACCTCCATAGGGTCTGGAAATCCACGAAAAGGAGGTAGAAAAATCTTCTGGAATTGTTCCAACTCATGTATAGAGGACTGCATACTACCATTATTCTTGTGAGGGCCTCCATTGAAATTTCCACTACCATTCACATTCTAGCTCATCCTTTTTTCCCTTTCCATGGTAAGCAGATTAGTTAGAGTGCCAACGGCTCTTCATATATCACCCATTTGATTTGGGACCTAGTTTGCCTACTCACCCATTTGTGCACGTGGTCTCACCATTGTTTGAAAAATACAAAACTTATAAGTTAGAGACCACGCAAACTACTTTAAACTTAAAGGTTCTATCTATCATAGCACACAACTGCATAGCCACCCCTAAGGCTCAATGCCTAGATTTAGGGATCTTATTATGCTCTAATACCACCTTTATGGTGCCCTGAATCCGGATTTATTCTTCGAAATAAACCCAAACCTGAAGTGCTAACTATGCAGGCTCACAGAAACTAATATCTAGACAATTAATCAATTAAAAATTTATCCATACATCAGTATCAACCTCAAATTCTATTAATAATCCTTCAAATAATGTAGAAACATGGGTAAACTAAACCATCTTTCATATAATGTCAAGTCTGGATAAAAAGAAGTCAACAAACTCTCATAACTCTCTAAAACATCAAAATAACCTCAATTTAATGAAATAATATCCTGCTAATAACAATTGAATTAAAAACCTACTATAATCCATATACTAAAATAAAAATCCTACATAAGATCAAAATATTTGTGTGGTTGTTCTTGAACTAAATCCTCAACCTCGTTATGCTCTACCCCATCAAGTATGCCCTCACTAGAATGATCAGAAAACAAAATATTTAAAATAGTAGAGTGCATGAGATAAAAATTTCAGTAAGTAGCAACATGCATGAATAGAAACAGTCCATATATTATTTTCAAATATATTTTCATGGGGTCCAACAGCAATCAAAACCATATAATTACAAAATCAATAAGCAATAAATCATTTAAAAAAGTATTTTCCAAAGCAATAATGTTTTGAAAATCAAATCCTAGTAATATAGTTGTTACTTCCCAAGACTCGTGAAGTATGACCACTTTGAAACGGTAAACCTAGTCCAATCACCACCTGACGTATTATGTGTGATGCCAGTTTACTCTGAGTTTTTGACATCAAATTATTGCAGAGCACCCAATCCCTCATGAATGGGTTGGTGAATACAATCCAGTCAAAGGACAACACTGCAACATATCCAAAAAGAAGACCTTACCGTAATGAAAGCGGATCACTGCAGGTCATTTCCTCATGGAATAGCCTTTCCATCATGGAGGAAATGCATAAATGGAATCTAGGCCTAAGCCTAATATAGGTAGACAAAATTCACTATCTAGCTAAAGTATGGATCCATAATAAGTTAAGCCCGCTAGATACGAGTTAACCAAAATCAAAAACATATGGCCCTCATGACCAATTTACTCCCTCAAGGAGAAAACCATCATTATTATACTCTTGGCAAAAACCACTTCCTCATGGAGTCAAAACCACCAACATTGCCCTCGTGGAAGAAATAGTGAAACAAACTCCCTCCATCATGAAGGGTAAACAATACTTCTCAAAACTTCCCAAAATCCAAGAAATAAGACTGAAGTTACCAAATCTAGTTGAAAACATTTTGAATTGTTCCTAAAACCAAAACATGTACAAAATCATCTTTTACAAGTGTAGAGACCAACCAAAATAAATAAAAGCTAATAAAAACACCAATTTCATTTTTAAAACCCGACAAGGACCTATTTTTGCAAAATGCGCCAAAAATCTTCTATAAATTTCATAAAATTTTTTTGGTCAGTGAGAACTATTCAAAAACACTCATGTACCTATAAGATTTGAGTGTTCCATGCAATGATCTCTCTAAAACCAGCGGCCAAATACAATTTCAGACGTGGGTTTTTCCCCTTCCTTCTATTCAGCCACACGACCACAATAGTTTTGAGAAAGTAAGAAACTGCTAAAACTTAATTAGGTACGCGCCCAAGCAAATCCCTATGAAACTTAGAAGCTTTCCCAACAAAGCACAACGCTATATGAAACCTTCCATTCTCATACATGCACGTCCAAGAAAACGTATTTAAACCTATTTCAGTTAAGCTATGATTCCATGCTTGCCACCTTATGAAGCCTCATGCAATCAAAGCCAATAAAATTAAAGATAAGTATTAATAACTTGCTTACCCCATAACTTAGAATCCTCTGGATTTAAATTCTCCACACCATCTTCTATATAAACCAATTAATGGACTAGAACAACTATCCTTAATTAATTCAGATTAAATTTAATAATAATATAATTAGAAAATTCATGGTATTTATTACACAGTTTGTACGAGTAACCGGGCATGGCTGGTCTGGTTTTGGTCCACTAAACCATGTTTTGACCATTATATGACCATTTGCATTGCTATTTGCCAAGGTTTCTGTTATAAAAGTATTCCATGGCTAGTGATATGATTTGTAACTTTTCTTTGATACTTGGAATGGAAATTGGGGAGTATCATATATAACTCTTCACTATTCTCTTTTTCTAGTCATTAATTCAAGCCCAATTTTATGGCCCATAGTTCTGCAATACAATGCAACATGGTGACCATGGACTTGGGTATGTTTTGATAGACTCTAACCTGCCCCTATCAGGTTAAATAATTGGGGGTGGGTTAGGTTAACTCCAATGTCCTATTATTTGATAACGTATTAATATTTTTAAATAGAATACGTAAAATAATTAGCATATTTATTTATAAATCATCTATTGTTTTACACGGGGTGTATGTCAAAAACATATATTATAATGGATTAAGATCAAATTCGGGGTGAGTTGGACTAAACCCTAACACAACCCTGACCAAATTTATAAATTATACCAATCCCTAACAATTAATCAAGGTGGCCGGTGTGACCCTAAGTTCTCGTCGAACACGTCGGTCGACGGCTGGTGTAAACATGTGTACCAGGTGATATGCGGAATTTTCAAACCTCATTTCCAACCCTAATCGTGGTCTTGTCCAAACCTTTATTGAAGCCCATAAACCCTTTTTCCCTGGTCACAGCTCCATCAGTGCTAAGCTTAACCCAAGAAGGAAAAGAAAATTTCCACCCTCCATTATTCCCGGTTTAATTTGCACCTGTACTCAGATGATGATATAGAGCAGGAGACTTGCCTGTGATATTGAACTGTATATAGCAAAACACAATTTGGCTAAATAATTGTTCTTCATTTAAAGATTAAATAGCTATGACTTTTCCAACTCTTCTTTTTCTATTCTGTTCCGATAATTATCTCAATATAATACTGTAAAGACTACATTTTTTATTCTTAGTGATGGATTTTTTTTCTACTATATGACATAAGTGGGTTACCAAAAAAAAAAAAAAGTGGGTTAATTGATGGGCTTTTTGCATCTATATCCCTACATTATGATATATTTGCATCTATATCCACTTTTTTTAAGTTCTTATATTTATACCCCTCCATTTAGCATAATTGTTGCAAATGTACCCCTAATGTCAAATTCCATTAACTTTTGTTGTTTATTTTATTAAATGACTAAATTAACCTTATATGAGATGAAAAGTTTATTACATAGGCAAATGAATATGGGTCTAGGTGGAATTCATATGAAAAATTATTAATTAAACAAATTAATATCAATGATTTAAAGTATATATGCAATAAATATAATAATGTAAGTACATAAATGAATTTATAAGAATATAAGAGGATAAATGCAAAATATTTTTATTTTATCAAAGGTTACTTTGTTCATTTAATAAAAATAAATAATAAAAGTTAATGGACTTTAATGTCAGGGATATGATTGAAACGGTTATATAAAACAGAGGGATATAAATACAAATATTGAAAACAAGAGGGCACACATGCAAATATAATATAATGTAAGGACATGGATGCCAAAAACCCTTAATTGATTTGGGTTCTTGTTTACAATTGCTTTAACAAACAGGTGGACCCAATTGGGTCCTGATGACCCCTTTTAGACGTCTAGTCTAGGCTCAACCCATTGCCTGATTCATAAAGAAAAAGCAAATTTTTTTGTTCTTAAAGTATTGGGGAAGCATCCACTGACGGCTTCAATCATATCACAGTAGCTACCATCACAAAGACGTAGATTTCTGGATAAAATAGAACAACTTTTGAATTTGCAATCAAATCACCTCTTAAACTAAACTTATAGTGCATGTTATTTTCTCATTGACGTTTGTGTCCAATCTTCGAAAAGATTCTTTGAATATATAATGCATTTATAAGCTATAGACATTCCATTTTCTCTTCTTTTCTTTTGTTTTCTATAGGAAAGAATAGATTCATAACAACCGTTCCTTTTCATGCATATGAGAATCATTAAAATTGCTTAGGTAAGTCAAGCTTTCTTGGGTTTTCTTCTGAGTTCTCACTCTCACCAAGAGAATTAATGCTCCTCCATTAACATTCAATTAACCTAACATGAAGCTTGAGAAATGCAAACTAGGTCAAAACAATAAAAAACAGTTAGTAACTTGACTTGATCAAACTAAAGACAATGAAAACAGTAAGTAATTAAGTACACTGATGACTTGATCAAACTCTCTTTTTGAATGAGTAATAATCAAGTCAAAGCAAGTTTGAAATTTTTATTTTAATTTTTCCTTTTACTGGGATGCATTTTATGTTGGATCTAGTCCAAGGATTTAATTTAAATATATCAATAAATAAATCAAAATCTATAGGGAAAAAGGTTGATGTGGGCATGCCTTTGATTGCTCAAATACATATCACCCATTTGATCTATTTTTTTCTTCCATCTAGAGCAACACCCTTACTACATTCATCAGTGCAGATGAAATCTCAAAACACTTAGGCTTCTTATGGTAGCCAGAATCATGCTTCTTCCATTGTAATAAGTGTTTTTCTAAACTCTTACTGTGCATGTGCATTGAATTCTGGGCTTAGTTTATCCTCATTCATTACCATATGAAGACAATCCTGTGGGCTGAAATTTCATGGACCACATGAGTGGAATTCTTAGTGGCCATTTTATGTTTTTTATCTCCATATCCTTTTCATGGTGGAGAAACATATGCAAGACATCCCTCCAATGATTGGATAGAATCTTAGGCATTACCGATTTGACTTTTTCTGTAGGTACCTGTGAGGAATATATGGATTTAGATTCCTCTAGTCTATTTTGTTCTACCAGAAAAGCTTTCTTAATAATGCAGGTTGAAGTGATTTACAATGAAATATTTGTCTAGAATCATAAATTACTATGGGATCATGCAAGAAATTTTGGATGTTTGTGAGAAATGCTGTCCCTCATGATGACGACTGGCTCTTAGGATCAATATCATATAATCGACTTATCACCTTCTTAGCTTAAAATAATATATAATTGTTTTGAGAGAGACTACAATTTATATTTAAGTCCTTGGTGATAAGAAAAAGAAATAATATATATCTATATATATATATATATATATATCATGCTGAAAATCCTTCTGCTAATGAAAATCATATTAGTATTATTGGAAAAAGTGTGAATTTTCATGCAGAAGGAGATTTAAATGAAATTCAGTAATAATAATGATCATTTCATGTGTGTGTGTATATGTGCATATATATATAAACACACCCCCCACTCCGCCACAAATGAACCAACTCTAAAGCATAAATAATAACAATAATGTCCATGAATCAATTGGAATTATTAGAGTCGATCAAGAAATAAATGTCATTTATTCTTCCCTAAACCCTTGGGCTTAATTTCTATATTATTTATAATATAATGATATTGAGCTAATTAATGTGTTTTCTGTTTGTGTGTGTGTTATATATATATCTGCATGTGTGCGTGTGAGAGAGAGTGAGAATATCTCATCAAAATATCAGCACAAGAGAGAATTATATCATTTAATACAACAGTGTGACAAAAAGATCCAAGTTATTATAAGTTCCGTGAATGTTACATTTCGGCTTTCTTGTTTTTTTTTGGTCATGGTTACATTTCGGCTCTCTCTATCATTTTCTCTTCTCCTCCAAATTAATGACCTTGGTCTTCCTACTTTGACTCTCAATTATTCAGAAGGATCAATAAATAGAAACAATCCTCTTCTCAAAGCTAGCCAACTTCATCTGCTATAATCAAACAAAGAATGGTCAGGTAGCTAGACATGCAAGCAATCAGTGAGCTTCAGACCCCCAATACGTCACCGAGTAACTCGTCGGACAATCTCTGTGCAGCAGAAAAATGGGCCTCTAGGCTTCTTCGAGAGTGCACCAAGGCTATCTCCGATAAGGACTCCGGTAAAGTCCATCATCTTCTATGGATGTTGAACGAGTTCGCATCCCCCTATGGAGATTGCGATCAAAAATTGGCATCTCATTTCTTGCGGGCTCTCTTTTGTAGGGTAACGGAATCCGGTGAGCGATGTTACAAAACTCTAACATCAGCTATTGAGAAGACTCATACATTTGAGTCTGCAAGGAAAGTGATTTTAAAGTTCCAGGAGGTTAGCCCTTGGACAACTTTTGGTCATGTGGCTTCTAATGGAGCTATTCTTGAGGCCTTGGAGGGGGAGAGCAAACTTCATATAATTGATATTAGCAACACCTTTTGCACTCAGTGGCCTACTTTGTTGGAAGCTTTGGCTACAAGGAGTGATGAAACGCCGCGGCTGAGGCTGACGGTGGTGGTCACGGAGAGCATGCAAAGATCAGTCATGAAGGAGATAGGACAAAGGATGGAGAAGTTTGCAAGGCTGATGGGGGTGCCCTTTGAGTTTCATGTCATAAACGGGCTATCGCACCTAGGGGACCTCACAAAGGAAGAACTGGGTATAGGAGACGATGAGGCTGTTGCAGTGAATTGTGTAGGCACCTTGCAAAGGGTCGAAGTTGAGGAGCGAGACGCTGTGGTTCACCTGCTCCATTCACTTCAGCCAAGAGTGGTGACAGTGGTTGAGGAAGAGGCTGATTTCACTAGCACAAGAGATGATTTTGTCAAGTGCTTTGAAGAGTGCCTAAGGTTCTACACTTTATTTTTTGAGATGCTAGAGGAGAGCTTTGTCCCTACTAGCAACGAGAGGTTGATGCTGGAGAGGGATTGCTCAAAGAGTATTGTTAGAGTTTTGGCTTGTGATGGTGGTGATGGAATTGAAGAGTCTGAGAGAAGAGAGAGAGGGATCCAATGGGGTGACAGGCTTAAGGCGGTTTTCTCACCGGTTCGATTCAGCGACGATGTTGTCTATGATGTTAATGCACTTCTAAAGAGGTATAGAGCCGGTTGGTCGCTTGTGATAGCTGAAGGGGATGACTCTGGGCTCTACTTGACATGGAAGGAGGAGCCTGTTGTGTGGGTTTCTGCATGGAAACCCTAAGATATGGTCAAAAACCATTCTTGCATTCAAATAAAGTTCAGAATTTAGGATATGGGGTCAAGGTTTCATGAACTTCTACTTGGAAGACATGAAGTAGTTGATAAGGAATTAATCTTTTCTTCATAATTAAGTATGTGTATTTCATTTTAATTTCTTCCATGTTTCTTATGCATTAGATTTGTGTTAGCTTCTTACTTTTTCTCCTTCTAAGAAGATTATTATATGTTCTTGTTTTCTCTTTAAGCATTCTCCTACACCCCATTTGGATTAATCTTCTGTCAAATTGATTCCTTCTTCCCTCTAATCCTGGCATCTATATATCCATGTAATGGCTTTTATATATTTGCAATAAAATAATTCTGATTAAGTGGCTATGAACTGATCAACGTTCCTCCAATATGGATAGGAGAGGGAGTTAAGAAAAAACAGTAAGAGGGAGCTGCAAAATAAGAAAGAAAGAAAAGAAAAAGGAGGATATGTTCAAAGAAAAAAGAAGAAGATTATTTTGATGTGCTTACTGCATTGGTTGCTTATCATTAGAGAAGTGAGTCAAAGGAAATGATATTAGTGGGAAGCAGATAATAGCTACTAATTCCCACCAGTGTCTTTCTGTCTGGTGAAATGATTAACATATTTGCGTTCAAATAACATCAATGTGCTTTTGTTTTTCCCAACATTTTGTAGTGGGATCAACTTTTATAGATTTGAATAAGATTGGCCTTATCAGCACTTTAATACTTGTCACCCCTTTATTAAGTACTCTTTTTTTTTTTTTTTCTTTTTTGGTTTCAATTACCTTTTTGATATTTATACAGAACCTTAATTATCTGCTTTCTCATTTATAGGCTCTTTTAAAATAACGAAAAGTATTCAATTTGAAACTAATGAATTTATAGGCTCTTTTAGAAGTGGTTTTTCTTTTTTTTCATTAGTAGCATGAAAAAATCCTTTATCACTTAAAATCAATTTTAGAACTGTAACTTTTGCCCAGCCTTGTCCAAAAAGGACCCAAACTCATGATTTAATTAAAGGTCTCAGTCTACAAGCTTGTTTTTGAGCCTCATCGGAGTTTGCGTTGGATTTGAGCTAATGTTTGCGCAACTTAAAGCATGGCCCAAAACAAATAGTCGAGTTTAATCAAATTTTGCTTAAGCTGAACCTCTATTCCTCTATTTATCATTACTGTTGGATTGTATTTTATGATGACAAGTATTTGATAAAATAATGGAGCAACTTACAAGCAATATAATGTATCTTACTTCCAAAGATTTGTGATGTTTAAATAAACATCCAATACCTAGATAGATTTAACCTTGCAATAACAGAAATTCAATTTTGAATGATCATTTTCTATTTTTCTTTTTTATCTTCAACTTATATTTAAGCCTTTCATAGAGAATTTGTATGATTATGGGTGGCCAGAATAGATTTGGAACAAACAAATTGAGTTTGGGATGGGATAGGGCTCATTGGTTTTGGGTTAAGCTCATGTCGAGTTGAATTTGGGCCAATTGATTGATTATCCTTTCGGTGGACACGCAGTGATAACTAGAACCCGACCGGACCAAACCCACCTTAGTTACAGCCCTATTGCATTTGTGGGGATTGCTAGATTATGGATTCAAATTATAATCATGGATTCCTAAAATCCCTGTTCTAACAGCGGATGGTTTTTTTAATTCCAAAAATCTGTTTGGTTGGATTCTAAAGATGCCAACTAGAATATAGAATCTTATAGGCCAATTGGTAACGTTTTTTTTAAAAACAATTTGAAAACTAAAAATAGTTTCAACTGTTTTTGGGTTTTTGAAAACAGGCGACAAAAAACCCGTTTGATAACAATCACTGTTTTTTGAGTTTTTGAAAACAGGTGACAAGAAACCCGTTTGGTAACAATTGATAAAAAAAACGATTTAAGTTTTCAAAATCAACAAATATGAAGAGTCACGCCTCCACCGGAACAAAAACCTTTCACTGGAAAAAGGGTTTTGTTCCTGTTTTTGTTTTTTGAAGAGATAAAACGTCTAAGGCGGTGCAACCCATTTCAAAGGCAATCTTTTACAACCGTTTTTACACCCTTGAATTAGCACCTAGATGATCGAAACCGTTCAAAAAATCAGAAGTCTTTGCAATCTAGACAGGTCTACAAAATCAACGGTGTGATTACAACTTTGTGACCACAAATGTAAAGGACTTGATGACAACGCGTATAAATACCGCGAAGGGACTCGAACGGTTGCTCTCAAACGTGATCTTTGTCGAATGAAGCTAAATATTAGCGTGCGACACACTTCCAGAGATCCTATCTGAGCATCAGTGGCGGTTTCGGAGGCGTCTCTGCTCCGATCGTAGTTCGAATGCGCTGATCAACACAAGCCTTCATTTGCTTCGTCTGCTAAGCAGCCATGGCGGTGGAAATCGCCTAGCTCGTCGTGGTTCTTGTTGAAGAAAAGGCGCCAAAGGATCTCTCCCAGTGTCTTCGCTCCGAGTCAGTTAAAACGGGGTTGGAAATTTCTGTTTGATCCTCCGACAAGGAATCGAGGAGGTTGGAGAATGAAAATTAGGGCTTCAAAGTTGGAATGAGTCGCAGATTCAGGCCGTGGTGATGATTGCGAAGTCAATTGTTTCTGCTTCTCGATCTTTTTCAAGTATTTTATTTCGTTCTCGTGATGTTTAGAGGAGCGCTTGTTGCTTCTGTGTGAAGAAGAGAGACCCGAGGTTCTCTATCGAGGAGGGAAGAAATTAATTATTACAAAAATGCCATTTCAAAAAAAGATTCGTCGTTTTCAAAAACGGAAAATTTTGGTTTCTGAAAACAAGGCTGTTTTTGAACCGTTTTTCTGAAAAACAGTTCGAAAATTTTTTCAACCAAACATGTTTCCGGTTTTTTGTTTTCAAAAACCCAAAAACCGTGTTCAGACTCGTTACCAAACCCCCTCTTAGTTGATTGAACTCAACTATAGGTAGTTTCTATGTATGTAATTGCATATGTAAAGTATTATGTATATATCATATTTTTTTTAATATTTGGTATAAAATGGTCATGCCCGAGACCCAAAATTTCCAACAACTCCAAAATCCGAATCAAGGCATGCACCTTGGGTAACAAAACAAACCAACAATAATGCTAAAAGTAGAAAGGTATTCGTCAGAGTAAAAGGCCAACTAATAGACTCATAACTGCTTAAAACCTATTTGAAATAGAATCAAATAAATATATATACTAGGAATCAAAACTCCTATTAATGATAAAGATCATCCTATAGAAGATTGCCTTGTTTCTCAAACTCCTTATTATCAACTATATTTTCTTCAAATGCCACCAATATCAAGTATGATTTCAACAATGAACATGCTTCAAACAAGACTACAAAATTTCAAACTTTTACCCGTGGGGATGACCGCCGGTAAAAGTCAAATGGCTCCACAAATTAGCCATCGGGAAAGGGTCTGTCGCTGAATCTATTTAACGGCGGTCATTTTACAATTTAGCGGGGGTTTAGTGACCGCCGTTAAAACAGCTTCTTAAAAAAAAAATTTAGACACCGCTACCCGACCTACCCCTGACCCCTGCCCTTCCCTTTGCCCTCTCTCCCACTACGGCTGATTTAACCTAAAAAAATATTACCTGCTGATGTTAGTTAAAGGAGGTGTTCTGGTTATGCACGTGGAGGGTCATTGTTTTCTCTGTCTTTCTCTGTGCCATCACTGTAAAAGCATGAAAATCTGTAAAACATGAAAGAGTTGACACTTGCATTAGAGGAAGCCTGAGAAAGATACAATTTGTAATGGTACCAAAGCCCCATTCAGAACTCCATTTCCACCAATGTTGTTATTATTGTTCAGATGGCTGCTTAGTCCAGGATGTATTGCCATGAGCTTACTCAGGTTGTTGTGGTCAGTAGGTAGACCCTGAGCTTTTGCTAGCTGCTCCATTTCCTGCATGTTTTGCATCTGAATCTTGGCAACTTTAGCCTGTTGAGGATAGTTTTCAAGCTCTTGCAATAGACAGTTTTTCATGGGATGAAACATATAATAAATTACAATAAAATTAGATAAGTAAATTCACTTCTCAAAAAGGTTAAATGAGCAATTACTTCAAATTAGATAACTAAATTCACTTCTTAAAAGGTTGAGTGAGCAATTTGAAATAATTAAAGATGATTTTGTTATAGGCCAAGTAAAACCTTGGTGGCCAAAATCATTCATATAGGTCTTTAGGTTCATCTGGATATTGATTTTCATAATGAGACAGTAATAAATAAATTACCAATTGATCCAATGTTGTGCTCCTGGCTGAATTTTATCAAGTCTTTCATGCGATTTACAACCTCAGCTTTCATGCCATTTACAACCTCAGCTATCTGTTCATAGTTCCAGTAGAAAAATATAGGATTTCATGAGTGAAACTAGAAATTAGACTTATCCTTGAACATATTAAAATGAAATAATTACTGATATAGCTGCAGGTACCGGACCAATCTTTCGGAAAATCCCAAAGTCATTCAGTGACTGGAATTCGTAATATATATCACATGAAGGGGGAACACATGAACACCAACGGATAAGAGGGGCTTCCATAAATGGTAGGATGTAAAAGCATTTCTCCGGAGCCCATTTGACTTCGCGGTTTCTCAATTCCTAATATATATCACAGTTTGGAATTCTCAAAGTTCTTCAGAACTAAATACAGGAGTTACAAATGAATGAACCAAAGCGAGATTATGCAATATTAGCTCAAACTTCCTCCCAACGGTGACAACAATTGTATTTGCAGCGGCGTCGAAAGACAAAGGACCAGAATGGAACTTGCAATCGCCAACGGGAGCATGGAACCTTAAGGCATAATTATATGAATCGCTACTCTTTGTGCCATCTGAACATTTGTGATTTTTGTCAATGGGAGTACCGTTACTGTACCGGTATAAGCAGAGCAACGGCGCTTCCTCTTGAATTCTTTCCAAACTACGCTTTCTCGCAAGACCTCATGACTGCAAGAGAATGTGACAGAGTTGCTTAGAAATCTTTTCGAGTCTTCATGCAACATTCTCCATTTTTTGGCTGCAATGATTTTTTGCAGACGACAGAAGAAAAAAAAAAGGCGTAAAGTCAGTTAAGATTGGGAAGTATCCATTTTGTTTGTTTCAGGTGGATTTGCCTTCATCAACCGCAAAAACAAGGAAAATCCGCCATTAGAGCTTGGGAAGCTTGCAGAGAGAGCTCGAAATCAGGACAATCGGGAGAAAGAAAAGAAATAAGATCCAGATCCGCAGTAGAAATAATTTACAGATCTAATGATAGAAATCAAAATTAAAGAAGAAAGAAAAGAAAGTCTACATTACCTGATTTCGGTAGTGGAGTTACTTTCATCAACCGTTATAAAAAAGAAAATCTGCCATTAGAGCTTCGAAAGCTTGCAGAGAGAGCTCGAAATCAGGAGAATGAAAAGAAATAAGATCCAGATTAGAAACAATTTACAGATCTAACGATAGAAATCAAAATGAAAGAAAGAAAAAAAAAATCTAAATTTCCAGATTATGGTAGTGGCGTTGCCTTCATCAACCGCAAAAACGAAAATCGGCCATTATAGCTTCGGAAGCTTGCAGAGAGGGTTCGAAATCAGGAGAATCAGAGGGGTGCAAAAACAAAGCTGATCTCGTCAATATGTGTTGAATCAGCATTTCCATAACGGTTATCGGTTTCGTGGATTACAGTTGTGCATTCTAGATTGTTCACTGAGACAGTGTGAGACATGGGAAAAATTAATTCAATGACTTCCTCAATCATCACACGGTGCAATAAAAAAACAAGGAGTCACCGCCATTCAATTTTAGGGTGTGAATGGACACAAAAATAACCAAATAAAATAAATAATAATAATAAAAACAAAATTAGACTAAAAATAACTCTAATTAAAAAAATAAACCAGAGATGGGTAAGGAGATTAGGTTATGAATAGGAGAAGGTGTTAGGCACCCCTGTTCATTCACACAAGGTGGTTTCCAAGTATTGTTCTTGTTTTAAAAAAGGCTTACTAAAAATTAAATCAAATCAAAAGTAAAAGAAAAAGCATAAAAAAATGTATGGCTTTTTCCATATGAATGGTCCAATTAATTCTGGATCTTTCTTATGAATATACCATTCCTTAGGCTTCATGATTGACTCAAAACAAGATAAAGAAAACAAATCTAAAGTAAAAAATTCAAAAATCTAGCTCTAAGTTAAATCCTTGAAATCTAAGAATTACATAATAATAATAAAAAATTATTTTTACAAAATATTGAAGAATTGAATCTGAACAATCTAAGGTACAGATTTGACCAAGATTTCTCATTAATTAAGAAATCTAATACCAAATACACTCATGTTGATGAAAAATATCAAAAGGGGAGAGTTTAGACCATAGGGCCTTCTCTCAAAATTTGAAAATAAACCAAAAATCATCTTATGAAATTGAAGAAGGAATCAAAACCATTTACGGTGCAGATCTGGTTCAGGTTTCTCATTAATTAAGAGATTTGAACCAGATTCACCCACATTGATGAAAAACATCAAAAGGGGAGAGTTTAAACCATAGGGTCTTCTCTAAAAAATCAAACCAACTCCAAAAATCACCTCATGAAACCCTAGAGGTTACTTTAAGGCTTCTGATTTTAGATCTACCATATAGATCATGGCAGATCCAAAATCCTAGCCTAAAAATAATAAAAAACATAAAAAGGGAGAAAATAATGAAAAAAACAAAAATCTAGGAGGAAAATGAGATCTAATGCTATGAACAGCATAGATCCATGGTATTCCTCCATTTTTCATCAATAATCAATCACACAACCTAAACAAGATATTAAAACTACACATTTCTAAGATTACAGCATATGAGGGTCTGCCCTACGGATCCATTCCTGTCCTCTTTTCCCCTAAAACTCTCTTCACGTTTTACGGCTAGAGAAGATACTTGAGGTACTTGGATTTAGGTTTGGGGTTACAATCACACACATGCCTTATTCTACAAAAGGGAGAAGATTAGGATAATCCTAGAAATTAAAACTAGAAAATAAAGGGGGAGAGAAGCTTACCTGGACTTGAGAAAGTAGAGAGGCAGGGGTTCTCTTCTTCACTTGGAGCTCTTCTAGTCTTCAATTCTCGGCCCTTTGCTAGAGGAGAGGCCCTCTATTTATAGGCAAGAGCTAGGGCAAAGGGGGGTCCCAAGGGCAGACCAAAAATAGGTTTTAGAATGTTCCAACTAAGTTTTAGAACTTGAGTTGGAGTAAATATGAGAACCAACGAAGGGTAAAAAGGGTGGACGAAACTCTTAAAGAGAGACACAAGTTGTAAATATGGCTAAAAAATCGAGCAATTGAAAATTCATAAAAAACACGCGTGACTGCATTTGAATTACGGTCATGCCTTGACCGCAAATTAACAATTTTTGCATTTTTTTTGACCTGTTTTAAATCCCAATTAAATATTTTTCCTAATTTTCTTATCTTGTAGTCCAATTTGGGGTGTCTACAACTGCCCCTTCTTTGCTGGACTAGGAACCAATTATCAGCAGAGAGCAAAAAGACCCACAAATTGACTTTTTTGAGATTTGTCCAATTAATTGCAACCTGCAAGGATTTGAAGGATAATTTTTGAGAAAGAAGTTGTGTGGAGGATTTGCTGAAAAGTCCCTAACTTTAAAGGGCCAATCTTCCTTTCTCGTCTCACTGAGCACTCGTGGTTATGAAGTGAGATTTGAGAAAACTTTAAAACAAAAGTGGGTAAAAGGCAATCCTTGCAACTTACAATTAAAATGGACATTAATCTTTTGAAAAGTGTGGAGAAAATTATGAAAAATTCATTTTTTTGTACTGCCCGCATTTGGATTGCAGTTTGTTTGTGACCGCATTTGCTTTGCAGTCATGACTTGACCGCGTTTCTTCTGCGGTTTTCAAGGGCTTTACTTAAAAACGAATGCGACCGGCCCTCATTCATTTTTCGCCTGTGTTCGCATTCAAACACTGGATCCCTTCTTCTTCCTTGTGACCGTAATCCTTCTTCGGCTTTTCTCCTCTCTTCTCCGGCAACTACCTCCTTTCTTCTTCGGCGTCATCGACCTTTTCGGCTTTGGCGACTATTACATTTCCAGTGACTAGCTCTTCACCCACTGCCACGACCTTCCTCTTCTTCTGGAGATTGCCGACTTCCTACGGATACGGTGAACATCCTCCACATTCTTGCCGCTCCCGCTTCCCCAACGTCTGAGAATCACATCTCCAAAGTTCTGGTGAGGCAAAAACTCCTTCTTTAACTGAAACAGGTATGCTCGACCCTTGTTTTTTCCTCATTTGAGAATCGACATACACAATCCGTGACTGAGTTATTGATTGTAATTTTTGCTCTTGATTAAGTCCTCAAATTCCATGATTCTCCATCTGAAATGTGCACTGTCTCTTATTGCAAAAATTCCCAAATGCTCATGGTTTACTTATATGAATGCTCCATCCAAACATTGTTGTTATGAGTGCATGAATTTGATGTCCAATTTTGGAATCACAATTACTTGAATGCAATGTATTGCTTCATGACTGCTGCATTGGCCTTTGATGCTTAGTGAGAATAAATCCCCAATTCTGATTTTTTCTGTTCTTACTAACAGTCTTGATTGCTGTGTTTGTTTACTGCTTTTGTACTTTTCTGAAGGATGAGTTGATTTAAACTCCTGAATTGCCATATTTCAGATCTGATTTTGTTTCCTTAAGCATCCTTGATCAGCTGCTTGAACACTCCCAACTTTTTGCTAACTCCCTGAAATAACACAAATTTAGTAGTTAGGGAATTTAGGCATTCTACAAACAAATTATAGTTCTAATAATTTAGAAGTAAACCTAGAATTCTTTAAGCATTAGGAAATTCTTTTCTTCTTCATCCTCTTTTTTTTTTTCCCTTCTTTCTTCTTCTTTTTTTTTTCTTGTTTTTTTCATGTATATAAGAAGTCTGCACTCCATATATATAATTTTTATATTTTCTTGGTTAAAGCAAAGACAACTAAATAAAATTTTCTCAAAACAGAAAAAAATAAACTCCTTCAGTTGACTCCTGATTTGGTCGGGAGCTTCTGAAGCATTTCCTTAGCTTTTCTTCGTCCTGCAAACAATTAAACTCAATTAAAATGAAGATCTAGCAAAACAAATTTACAATAAGAAATAATGAATCATCTCCCTAATTTGAACCCGCAGATGGCTTGTATTCGTTCAGCTCCTAGGGATCCTACAGATGAGCCTCTTATTCTAGGGTTCGGAGGGATCCTATTGATGTGGCTTGGTCTTCGAGAGCCGAGAGGGACTCCGATTCTGATGTCCCTAATATTCCTTCTGGGGGTTCGCGTGAGGCGACCCTAGAGGTATACCCTAACCCTTCGGAAATTCAGCTTCTCTCTCAAAATATTTCACCCTGATTATTTCTTCTTTCAATTTGTTTCCTTAGCCGGTGGCTGAGGCTCCTGGCCGAGGTAGGGGCCGTGGCGAGCGCCGAGGCAGAGGCCGAGATGGAGGCCGTGATGGAGGCCATGGCAGAGGCCGTGGTGGAGCCCGTGGAGGAGGCCGTGGCAAGGGCCGAGGCGGCGAGGAGTCGGAGAATAGAGTTGAGGTCCCTGAGGCGATCGCAGCACAGATTAGGGAGACCGACCTTCTTCATGGCCTGAGGACTCATCCCTTAGCCTGTATTAGGGCGGATATCCCTCTGGAGTATCCTCTGTCCCATTATCGAGGGAGATGGGCTAGCCTCACCAGATTTCTTGGAGGTTGCAGTTCATCCTTTTGCCTGGAGCTGGGCTTGTTTGGTTTTGGCCACTTCATCACCATCCCAGGCGTGCACTTGGATTGATCTCTGATTACGGCTATGCTCGAGAGATTCTTCCCAGAGACATTGAGATCTGGCCATCTGACTGCATGCTTATTACGGGGATTGGGATGTCTGGAGATATTATCCCTGAGATGGTGAGGCCGGATGATGTTGAGATCACCGCCCTTCTCGGATATGGCGCGCTACCCGAGGAGGCTTGGGATGGAGGGAGGCCGAGATTGTCCCTTACTTGGTTGAGAGAGGCCTTCCGAGTGAGAGGATTCAGCCAAGTTGTAGCCGGCCATGCAAACTTCCCTTTCGCCTTCCGCTTTATTTTCCTTTTGATGATGGGCTCCTGTTTTTGTCTGGAGGACACTACTTCTATCAGTCCTCATTTTCTGAGCTTGTTGAGGGACTTGCAGCGGGCGAGGAGGTATGCCTGGGGCCCGCTTATTTTTGGCACTCTTCTGGCTGGCTTGCGCCAAGTCTCTAGCGGCCTTTCCACCTCTCGAGGTGCTGGAGTTGAGAGCAGATTTTTCTGGCCCTTCCTACAGGTGAAATTCATATTTTTTTTTCTTCCTTTGTCTTCCCTTCCTTTTTATTCTTTTGACTTTCTTTCCTTTCTCTGCAGTTTTTTGCCAGGGTATATATTCCCTATTTCCGCCCCACCTTTACGATGCCAGAGGAGACATACCCGATGGCTAGTAGATGGAGCCATGTAGAGCCCGACTCTGAGAAGAGTCGACCTAGGTCGGCTCGGGCTCATCTAGACCGTCTCTATAGGATTGATGTGAGTATCCTTCAGTTTTTTTTCTTCTTCTTTTTTCTGAATCACATGCCTAACATCCCCTTTTGTTTTTCATTTGTCTATTCCCCGGTTCAAGGACATTCCAGAGTCTCTCTCCTTGCAGGCTATTAGGGATGATGCATTCGCCCCTGACCAGAGGAGCCAGCGCTATCAGTTCTTTATCGGTCGGATGGGCAGCATTTGGTACCTTGGCGAGCACTTCTATTATCAGCATATTGGCGAGCCTCGGATACCTGCCATTCCTGTGGATACTACCCCTTCCTTTCCTCCTGAGCCCGTTGATCCCGCTCAGTTCCTAAGTGGATGGAGGCGGAGACTCTGCTAGTGGAGGGTGACTATGATGCCTGGTTTAGGCAGGTGCCAATTGGGTGCCTCATGCCACCCATGCCTATTTGAGGCGGAGTCATAGAGATTGGAGGGGTGGTAGTTCGAGTCTACGATACCACGGTATGCCTTTTCCCCTTTTAATTTCTTATCTTCAATCTGACTTGAAATTTCTGACATTTTCTCTTTTATTTCCGAGCTCGGTACGCTGACATAGAGCACCAGCGAGATGCCGTAATCGTTGAGCAGGATACCCTCCTCGTTACCATTGCCGATCTTAGAGTACGGCTTGCTAGGGCATAGGACCAGGCGGGTCCATCTCATGCTCAGGACCAAGCGGGTCCATCTCACGCTTAGGTTAATTCTTTCACCTCTTTCAATTTCTGCTTCTTATATCTGCTTATTCTGTTCTAATTAGTGTAACGCCCCGGATCCAGGTTTATTTAAACATATAAACCAAATCTGGTTCGTTAGGGAAAATGGCCCAAAACACTATTCCAGACTTAAACAACTTCATTTATTATATCAGAGTGCGGAAATAAAATCATCTTTCAGAAGCGCGGAATTATACTACCAAATAATCCTTTTATTCTTCATCTATGAAGTCTGGAAAGAGTTCAACTAAATAACATAAATAACATCCACCAATGTGTGGATTAAAGATACCAATCATCTTTTCAAAAGACATCAAACTCCTTAGCGTAAATACTGAAAATAATCCCTAAGAAAATAAATCTAAATGTCTCTCTAAGTCCTACACAGGAATGAAATAATCTTCTTCCTGGTAATCATAGGATTCTCCCAGTGTTTTGACCCTGGCAACGCCCTCTCCAGGAATATCTGAAAACAAAACCGATAAAACAATAATGTGAGAAACATTATCTCAGTCTTGCTATGCATGGGACTCATGAAATAGTATACCAGATAAAGAGAGTAGACATGTGCCAGTATGCTACCTAACCGAATTACGATGGACCAGCCGCCCTGCAGTCTGGCTATTCAACACCAACGGAAGAACCCAACCATGAGTTAGCATGTACAGCCCAACCAATCCAGGAGTGGGTAACGTAGCGACTGACCAATCCAGGAGCGGTACCATCCTCGAGATGATGGAATGCCTCAGACACAGAATTCAAACCCCTCTAATACACATTTCACTTACTAGTTATTCTATGGATCCATATAACTGCTAAGCCCACTCAACAGTGAGAAAACCAACCAGGGTAATGGACATACTTCTCAATAGCACCCACCAAATACAGAACCATATATGTATACCAAATCCGCCTATGCGGGATAAAACAGGCACCATGCCTTGTCACACCAGTGACCCAAAACCAAAATAGAATGCACCAAGTCATATGTCCAAAACACCAGGTTTCAACGGGCCAATATGTCCCGAATGTGTATCAACTCCATCGATGCACACAATACCTTCATATCACCCAAATACAGGTGTATGAACTCACAAAACCAACCTTGGTTAAAAGTAAAGTCTTTTGGAACAATAGAATCATGCAAAAGTTCTTCTTTAGAAACATCTACCCAAAATCTTTATAAAATTGAATTTTTAAATATCCACTAATGTAAACACTTCCCAAATACCCCAATCTTGATGGTACATAGGCTAAAATTGAATAAAACCACTTCCTTAGTGAAAACTAGGTTGAAAAGTCAAGTTTTCCGAAATCTGACAGACTGGTCGCTCGAGCTGCCAAGGGCGCTCGATCGGCCTTACAAAACAGGTAATTTCAGGGTAGGTCACTCGATAGATCGCTCGAGCGACTGTTCTAGCGGTAGTACAATCTGGGTAAAATTGTTCTCGGGTTTTCAACTATATACATAGATCGCTCGAGCGACTGCTCAGGCGATCCGATATGTGAAAAATCCATAACTTTGCGAAATTCAATAAAAATTCCACAACTCAATATTCAATGCATCAAAACCATTCTAAAATACATTATACATATGCTAGAACAATTCCCAACACATAAAACATCGAATAACCATGAATATCGTCTAAACACGAATTTAGATTTTATGTAAGTATCAAGGGACTACTTACCTGGTTTTAGGAACTTAAATCTCTTCTAAGAGCAACGAAATATCGCTCCTAAGTTTGCCAAACGATTCCGGAAAGCCTCAATCACGTCTGGGTTCAAAATCACACTTTTAAGCCTCTAGCAACATATCAATCTCTTCAAAAACAACTATTATTTACTTGCTCTTACTTGGTTTCTATGGGCACGAAAATACTCCTCCTTCTCTAAGACGGCTCCCACAATTGTTTAGGGTTCAGGTTTGATCACAAGGCAACTAGGAGAAGGAAAAATAGGAAACAAGTAACACTAATGGCTGGTTTCTATTTTGGTGTTTTTGTGCTCAACGTGAATCTCAACTCCATGCACAACTAGGTTTTATTATTTGTTTGATGGCTTTTACTTATTTGACCCTCCTTCATTAAACCCACTTAAATCAGACCATCTTAACCAACTTAACCCCTTGGGTCAACCCACTATCCTTGGGTTCGACCAACCCCTTTGTATTCTCCTAGATTATAATACAATTAATTCTTACTAATAATATATTAGCACAATAATTAATATATTAAAGTTATATTTGGGTCAATAATTAAGTGCTCACCTTATATAGGCTCTCCTATCATATCCGGTTCATCTTGAAATCCTTCGGGTTGAACCAAAATTTCATCTCATGCATATTATTAACCAATTAGTTTAGTTACTAAAATCTGGGATTTTACAATTAGAATTCTTTTTCTTATTTTCAAGATGACACGGCCGGTCCTTCCTCCCGCACTTCACCTTATTTTACACATCCTAGCGGCGAGGTATTTTCAATGTCATGAATGGAGTTCGTGACCTCTCCTTGAGCCGCAGAGGTGCCAGCAACAGAGCCGGAGATAGAGGTTGACATTACATCTGATGCTACTCCTACTGCCGAGGACATTCCAGAGTCACCAGAGATCGCTCCAGACATTACTGCTGAGGTGGATGTGGAGATGGAGGCTGCTGTGACAGAGGAGGTGTTTGAGGCAAATCCTGGCAATGGCAAATCCTGTTATTGCCAAGCCTATGGTGGAGCTGCTGCTTGTTGCTGATGTTCCTGAGGCGCCTGTTCCTGCTTCCGAGCCTGTTGCTAGTGGGAGTACAGAGCCTGCCGCCAAGCCTGTTCTTGCTGATCCTGATGCTAAGCCTGCCGGAGATTCGGATATCCCAGAGTCTACTTCAGCTTCTTCAGATGACTCAGGGTACGTTCCTCCCAAGCACCCGACTGATGGCCTTGTGCCCTTGAGTGCTATGTATGATGTTCAATGTATTTTGGGTAGGATGGAGCGCTGCATTGCTAGATGGCTAGTATCAATTGTATTTGGGCGCAAGCAACCTCGAAGCAGAGGACGTGGTAGAGGACGTCGGATGGACCTGCAGAGGGATAGTAGATTAGGACATCTGATGTATATTTGTATTTTGACAACTGATGTATATTCTTATTCATATATGAAAACAACAATTTTATTCATTTATCCTCTTCTTTATTTACATTCCACACTTTATTGAATGATTCATGTATAAACAAGAACAGGTGAAGCTCAAAACAGTATCCCAAATCCAATTGCATATTTTTTTTCACTTTTGTGCCTAAACCGCATTTATTATGTGGACAAGGCGTGACCGCATTGAATGCGGTCACGCCTTGTTCGCATTTCAAATGCGGTTTTTGACCTTTTCGAGATTTTTCTATTTAAAACCCTGAGGAACATCATTATGTCATCTTGTTTGCTTCCAAAACACCCTAGGAGGCCGCCTTTTACTTCTAGTGCATCCTGTGCGCGCGTGGGAAACGCAGCACGGGAAAATTCGGAGTCGCCACCGCTTGATGGGGTGCAGGCGGACACCTGGGTGCCTAACCTTGTCTATTAGGGCTTTTGGTCTGCGGCTTTGAGATTCTAAGTAGGGTCTCGGTTGCGGTCCCGGGAAGTCCGTAGACACCCCGGTCCGCCCCGTCAGGTGACGGGTCCCTTAGGTTTGTCTTGGTTTGAGTCAGCTCACTTTGGTCTCACCCGATTCCTAATCCGATATGCAGTTTGGTTAAGTCTGGCGGGACCACTTGAGTGGTGTGGGTCCCTTTAATTGTTTTTATCTTGATTAATTAGGTAATCTGAGTCTAGTTGGGTAGGCCCCGTTGGAAGGCGCCCAGTGTCCTTGGTGGGTTTAGTCAAGCCCGTGTACCCTTGTGGGCCTCGGTCTATCCTAGGAGGCCCTTTGGATTCTGGTTAAGTGCATAAGTGCATTGATTTTACTTTAGGTTTAGATTTGAAGTTTAAGTGTTTTCCATGAAAAGGTGGGCCAGATTGGTTTGTGGGCCCCTAAGGTGGGCCCACATGGTGGCCAAGTATTTTTATCAGATTTATCTTTTTAGTTTGCCAAAGTGAGTTTGGACACTGGGCTTGGGGCCCATAGTCCTGATTAGGGCTTGTAAGCCCAAGTTACCGGAGGTTAGGGTTTGCACCCTTCCTTGGTTCGGTTGGTGGGCTTTGGCGGGCCCGGTAGGCCCTTGCCCTTGGTCTCAGCCAAACCACGCAATTCGTGCATCAATTCACTAATAGGTTCGGGTGGGCCGCATTAGGTTTGGCCCGCCCGGTTTAATCGGTTAATTTCACTTATCTTGATTAAGTTACATGCAGTCATTTCATTTGTGTTTATTGGGCTTGGTGGGCCCTGTTGGAAGGCCCACGGGAAATCAAGTTGGACGGGGGGTCCAAGTCCCGTGTTGGGTTTCCGGATGACCCGGAAACCCTGTTGGTTCATCCGGTTCGGTTCGGAAATGGCACTCACATCCAGCAATAATCACAAAAAAAATATACAAGTTTGACACTTATTAAGGAGAGATTATCTCAATATGCTGGGTCCAAGGGGAGGTACCCGGGGCCCTTGTGGGCGGAGCGAAGTGGAGCCCACGAGGTGGGGTACCTCCCCGTACCAAGGAAAGAGTTGGTCGCGCAGCGAACAAAGGGGGTGGGGGGGGCGAAGCCCCCCGGGGTACGGTAAAGGGTATTTTCGGAATTTTTCAAAAAATATAGCAATTCGACATGTTTTTAGGGGTATGCGCCGACCTCAGGCACTAGGTGCGAGGTCGGCGCGGACTGGGCCGACCTAAAACCCGCGAAGCGCGAAAAGCGCTCGCGCGAGGTTCGCGCGAACTGAGCGCGAGAGCTTCGCGCGAAGTGATCGTGCTCACTTCGCGCGAAGTAAGCGTGAGATTCGTGCGAGCTTCGCGTGAAGTGAGCGTGAGCTTCGCGCGAGCTTCACGCGAACTCGGCGGACACCTGATGCTCACTGTTTGATTTTTAAACTCCATTTTTAAGGTTTTGAAGCTCTGTAACTGGTTTTTAAGCTCTGTAATCCCTCCCAGGGCTTCGACCACTCCCCAGAAGACACTTAAACTTGTATTGGAATTAATCTAACCTGCTTAAAGACACAACTCCATATCACTTAAAAAAAAAAAGAAAACCAAACCCGATTATCACAAAACAACACAGGCCTAACTACAGACAGTTAATGGGGTGATGGGAGCATGCTTACAGGGACACAACAAGGAGCAAACAGCATACGGGCAGGGGGTTGGGGGACCATGTTAGCAAGTCCAGCAACCTAAAATAAAAAACAACATGCAAACACTGATGCACTTTCCTCCACCTGACTGGACCTCCGAGCAGGCACACTAACATCCGAAGAAGGGAGGGAGGAGGGGGATTTACAGGGATACATTAGCTGAGGAAGGGAGGAACATTCTCCTCCTTCAAATCATACCAATATAACAACAACAAACAACAAAAAAACAGTGATCCGAACCACAAGGGGACTAGGATGGACTAACTCTCACTTTTATGAAACCGACACCTAATCCTCTCTTTACCTGGTAGTCTTCATGAAGTGGGATAGGGGACGGATTCATGCCACCGAAGCATTTAAACAGGTTTATAACAAGAGAAAAAAACACATCCAGTAACTTGCTTAGAAAAACTCCACTTTCATATATGAGGAATAAAAGGTAGTAAAGAGTAATACCTGAGAGTGCTCGAGCACTGGTGCTGGGTGGAGACACGGGCAGTAGTTGGGTCCTCCTTCGAATCCTCAACAGCAACCTCCCCTTTTTTGGGGCTTCGTGTGACAGTGGAGAAAACAAAGGGGGAAGGGGTTGAGAATGGCAGGTGGGGTGTTTGGGGTGCTAGGAAGTCAAGGCCGTATCAAGAGAAGAGGTTTGGGTGAGTGAGGGAAGAAGGAAGAGGGGGGCGAGCCAACATAAACCAGAAGCCAACCTGAAAATCCTCCAACTTTAAACCTTTTTTTCGAACCCTCAAATCCTCCAACCTGAAAAGCTTCGAACCCGAAAATGATCCCACCCTGAAAATCTTCGAACCCCTTTGCGCGAAAAGTCGTGTGGCTTATATAAGCAAGGAAAAAAGGGGGTATGCGCTCACTCGCTTGCCACGTCCGCGCGAGCGGCAAAATCATGAAAAATCATTTAATGCCGCTGCTCGCCGATCGGAAAATCCGACATTTTTGGATTTAGTCCCCGGTTATTTTCAATTTAATCCGATATTCTTGGATTTTTACAGATTTAGTCCCTGGGATATTTCGTACATTTAGATATTTACGGATTTGATCCCCGAGATATTTTCCTGCGCAACTCGCCACGTGTGCAGCTTTTTGCCACATGCGCAGTTCGCGGTTTTGCTGCTCGAAAACTTCATCAGCTCATATTTTCTTAATCCGGGCTCCGATCTGGGCAAAACTCAGTTGCGTTAGAATCGTATCGGAGCCCTCCATTCCATGACCTAGGGGTAGGCCTCTGGATTGGATTTTAGCAGAAAGTCAACTTTTGGCTCTGCTCAAGTTTGACCGCCCGCAGAACCTTCATCCGGACCCCGATTCCTGCAAACTCAGTTGCGTTGGAACCGTGTCGAGATTCTCTATCCAATGACCTAGGAGTAGGCCTCTGAATCGGATTTTAGCAGAAAGTCACTTTTGGCTCTGCTCAAGTTTGACCGCCCGCAGAACCTTCATCCGAACCCCGATTCCTGCAAACTCAGTTGCGTTGGAACCGTGACGAGATTCTCTATCCAATGACCTAGGGGTAGGCCTCTGGATCGGATTTTAGCAAAAAGTCAACTTTTGGCTCTGCTCAAGTTTGACCGCCCGCAGAACCTTCATCCGGACCCCGATTCCTGCAAACTCAGTTGCGTTGGAACCGTGTCGAGATTCTCTATCCAATGACCTAGGGGTAGGCCTCTGAATCGGATTTTAGCAGAAAGTCACTTTTGGCTCTGCTCAAGTTTGACCGCCCGCAGAACCTTCATCCGGACCCCGATTCCTGCAAACTCAGTTGCGTTGGAACCGTGTCGAGATTCTCTATCCAATGACCTAGGGGTAGGCCTCTGGATCGGATTTTAGCAAAAAGTCAACTTTTGGCTCTGCTCAAGTTTGACCGCCCGCAGAACCTTCATCCGGACCCCGATTCCTGCAAACTCAGTTGCGTTGGAACCGTGTCGAGATTCTCTATCCAATGACCTAGGGGTAGGCCTCTGGATCGGATTTTAGCAAAAAGTCAACTTTTGGCTCTGCTCAAGTTTGACCGCCCGCAGAACCTTCATCCGGACCCCGATTCCTGCAAACTCAGTTGCGTTGGAACCGTGTCGAGATTCTCTATCCAATGACCTAGGGGTAGGCCTCTGGATCAGATTTTAGTAGAAAGTCACTTTTGGCTCTGCTCAAGTTTGACCGCCCGCAGAACCTTCATCCGGATCTGAATTCCTGCAAACTCAGTTGCGTTGGAACCGTGTCGAGATTCTCTATCCAATGACCTAAGTGTAGGCCTCTAGATCGGATTTTATCAGAAAGTCAACTTTTGGCTCTGCTCAAGTTTGACCGCTCGTAGAACCTTCATCCGGACCCTGATTCCTGCAAACTCAGTTGCGTTGGAACCGTGTCAAGATTCTCTATCCAATGGCATAAAGCGAGGTGGCCAATTTTCACTTGATCAAAAAGTCAACGTTTCACCCCTTAGGGTTTGACTTTCTGTCCAGGGTTTGCATTTTTGGTTTTTCTGGGAGCGCAAAAATGAGGTGCTTATATCCTTTGGTGGTTCCATTGCATCACTTGTCTGGTCCTCCTTTGTCCACGAAGCCCCCTTGCAAAACAACCTTTTAGATCAAAACCTCCCAATCTTACAAAATACAGCATTGTAGATTCATTCTATAATAGGTGGGTTAACTCCATAATCCCAGAAGATGATATCCAGTGGGATTCTACCAACTTAGGCCACATCTTGCTCATCCCTACCATCCTATTTAAATGGGAAATCATTGAGGCTTTGATTGGACACTAGGAACCTCAATTAAATCTCTTTCGATTTGGTGATAAAGAGATGACCCCTACAGTTGAGGAGATTGAAACGATCCGTAGCCTGAGATTTTTAGAGAAAGTGGTGAACCCGCCCCCTAAGCCTAGCTACAAAAAGGAAGCCTCCACTTTTTTGGGCATATGGAAGAAGGACCTAGGGGAATTTGACTCCCTATTGACCCTATCCAAGCCTTTTTTGACTGAAAAACTTCTAAGGAGTGAAAACCCCCAAGCCCGGTTTAATGCCTTGACATTGATAGTGGTTAACCAACTACTCTTTCCACGGGATGATGATGAGGTTGACTTGGCTCTTATCTCAGTTATATGCCAGGTTAGGGAGCGTGAGAGATTAGCCCCTATGATCTTGGCAGGGATGTATCAAGCATTGACTGACTGCTATTTCAGGAAGAAGAAGCGCTTTATTGCATGTGCCCCTATCCTACAGGTGAGATCTGGCTCTCCCCATATCTTTTTTTTAACAACTTACTTGTAAAGCTGAACTTATTGGAAATAAATTGAAATACTCCCTCTTTTTGCAGCTTTGGTTGCTTGACCACTTGAGTCAGATTGAGATGATTGATCGCCGCTTTTCTACAAGAATGAAGGTTCTTGTTCTGATGAGTAACCGGGGATGTCCTAACATCCAAGGCAGCAAGCAGGGTTGGTTCACCTTCTTGGGTACTCTCCAGGATGACCAGGTGAGATGGCCTGGCATTTATCAGCCAAACCCCGAGACAGTGATCATATTTACAGATAGGAACCTCATGGTTCTAGTAGGCTTGAGATCTACTGTCCTCTATTTTCCTTTGAGAGTTCTTCGGCAGCTTGGAGGGACTCAGGGGATCATGATCCCAAATGGATATGAGGACTTCCTAGGGCCACTTACACCAGCCACCATGGGGCTATGTGCTCAGTTGATGAAGGAATGGTCCTATGTACGCTTCTTGAGGGGCCCAGTCTTTTCTAAGTCACATGTGAAGGACTACCTTTTCTGGATCAAAGAGTAGGTTCAGAGTCGTGCCCCAGTACCAGAGAATCCTCCTGCTGTTCTTGCACCCACTTATGAAGACATACTGGTTTCTGAGAAAGCATCCCACAAACGGCTTCAACAAATTTGGGTACGAGAGGCCCAAGAACTTAGGGTACGAGGCATTGATCTGGAGAGGCAAATTGAAGAGCAGGTGTCTCGCCGCATTGCTTTGGAAAAGAAACTTGAGGAGCAGAGGCTGGCTCGCTTCTTTGAAGTCCGAGTGATACGGCAAAAGTACCAGGATGCTTTAGCTAGCCTTAGAGGTATGAGGATTAAGCAGGCACTTTCAGATGAGGTCATCTCTTTTTTTAGCGATCCAGATGCAGAGGGAGCTTCTAGGATTATTGCAACTCAGGCAGCTCGGATTCGGGAGCTTGAGGAGCGGCTAGGGGATAGGGACTAGCTCCTTTTATTGCATTTTTTTCTTTTTTTCTTCATACCTTTGTACAAAATCAAACTCCAATAGTGGAAAGACAAAGGATTTAATTCCAAAATAAGTTTTATACTATTGGCCTCAAAATTCTCAGATGCTTGTAAAAACAAAGGTTTTATGAAAAGTATTTGATTTCTCATCACTGGCCAAAATATAAATATTTTTTTTGAAGTTTGGTCCAAAACACTTAATCACACATAATTAAAGGAATTAAAATCAAGCTGAATAATGAAAATGATGGTTCAAGCAATAGGGAAAGATCAAATCTGTTTATCCTAGGACCCTTAGAGTCATCCACAAATGCCTTTTCTTCCAGAATTGACCCTGTTATTCCCAGTCTGTTCCATCTCTAGTGCTCATACTGCTTTCACTCTAAGCTTGGATAACATGATCAACTCAACCCTTGAAATTTTTTTTCTTTTTCTTGCCAATGTTGCCCTAGCGCGAGTTACTGTTTTCACTAAGGCCGGCTGTTGCATTCCGTCATCACCAATCTTTTACTCTGAAAATTGAAAGAATATACTAAAATCACCGAGGACTTAAAAATAGGACGAAACGAAGTCTAGGCTCAGTTTATGAAAGAAAGGGTATTAAAGGCTCAAAATTTTCCAAACATGAAAATAGGTTAACTGAACTTACAGCCATGATGAATATGATCCCAATTCCTAAATTTTGCTTATTTCCTTTTTGCACTTGGCTTTCATTTGCCACTATTCTTTGCTCTTTTTTTTCTTCATTTCTTTTCTTTCCCTTTTTTTTTCTTTTTGTTTTTGCCCCAATTAGCTTTGCCCCAGTATGAAACTGTAAGTCCCAGTTTAGGTTTATTAAAGAAATGAACAGGCTTGACTTAGCTAAACTAGGGATTAAAATCTTGGAAAATAAAGAAAAATGGCCTCGAATCATTTCCTAGTAATATCCAACCAAGGAAAATACCTTTTTACTGCATCAGAATTAATTGGCTCAGGAAAATCTTTCCCAACCATTTCTGTTAAGATGAGAGAACCCCTTGATAGGACCTTCTTGACAACATAAGGCCCTTCCCAATTTGGCTTGAACTTATAGCGAGGGTCTTCCATAAATGGTAAAATTTTCTTTAAGACCAAATTTCCTTCTTGGAGAGTTCTGGGCTTCACCTTCTTATTGTAAGCCCTGGCCATATCTTCTGATACAATTGGCCATGACAAAGCGCCTTCAAACGTTTTTCCTCTATCAAATTGAGTTGATCATGTCATAACTGTATCCATTCAGCTTTTTCCAATTCTGCTTCCATTAGCACTCTCAGTGATGGGATTTCAACTTCGACTGGTAAGACTGCTTCTATTCCATAAACTAGGGAATACGGGGTTGCCCCAGTAGAAGTTCGGATTGAGGTTCTATAGGCATGTAGAGCAAACGGTAGCATCTCGTGCCAATCTCTGTAACTTACTACCATCTTCTGAATTATTTTCTTTATATTCTTGTTTTCTGCTTCTACTGGCCCATTCATCTTTGGTCTGTACGGAGCTGACTTGTGGTGGGTGATCTGAAATTGTTCACACATGTGCTTCATGTCCTTGTTCTTAATATTTGAAGCATTGTCTGATACTATGGCAACTTGCAACCCAATTATACCTGCTTCATACTCTATAATGTTGTTTGTGCATTAGAACCTCAACTTCACTGCAATTGGGATATGTGAACCATCCGGCTTGACCAAAACTGCCCCAATTCCGTTTCCATTCATGTTTGCGGCCCCGTCAAAGAACATTTTCCAGGAGCTTTCACTGTCCTCTTCTTCAGTAAATAAAACGGTCTCATCAAGAAAATTAGTCTTTAAAAGTTGATAGTCTGGCAAGGGATACTCAGCTAAGTGATCAGTGATTGCTTGACCTTTAATTGCCTTTTGAGTGACATATTTGAGGTCAAATTCAGAAAGTAACAGCTGCCACTTCGCCGTTCTGCCAGTTAGTGCCAGTTTCTTAAATAAGTACTTCAGTGGGTCCATTCTGGATATCAACGATATGGAATGACTGAGGAAGTAATGTCTCAGTCTTTGAGTTGCCCACACTAAAGCACAACAGGTCTTTTCTAAAGAAGAATACTTGGCTTCATATTCTATGAACTTTTTACTCAGATAGTAAATAGCCCTTTCCTTTCTGCCCGTCTCATCATGCTGTCCCAAGATACACCCCATCGATGTCTCCAAAACTGACAAGTACAGAATCAATGGTCTTCCCGGAGTTGGTGGCACTAGAACAGGTAGATTCAGCAAATATTCCTTTATTTTATCAAAGGCCTATTGGCAATCATCATTCCAGACCATTGGGTTGTTCTTTCTCAGAAGCTTGAAAATCAGTTCACAGATAGCAGTGAGCTGTGCTATGAACCGGCTGATGTACTGAATTCTTCCAATGAAACCCCTAACTTCCTTCTCTGTTCTGGGTGGTGGCATTTCAATAATCGCTTTTGTTTTAGCCGGGTCAATCTCAATTCCCCTTTTGCTCACTATGAATCCCAACAACTTTCCTGATGTAGCCCCAAAGACACATTTTGCTGGGTTAAGCCGTAAACTGTATCTCCTGAGTCGGTCAAACACCTTCTTCAAGTGGACCAGATGATCCTTTTCTTCACATGATTTGGCAGTCATATCATCCACATAGACCTACATCTCCTTATGAATCATATCATGGAACAGTGCTGTCATGGCCCGCTGATAAGTTGCCCTGGCATTCTTAAGCCCAAATGGCATGACAGTGTAGTGGAAAGTACCCCAAGGTGTAATGAAAGCTGTTTTCTCTTGATCTTCCTTTGCCATCCTGATTTGATTATATCCAGAGAAACTGTCCATGAATGAGAACAGGCTATGTACAGTAGTATTATCGACCAGAATGTCGATATGTGGAAGTGGAAAATCATCTTTTGGGCTTGCCTTGTTGAAATCTCTATAATCCACACACATCCTGACTTTCCTATCCTTCTTTGGTACTGGCACAATATTCACGAGCCACTCGAGGTACGTGGAGACTGCCAAAAATCCCGCTTGGAATTACTTGACCACTTCATCTTTGACCTTCAGTGTCCATTCAGGTTTCAGTCTTCTCAACTTTTGCTTAACCGGCTTAACCTCTGGCATAATTGGTAACATGTGCACAAACATGTCAGTATCCAACCCTGGCATATTCCGATACGACCATGCGAACACATCCTTATAGTTTGCCATAAATCGTGACATTTCAACACACTGCACATCAGATAGGCATGCCCCAATCTTCACTATTTTTGGGTCATTTTGGTCCCTAGATTTATTGAAATGTTCTCATCAATATTAGGTTGAACACCCTTTTCATGACGCTCCAATTGATATGCAATTTCTTTAGGAGGGTCATCTTCTTTGACCTCGATCTCTTCTTCGATCCCCATTAGGTCAAAGTCAAGTTCAAGGTCGAAGTCATATTCAAATTGATCTAATTCTGTTTGCTTATATGGTTCATAAGTGGTTTGGACCTTTTTGAAAAATTTAAATTTTCTAGAAAAAATGGAAAAATCTTTTTTGTTTTTTGAGAGCCTTCAGAAAAAGCTTTTCCTGAAGATGAAGGCTCATTAAAACTTTCAGGAAAAAGGGCATTCCACTAATGGAGTTTTTTTTTGGGAGGCTACGTCTGTTTGCCAATCAAATGCCGCTTCAAAGATAAGGAGAGTTTCCTCCCAATTTTTCAAAATAAATTTTTCTGGAGCAAGGGAAATAGTGCAAGCCTGCTCCTCAAGTTCAGAATCCGATGCCATCATCACCGGATAAATTATACCTCCCTTTTCTGCTGTGGGTCTCAATCCAGATATGACCTCATCTTGAATTTTCACTATTGCCTAGTCAATGAAAGGCAGCTCCTTATCTTCCTCAGTTTTTTTGCCTTCAGTTATGGCGAAGAAAGCCCCAACATCTTCAAAAAAATCTTGCTGCTGTTTTGACTGTAGCCCGGGCTCGCCCACTATCTCAAGTGCAGAAGGTGGGTTGTAGATTTGCAGAGTTAGGACATATGGCTTTTGAAAGGGATTGATGTTATGGTATGGAGGCCTGGACTGATCCGTGGGAGGAGACAACTAGATCTTGTATGAAGGTTTTGGAAAAGTTTCCCTTAAATGAGGGAATTTCTTATGAAGTCTTCTTTCTCCGTTCCCTTCCTCTACTTGCTTCTGCCTTCTCCAACTTCATGGTTTAAACCCCAATCCTACCTTAGGGGTAAGCTTTTTAGCCCTTATTTGCTCCAACCTTCCTTGCAGGTTGACCTCCAGACCTTTCCCTGGATGGAAATTGTATTTTCTCAGCAATTTTTCTACCATTTTCTCAGCACTGGTCATCTTTCCTTTCTTATCCTCACACCCGCCAGGTATGAAATTGATAGTCTCAAATTGGAAAGAGTGAAATGCAATTTTGTCTCCAGTCATTTCAATGTTTATATCGGGTACATTAGGGGACACCCTGGGAGGAACCAAATTCTCAACTAGAACCGTTATCATCTTTTTCCCTCTGATGTACTTCACCCTTTGGTGGAGGGTAGATGGTATGGCCCTCGCCAAATGTATCCACGACCTTTTTAGGAGCAGATTGAAAGTTGCTGGAATATCCATCACTTCAAATGTGATGTTAAAGATATTGGGTCCAATAGTGACCAACGGTTCAATCTCTCCTAGGGAGTGTGTCTTGGAGCTATTAAAAGCCCTCACAATCCTCCCATTTTGTTTGATCTTGGATTGATCCAGACCAAGCTTGGAAGAAGTGATTAATGGGTAGACATTTAAAGCCGACCCATTGTCAATTAAAACTCGTGCCACCATACTGCCTTTACAAAGTACTGTGATGTGCAAAGGATCAACATGATAATACCCACCTGCGCTTATCTCACTTTCGGAAAAACTTATCACATTGTGAGATAAGATTTGGCCAACCATTTTGTCTAGCTGGTCTGGATCAATAGCTTTGGGCACGTGCACTCTGAAGCACCCTTAACAATGAATCCATATGCTTTTCAGAATTCAGCAAAAGTCCCAGTATTGAAATCTGGGCAGAGACCTTATTTAACTGATCGACAATATTGAATTCACTCTTTTTGATTATCTTTATAAGATCAGCTGTCTCATTTTCAGCAACCTGGGGAGTTTCTTCCCCTGCTTTTGCTTTTCCTTTTAGTTTTGTCTTCTCTTCTGCTTCTTTTCTCTCCTTCTCAACTTCCAACTCTTTTTCCTTTCCTTCTTCTCTTACACATCTTCCTGACCTCATCATGAGTTTCACTTCCTCCTGGTTTTGTCTCTCGACCACTGGAACTGTAGTTATGAAACCCTCACTGTAATTCCATGGTACAACCGACTCAGAGTAGGAAGGTTTAGGAACATTGATCACAAGTGGAGGAAGATAGGATTTTGATGTAGGAGTTGATTTATGAGCATTACAGACATGAGAAAAATTTACAACCAAAGGCGGAAGCTGCTTAGGGGTTGTTGGAGCAAAAGAAGTAATTGATGCAGTGGTGGGGTCATAGTTGAGGACCAAGGAGGTTTTTGATGGATTGGATGGAGAAAAGGTGGATGGATTGCAATTTATAACCAAAGGAGGCCTTGCGATATTTATTTGGGCCATGAGAAAGGAGACTCGGTTCAAAGAAGAATTAATGTCTTCAGCAGCACTGTCATTTCCATTTCTTCCAGAAACAACATTGATTTCTTCTTCCCTTTTTACTTGGTCAAAATGAAATTTAACCGTAGCCCCAATGGGAGCTATCAACTGAGAGGGGTCAAAAGTTCTTTGAATGTAAGAGATAGCTGCAACTGAGTTGGACGGGCCTGCCCCATTGTGATAAGGCAGATGATTTTGCCCAATGTCATTTCCAGAAGGGGTAGGGGCAACTGTGTTGAAGGACAAAGTTTTCTGGTCCAACACGTCTTGGATGGCATGCTTTAAAGGCTAGCAGTTATCAGTAGGATGTCCTGGTGCACCCATGTGAAAATCACAAGTGGCTGAGGGATCAAAATTCCTCCCCTAGATGCATTTGGGTTTGGCTCCTTCAAGGTTACATATCCCGGCTTTAGTAAGCTTGGTAATAGTTGGGAGGGAGACACGGGAATAGTAGTGAAAAATCTATTCCTTCTTGTTGCCATCCAGGCATCCCTCTCTTCCTTAGGGAAAACCCTCCTTTGATTTGCAGGTACGGATAGAGAGAAATTGATGTTGAGTGGAGTTTGATAGTTGGTTTGTGGCTGCTGGGTCTGCTGGGGTGCAGGAACATTGATGTGGAGTGGTTTCCTGGGAGGAGGAGCTTGTATCAAGTTTACTTCTCCTTCTTTCTTGTTCCCATTCTTTTTATCCCATTCCCTTTCTTCTAACTGGAGTCCTTCTGGTTGACCATGGTAGAATGATCAATTAACTTGCCAAATCTGATCCCATCCTCAATCCGGTCAGCCACTTGTACCAGGGCAGCAAAATTGGTGGTGGTCTGGCCCACCAAGTGACTGTAGAACGGCTGCCCCAGTGTACTTATGAATGTTGAGATCATTTCAGGCTATAACATTGGTGGCCTAACCTGGGAGGCGGTCTCCCTGCACCTATTGGCGTATTGTCTCACAGATTCATCATTTCCCTTGCTCATCCTCATCACGTCGTACCTATCTGGCACGATCTCAGAATTGAATTTGTATTGGGCCAAAAAGGCGTCAGCCAAATCCTTCCATATTATATCTTCCCATGGTCAAGTGTGGCAAACCACCTTAGAGCAGCTCCAGTCAAACTCCTCTGGAAGAGCTAGATCAGTATGCCGTCATCTCAGCCAAATTGGCATAAAGCCCTACAATAGAGCTTCAGATGGCTCATAGGGCGTCGTATTTGTCAAAGTTTGGGCACTTAAACTTGGCTGATAGGCAAAAATCTGGGTACAGGCACAGGTCTTCAAAGTTTGTGCCTCCATAACTGTTCACCCCCTTCACTTCTCTCAGTTCCTCCTGAATCATCTCCAACCTGTGCAAGAACTTCCTTTCCATCTCATCCCTCATTCTTTCCTTTTCCTTTTCTTTCTCAGATTCAACATTATCCGCCCTAATCAGTATAGGTTCAGGGACAGGTTCAGAAATGGGCTCAGGGATAGGTTGAGCTAGAGGTGGAATGTTGGTTTGAGATGAAGATGCTTGGTGGGAAGTAGAGGCTTGATTCTAGGCTTTCTGGGCCTGAGTTGCCAGTAAGTTTTCCAACATTTGGGGTGATCCCTACCACTTTCTCTTGCAGTTGAGCAAAGTCTTGAGCAGGAACATTGGCTTGATTCTCAGTGGGATTCATTGTTCGGGCTCTTGATCTGGTCACGGGAGCAATGGTTACAAGTATACTGATACCTGGCGAAAGGAAAATAAAGAATTATGTCAGCCCCAACTTATATCTTATTCACACACCTATGAATGCATGTATGCAGGTTAGGTTTTTCACGTCTATTTATTTATTTTATTTTGTTATTTTTTTGATTTAGAAGAATTGTTAGAATATTTTAGGGCTTCCAACATGTCTCACAAGATATGAATTGATTGATATGAAAAAGACCATCCAAAGAGTTGTTGGAATATTTTAGGGCTTCCAACATGTCCCGCAAGATATGAATTGGTTGGTACGAAAAAGACCATCCAAAGAGTTGTTGGAATATTTTAGGGCTTCCAACATGTCCCACAAGATATGAATTGGTTGGTACGAAAAAGGCCATCCAAAGAGTTGTTGGAATATTTTAGGGCTTCCAACATGTCCCACAAGATATGAAATTGGAATTAAGGCTTTCAAAACCTCCTGAAATTACGTAGGCTTTCAAGAGCCTACGAAGGGTTCTAGAATCACGCAAGCTTCTAGGGGCTTATGAGGATAAAGATCTGAAATTTCAGGCTTTCAGAGGTCCTATGAGTTTCTAAATTAAGGTTTTAGAGGGCCTATGAGGTTAAAAATCTGAAATTCAAAGGCTTTCAGAGGCCCATGGAATTTTTGAATCTTTTTTAAGACTTTTGAGTTGAAAAAGAACTCAAGTTGCACTAAGGAAGTTGATTTTTTTTTTTGTTTTTTTTTCTTTGCTTGGAATTTAAAGGCTTCCAAATGTCCCATTTGAGATTCCAAGGTTCCCAAGATACCTATAGTTTGACAATCACATTGTTCCTTAAGAATGGGTCTTTTGGAAGTTTTTTTTCTTTGTTTTGGAAATTTCTTATTCAAGAACAGATTTTTACATTGAATTGTTCTTATCAAACCTTGGAGATTTAAAATGATTTGAAATTTTCTTTCCTTATTCCCCCTTAGATTGCACTTCAAGAATGTGTTTTGCAACATTGATGTGGTTTTAGATTCAATGGAAGTGTATTTTGATTCACACACATTTTTCTTTATCACTTCCACTCTTTGAGTTAAGTTACATGTTCAAATTAGGTAAACTTTCCTAAAAAGCTTAACCCTTTGATTTGAGTGAGTTTAGAAGAATTTGGATGCTATTTACTCTTATTGAAGTGTTTATCATCTGTTTATATCACTTAAGAAGTTAAAGGAACCAAGTTGGTTTACAAAAGTTGCTGAAAATGCGATTAAATCCGTAAAACCGCATATTTAGTGTGGACTAGCCATGACCGCATTTACAATGCGGTCAGGCTATGTCCGCAAATAAAATGCGGTCAGGCTATGTCCGCAAATTAAATGCGGACAAGCCATGTCCGCAAATAAAATGCAGTCAGACCATGTCCACAAATAAAATGCGGTTTTCGGACGGATTTTCATTGTTTTTGTTTTCCAAGTGATTTGATTATTTATCCAAACATATGGTTCACCATTGTAAGGCTTCTAGACTATCCCAAAAGGGACTTTGACACTATATTTACAAAAAAAAAAAAATGCATGAATGCTTATGAGGGCACATGTTCCCTCCAAAATTGGACACCATATTTATGGATTTTGTACTTTTGGTTGCCTCCTATATGGATTTTGGATAGGTTCACTTTTGAGAAAAGTTATAAAAAAACTCTTCCTATAGGCTACACCAATCTTAGGATATAGACCTCATTGGGAAAAATTCATCCCAAACATATGGACACCATGGCACTTACTTTACATGGTATGAAGATAATTCTAAAAAAAATGATATTACCTTATTACCTTGTGTTTACCTTCAATATGGTATTCATATCATACCTTGGCCTTATGAACCATGCAAACGGTCTTCCTTCAATTACACCCATTTCCCCATCATAATTGTTTATTTTAGCTGAAAACGTGTTTCTCCACCTTCAAGCGTAAGGGTTTCGGGTTTTGGCTTAATGGCAACTTAGATCTCAAGCCTAGTAATGACCAAAATCAAAGATCCACAATGTCATTACATCATTAGCTCAAAGTTCTAAGGTGAATGTTTTCACTTTCGCTTTCCAAAGTAACAACCTCGTTGCGCCAAGCTACACACATTCGGGTTCAACTTCCTATAAGTAATGGGTAGGCTGTGTAAAAGATTTAAAGTGCTCAAGTGCATTTGACATAAAAGGTGCATTCATAATGTCCCAACCCCTTGCCACTCTTTTTTCGCAGCCAGGCACATATACATTTTCAAACCAAGGCAAATATAACATCATATTGGAAATAAATAAACACAAGCAAGCAAGATAATAAAAACACCTAAAAATGCTCATGATTATTATATACCCAAAAAAAGAAATCACACAAGCATGTTATCATATTGTACAAAAACAATTAATCATGAAAAACATGCTTGAAAACCGAAAAATATCCACTATATTCCCAGATTTCATGCTCAAAATTTTCTTGATCAAAACATAGCATTAAACTCCCAAATCAAAGCATGCCATTATAAAAATACAGCAACTAATCATATTGTACAAGAAGCAATTAATCATGGAAAACATGCTTGAAAACCCCAAAAATATCCACTAAACTCCTTGATTTCATGCTCTTAATTTTCATGATCAAAATATATCATCAATACCCAAATCAAAGCATGCCATTATAAAAATACAGCAACTAATCATATTGTACAAGAAGCATTTAACCAGGGAAAACATGCTTGAAATCCCCAAAAATATCCACTAAACTCCTAGATTTTATGCTCTTAATTTTCAAGATCAACACATAGCATTAAAAACCCAAATTAAAGCATAAAATACAGCAAAACCATGTGACAAGATAAGTTCCCCCTAAACATGTTTCTAGACACAATCAAGCAACACATACATGCCCTATCTTCATGAGTCTTCTAATCATACAAATCAGATTTAAAATACATCAAACATGCCCAAATAAAACAAAACAGCAAGCATTCAAAATAAAAACAAAACATGAACAATTACACAAAACATGGCTTGAATCCACTAGTCCCCAGCGGAGTGGGCAGTTGTGAGACATAGGAAAAATCAATTCAATGACTTCCTCAATCATCACACGAGCTCAATAAAAAAACAAGAAGTCACCACCATTCAATTTTAGGGTGTGAATGGACACCAAAATAACCAAATAAAATAAATAATAATAAAAAAACAAAATTAGAGTAAAAATAACTCTAATTAAAAAAAATAAACCAAAGATGGATAAGGAGATTAGGTTATGAATAGGGGAAGGTGTTAGGCACCCCTGTTCATCCACACAAGGTGGTTGCCAAGTATTGTTCATGTTTTAAAAAGGCTTGCTAAAAATCAAATCAAAAGTAAAAGAAAAGGCATAAAAAATGTATGGCTTTTTCCATATGAATGATCCAATTAATTCTAGATCCTTCTTATGAATATACCATTCCTTGGGCTTCATGATTGACTCAAAACAAGATAAAGAAAACAAATCTAAAGTAAAAACTTAAAAAATCTAATCTAGGAATTACATAATAAAAAAAATTATTTTTACAAAATATTGAAGAATTGAATCTGAACAATCTAGGGTACAGATCTGGCCCAGATTTCTCATTAATTAAGAAATCTAATACCAAATGCACCCATGTTGATGAAAAACATCAAAAGAGGAGAGTTTAGACCATAGGGTCTTCTCTCAAAATTTGAAAATAAACCAAAAATAATCTTATGAAATTGAAGAAGGGATCAAAACCATATAAGGTGCAGATCTGGTCCAAGTTTCTCATTAATTAAGAGATTTAAACCAAATTCACCCACATTGATGAAAAAATCAAAATGGGAGAGTTTAGATCGTAAGGTCTTCTCTCAAAAATCAAAACAACTCCAAAAATCACCTCATGAAACCCCAGAGGTTACTTTAAGGCTTCTGATTTCAGATCTACCATATAGATCATGGCAGATCCAAAATCTTAGCCTAAAAATAATATAAAAAAACATAAAAAAGGGAGAAAATAATGAAAAAACAAAAATCTAGAAGGAAAATGAGATCTAATGCTATGAACAGCATAGATCCATGGTATTCCTCCATTTTTCATCAATAATCAATCATACAACCTAAACAAGATATTAAAACCACACATTTCAAAGATTACAGAATATGGGGGTCTGCCCTACGGATCCATTCGTGTCCTCCTTTCCCCTAGAACTCTCTTCACGTTTTACGGTTAGAGAAGATACTTGAGGTACTTGGATTTAGGTTTGGGGTTACAATCACACACAGGCCTTATTCTACAGAAAGGGAGAAGATTAGGATAATCCTAGAAATTAAAATTAGAAAATAAAGGGGGAGAGAAACTTACCTGGATTTGAGAAAGCAGAGAGGCAGGGGTTCTCTTCTTCACTTGGAGCTCTTCTAGTCTTCAATTCTCTGCCCTTTGCTAGAGGAGAGACCCTCTATTCATAAGCAAGAGCTAGGGCACAGGGGGTCCCAAGGGCAGACCAAAAATAGGTTATAGAATGTTCCAACTAAGTTTTAGAACTTGAGTTGGAGTAAATATGAGAACCAACGAAGGGTAAAAAGGGTGGACGAAACTCTTAAAGAAAAACACGAGTGGAAAATATGGCTCAAAAATCGAACAATTGAAAATTCGTAAAAAACACGCGCGACCGCATTTGAATTGTGGTCATGCCTTGACCGCAAATTCAATGCGGTCACGTAATGACCGCAAATCAAATGCGGTCACCACAAGTCCGCATTCTTAATGCGAACAATACAGGTTTTAACAATTTTGCACTTTTTTGACTTGTTTTAAATCCCAATTAAATATTTTTCCTTATTTTCTTATCTTGTAGTGCAATTTGGGGTGTCTACAGATAGCAAATTATAAGTGAACTTCATCATGAGGGACACTTTAGCCGAGATAAGACATTGGCCCTTATCTCTTCTGAATTTTATTGGCCCCTGTTGACTAGTGATGTGGCTCATTTTGCAGATCGTTGTTATATGTGCTATCAGTCTAAGTGAGTTTTCACCAATGGGGGCATGTACACTCCCTTAACTATTCCTGAAGCTCCTTGGTTCGATGTTAGCATGGACTTTGTGTTAGGCTTACCCCACACCCAATGGGCCTCTGATTCTATCCTTGTTGTGGTTGACAGGTTTTCCAAGATGGCCCATTTTGTAGCCTGTAGGAAGACTATGGATGCTACCCGGATTGCCCATCTTTACTTCAGGGATATTGTGCGTTTGCATGGTGTTCCTGGATCTATCACTTCAGATCTTGATACCAAGTTCATCAGTCATTTCTGGAAGAGCTTATGAGGGAAACTTGGGACACAATTGAATTTTAGCAGTACTTACCCCCCCAGACGGATGGCTAGACTGAAGTGGTGAATCAGAGTTTGGGCAACCTTTTAAGGTGTTTGGCAGGAACTAAGCTGAAACAGCGGGATTTGGCATTACCTTAGGCAGAATTTGCCTATAACAGATCAAGGAACAGAACCACCGGCTTAAGCCCATTTGAGATTGTCTATGGTGATAACCCATCTGGGGTGCTGGACTTGGCCCATATTCTATGTATAGGACGTTTCAATCCTAAAGCAGATGAGATGGCAGAGCATCTTCGGGGTATCCATGAGCAGGTGAAACTGGCCATTCATGAGAGCAATACCAATTACAAGACTCAGGTCGACAGTCATCGTCGTCAGGTATTTTTTGATGTTGGTGATTTTGTTTGGGTTGTATTAACTCGTGATCGTTTTCCCGTTGGTGAGTATAATAAGCTTAAGGATCGGAAGATTGGACCTTGTGAGGTACTGCAGAAGATCGATGATAATGCTTACAGGTTGTGTCTTCCTTGTCACTTGAAGACTTCTGAATCTCCTAACTCCATGTTTTGTAGATTCTGAAGACACTACTTTGAACTCGAGGAGGACGAGTTCTTTCCAACCCGGGGCGACTAGACAAATGATGCTGAGCTCTCAGATTTCACGTTGATGGCGCTGAGATACCATGAGTTGACAAATCAGTGTAAAGGCAGGAAGTGATTGTGACATTTTCCTAATTAGGGTGGTTTTGGATGCGTTTTAGTCTTTTGGCCATAACTTTGGCTATGGTTATCGGAATCACACATATGGGCCCAATTCAGAAGCTGTTTTCGACGCGCACGCTGTGGACACCGAGTTATACTCGGTGAGCATTATTTTCGCCCTCAAATTCTGTTGTTTTCCCCTCCTAATCACCAAATTTTTTATTTTTTGCTATTTTTAGTATGTCTTGGATTGTCAATTAGCAAGTGATTTTAAACCTAATTTGGGCTAGATTTTTGCCAGAATGCTTATTTTATTTTGTATCTCCTTAGGCCGAGGGTGTCTCTATAAGCCTTTGTACCACAAGTTTTGCAATAGCAATCCAGGACACGGCAACGACTGCCTAACTTGTAATTGCTACCCGAGCAATATCCATTACATGAACTATCTCTAATGCATGGTGGTCCCTTATATGGATGATTTACCCAGCATTTATCTTCATTCCTTTTCATGTTAGACTTTGTTGGATTTTTACAATAGCATTGTCGAAAAATGCTGAAGGCACCTTATTTTTCCACCTCCGAGAAGTGCTAGAAATGAAAACCCTAAAAGACGTGTCAAATCTTGGGGAGTAGAAACTGACTTTCTGGTCAAGCTTGAATTGACTGCCATACTTCATCCCAATGGATGGGAAATTCTGACACGGTTCCAACGCAACTGAATTTGCCAGAACCGAAGTCTAGACGAAGAAGTTATGAGCTGGTCAAACCCTAGGGAGCAGAAATTCCAATCCTGACGGATAGTAATTTTCGACACGGTTCCAACGCAACCAAATTTGCCAAAATCAGTGTCCAGATAAGGGAGTTATGGGCAGAATCAAATCCTAGGGAGCAGTTTTGGCTTTCTCCTCGAAAGCTGAATTGGCTGCTGTACCCTATCACAATGGATAGAAAATACTGACATGGTTCGGACACAATTGAGTTTGCTAGAATTGGGGTCCGGATGAAGAGATTATGAGTAGATCAAGCCTTAGGGCAAAAATACAGATAAGCTGTCCACGTGGCAAACTGCGCCACGTGGTCGTCACCCACCACATCTCTCTTTTTAACCCTTAAATAAACAAAAATAATAATAAAAAATGATGAGAGAGAGGAGAGCATCACCACCACATATTTCTTTCTTAACCTCTAAGTAAATCAATCTCATTAATAAAATCCTCAAATAAATATTATTTATTATTTAATTTTAAAATTAGGAAATTTTCGAGGTCTTACAATTACCGAGAAAAAAATTTTAAAAATTAATTTGGAATAATAAATACGATTTGTAGAAATTAATCCAGAAAATATTGGAAGTTGCAAACAATCACATCTGATAAAAATTTAGTTGCTTTATGTTGAAATACAGATGCATGATTAGAATTAATTGATAAATTATATGAGATGCTATGTATATGATCATATACTATATTTGAGGATGGATGAATATATAAAAAAATTATTAAATTATTATTGTTGAATATTGTTTGTTGCTTGTTGAGCCAATTGTATTAGGACATGCCCAAAGTGTGGTGAAGCAGTGTGCAACGTGGAACTACACTTGAGTATGAAACCTTATACAATGTGTGATATGTGTTAGTATAAATAGATGTGTAAATATGTATTGTGAATCTGGTATTTTGATACAAGTTAAACTAGAAGGAATTTGTGATTTTCTTCTCAAGATTGCATATAAGCGGACGTGTTTATATGTATGGATTGATGATAGAAGACTCGTGGATTTCTTCTAAAGTATTTTGAAAGTTAAATTATATTTTGAGAAATGAAATTGAGACAAGGAAAACTCAATGAAATTTTGTTTTGAAGTGCCTTAAATTTCGAGGTCGAAATTTTTGTTAGGTGGGTAGGATGTAAGATCCTGAATTTTTGCATAATAATTAGGACATAAATAAATAAAAGAAAATAGGAATTTAAAACATAGTGGAAATAAAAGAGTGAAAAGTTAGAGGATTAATAATCTAAATAATTAATAATTTGTAAATGAAAGAGAATTTTAAAGGAAAACAATCTAGGAGGATAAAGGGTATGTTGGTAAATTTCAAAAATATGGGGCAAATTGATGAATTAAATTACTAAATAAGTAATAGAATTGGAAAATAGAAGTTTAAAACTTATTGGGTTGAGTTTGAAGCTAAATAATAATAATTAAAGCATAAAAGAAGGAAAAGGGCAATTAGGTAATTATAATTAATTAGTGGCCTCAAATGGGAGAAAAAGTAACTTGATAGGGCGTTTAGGTAATATTTTAGGAATAAATATATAATATGCACGAAAATTTGAAGGAGTTTACATAGTAAGGGGCTTAATGAGGAAAGTACCAAAAGAAAATTAGGAGGAGAAAAAGTAGGAATTAATTAGAAGGTTTCTAATCCTAATTGAACTTCTCTAGTGTTAGTCTACTTAAGAAAGTCATTAAGGTTAGTCTAGGGTTTCTTCCGATCAAACTAAATAGAGAGGAAATGAGAGGAAAGAGGGAAAATTTGTGTGGAGCAAAATAGGAAAGGAGAGAGGGAAGAGGATCAAAGATTTTGGAAGAAGGGTTATTGCTGAAACCTCTAACCAGTGACCATCAAACTTAGATCGGGAGAAATCCAACTGTTGTATCGGCCTCAAATTTGGAGGTTTGGTTCATGACGGATAGGATTGTGAAACCCCGCTCCAATATCCCTAGCACACCCTAACCAGTGAGCTTGATGTGTAGGAGAAGTTGGAGGAGCCCAAGCGGGAAGCCAGCCAAAGTGGCTAAGCCCCAAGCGATAGTGACCTGTGAAGGTGAGTAATCTCTATTTGGTTAAATAAAATTTGTTATTGTGAGAAAAATGACTAAGTGTTGGTTGGTATTGTGCAATAGGAGGTGGAGTGGCAAAGGTGAAATAACTTTGGTGCTTGAATTGAAGGGAGGAATGGCAAACTTGTAATTTATGTGTTTCGGGGAGTTTGATTTAAGTGAGAAAACAAAAGGGGAAAAGCCCATTCACAACCAAACCCCTTTTTCCCAAACCCTTTCTTCCTCTCCTCTTCTTCCCCTCTCCCATTTCCTTCATCATCCTCTCCCATTTTCATCCCCAACCATTTCCAACTCATTGGAAGTGTTAGCTTGCAAGAAAAGAAGGAAACCTCCAAGAACCATTTTCGTTTGGAACTTTTCTGAAGATTTGTGGAGCACCAACTAAAGAGCAACCAAGGGTGCTGTTCGTGGGTTGATTTGGAAACAAAAAGGCTTGCTTAAGTGTTTGCAAGAGGTAAGCAACACCATCCCTCCATTGTTTTCAAATTTCGGCCAAAATTTCATGTTTAGATGAATGTTAGGGTTGAGATGTGAAAATGAGTCCTAGGGCAAATGGAAGGGATTTTGTTGAGGGGTTTTGTGGGTAGAAGATTTCTACACATGCTGGGAGTGATTTTGAGCCAAAAAAAAAAACACCTAGAACAGGTGAGATTTGAGAAAGATCGAAATCCCCAAAAGTTCGGATTTCGCGAGCTGTCAAAGAGCCCAGCCGCCTGAGCAGCCGCTCGAGCGCGGCATAGGCCAATAGTTTAGGGAGAAATGTAAGGCACGGCCACTCGAGCAACTGTTCTAGCGATTGTCGTAACAGAGAGAACCCGAAAGCATATTTCTGGCCGCTCGAAGTAGGCTTGAGCGACCTATTTAGCGTCCATACCAGATTTTCCATATTTTTGAGTTTTGCCCAGATTGAACTAAAGATTGATTTTATGTGAATCCAACCCATGTAAAAGGGAGAGTTAGGTGTTTAGGAGGTGATCCAACGGGAGTTATCACCAAATTCCAAGTAGTAAAGATTTTGGGTACGTTGTGCTAGAATAGGTCTTATAGAGAGTTTATGTTCCAGATCGTTATAGAAGTGGGGTAAAGTGATTCCACCACTTCAATTTCCTTCCAAATAACTTATGGAAGTTGAATACAAGGACAAAATTCAAATTGCATAAATTCAATAGGATTGAGGCATAGATTGCCAAGTGGGTCAAGAAATGTAGAATTGCTAGAAAACCAAAACTTTACCAATGACCATCAATGTGAGTACACCACTCATGACCAAATGGGCTTCGGCCTGGTATCTCACACATAGAGTGAAGGGCAGTGGCCCGTATTACATTTACACCACAATAAGGGCTTTGGCCCGTGGCTTGTACCACCATGAAACCAAAAAGGGCAGTGGCCCCAATGACATTGAGATGTATTGAGCAGAGGGCAGTGGCCCAAGATTGACTCTGGTAAGGCCATGGGCTACCCTTGAGCATTTTCCATGCTAGTGGCATGAGGTATTGATATGAGTAACTGACCAGTAAGTCTTGTTGTGTTGTGAGCAGTTCATCTCAGTTGGAGTAGTGGACCCTTATTCCTCCCAACTTGGAGATAGAGAACTAGCATCCTCCACTCAAGCTTGGATACTTGAATGTTATATTTGTGTTCTTTATTGTTACACTTGTTGTGAATTGGATAATGAATACATCAGCATAATGAACCCTTAGTGTATGGATCAATAAACTTAAATGGAAATGTTTATATATATATGTATGCCATGGCCTGTTGTTCTTGATACTATTGTCTCACTATATGTTGATTCTATTGATTCCGGCTAGAGGCTGAGGTTTTATTGATTCCGGCTTGAGGCCGATGATTGTATTGAATTCCAGCACCAAGGGGAATCGGTGGTTGATACCCAAGCTTCATCTGGATGCCCTACGCTAAGGGGAATCGGCGTTAGGATGCCCAATACCAAGGGGAATTGGGTTGGATGCCTAATCTATATGGGAAACCTATAGAGTTAGATCTGGCCATGAGTATATATGTAAACATCCCAGATAATAAGTGATAATATTGATTACATGATTGCTATCAAATGGATTATCTGTACATCAAGGCACATGTAGGCACAAATTGTATAACACTAAGATGCCGTGGATTTTGTATTATTAAGAACTACCCGCATGCCATGGTTTTATCGAGAGATATTTGCATAAACTGCGTTTTACCGAATCATGCATGTGTTGCTTACTGAGACATTCGTCTCACAGTTGCTTCTCATCTTATTTTTCAGATCCATCGACGTTCGGTGTGAAGCACCAGACTGGGGATAGAGGCAAAGATAAAGCCTTTGGGTATTGAGAGGAATTCTATAGGTCTTGGGTTTTATTCCTGTCCTACATGTATAGTTTCTTTTTGGATTGTACACCTTCGATTTGAGAGGAATAATATAGTCACCCGTCATTTCGTAACCAAGCTCATGTGTCTTATTACATCTCATATATATATATATATATAGAACACAATTTTGATATGCACAACATAAATCGTCTTAACACTTGCACTTGTTAGGAAAAAGTTTTAAAATTCTTCACATTTTATCAAGTAATTGGCCCACTTGCCACGGTTTGGGACAGGTCGGGCCTTGGATGTAGCGCACTAGATCCGGGTCTGCCCTATCACGGCACCAACCCGTACCCGAGACCTACTTATGGGCCCAAAAGAACCTGATGAACATAATTAATGCGGGCAATTACAATGTAATCATCAGAGTGCATAAGATAAAGAAGCATGGAATTAAAAATTTCCATATAATAAAAGATTATCTGTGTAATAACTCCAAAATACAACATTTGAGTATACAAAAAGGCAACTAAGATCTCTCACATCACTAACTTTCTCATGAGCATTCATATACAAAAATGATAATCAAAAGATAACTTCCAAGTTTATAAATCAAAAAGAAATAGTTACATCCCATTGATAGTTTCTAAAATTAAATACAATTACATGAAGAAAACCCTACTACGGGTAGTAGAAGTCCTCGGGTTCACACTCAAGCTCACCCTCACTATCTACCCCAGTACGTGGCTCACCAAGCGGATCTAAAAACAAATCCGGTAAAACAAAACGCGTGAGACTTAAAGTCCCAGTAAGCAGCAAACATGCATGGATGGAAGCAATTGATACAATTCATGGATCATCATGTATAGAAGTAGTTTAGGCAATTCATATAACATCATGAATAAATACAGTTCATGCTATTTATATTCTCAAGTAAAGTAACTAAACAATGTAACACATAAAAGTTAACTAACAAACCTGGTAGGACTGATAATGTAAACCAAACCTGTAGAGCAAACCTTTCTCAGCAGTTACTAGGACCAATGTCAAGTGGGACTGTTACTAGAACCAATGTCAAGTGTCAAGTGTCATGTGGGACTACTCGTCCATGGATGAATGCTAAGTGGGACTACTCGTCCATGGATGAATACCAATTATCAAATAATATTCACAATGCGTAAAAAATAACTAATAAGCACTTTACATCCAAAACCAAATCACAGTAGAGTACATACACCATAAAATCCACGAATTACGTATTTGAGAAGTGGATTAGTCTTAGGATCCCTAATAAGGACACCATGCCAAAAATCAACGGATTCCGAGAGAAAAAGTTTCGGACCTAAAAATATTCTAAGTCTGGTTAAAAACGTTGACTTTTCGGTGTATAATTTTTCTAGACCAATCTACAAGGAATTTCAGGCTCAAATTTTGGTTGTGGTCTATTGGAGGGTAAAGAAATCTTCTAGAATTTTCTGGGCTTCTGAATCACTCGTTTGGGTATCAAACTCAAAAAGTGGCCTTTTTTGAAAATCAGGAAAACTAGAAATTTAGGCACAAACTGGAAAGTTGACTTTTTATTGGTTGGGAATTGGGCCTTGGGCCGTGAGAGTATTTTTATTGGTTCCAAATGGGGGTAAAACCTTATTTACATGTAAAGACTTAAGTAAATTGAGCAATAAATACACAGGACATTTACTTAAATGTCTTTCATGTAATAAGGGTGCTGTGTGGGAGGCCTGAGCTGTTTGGGAAAGGGTTGGGGCAGAAAGGGATGAAGAACTCAAAAACATAGGCTCAACGTTCGGGCGTTAAAGGCATAGACAAGGCAACGTTCGGGCGTTGGGGCAAAGACTGGGGTTGACGTTCGCGCGCTAAAGGGTAAATCAAGGCCAACGCGCGCGCAGTAAGTTCAGCATTCGCGCGTTAAGGTCGCGATTAGCCTTGGGTGATTAATCCTGATTCACGATTAGCTTAAACAGAATTGACTTTTGGGGGGGTCTTGGCTCAGGATTAATCACCGGCTCGGGTTCTTACAAAAGTTTGGCTATTTTCCAACACCAAACCTATACAAGCCACATCCAACCTCTCTAATACCAAATGGGATGATTCTAAAACATCCCAACATGCTCTAGAACACCTCCCAACACAGGAATCCATCCCAAATACTCATGAACATAATCCAACCACATGAAACCCCAATCAACCCATCAAACTCAAACCCTAATCTTGAGATATAATCAATAGAGGTTGTAAATCCATGACAATCAAGAGAAGAATACACTATATTGCTATAAGACCCAAACCCTATGAATTTTGAAAGCAAAACCCCCCATTCAAGTGATTTCCCAATTTATCCAAACCCTAGGAGAAAGAAATATGAAAATCCATGGCAAATCAATAGAAAACTAAACAAGATAGTTAGATAAAGCAAACCCTACGAATTTTTAAGGTAAAACCAAACATGCAAGAGATTCTCTAGTTTAATCAAACCCTAGGAGAGGGAAGTACGAAAATCCAATAAATTCATTTTAGTTTGAAGGGTTTGCTACTTACTTGATGACGGAGAAGCAAACTTCTCTTTAATCTTCCTCCTTCTTCTTCTTCTTCAAGCCTTCAAGCAAGCTCCATCTTTTCTCCTCTTGTTCTATACGTCCAAGACAAAGAAAGGGGTTCTTAAGACACTAGATATTTAGTTAGGGCATCCCTTTTATACGCCCAACTTTTGGGTCTTTCAAATCTGCCCCTAAACAAGGCTTTTATTAAACTAAAACCCTTAGGGGGTACCTTAGTGTTAAGTGGGGGTGTACCTTAGTGATAAGTGGAGGGTACCTTAGTGTTAATTGAAGGGTTACCCAAGTGTTTTAAGGGGTTTTCCTTAGCTATTTCAAAGGCATACTCTAGGGATGCTTGGGGGTACCTTAGTTATACCAGATGGGATACCCTGGTGGGAAGTGGGGGTACCTTAGTGTTATTGAGAGGGTACGTTAGTGTTTCAAGGGATTTACCTTAGTCATTCTAAGGGTAAACTTTAGATAAGCTCAGGGGGTGTACCTCAGTTATATTGAGGGGGTAATTAACTATAGAAAGGGTGTACCTTAGTTATATGAGGGGGTACCTTAGCTATATAAGGGGTTATACCTTAGGCAAAACAATGGGGGGTTACCTTACTTATATAGGGGTTACTTTAGTTAGGCAAATGCGGTACTTTGGCTATATAGGAGGTGTACCCTAGGTAAAACAGTGGGGGTACCTTACTTATATGAGAGGAGTACCTCTAGGAAATACAAGGGGTGTACCCTAGGTAATATAGGGGATGTACCTTAGGTATGTTGGAGGTACTTTAGTTATATAAAGGGTTATCTTAGCTGTATAAGGGAATGTACCTTAGGTAAACAAGGGGGGTACTTCAAGTAAGACAGTAGGGTACCTTAGTTAAAATAAAGGGATACCTTAAGCAATACAAGTGAGGTACCTTAAATATAATTAGGGGGTACTTTAGGTATTCGAATGGGGTACCTTGGGCAAACACAAGGGGATACCTTAGGCAAACACAGGGGTACCTTAGGAAAACACAAGGGGATACCTTAGGTAAACACAAGGGATACCTTAGGTAAACAGGGGTACCTTAGGCACTTAAAGTAGGGTACCTTAGGTGAAACAGTGGGATACCTTGGGTGTACTTTGGGCATACAATGGGAGTACCTTGGATAATACTTAGGTGTACCTTGGATAATACTTAGGTGTACCTTAGGTATACAATGGGGTACCTTGAGTAATACTTGAGGTGTACTTTGGGCATACAATAGGGGTACCTTAGGGATATAAGTGTGGTACCCTAGGTATAACTGGGGGGTACTTTAAGCAACACCTGTGTGGTACCTTGGGTAATACATTGGGCACTTTAGGTATACTTTGGTGATACCTTGGGCAATACTTGGGTATACCTTAGGTAATGCATGGGTGTACCCAAGGCATACTTGGATGGTACCCTTGGTAATACTTCGGTGTGCTCTAGGTATACTTGGATGGTACCTTGAGTAGTACATGGATGTACTTTGGGTATACAATGGGAGTACCTTGGGTAATACAAGAGGTACTGTAGTGGTATTTGGGAGGGTACCTTGGGTACACTTTGAAGGTACTTTAAGTATACTTGGGAGATACTTTGTAACGCTCTGGGGCGTTACAGAGATGGTATCAGAGCAACTTAAAGCTGGAATTAGAGATTCCTAGGTAGTACGACCTTAGGAGACCCGGGGAAATATTTTGTGTACGCTAGATAGAACCATGAGGTATAGAAGAGAGTTCCTAACTAATGTGGTGTTTGTTGGTTATAGGAAATCATGGCTGGCAGAGGCCGAGGCCGACACCCGAGAGCTATGGAGGAGGATATACCGCAGGAGCAGCCCCCTGCACCTCCACGAGGAGCTCCACCTACAGTTGAGGATATCTGGGCTGTTGTTGGCTCACTTGCCAACCTCCTTGCCTTGGAAAGGGAGGAGAGGATGAGTCACACGGGAAATGGGAACGGGAATGGCCACAGGAATGGTCATGGAGCAGATGTGGAACAGCAGCGAAGAGGAGATGAGTTGTCCTTGAGGGACATTGATCAGTTTCGGAAGTTGACCGCCCCACCCTTCCATGGAGTTCCAAATCCCTTAGAGGTAGAGAGCTGGGTGGCCAGAGTTGAGCGTATGTTCGATACCATGGACTGCCCAGAGGACAGGAAGGTGCAATTAGCCACTTTCACGCTAGAGGGTGAGGCCCAACATTGGTGGCAGTCTTTGAGGAGGCGGACGGCAGAGGGGATCCAGATGACATGGGACCAGTTTAGACAGGTTTTCTACGAGCAGTATTTCTCTGCTGAGGTGAGGCTGCAGAAGGAGAGAGAGTTCATGGACATCTCTCAGGGTTCTTCGACTGTGGCGCAGTATGAGGCCCGATTCGCGGTACTTTCCCGGTTTGCGCACCACATCGTACACGACGAGCAGAGACGCACTCAGCACTTCGAGAAAGGGTTGAGGGCTGATATCAGGCGTATGGTCTCAGTATTGATGTGCACTAGGTATTCTGACCTAGTTGGGAGAGCGCTACGAGTCGAGAGGGAGATCCGCGATTCAGGAGCAGAGCAGAGCAGAGGGAGAGTGCAGCCTAGTGTTCCAGAGCCACAGAGGATTCCTGATAGGGACAAAAGGCCGAGGCTTGATACTGGAGGTTTTGGGTCTTATGGAGAGAGGGATAGGAGGAGTTATGGAGGCTGTTTCAGCTGTGGCAGATTTCATATTCCGGGTCCCTGTGTAGCACCACTAGGAACCTGTTTCAGATGTGGTCAGCACAGTCATCGAGTGGCAGGATGCCCACACCCGGCTCGTATCAGTTGCTTAGGACCGTCAACACAGTTCCAAGGGACAACCGGTCAAATAATGCTCCACGATTCCAGTATCCTAGGCCAGCACCAGCGTTACCAGCACCGCCAAGATCATAGGGTCAGAGTAGCAGTGGATATCAGGGTAGGCAGGCACCCCAGAGGCAGCATGCACCACCTATACGCCCACAGCAGCAGCAGACGAGAGTGTATGCTGTGGCAGCACATGAGGAGGAGGCAGAGAGGGGACTTACAGAGGAGGCTCGGGAGGAGGAGCCGAGCGCACCCCAGCTTGTCGGAGGTATTATTTTTATACATGGTAGATCGGCTATTTGTTTGTTTGATTCGGGTGCCTCTAGATCTTTTATTGCCCCATCTTGTGCATTTCGTATTGGTTTGATTCCTGCCACACTTGAGTCTGAGTTGCTTGTACACACACCATTGGGGGAGACAACTAGAGTACAGATTGTGTTTAGAGACTGCATGATCGGACTAGGTTCCTTAGAGTTGCCAGGGGACTTAGTGGAGTTGAGCTTTGGGGAGTTCGATGTGATTTTGGGCATTGATTGGCTGTTTAGGCATCATGTGAGTATAGATTTCCATCGGGGTACTGTTATGGTATGCCAACCCGATCAGCCTATGCACTGTTTCCGGTGTGATGGACTAAGGGCACGGATCAGTTTGGTTGCTTCCATTGAAGTTGAGGAGGCAGAGTCTGGGGCACCTAGTCTCTCTAGTGTGCCTGTGGCGTTAGAGTTTGAGGACATTTTTCCTGAGGACTTGCCGGGCTTACCGCCATCTAGAGAGGTCGAGTTCAGTATACGACTCTTACATGGTACGGCACCGGTGTCCAAACCTCCATATCGAATGTCACAACCTGAGAACCAAGAGATGAAGAAGCAATTAGATGAACTGGAAGCAAAGGGTTTTATTAGGCCCAGTGTGTCACCGTGGGGTGCACCAGTCCTGTTTGTCCAAAAGAAGGACGGGTCGATGCGGATGTGTATAGATTACCGCCAGTTAAACCAGGTCACCATTAAGAATAAGTATTCGTTGCCTCGGATTGACGATTTGTTCGACCAGTTGAGGGGAGCGTCATGGTTTTCTAAGATTGACCTCAGATCGGGATACCATCAGTTGAGAGTAGCGCCTGATGATATAGAGAAGACGGCTTTCCGCACACGGTATGGGCATTACGAGTTTCTGGTCATGCCATTTGGGTTGACTAATGTCCCGGCTGTCTTCATGAATCTTATGAATCGTGTATTTCATCCTTACCTGGACAGTTTCGTGGTCGTGTTTATTGACGACATTTTGGTGTATTCCCAGAGTAGAGAGGATCACATGCAGCACCTCAGGACAGTGTTACAGATATTGAGAGAGCTCCGACTGTAAGCAAAATTCAGTAAGTGTCAGTTTTGGTTGAGAGAGGTGAGTTTCTTGGGGCACGTGATTTCTGGGAATGGTATAGCAGTGGATCCAGCTAAAGTGCAGGCTGTTGTAGAGTGGCCTAGACCTTCATCTATGACAGAGATTCGGAGTTTCTTGGGAATGGCTGGATATTACAGGAGATTCATAGAAAATTTCTCACGAGTAGCAGCACCTTTATCCAATCTCACTAAAAAGGCAGTGAAGTTTGAATGGAGTGAGAAGTGTGAGACCAGTTTTCAGGAATTGAAAAGTAAACTATCTACAGCTCCAGTTCTGATTGTTCCATCAGTGAGTGAAGGATTTTCTATTTATTGTGATGCTTCACGAGTAGGATTGGGCTATGTTTTGATGCAGCAAAGGCGAGCAGTAGTGTATCCTTCGAGGTTACTATGTCCCCATGAGAAGAATTATCCTACCCATGATCTGGAGTTGGCAGCGATCGTGTTTGCACTCAAGTTATGGAGGCACTATTTGATGGGAGCTTCATTTGAGATATTCTCAGATCACAAGAGCTTGAGGTATATATTTTCTTAGAGGGAGTTGAATATGAGACAAAGGAGATGGATGGACGTCCTAAAGAACTATGATTTTACTCTTCATTACCACCCTGGTAAGGCAAATGTGGTGGCAGATGCTCTGAGCCGTAGGAGTGTTTCTCAGGAGGAGGTGGCCACATTAGCTAGCTTTATGGTTAACCAGTGCACTTTAGTTGATACAGTGGTAGACTGGCCAGGAGAGTTTAGCACCTACGGTCATGGTCTGATTTTATCACAAGTTCAGGTGGAGCCTGAGTTGATACAGCAGACTCATGATAGGCAGTTGACTGATGCGGAGTTAACACATACCAGGGAGTTAGTATCAAAGGGTGATGAAGCAGCAAGGGACTTTGAGATCAGGGATGGACTGCTAAAATTTAAGGGTCGTATTTGTGTTCCGAATGATGATGAGATCAAAGGAGTAATACTTGATGAGAGTCACAGGTCTAGATATGCAGTTCACCCGGGTGGCACCAAGATGTATCGGAACTTGAAGGGGGTATATTGGTGGTCGGGTATGAAGAAAGACATTGCGGGATTTGTAGCTAAGTGTCTCATATTTCAGCAAGTAAAAGCAGAACATTGTAGACCTCTAGGATTGATGAGACCGTTACCAGTGCCTGAGTGGAAATGGGAGCATATCACAATGGATTTTGTGAATGGGTTACCACCTACAGCCAAGAATCACAATGGTATATGGGTAATTGTCGATAGGCTGACCAAATCCGCTCATTTCTTGCCTTATTCGACTACTCAAAATCTAGCATCATTGGTTGATTTATATACACGGGAGATAGTCAGGTTGCATGGGGTCCCAGTGTCTGTTGTGTCGGATAGGGATTCCCGTTTTACGTCTCATTTTTGGCAGTGTTTCCAGGAGGCCATGGGTACCAAGTTGAGTTTCAGTACCAGTTTCCATCTGCAGACTGATGGTCAGTCCGAGAGGACTATCCAGACTTTAGAGGACATGTTGAGGTGTTGTGTTTTGGATTGGGGTGGCAGCTGGAGCAAATATTTGCATCTGGTGGAGTTCGCCTACAATAATAGCTATCAAGCTAGCATCCAGATGGCACCGTATGAGGCTTTGTATGGTAGAATGTGCAGATCACCAGTATGTTGGGTTGAGATTGGGGAGAAACAGTATTTTGGGCTAGAAATTATTCAAGACAGTATGGAAAAAGTAAAACTCATCAGACAGCGGATATTAACTGGACAAAGCCGTCAGAAGAGTTATGCAGATACTAGACGTCAAGAATTGAGATTCGAAGTGGGAGATATGGTCTTTTTGAAGGTTTCCCCATCCAAAGGGATTAGGAGATTTGGGAAGAAAGGGAAATTATCACCTCGGTTTATTGGTCCATATGAGATAGTGAAGGAGATTAACCCAGTAGCATATCGGTTGGCTTTACCGGGTCACTTGGAAGGGGTGCATGACGTGTTTCACATTTCCATGCTACGTAAGTACATATCTGATCCCAGTCATGTGATAGATTCCGAACCCTTAGCGATTCGGGAGGATTTGACGTATGAAGAGAAGCCGGTGCAGATTTTGGATCGGCGTGAGCAGATCCTTCGCACCAAAGTAATACCTTTGGTGAAAGTGTTGTGGCAAAACCATTCCACTGAAGAATGCACTTGGGAAAGCGAGGAAGAGATGAGAAAGAAGTATCCAGAGTTATTCAATTCTTCTTGAGGTAAATTTTGAGGACGAAATTTTTGTAGGGGGGAAGAATGTAAAACCCCGTCTATTTCCAGGTTTTATGGGAAAAAAATTAAAATTTATTTCAATAATAAATATCTACTAATAAGGTGTGGATGTAGGGGTTTTTGGTGGTCGCGCTCGCACTATATCAGAAATAAAAGGATTCGTCGAGCAGCAAGCGTCCAAGCGTATTGCGGAAGGTATAAATAGTTTAAGAAATTAGGTTTTTGTTTTGCCCTGAATACGCGTATAGTATATTGAGAAGGTTGCGGCTGCGGTTTTTCGTTTAGGGCTCTTCGAGAGAAGGAGTAGGAGAAGTGCTGTGGGAGAGTCGAGATGGGGAAGACTTACTGCCAGTAAGTTTAGCTGATCAGAAGTTCGGAAGAGTTTCTTCCCTCGCGAGCAGAACCTCTATTCGACTAGAGCAAGCCGACGGCTGAAAGAGTTTGGGGTTTTTCTGGGTTGCTCGTTTCCCAGACTTGGAAGCATAAAAAGGTGAGTGGCACTGTTTTAAAACCTGGTTTAGTTTATTCGTGGATTTGGTTTGAATGAATGCATGGTTATTGAATGAATTGTTCTCTGTGTTTTTGGGCAAAGACAGTCCAAAGGGTTTTTGGTACAATAATTTGGGGATAACTGGAAAACATGTTAGATTAAATCCAAACTAGGTTTGAATGTGTTTTGGGGGTATTGGGAGACTAGAGAAGTAGTTACAGACCGGAAAAATTCAGCCAGAGTTGGAGTTTTGGAATTAACAGGGACTTGAAAAACGCAGTGGGTCACCGCTCACTTGGCGCCCACTTGCTCCCACTTCGGGAAGTAGGCGCCTAAGAAATTTGACTCGGCGCCGAGCTCGCGCCCACTTGGCGCTCAGCTCGCGCCCACTTAAATTAGATGCGCCTATCTCGCGCCCTTCTCGCGCCCACTCTGCGTCGAGCTCGCGCCCACTTATCCTCGAGTGAGCGCCAATCCTGTTTTTGATGATATGAGCACCGCTCACTCAGCGCTCACTTGGCGCCCACTTCAGGAAGTGAGCACCTAGTTCATTTTCTTGCTGAATCTCATAATTTAGTAAAACAAAGGAGTTTTTGGATGCTAGAAGGTCTTCGACCACTTACCAAAGTATTTGTTTACAACCTTAGAGACAAAAATTTACTTATGAGAACATTGAAGATAGATCCTTGGATTTCGTAAAAGCTTATGAAGTAGATGTTGGGAAATAATTAGGTGATGTTCGGGATATCAAAACACTGGGGCTCTATTTTTGTTCTCTTGAATTATACACTATATGGTACTTGATTGAGATTTATTAAACTCTGTTTTGATGGTAATTATGTTGCAAAGATTATTTACTTGATTTCTGGTGGAGATTTGATGTTCTGGTTGGAACACTTGTGTGAGTTGATGTTCTGGTTGGAACACTTGTGTGAGTGGATGTTCTAGTTGGAACAACGGGTGATGTGTACTAATGCAGAGTTTTAAACGGTTATTTATCGGTTTGGGTTTAGCTTCCCATGGATCCTTGTTAAGCTTAGTAATGTGATGGTATGTGTTTGTTGGTGTAATTGCATGGCCTTGTGTGTTGCCACGACCAGTTTAGAGCAGCAAGATACCCTGAGTAGGCCTGGTTGTCAGTGCTGATACCCGGAGTAGGCCGGCATTGGATGACGATACCCTGAGTAGGCCGTCATTTCAGAGTATCCGATACCCTGAGTAGGTCGGAACTGTGTACATGGAGGTGTGGAGTGTCTACTTGGCATGTAAATTAATCAATGTAACCATATGCATGACATTGACCTGGTTTTGTGTTGTTATCGGAATTACAATGTTATTATCGTGGTTTATTTGTCGAAGCATGTCTTATAACTGTGTCAACTATTTCTGCATGCATGTGTCACTCGCTGAGATATTCATATCTCATTCCCTTGTTGTTGTTTTGTTTTTCAGATATTCGTGGTGAGGTGCCTACGGGGGTAGATCCGGCTGATACATATAGGGAGGAGGATTATTACTACCATCCTTAGTCCAGCAGGTTGTTTGGCCTTAAACTTGTTAAGTTGAATTTGTGAGGATTGTAATAAGGTAGTAAATTTGGGCCCATTTGATGTATTTGATGATGTCATAACTTGCCGAGATAGGAATTTTTAATTGTGCACTCTGATGTGATATAAAAATGTGGGTGATTATCCAGCGATCACCATTATTGAGATCCTTAACTAACCCCTAGGAGACGTGTTATATCTTTAATGAAGAACACGGATCCGGGGCGTTACATACTTTGTGGTACCCTTAACTCTAATTTTTCAGAATTTGATTTCCAATTCACTAGATCTAATTGGAGGATACCTTAGCCAATTGTAGTTAAGACATAACACTAACTAAGCTTACCTTAATAACTTTAACAAAGTTCGATTTGATTTCCCTAAATCCTCAAATATAATCCACATCTACCTCATCTTCATAATACAAATACTTAATTAGTCTAATAATCATACTTTAGATAATTAAGCTTAATAATTAAGGTATAATCCGGGACGGGGTTTTACATTGGAGGGGCAGACTTGGTTCCGGGTCGTTACAAGGACTACAATCTAAACGGTGGAGATCTTGTTTGGAGAATTCTAGGTTGGTGCGAAAAATAACAGAAGTTTCGGATTCAATTTGGGATTTCAGAGAAGATAGATATAGCATATTGAGGCAAGTAGCAATCACTTGAAAACTAGAGGAATTGCATGATTTTTGTTTTTTCGATTTATTCCTGATTGATTTATTTAGACAAAATTATTTTTACATGAATACGTTTGGTTTTCAACGATGAGTTTTGATGTTCTTTAAGAAAAGTATAAAAGTATCATTGAATATGGATTTGAGTTGTAGATGACCAAAGAATTGCAAATAATTGATACAAATAAATTTAGTATGTTGTAGGTGTGATTTAGGTTAATAAGAAATAAATATAGATCAAATAAAACCAAAGAAATAGGCCAAAAATCATAAAATTGGAAAAATAAAAAAATCTGCCGGAATTGTATTGGTGCCTAGCAGGTCGCCTAGGCGACCATGCTGAGCGACCTATATTAGATTTTCAGAATTTAGGGATTTTGAATATAAATTAATGTTTAATAATTTTTCCAATAATTTAATTATTGTAACATCTGTATAAGAGTTAAATTAAGGTGTAGGAACTGACAAAATTTAATTTAGTATTAAAACGAATAAATTGGAACAATGAATGCAAGTGGGTGTATAACAGGTCAAGATTTTTTGAAAATAGTGAATTGAACTACGTTAAACTTAAATCTAGGGATTGGAATCATCTCTTAAACTTTAATATGGGTTTGTGTAATTTGCTGGAATTGGAAGATAACAAAAATTATAAAATTTAATACCTTAGATTATAACTATAGAAATTTTGGATCTTAATAAGTAGTAAATTAGGGAAGTCTTAGTCAAGTTACATGAATCTTACTTTTGCTCAAGAATGTGAATTATAATCTGTTTGAACTTTTGATAATTATGTTTTGGGCGTGTTAATATTTATGGAATTTGATTTTGTAGATTTATTCGTGGTTTTGATCGCGTTTTTCTCAAAAAGGGTTTAATTTTCAGTTAAGGAGTTATGATAATTGACTTGATTCATTATAGTTGAGTTCATGATCTATGGAATGGTGCACATGGATTTGGAAAATTCTTTTAAACAGAATAAACTATTTTCATGTGAATTGTGTCTGCTGGGCATAGCTGTATATGGATCCATAGGCTAAGCTAGACAGTGAAGGGGTATTTATTTTGTGTTGATCACTCCCATTTGCGTTTGCGCTTCCTGTAACGCCCCGAATCCGGGTCATTTTTTTTTCTCATTTGACTCTGATCAAGGCATTAACTTGTGGTACATTACAATCAGCTCAAAAGATAGAGAAATAAAGAACTAAGATTTATCAGAGTGCTAGGAAGCTTAAATTATTCATTTGAACATGGATCATCCTATTACATCAATTAATCAAATGAAAGGCAACTACAAATTAACTAACTCTTAATATCCTACCAAATCATCTATTATGATTCCAATAAAATATATATAACTATATAAGAGGTCCTACACTTGTCTTCAGGTTTTTCTAGACTTTAAGCCCATTATCAGTTTAACCCGTGGCGTCCTCTCCAAGATGACCTGAAAAATAGAATATAAAGTAGGGGTGAGATACGAATATCTCAGTAGGTAACACATGCATGAGGAAAACAGTTTATATATCTACAAAATAACAGTGGTTTCATGCTCGGTAAAATAGATGAGTAACTACGGTCAATAAGATAAACGAATAATCACAATACAAAACAAACACTGAACCGGTGCCCAAATTAAAGGAAGTTAATCATGTGCATTTCATTTCAATTTAAAGGACCATGTATTATAATCCACATTCCCATGGTTTCTAATTTATTTCAATTAATGTCTTCCTATGAACAATTCTACATCTTATTCATGATCCGATAATATTCCACTTTAACAGTTTACATTTAATCATAGCAGTTCTGTTCAATTATGACATTTCCATATTTCCTTTTAAATAAACAATCTCGTCAGATCTGTCTAAGACAATCCATCAATCAGCGAATCAATCATTGTATCAGTAATAAAACCAACCTTTAGGTAGTAGCCTAACTCTATTGCAAGACATAAACACATAGTATACACACATGCTCTGCAAGAGAATGCACATCTCTAAGACTACAGGTACCCCTTGCAGGAGACAACATAACTCCACCACAGGATGTGAACACTTAGCATCTACCTCTACCATAGGAGATAGCTTCCTGACCTTCCAGTAGTAACTCACACACCCATCCTCCATGTGGGATGCAATCACGTATAATCACATCTCCCCCACATGAGGTACCTCTCCTGTAGGATGCAATCCATCAGAAATACATCTGCCCCACAGGAGGTAATAAATCTCTCCCGTAGGAGGTAATGTCTTCGCCACCAAGCGGGTAATGTCTCTGCTACCCAGCGGGTTGGGTCTCCGCCACCAAGCACGTAATCTCTGCCACCAAGCTGGTTGGGTCTCCGCCACCAAGTGGGTTAGGGTCTCCTCCACCAAGCGGGTTATGTCTTCGCCACCGAGCGGGTAATAATCTCTGCCACAAAGCAGGTAATATACAATACATCTCTGCCACCAAGCAGGTTATTAATAAAACTGACCACCAAGCCATTGTATCAAGAATCTGTATTTCATTGTTGTTTATATCATTGTTGATTCATGTTTCAATCATTAATCCAAAGTCTTGTTCCAAATTCAGTTCATTAGTTTGTAATCACAATGGCCCGGTCTAGTTATGTGATAATTAAAGGTTATGTAAAGTTATAAGGTAATTTAGAGAATAAAGTTTAGGGGTAACAAGATACTTGTTATTTACTTAAGTTTAGGGATAATATGGTTCTTGCTATTTAATAAGAAGTTCAGGTAGAATTTAGGGGTAATAAGATACTTGCCATTTATAAAGTAGTTTATGTAAAATATAGGAGTGGTCACTTAGAATAATAAGGTACTTGCTATCTTAGTAGTGAGGAATTAATTAAGTCAATTTAAGTAGCTAACGAGGCCTAAAGGTATATAGGGTTCATTCTCCAAATTCTATAAGGTAGTTCATGTTCAATTATTAATCCGAAGTCCTAACCCAAAATCAGTTCCTTAGTTTATTTATCATAGTATTTCACTTAATATAGACCATCATGCCTACATGATACCCGATTCAGTGTTAAGCAAGTGTTTCATTTACATTGGATATTGGACCCCTAACACACGCTAAGGTGTGGGTCAATTAATGTATTAATTATATTAATATAAAATTCCAAATGATTAATAGTGAGGTGGAGTTGCCTTAAAGTAATAGGAGTTAATTAAGGTTTGGTTATAATGTCAAGAGTTATTAAGGTTTGAATTTAGTGGTGGAGGATTTACGTATATAAATTAATTTACCATAGATTAGGCATTACGGATTATTATGTTTTGGCGATGGTCAAAAGATGATAGAGTATTCTTAAGTCTTAGATTAATACAAAAGTAAAAGTCAGTATAAAGAATTACCCTAATAACCATCTCCGATCTCTAAACTTGCTTTTGCTAATATCTTTCTTGAATTGATGTAAATTCTAGTTATCTCCTAATCCCTACCCTTAATTAGTTCCTCCATAGGTTTCTAATAGTGTTTGGATGCTAATTAAACTTAGTTTAACTCAGTTGAAGTCAATCAATAGGTTAAAATCCGAAAATACACTAAAAAAGGGCTTAATCGCATGCTGCTGCGTAGGTAGGTGGTCCTGAGCGCTCAGCCAAAATTACAAAGAGCGCCTACCTTGGACAGGTAGATGATCCTGGGCGGTCCTAGGCGCTCAGCAAAATTTCTGCACAGAACGCGTTCCGAATGTGCAGCAGTTTTCATTTTTCAATTTCTAACTCAATTTCTTCCCTCAATTCACTTCCAACACTTCACAAATCAACTATAAAAACCTTTTAAACATGATTGGATTTAATCGAACAAATATTAAATTGGCATGTAGTTCAGACGCTCAAAACCAAACAAATATATAATATTTTGTTCAAACAGAAATCATGCATTCGTTCAAGTAATCTTTAGCAAAGATCCGGTAAACCAACGATGAAAAGGGTGTGTCACCTACCTCTGTTCGTACAGATCACCTTCTTCCTCTAATTGGCGACTTCTTCTCCTCTTCACAGACACCAAACGCTCTGGGGATGATGAGAAATCCGCAATCCACGCTCTTTCTCCTTCTTCCCTTCTATTCCTCGGTTTCCCTCTCTCTCTCTCGTTCTTCTTCCCTTCAGCCGCAGCCTCCAACGCCAATGCCAAAACACCCCCATACGAATACAATTGATAATATAAAACCCTATTTTTATTTTCTACTATCCTACGCATCGCACTATTATCAAGTTCCATACCTATTCACCAACCAAATTCACTAATGACCTTTAATCCACACCAACCTTAATATCTCGCGATCTGAAGATCAGATCTACATCCAACTCCTGATCTCCTCTATCAATGGGATCATCTATAAAATAAATTCCTCATCTCATCAACTTAAGGCTCCAAATCATACGTAATTACCAATATGCCATTATTCCAATTATTAAGCTATAAATATCATTGTTAATAGATAATCTAAACCCCAACTTAAATCTATTATTATTTCTCAAGTCTAATAACAATTTTTGATTAATGTATTTAATTATTTGCTGATAATTAATATAAATTGACCGAAATACCCTTCTATTAATATTTTCACATCTGCGCATTCGATTTCCTCCAAAATTCCCAAATTTATTCTCTATTTTATTTTGACAAATTTATTGACATTCCAAATATTCATACTTAATTATTATTTATTTAGTTCCTGAAAATTCGGGGTTTTACACTTCCTTTGCAAGTTAGTTTGCTCTGGGAGATCTTCATGTATGTAGGGTTTCATTTCGAGCCACGCTGGTGAGTACCCTATACATGTGGATCAGTGGCCATCCTCGTGTATTGATTCAGGGGCTGCACGCTTGAGTGGTACATTACAAACTCTGTGAGTTTCCTGCGCAATAAGCTGATGACTATACCTCTTATCGTCAGAATGAGACTCAGGTTTGAGGGTCCTAGTAAATTTGCACATAAGTCGCATGGTGGCATAGTATTGAAGAGTGTCTTCCCAAAGACTTATCTTGCTTCACGAGTCCTACGATGTCACTTGTGGTTTTGTGTTGTTTAATCGTTTTGTTGAAATTGTTTTCATCGTCTTCAATTATTACTTTTACTTTGATTTATCATTATACCTCATGATTATTTCTCAAAATAGACTGTTTTCATTGCATGCACCTTAATACTTGTTGAGATTTATATCTCACTCCAATTTTCCCCTATTTTTTAGGTTGCCTGGAGAGATCGTCAAGATGGGGTAATGTTCTCATGGGTAGAATTGTAATTATTTGATAGTACGCATCTAGAATAAACAGATCCTTATTGTAAATTAAATTGTTTAAATTGAATTAAATTGCCATGTTTCCCACCATACTCTGATTTAATTATTATTATTTTTAAACTCCGCATAAGATTTAGTTTGTTCTGACCCCAAATTACAGTAACACTCCGGGTTTGGTTATTGAACTGGATTCGGGGCGTTATAGACATGATTTTGGGTCGCTACAACGTGAGTTAAGAACAACACTTAACTTAGTGAGGCGCCTTTAGAGCAATCAATTATATTATAGTTAGTATTATAAATTAATGGGAAAATATAATTAATTATATTATAGTTAGGAAGATAATTATAATTATATTATATTATAATATCTAAAATTTAATATCTCAACTAATTAAGATATAAATTCATTATAACCAATTAAGATATTATATTACAATTAGTTATATTAATTTATAAAAATAACTTCATATATTGATAGTATAATAAAGTTATATTTTAATTTTAATTAGTATCTTAATTAATTCGTATTGTAAGCACCCAAATTTTGCTTAAACCAAAAAGTGCTACACACAAAAAAACCCTAAGCAAGCTAAAATAAGGAACTAAAAATTTGTCATTTTGTCATAAGCTGATTTGGCCAGTAACCTTTGCACCATTGAAAAGTAGGCTTTGATATGATTCCAACGCAACTAAATTTGCGTGAATCGGAGTTCAAACAATAAAGTTATGGCCGAAAGAGTTTGAAGGGTATTTTTTAAAATTTTTAAGATTTTGTTTGCCATGTGGTTTTGCCACTGGAAAAATTATAATGCAACATGTAAAAAGACAAAAAAAAAGAAAAAAGAATCGATTAATAAAAAGAAAAGAAATAAAATTTAAAAAGGAGGGGACAATTCGCGCCGTCCTTAACTGTGATGGGAGAGAAAAGAGGTGACCCACATGGGTCTGTCTCTCCTCTCCCATCCATCTTCTCTGAGAGGGAGGATCTCAGGGGAGGACGCAGAGGGACAGGGAGAAAAATCGGGGGAAATCTGGAGAGAGTTGAAAAGAAAAACGGAGAGAAAAGAATTGCAGAGGAAACCCACGGAGCTCACCGTAAGTGCGACACTGAGTTAGATAAGAGAGACGGAGAAGAGAGAGAACCCATTGAGTTGAAGAGGAGGAAAACTAAAGTGCTGCCGGAAGGAGCTTCAGAAGCCAAGAAAAGTCTCGCAATACAAGGTACAAGCTCTAAACAACTTCATTTCCATGGTTTCCGTCGAATGACTTGAATGTTGTAAAATTTTTTTTTATACTTTGTTTATAGCACCTATTTACATGCCATTACTAAGGCTTAAATAAAAAAGACATCCATCGTTTAGAATGTTAACAAAGAAGAAATAAAAACCAAAACAGTGCATTATCTATTCTGTTTTTTGCAAGTTTTTATCAATTACAGCACTCACCCCAACTGGTTTGAAGCATTGCTATCCATCTGTGGCTAAAAAAAAATGAAAAGTTAAGATCACTAGCTGTGAGACATGGAAAAAATCACCGGAATGATCATCCCTCCGTCAACACACGGGCTCAATGCAAAAATGGGAGAGTCGCCACCATTCATAATTTTGGGGTGAGAATGGACACCAAAGAATTCAAAAATAAGCAAAAATAGCCAAAAGAACATTCTAGGATAAAAATAACCCTACTTGAAAATCAAATCCAGATATGGGTAAGGGGATTAGATTATGAACGGGAGAAGGTGTTAGGCACCCCCATTCATCCACACGAAGTGGTTGCTAAGTGTATGCTCATGCTAAAAAAAATAAGAAGCTTGCTAAAAATCATGAAAAAGCCTTGAAAAAGGAACAAGTGTATGATATATTCACATGAAGATCCAAATGGATTTTAGATCCTCTCTTATGTCAATATCATTTCTGGAATATCTCAAAAGATATAAATCCAAATCTCAAGTTACTTAAAACCAAGTTAAATCAAATCCGGGAAGTTTGGTTAAAAAGCATGCCATTTGCCTTAAAATCATTCAAATCCAATATTAAATTGAAGCAAACCAAATCCATTTGAAAGATTAGGGTAAATAAGAGTTTCATGCAAAATTACAATTCATTCCGATAAAAATCCTAGGAGTTATGCTCCTTTGAAATTGCTGCTGGGGATTTTTAAAAGTGGTAAGTGGGCAATTTTGGAAAATTGTCTAGAAAAATCCACTACATAGAAATCCGTGAAATTTGGTGTGATTGAAGTCTGTATAGCCATCTTTCAAAAGAAACTAGCCTCATACAAAAATCCCTTCGGATGTGCCTTGGGCGATCTCCCGAACAGGCCCCGAAGATCACAGATTTACCCAGAAAAGTACAAATGAACAGTTCTGAGTAAATCGGCTACCAATAATTCAAATGGAATTCAAAAATTATGAAACCAACTGGATTTGAAAATAGACTCATAAAGGAGTGCATAGAAACAAAAATCACTCGAATCGGACTTAAAACGAACACATGACGGTCCGTTGAAGTGACAAGTTCTGTATTTGAACCTGAACTGTCCACTCAACTTCGACAGAGAGGTGTCAAAAATCCGCCTGATGGAAATTCATGAAATTTGGTGGACATAAACTAGACAGCCTCCCCTTTCCCATGGTTCTAGAATCGCCCAAAAATTCATCCGGATGATGAAGTTATGGGCGTCCGAAGTAAGGGTACAGGTGCTGTCAAGCTAAGCCATCCTTGAAGAAAAACCAAATCCGAAAATTGATAAAAATGTGTGATTCGTGCAAGATGAACACAAATACTTTAAAATCATCCAAAAGACATTCCAGAATTGATTGAGGCCATTTATTTGAGATTTATCACAATAAATGCAATAAACCCCAAATATGAGCCTATCCCGCCAAAATAGTGATATGTATGTGCAAGTGTAAAAAAACCAAACAAGATCAATAGCATGCATACATATTCATCCAAATAAGGTTCTAAGATAGCCTAGGGTTCCGTTCCATTATCGTTTCCCTCTGTTCTCTCTCCCCGTTAAACACGGTTCTTCAAGATAATCAAGGGTACTTTGAATATGGAACGGTTTACAATCAATCAAAAAGGCCTTATGCTACATGGGTTCTAGCACTAGGGTCAATCCCCAGTCTCGTTTCTCCTAGATCCGCCTTCACGTTTTAAGGCTAGGGGAGTCTTGAGATACTTTGAGCCGGGGAAGGATTTCCACACACACAAACAAGGCTTTACACTACAGAAAGGTAGAAGAAGAGATCTAGATCTAGGAATGTAAAGACAGAAAATAAAAAGAAAAGTTAAGGCTTACCTGAGTTCTGGAGGCGATTCTGCAGCGGTTTTCTTCTTCTCTTGGAGTTCTTCTTTGCGAGAATTCAAAACAAGAGTTGAGTGCCCTTTGCTTAAGGAGGAGTCTCCTATTTATAGGCAAAGGTTAGGGTTAGGGTTGGTGAGAATGGTAGACACAACATAATGTCTATAGCCCACCAACCTTAACCCTAAGGCTATTTCCGAGATTTCCCCTCATTTAATGAGGGATATGATGGTAAAAGTGAAAAGCTCTCGGAAAACCCTAGTTTTGAGCAAAACTAGCGTATCCGGCATGTCAGGCCGGATACACAAGTACCTTAATGTATCCGGCATTGTCCACCGGATACAAAGAAGGACACTTGTATCCGGCCTGAGTTGCCGGATACAAGGAAAAAAGCCTTTTTTTCGAATTTTAACACAGGCAATACTTATTTACATGTAATATCGTTTAAGTAAATGTCCTCGTATTTTTTAATCTCCATTTACTTAAGATATTACATGTAAATAAGCAAACACCCCCCCCCCCCCATTTGAATCCATTAAAAATAGTTCCAGACCCAAATTCCAAGTGAATAAAAAGTCAACTTTCCAGTTCTAGGCAAAATTCCGATTTTTCAGGTCTGGAAAAAAGGTTCAATATGTTAAAACCAAGGTATTCGCCAAGATTTAAAATCTCAAAAAATTCTTTTATGCAATAACATGGCTAAAAACCTGATTACCGGGAAAAATTATCTTGAAATCTGGCTTTAAAAAATATTTCATTTTCTGGGGTCAAAAGTCAACAAAATTCAACCGGAAAAAGTTTGACTTTGCACAAAAGATTGAATTCGGGCCTTTTCCTTTACGGTTTTGGATTCAAATAGGTTAAGTATCTCAAACCCAATGCAAAGAATTGAAAATTCCAATAATATTTCTCTCCTTCAAGATTTATCAAAAATCGTGCAATTTTGGGGTGTCTACACTAGCAGAGGGAAAAAGGTGGGAAACATCAAAACGAATCAATCAGGAAAATGTATTCGGTTCTCGCCGAGCTTGGGCACACAACGGAGTAAGAAAAAATTCTCAGATTATGCTTCTCGTTGCTCAGACTCATTCCACGATGTCAAAGATGATTCCATTAGGTATTAAAAGGACCATAAATGAAAATAAAATAGTGGACATGGAAAGTATGAATAGCTGTTGAACGAAGAGGATTAAACACATTTTTGTGGTGTGTATTGCTGCTCATACAACCGAACACAGAATTTGCAACCATGATTTGATATGTTTCTCTACGTGTGGTAGCGTACTACTTTCCATTGCAAACAGTTAAATACAACCTGTGATGGGAGAGGTTTAAGGAAAATATTTGGTGAAGATCTTCCGACTGAATAGTTTGGGTTTCATGTTCGGTTGAACACAAAGAGATGATCCTTTATCTCCCAAAAAAAAACGACAATGTTTGCATAGCATGGTCATTAAAACCTCATGGGGATTAATTTCCATATTTTTTAGGAATTTTTTATGTATCTAAGACAAACCCACCAACATGTGCTCAAAATATGGCTCGTTGAAGTTTGGGGTAGCTTTTTTTTTGTAAATTAGAAAAGATTTATGATATTTTAGATATTTTCAAAAGTTTAGTGCATAAATGAATTTCACTTTCTTTTCTTTTTAAGGTTTCATGTCAAAATCCCCCTTGTCTCTATTTTTCATCCCATCTCCTCATTTTTAATGCTTTGTGAATGCATTTTTTTATATTGTTACTAAAATTGAGTGCTCCCCCAGCTCAAATCAGTAATTTCTGGGAAATTCACCTGTAAAATGACCATTTTACCCTTGGAAGAAAATTGGGTCTTTTGATGGGCCCGAATCAAATTAGAACTTAATGGGGGCTTTCCAATAAGCCCAATGATCAAATAAGCACCGGTTCGGCCCACTTTTAAGGAAACCCACATACAAGCTAATTGAGTCAACTCGCCTAAATTCCGACTCATGGGAACCCGCTATCTAACGGGGTAACTCAAGGTGTGTACGGACTTCCCTCGGTTACAACCAAACCACTTATCCAAAGTCTCTGGGCAGACCATGCACATAAATTTAAATCAAAAATTGGGTGACTGTTCACACCCTCAACAATGAACAGTGGCGACTCCCCAAAACCAACAAAAAAAACCCACAGAAAGCCGGGGATGACATGGTGCGCCCCCACGTGTGCACAACTTGGCGACTCCGCTAGGGATTGGTTCAACCCAATTGGAGTTTAGATTGAGTTGACTCATTAGGATGCACATGTGCACACATTCACATGCACCTACACTCTTACATGTGCACACACACACATACACTTACATATGTGCACACACGTGCATACTTGTACCCTTGTGCACACACGCACACACTTGTACACATGTGCACACACGCATATGCACTTATACATGTGCACACGCGCACATACTTGTACACGTATGCACACACGCACACACTTTTCAGCCTACCCTCTTAAAATCAAATGTATCCTTTCTTTGGATTCCCAAAAATCCTAAGATCGAACTCTTTTGCAGTTTTTCCAAGCTCCATATAATTTTGCCATCGTTGCCAAGTTGTAAGCATTTCTTCAATCAGACAACAGAGATTCTTCAGAACAGATGAAAGAAAAGACTGATTTGGACTTGGATGTGCTTCCTTACACAAGTATTTCTAGAAGTCGTGCCTCCACTGGCACCAACCCTTTTAGGGCTGCACACACATTTAATTCTCTTGTGTGTTTTGTTTGACATAATGTCTAAGGACGGTAAGATGCTAAACATTTGCTTTCACCTGCATAAGCCTGTTTGCACATCAGAGTGCACGTACTTAGAAATAAAGCACCACTTACACTGGCACATTTGGTTAAACTGCTCTGAAAAAGTGCACAAAAAGGATTTTTTCGAAGTCAAACCGCCCCCGGGTGTACATCAAAGCTTCCTTAGGGCATACATCAAGTCACCTTTGAGCGTACATCAAACTGCCTTTTGAGGTGCACATCAAAATGGATTTTCAAAACACAAATCAAAGTAGCCTCTAGGCCTACATCAAATCGTCATTCATGACGTACAGTTGCAAATATCTCCCATGATTGATGATAAACCACTTTCCATGGTTATATCAAGCTGTCATTTATGAGAAACACCAAATTGCCCTATGTGGCATGCATTCTCTTTTGCAAGCAATGCCACTCATAGCATGATTATTGGAACTAAAGCTGATGGTTCCCCCAGTTCTGTTATTTCATGGCATCGATTTCAAAATTTGCTAGTCACAACAAAATTTTTGAATTTCGCCATCCACAGCGAGATTCCCAAAAGATTTCAAAAGTGTTTTAAACTTGTTCTTTCAAAATGCTCGCACCATCCACAGTGCGACCTTTAGTCTCCCAAGAACTGTTGTGCCATCCACGGCACAATCACAAAAAGCTTTGAAGTTCACTGTGCCATTCATGGCATAGCCACGAAACTTTCAAAAATCCATTGTGCCAATCACATCACAATCATAAAGCTTTCAAGCTCACCGTGTCATTCACGGCACGTCACCCAAAATCATTGTGCCACCCACGGCACAATCATTTCTAGAAAATTGTTGTGCCATCCACGGCACAATCACAAAAAAAAAACTTCTAAGATGTCGTGCCATTCACGACAAATCACCAAATTCTCAAAAATCACTGTGCCATTCACAGTACAACAAAAGATCTCTCCAAAATTCATTGTGCCACCCATGGAACTGCCAAAAGACTTCAAAACTCATTGTGCCATTCATGGCACTTCATCGGAGTCTTCGTAAGCCATTGTGCCATTCACGGTACGTTTCAAATATTGCAAACCCATTGTGCCACCCACGGCACATCACAAAGGATTTTCCAAAACCACTGTGCCATTCACGGCACAATCATTTCAAAACCCATCGCGCCATCCACGGCACATCTCAAGATCTACAAGCCCATTTTGCCAATCACGGCATGCCACCAAAACACTTATGATTCAAAGTGCCATCCATGGCACGTCAGCAAATTTCAAACCTCAATGTGCCATTCATGGCACAAGTACTAGTATTTCAAAAATCATTGTGTCATTCATGACACAATCAGAAAATTTTAAAATACACATTGCCATTCACAGCACCAGCACCATACATGGTCCAACCTTCTTTGCCATTCACGGCACCCGCATCACACGCAGTACACCCTCTTCCGCCATATACGGCACCCGCACTATTTGTAGTGCGAAACAATCTTTGCCAAACACGGCATCCACCCTTGGGCTACCCTTCCCATACACAGGATAGCACAGCTTTCAAGAATGCCAAACACGGCATCCACCCTTGGGCTACCCTTCCTATACACGGGATAGCACAGCTTTCAAGAAGGCCATATACGGAATCCATCCTTGGGTTACCCTTCCCATACACGGGATAGCACAGCTTTCAAGAAGGCCAAACATGGCATCCACCCTTGGGCTACCATTCCCATACACGGGATTGCACAGATTTCAAGAAGGCCAAACAGTCATTAACCCTTGGGCTACCTTTCCCACACAAGAGATAGCATAGCTTTCAAGAAGGCCATTCACGGCATCCACCCTTAGACTACCCTTCCCATACACGGGATAGCACAACTTTCAAGAAGGCCATATACGGTGTTTGCCATACACGGTTGCAGCACTATCCATAGTGCGAGGATTCTTTTTGCTATACATGGCGTTTGCCATACATAGCTGCAGCACTATCCATAGTGCGAGGATTCTTTTTGCCATACACGGCGTTTGCCATACATGGCTGCAGCACTATCCACAGTGCGAAGATTCTTTTTGCCATACACGGCGTTTGCCATACACGGCTGAAGCACTATCCACAATGCGAAGATTCTTTTTGCCATTCATGGCACCAGCACTATGCACAGCGTGAAATTCATTTTTGCTACAAACATCACTCACGCCAGCCACGGCACCCCTTCAATTTCTACCATACATGGCACCCTAAATCATGGCTGCCCTCACACAGGAGCAGACCACTTTCGGAAGAAACTAACATGTCTTTTGTTTTCTTTTTTCCTTTTTATTTTCCATTTTTCAAGTTGAAAGTGTTGTGGCCATAGCTCACCAAAGTCCATATCTGCTAAGATCCCGCATGAAGATGAATCTAGAGGAGCCACCTGTGCCTCAGCCACCAGCACCACAACAACCACCGCCACTTGGCAGAATTGAGGACGAGCCAGCAATCTTGCACTTAAACCAGCAAGTGGGGCAAATCACTGAGCTGCTCCAAAATCTCATAAGACAAATGCCACAGCTGGTGATCCCTTAGCCACGAGGAGAACCGCAAGCATTGCCGCAGGGATTGCAAGGGCTGCCACAAGCTCCGCCACTGGCTTATCTAATGCCTTCACCGGTCCTCCTTCCTCAAGTACCACCTCCTGTTGTTCCACAAGTCCAGCAACTGCAGCAAGTACCTCTTGACGAAACGCTGCATCTCCCACGTATTCTGGAGGTAAACCATGAAGAGAAAGAGGAATGGTATAGATATAGAGCTGAAGCAAGAGGCATCTCGCCTGAAGTGAGTGCTGTGATTAATGACCTCAGAGCAGAAGTGCAAGAACTGAAAAGGGGATCAGTGCCAAGAGAGATGATAGTCGATAATTTTTGCTTCTTCTTCGATATACAAATTCCAACGAAATTCAAGTGTCTTGACTTTGAGAAATTTGATGGAACCGGCTGCCCAATTGCACAGCTCCGATCATACTGTGGAGCCATGATGGGATACAACAGGGATGAGTAGTTAATGATACAGCTGTTCTAGAGGTCTTTGACAAGGCAAGCACACCGATGGTTTTCCACCCTGAACCCTGCACAAATCCGCACTTGGCTAGATCTGGCACACCTCTTCACTGAACAGTTTAGGTTTAACTCTAAGGTGGTGCCAACAAGAATGGAGCTGATGAGAATGAGAAAGAAGCCAGGTGAGGCAATTCGAGATTATGCAAAGAGGTGGCATGAACATGCAATGATGGTGCACCCACCACTAACGGAAGAAGAGATGGCCACTCTTTTCATCTCAACCCTGGGACAACCATACTACTCCCACATGATCGGCCAACAGGCAACAAGTTTCAATGCCCTGTCCAGATCGCTGACAGGTTTGAAGGTGGCATTAAGACCGGATTGATAGAGGCATGCATACCTGGGACAGTGTCGAGAAGGCCAATGAACGAAGTTAGGAAGCCAGAAAGCCAAAAGAAGTGGTGAGTGTTGAATCTGTACAGAGGCAACAATCGCTTCACCTACGAAGAGGGGCTCATCCAACTAGCATGTGGCCCACAAAGTTGGTGCCACTACAAGGGGGGCCAAGGGAAGATAGAAGAAGCAAGGTATTCACACCACTTCTCTACATGCCTGCCTAACTCCTCCCAACGCTGCTAAAGGGAAGCTACTTGAGGATGATTTCTCCTAACCCAAATGCGGTGTTGGATAGGAACTACAACCCCAAAGCAATCTGTGAATATCACATGAGGGCACCAAGGCATTCCACCAATCAATGTTGGGTCCTTCGGCATGCGATCCAAGATTTAATTGACTCCAAAAGATTTACTATGGATCCTCCTACCCCAACCACTACGCCGGCTACTGCCATCATTTAGAATCCTCTTCCAGATCATAAGGGGGCATCTTCTAGTGGGACAAGTTGAAATGAATCAGGTGAGGTTGCAAGGCACAACCTGCTCCCACAAATCCAAAATCTTCCTCGGATGCAGTTCTATGCCGAGTCCCCCATTTCCAGGCTAAGTTGAATTTTACTTGTTGTGTTAACCATCTCAGATAGGATCGGTCATTTTGTAAGCATTATGCATGCTTTTACCCTTATGGGGACTTTTTGTTTAAAAAAAAACTTTTGAAAAAAGAAAACAAAAAAGAAAAAGATGCAAGTGCTTGGTCAATGATGACATTACTCTGAGACCAATCCCTTTTTGGCATGACCATGATCATGGAAAGATACCAAGTTGCTCAAAGGTGTCTTCAACAGGATGCTACATACTGCTCACATGAGAACCTTGACTGAGCTGGAGGCAATCCCTTCCTGATCCAGACCTTGATTTTCTTCCCAAACCTATCCTTACATTGGGGTAGAGCAATCCATGAAAGAAAAAAAGAAGGAAAGGAGAAAAAAGAGAGAAAGTGCCTAAACCAGCTAAAGGCCAAGGCCGGCTTCGCATCATGTGTTTTTAAGAAAGGATGAGAGGCCATCCTTTTATGAATCCTGAATTTTAAGAACCGCTAGTCAAAACACCTTGGGCTTGATCACGTTAGTCTAATACCCATGTTGTCTTGCCATCCCACACTGGGGCAAAGCTAAAAGAGAAAATAAAAAGGATGAGTGGATTCCTAAATGAATTTGCATGGAACATTTCAACTAAGTTGTCACAATTGCTACAAAAGGATGGAAGGCCATCCTTGCTTTATTTGCCATATCTTCAAAGTCATACTTTTAGTCAAACCATTTGAGCCTAATTTTCTTCCTTCTAACCCATGGAGTCATGAGCCCTAAATATGATGATTGAAAGAAGGAAAAGACGTGAATGTGCAAAAGAAAGAGAGAGAGAGAGAGAGAGAGAGAGAGAGAGAGAGAGAGAGAGAGAGAGAGAGAGAGAGAGAGAGAGAGAGAAGAAGAAGAAGAAGAAGAAGAAGAAGAAAAAGAAAAGAAATCAGAAAGCACACTTGGGCACGCCAATCATAGCAAAAAGCCAAAGCCAGGAAAAAAGCAAAAAATGTTAGAGAAAAAAGCGAAGGTCACAAAAGGCCTCAAAAAGAAAATGGAAGAAAGTAAAAAAGCATTGGCAAAGCCCAGGCAGCAAAGAAAAAGGGTAGAACAAAGTAAAACCTAAAAATACTTTGAACCGTATTTCCTTTCTTTCATAAACCAAAAACCTCAACCTTCGTTTCGTCCCATCAGAAAGATCTTTTTGATTGCAGAGAATGCGACAATTGGATTCATGCAGATCAATGATGAAGGAATCTAAAAAGAAGAATGAACTTCGGCAAGACACAAAGTAAAACCTAAAAATGAAAAGGTAAGAACTTGAGTCTTATAACCCATCATTTTTCAGATTTAAAACTAAGCCGATGTTTCATCCTAATTTTAAGACCTCTCTAATCTACGGGACATGATGCATAAAAGTCGACCAAAAACCCTCAAGCTGGGGGAGGCCCTAACCCTAAGGGAAAAGAAAAGGGGAAAAACCTCAATTGCAAAATCTTGAAACCACCCCAAGGACTAGGTGAAAATGAGAGAAGTAAAAACTAGGGAAGGGAGAACCTCCTTGAGACATCCCTCATCTTTTAAGCCTTTGCAAAACTCTTGAGAGCCAATGACGGCACAAGTCAGGAATTTAATGGAAATGTGTGTCAAGCGCATTGTCCTGAAACACTGTGAGTTAACAAGGCAATTCACCATGGTCGCTGGTACTGTCTTTCTTTTAAATCACTTGTATAAAATTTTTGAAAAAGCTTTTGAAAAAAAAAAATATATGTCATTTTAGTCATGTGCACTTATACATTAAAACCAAGGTGCTTATATTTTGAATTTCAGATACCTCACCGTCTCATGCGAAATTTTGCAGGCCCGTGTGAGGATGTCAAGTAGCACCCCGAAATTGGAGAAAAGAAAAATGAGATGCCATATCGTATCCAAAAAAAAAAAGAAGTGGAGGAAAGATATGCGGCAATCCAAAGCACACGAAAAAAGGGGAGTTACGAAGAGCTCACTTATCTCCTGCAGATTCTTCCCCAAATAAAGAATGCATGAATCTCCAGTGGAGAGCTACCAAACAGTGGTTCGAAGCATAAAAAGTGAACTGGGAACTGAGTAGCCTCCCAAAGTCAGACAAAGAAAAGGATCCAAGCATATCCCGTGGGCTCATACATGACTCATCATCAAGCACAACGAAGCTCAAGCAAGCTCGAGGAAAAGAGAAGGCATATTTTGAAGAGATAGAAGGCCCTCATGTAATTTTTGTTTACCCACTTTTGTAATGTAGGCTAGGACTTGGTCTTGGAGCTCTTTGATGTGCAAAACAGCAGCAGTCCTTCAAAACCTTCCAAAAAAAAAAAAGAAAAAACAACAAAACAAAAGAAAAGCAAGAAAGACAAAAAAAAAATACAACAAACAAAAAAAAAGAAAAAAAACAACAAAAAAAAAAATTCAAAGAGAGCTTAGAAAGACCATTAGGGTAATCACAACCCTGGAAACACTTGGAAAAATCCAAATCTGACAAAAAGTAAGAAAGAACCAAAAATTACATCATCATTGAAATCTGAGAAATTGAATCAACTTGAAAACTCAAAACTAGTGTACCGACATTAAAGCAATGCACGGGCACCCCAAAACCTGAAAGATGTGCAAAGAGTCACTTCTTTCCAAAACCTGGAAATGGTGCAAAGCGCCACCTATTTCCAAAAACCAGAAACAGGAAAAGTACCATGCACGTAAAAAGCTCGCACTATGTGCTTTATCCTACAAACAAGAAATCAACTCAAAGCTCTCAGATGGATATGAGGAATGCAAAATTTGGGCTCCTTTTTACCTTTATCATTTGTCAACAAGTGACTCTGACAAAGGGGGGCAGCTGTAAGCACCCAAATTTTGCTTAAACCAAAAAGTGCTAAACACTAAACACAGCAAAACCCTAAGCAGGCTAAAACAAGGAACTAAAAATTTTTCATTTTGTCGGAAGCTGATTTGGCCGGTAACCTTTGCACCATTGAAAAGTAGGCTTTGATACGATTCCAACGCATCTAAATTTGCATGAATCAGAGTTCAAACAATAAAGTTATGGTCGAAACAGTTTGAAGGGTATTTTTGTAAATTTTTAAGATTTGGTTTGCCACTGGAAAAATTATAATGCAACATGTAAAAAGACAAAAAAAAAAGCATCGATTAATAAAAAGAAAAGAAATAAAATTAAAAAAGGAGGGGACAATTCACCCCCTCCTTAACAGTGATGGGAGAGAAAAGAGGTGACCCACGTCCACGTGGGTCGCGTCTCTCCTCTCCCATTCGTCTTCTCTCTTAAAGAGAGGGAGGATCTCAGGGTAGTACGCAGAGGGATAGGGAGAAAAATCGGGGGAAATCTGGAGAGAGTTGAAAAGAAAAACGGAAAGAAAGAATTGCAGAGGAAACCCACAGAGCTCACCGTAAGTGCGACACTGAGTTAGATAAGAGAGAGGGAGAAGAGAAAGAACCCATTGAGTTGAAGAGGAGGAAAACTAAAGTGCTGCCAGAAGGAGCTTCAGAAGCCAAGAAAAGTCTCGCAATACAAGGTACAAGCTCTAAACAACTTCATTTCCATGGTTTCCATCGGATGACTTGAATGCTGTAAATTTTTTTTTATACTTTGTTTATAGCACCTGTTTACATGCCATTAGTAAGGTTTAAATAAAAAAGACATCCATTGAAGCTTTAAAAAAAAAACCATTCTGTCGTTCCTCCTTTTCCCCTTTTGATGTTACATTTCCCTCAATTTAGAGGGTGTCCAGATCACTGTTCCTTCACAATGGATCTCACGCTAGCTAGCCATTGATGCCTCATGCGTGTGCGTGCAATTTTTGACTTAATCGATTGTCCGTAGAGATCTATTAAGATCAGATCCGAATAAGGAATACTGATGATCCACATCAAAATCGAAATCTGACAAATCTTCTACATCTTAATTTGAAATCGGTTTCAATTTGAAATCGAATGAGTATTGGATACCAGAATCCGATTTGATAATATTAGAATGAAATACTACAAATTCCCAATTTAGCGAACGTTGTATTAATTTAAATATTTTGTCAATAATATATGAAACCCTTCATAGTTTACAAACTAATTTATTCTATAACGGTGTTATTTTTTATGGGATACTTTGGTAATCAATGCTATTCACAAAAATAAATCATTTATATTGTTTAGGACTCTAACAATTGAAAAAGGGCTTCCTTCCTAAGTTTTTTTTAAAGCAATGTTAACCTTTCTTTTTAACTTGTAAAAATTTAATTATACTTTGTCATAATATCCCTTGTAAAAGGAAAACTTATCTTTAATTGGAAGGAGCGAAATTAAGTAAAGCAAAGATTTTTTTAATCAAATATTGTAAAGATCGAAGATAAAACAGAGAGTCTTAAACTAGAATTGTTAAACTGAATCAAGAAAAATACTTATGAATTTGGTCTTAAACAACAATTCGTATGGCCTTATTCAAAATCAGCTTTTTTTTGTCATTTCTTCTGTAGAATATTGCCAGCCATGGGTGAAACAAGGCTTTCCAAGTGATTATGCACCGCATAAATTTTTGGCATATCATGGATGAGAAGATCTCTAATTCTTTTACTCACAGGATCATATAAAGTAAGCCTTCTCTCACCATGCCTCAGTAAAACTTCACCAGTCCTCCGAAATCCCAGTGGTTTGAAGTAGGAGTAGAAGTAATGATTATCTCCACTCAATTCTGTCTCCCTTAGAGAAAACTGTTTAGTCCAAGAGTTCCCATCACCATATTTCTTCATCACCCATATCTCAAAACAATCTTTAATTTGAGACCATATACAAAGAAGCCCTCCCAATAAGGCTATCCTCAACCGTTTACACTCATCCATAAAATCAGGCAGCATTATCTCTCGGAATTTCTCATCCCTGAAGTCAAAGGAAACAATTAATCTGGTTCGATCGCGATTTGCTACCACCCAATGAAGAGCTCCATTGAGAAGTTCCACAGTAGAAGTGTAGAACTTGTACGGATAGCTCCCAAGTCTTTTCCATGAATTCTCTGTTAATGTACGCACAAAAACCCTAGTCCTAGATTCTTTATTTCCGTACCCAAAGTCCTCAATCCTGATCACCTTATATTCACCTGTAATGGGATCGTAACCAAAACCAAGATGGACGTACAGGAAGGTGGAGATGGTCACTTTATCGGAAAAATCATCACGCAATTTGATGTGATCTCTGGTAGCAGAGTTCCATACATAAATACTGACCCAGTCCCTGAAACAAATTAATCCATTACAACAACCTACTATTTCCAAACACCCAACAGGTTGATGACATGGGTGATTGAGCTCCATAGTAGAGGTTCCATCACGCGCTTCAAAGTCCACAGAGAAGAACTTGTAACCAGATGAAAGTATGATCTTGGGATTTTTCTTCATTGATCGTTGGAGGTGAATTTTAATGAAACGAGGATCGGTAACCAAATCCCGCATATATTTGGATACGCACCTGAACCGGCAGAGGGCATCGACTGGTAATCTTGAAAGGACGTGTTCTAGAATCTCGCTTGGAAGGTTCGGTAATGGCGTCCACTGCTCTAGCCTTCCTTTCTTCATCGTTGCAATCGTGAACCCTAACAGGAACGATTCGGAAAGAATATTAAATAGAAGAAGAAGTCTCGTGTCCCCCGTCTCCAATATCTAAACTATTCTATTATTGTTCTTTTAATCTATTCCATGTTATCTGTATTTATACCTAATAGAAAGAACACTCTGTCTTGCTTTCCTGCTTATTTTTAGGACATCTTTACCCCTTTGTCTCCGTCGCCGTCGGTTCAACACTTTAACCAACGTACATAATTTAGAGTCAGTCATCTAGTTTTTTATAATTGAAAATAAGATAAAGCTCTTTATATAGCAACAGCAATTGCCAAATTCTTCCCGCCTTAACAAAAGTAAATAATTTAGATTCAGTTATTTAATCTTTATAATTGAAAATAAGGTATATCTCTTTATAAAACGATAAAACTGGCCGCAATTCTTCCTTCAAATAATTTAGATTCAGTTATTTAATTTTTTTAATTGAAAATAAGGTATATATCTTTTATAAAACGACAACAATGGCCGAAATTCTTCCTTCTATCAGATTAAGTATATAATTATAGTGATAACTACAACTATTGAAGTTAATGCATAACACCGGATGTGTTATATTATGCATATTTACTTAAATACGCATTTAAGTAATTATAACATGACACTCATTTACATAATACTAATTATGCATAATATTATTTTAAGTGATAATGTAAAATTATAGTGAATTATAATTAATCAGAATTAATTTAATGTGTTAATTAAGTATATAATTATAGCGAATTATAATACAAGTAAATGCATGTTTTATAGTCATGAATTTAGAATGTGTATAATATGTTTAAGAATATCACTAAAGTAAATGCATTCACTTAAGTGAATAAGGTACCTTAAACTGGTAAATGCATTAAGGTACATTAAAATGAACTTACTTATTCACTTATTTGAAACTATAATTAATTTAACTAAGTAAAATGCATTTAATTAAGTATAAAATGCACTTAAAATTACAATATAATAATTATTTTTTATACATATAATAATTTTAAATAAGTGAAATATACTTTAAAAAGTAAATTAACATTTAAAGTATAATTTTAATTGCGGCATTTTTTAAAACAAGATGTTTAATAATCATTTACAAATTAAATGACTATGAAACTTGGTATTTATATGCAATTCTTCTCCAAAAGTTTGGATCCTACGTATTCATAACTATATATAAACCTCAATGATACGTTTTGTACTTCATTGTTTAAAAATGATATCTATGTTAGTTTGTATATAAGGACATCAAATTCTTTTAAATCTGAAATTGCACTTCCAAAAAATGTAGAATAACATGCATTTTTTTTCAATTATTATCATTTTACTCAAATTTCTCTAGATATATATAAATTATAAAATTCATATTAAAATGAATGCAGCTTTTATATCTATAATGTATACATGGCCCCAAAAAATGCAACCACTTCATCAGCTAAGTGGCATTATAAAAGTAAAAGAATTGGGTTTAAGTGATATTTCTTAGAAATAAATCCAAAGATGAGAAAATCACCACACTGTGTTGAAATCTAAGTGAATTGGTTTCATTAATTCACTAAATATGTAAGTCCATGTGCTGCTTACATTTTTGTTCATAATTATGTTGTCTCATTTACAACTTAATCATCCTAGTAACCACATAAAGTAATCACACTGTATTACAATTCGGAACATAAAAGGCCTAAATATCAACTTAACTTATAATAAATAAATGTTTCTTTTAAGAATGTAATTTGACATAAGAAGGTTTACATGATTTTACCAAACGTTAGTTGAGATTTGAATATGCTGACATTAACCAACTGGACACTGATGTAATTTTTGTAAAGAAATAAAATTCAGTATTAATTGATGTAATTATGCATAATATTATTTTAATTGAGTTTATATATTGTTTATGTGTAATATATGTTTATAAGAATGAGATTTGAACATTCAATGCAAGAAAATTTTAGGCCTTCATGTTCTAAATTGTAATACATTTCGATTGCTTTATGTGGTTACCAGGATGATTAAGTTGTAAATGAGATAGCATAACTATGAAAAAAAAAATCTAAGCATCACATGAACTTGCATATTCAGTTATTTAATGAAACCAATTCACTTAGATTTCAACACAATGTGGCGAGTTTCTTATCTGTGGATTTATTTCTAGAAGTATCACTTAAACCCGATTCTTTTCCTTTTATGATGCCACTTAGCAAATGAAATGATTGCATTATTTTTGGCCATGTATACATTATAAATGCAAAAATCGCATTCATTTTAATATGAATTTTATAATTTATGTATATTTGGAGAAATTTGACTAGAATGTTAATAATTGAGAAAACATGTTTGTTATTCTACAATATTTTGAATTGCAATTTCAGATTTAAAAGACTTTGATGTCTCATTTACAAACTAACATAGATATCATTTTTAAACGATGAAGTACAAAACTTATCATTGAGGTTTATAGTCATGAATACGTCGGATCCAAAACAATGAAGTACAAAACTTATCATTGAGGTTTATAATCATGAATACGTCAGATCCAAACTTTTGCGTCCCACATATATTATGCATTTACTTACATATTTAAACATATATTATGCATATTTACTTAAATATGCATTTAAGTAATTATAACATGACACTCATTTACATATATAAAATTAATTATGCATAATATTATTTTAAGTGATAATGTAAAATTATGGTGAATTATAATTAATTGAATCATTAATTTAAAATATTAATTAGGTGTTTAATTATAGAGAATTATAATACAACTAGCATGTTTCTTTTATTTTTAAAGCACATGCCTGACCCGTGCAAAGCACGGGCATCTTCAGTAGTATATTGAAGTAAACTACTTCGAGCTGACGTGGCAGCCTCAGATGTCCGAACCTCTAATCATTCCTCTCCCTCACTTTTCGAAAATTTTTATAAGAAAATCTTGGGAAAAAATGTTTAAAAGAAAATCTTCAGAAAATTTTTAATCCATGGGATGTGGGGGTATGTGAAATGTGGAGAAAATTTTGGGTTCTTTTATTAAAATATTTTAGGGATTTTACAAAGATGAAAATTGTTTTTCCTCCACATTTTAAGTTTTATTGTTTAGGGATTTTATCCTAAAACGGAAAGTGGAATCATCGGAGATAAGGAAAGTTGAGATCACACTACACATTTTGCTCCTCCTTGATGTTTTGTGATGCTTCCTGATGATTTTCTCTATCTCTATTTTTGCCATTCTAATCTTTTCTCCCATCGAAAGCCATAGAACTTCCAAATCGACCCTCTCCCCTTCCTTCCCTCTCTCTCTCTCTCCTTGCTATATTTCCCTTGCTCTCTTTCCCTTCGAAGAAATTTTCTTCTCTAGCTATGGCATAGTCTGTAAAACTTATCATTGGGAGAGCCCAAGTACGAGGTGTTGAGGTAGGGGTGTCAATGGGTACCCTATGAGGGTATACCTATTGGGTACCTGTTAGGTACCCGATATATAATTAGTCAGTAATCAATTTTTATTAATAACTAGTTGTTTTACTTGTGCTAAGTACAGGAACATATATATTTAAATACGTTATTTTTGAATAAATTAAAATAACCGCTACAATGAATAAATATAATAGTTGGACGTTGTGTTACAATGTGTAAGCACCGCAGTAATTTATTTATAGTCCAAGATTTTATATGGCAACAATTCCTTACGTCATTTAATCTTTTATTAGCAGGATTCAATATTTTGCTAGCTGTTTTTTGGCTGCCAGTCCTTTTTTTAGTGAAAATTATACAATTTTACTATGTAATACATTTTACTCCTTTTTTTTAGCGTTATTTTACTGTTAAAATAAATATTTGAAGTGGCACCTAAAGAGGGCCACTTTAAATAATATGTCTCACTACTATTGTTAAATAATAATAAAATAAATATTTAGATTAAGAAATATCTAAAAATTAACTATTCTTTTTCGTTTTCATTTTCAATAACTATTATTATAATTCTGAGACCTATTCGTCAATCACAACTAAAACACAAAGATCTTTTCCATTAAAAGGCATCGGCAATTGCAAATTAAGCAAATTTGTTCAAAAATAGAGAATTATATCTTTGATTATTAATTTAGTTAAAGATAGTTATGGGTTTCTAGGACTCTGAAAAGAAAATTGGGTCTTTTGATGGGCTTGGATCAAATTAGAACTTAATGGGGGCTTTCCAATAAGCCAAATGATCAAATAAGCACCGGTCCGGACCACTTTTAGGGAAACCCGCATACAAGCTAATTGAGTCAACTCGCCTAAATTCCGACTCATTGGAACCCGCTATCTAGCGGGGTAACTCAAGGTGTCTATGGACTTCCCTAGGTTACAACCAAACCACTTATCCAAAGTCTCTGGGTAGACCATGCACATAAATTTAAATCAAAAACTGGGTGACTGTTCACACCCTCAACAATGAACAGTGGCGATTCCCCAAAACCAACAAAAAAAACCCACGGAAAGCTGGGCACGACATGGTGCCCCCCCACATGCGCACACGTATAATGAAGTTATATTTTAAATTTAGTATCTTATTTAATTAAATTTTACAAATAATTAATTTATAATATCATTTGCTTATAAATTTTTAATTAAGATGGTTATAAATTAATAGGGAAAAGATAATTACTTATATATTGTAATGAAGTCTTATAATCATTATTGATAATTGTGTAACGCCCCGGATCCGTGTTGTTCATTAAAGATATAACACGTCTCACCGAGTGTTATGTATGGGCCCACATTTCATATACCAACTTAAAATAGTCATTTGGGTCTTATATATATCAGAGTGCGGAAATTTAAAGCAATTATAGAAGCGTGGGAATTAACCAATCATGAAAGTGCTCATCTCAATTAAATCTTATACCAACCAATTCTCAATCCAAAATACAAGTTTAACAGTTCAATTTTCATCAAAATTAACCTATAAGTCTAGGGGATGTAATAATCTTCCTCCCTATACAGATCTGTAGGCTCTACCCCGGTAGTTGGAACCTCACCACAAGTATCTGAAAACAAAACAAAATAAAACGTATAAGATACAAATATCCCGACAAGTAGCACATGCATGCTGAAAATAGTTTACATTATTTCTAGCACTTGCCACGATAAGAACAATAGCGAATAAACCGTAGTGATACAACCGGAATCTGAAATCAATACAATCTCGACAAATCATCGATCAAGTTCTAACACAGCATGATTCAACAAGTAATATCATGGCAATGTCATGTAATTTGCTTAAATTGAGTAATCAACATGCCAGAGCAACATTGGACTGAATATCTTTAACATCACATTTGAAGTGATGGATATCCCAGCAGCTTTCAATCTGCTCCTAGGGAGGCCGTGGATACACTCGGCTAGGACAATACCATCCACTCTTCACCAAATGGTGAAATATATAAGAGGACAAAGGGTGATAACTGTCCTAGCTGAGAATTTGATACCTCCCATAGTATCACCTGACGTACCCTTTATTAATGTTGATTTAACTGTCGACAAAATTGCATTCCACTCATTTCAGTTCGAAATAGTCAATTTCATACCTGGGGGGTGAGAAAAAAGAAGAGAACATGACTTCTACTGAGAGGATGGTAAAGAAAGTGATGAAAAAATATCACTTCCACCTAGGGAAAGGTCTGGGAATAAATTTGCAAGGAAGATTGGAGCCGATAAGGGCAAAGAAGCTGGTCCCTAAGGCAGGACTGGGAATGAAACCGGGAAAATGGAGAAGGCAGAAGTAGGCAAAATAAGGAAACACAGAAAGAAAATTCCCTCATTTAAGGGAAACTTTTCTGAAACCCACTTGCACAATCCAACTGTCTCCTCCTATAGATTAGTCCAAGCCTCCATACCGAAACATCAATCCCTTCTAGAAGTCATATGTTCCAACCCTACAGCTATACAACCCACCTTCTACATTTGAGACAATGGGAGGGCCTAGGCCACAGCCAGAACAGCAAATGGACTTCTCCGAAGATGCTGGGGCTTTCTTCACCATGACTGAAGGCGAAAAGACTGAACAAGACAAGGAGCTACCTTTCATTGATTGGGCAGCGGTGAAAATTCTAGATGAGGTCATATTTGGATTGGGCCCCGTGGCAGAAAAGGGTAGTACAACTCACCCGGTGACGATGGCATCGGATTCAGAGCTTGAGGAGCAGGCTTGCACCATTTTACCTGCTCAAGAAAAATTAGTTTTGAATAATTGGGAGGAAACTCCCTTCACCTTTGAAGCAGCATTTGATTGGCAAACAGACATGGCTTCCAAAAAAAAAAAACTCCATTAGTGGAATGCCATTTCCCTGAAGGTCTTAATGAGCCATTGTCTTCAGGGAAAGTTTTTTTAGAAGGCTCACAAAAAACCCAAAAAGATTTTTCTATTTTTCTAGAAAATTTAATTTTTTCAAAAAGGTCCAAACCATTTATGAACCATACAAGCAAACAGAGTTAGATCTAGGTGAATATGACTTCGACCTTGAGCTCGACTTTGACCTAATGGGGATCGAAGAAGAGATCGAGGTCGAAGAAGAAGACCCTCCAAAGGAAATTGAATATCAGTTGGAGTGTCATGAAAGGGGTGTGCAACCTAATATTGAGGAGACCATATCAATAAATCTAGGGACCGAAGATGACCCAAAAATAGTGAAAATTGGGGCATGCCTATCTGATGAGCAACGTGATGCAATTTCGTGATTCTTGGCCGATTATAAAGATGTATTTGCATGGTCATATCGGGATATGCCGGGATTGGATACTGACATGGTGGTGTACAGGCTACCAATTCTGCCAGGGTTTAAGCCAATTAAGCAAAAGCTGAGAAGATTGAAACCAGAATGGACACTGAAGGTCAAAGATGAAGTGGTCAAGCAATTTCAAGTGATATTTTTGGCAGTCTCCACATACCCCGAGTGGCTCGCAAATATAGTGCCAGTACTAAAGAAGGATGGGAAAGTCAGGATGTGTGTAACGCCCCAGAACCGTGTTACGTAATGGAACCGTAACTCATCCCCGAGGAGTTAGCTTTTCTATACAGGATCGCAATATCAGAGTAAGGAAAACATGAAATGGCAATCACATAATCAGAGTCAACTAAAATTTTCCCCAACTCACCTGAACCAAGCATAAACCCGCCTATATCGTCCTCTCTGAGATCTGAAAACAAAACAAAACAGTGAGATACAACTATCTTAGCAAGTAGCAATGCATGCACAAAAATACAGTTATAACATTTCTAAAAACATGCACAAGTTATAATCAATTAAGTTACGGTTAACCTCGGTTAATCCGACTAATCTCGGAAATACATCGTCAAGCACAAATTCGGAAAACATTATACATTGGGACTCGTGAATTTTGTCTATTTTGTGTGGCTAAGCACTAGTGTTCCAAACAATCCAGTCGAAATACTGCAACAGCTCAAGGAATCTAATTCATCGCCTTCATGGCGGAAATACTCGTGTGACCTCACCCTCATGGTGGAAAGGGAGTTGTTGCAGCACTTCCCTCATGGAAGGCCTCTCCATCATGGAGGAAATGCACTAAGGAACCCTAGACTTAATCCAAACAAAATGTACAAAGTTTACTTACAACTCGACTGTGGATCCACACTAAGTCTCACCCTAATACTTTGGCAAGTAGTTATCATTTATTGTGTAAATTTATCATAAAACCATGCTTTATATAAGAGAAGCCAATTTATAGTGAAAACTACCAATCTCAGTTTCAATTAAGCAATAAAGCCATCCAACAGTAGAAATTATATACAATGAAAACACTTACATTTTATCAAGATGGTAACCCATGAACATACAAGAAATCCATGACCAATTACAGTTCAGATCATAATAAGAGTTCAGCAAAAATCAGTGAATGGTTAGCTTAGTTCCATAATTCCCAAATGGTCAATCCTCTTAGATAAAAATTCAGTTTCTTCTATTACCTTTACTATTTAATATCAAAACCACTTATGCTCTAACCTTGTTGACAATACTGTTTTCTATCGATTACTATCAGTATTGGTAATCCCATCTAAACACAAGTTAAAATCTGCATTATCATTCTCTCATTAGCTAATCTTTTACGCAACAGAGTTCAGATTTGCTATCTTTCTCTAAATAGCTTTATATATAGTATTCCACAGATTCTATTGTCCAAACTGATTTTTAATAGACTTCTAACAGTTCTGGATTCCCTTATTTATCATTACATAACTCAGGTACAGCAACTAAACAGTTGACTTAAAAATAAGTCTTTAAAGAGTTATAAATATTTGCTGTAGACAATTTCACATGTATTTAGTATCATGAATTTTCCCCCAATAAATCTCTAATCCATATTAGTAGTTGATCTTCACTTGAATCTACAACTCCAGATGTTAATTTGATCTTTTATAAACTCATTTGAATAGGTTTAAGAAGCTGGAACCAAGGTTACTCACATATGTCAGAACAGCCGAAATATTTCTTCACAAATAAACATGGCGCTAATTTGCACCATCTGGCACTAACCTGGTGAGGTTGGCTCCAGGTCTATAACCCCTTAGCACTAGTCCAAATTGAGTTTGGTGCTAACCTATTTGATGTTGGCACCAGGTCCAAGCACTAGGTGGTAGTGTTATTTTGGGTCTGGTGCTAACCTCTTTGGGGTTGGCGCCAGGTCCATTAGGTTAGCACCAGGTTTGTTTTTCTCTTCAACTTGCGGCAAATGAATATTCTTCAATTCGGAATTAATCATTTTTATCTTAAGCATGTCTAACATTACTAACATCCTCTAAATAACATCTCCAAACCAACTTGAATCTAATCTAACCAAGAAATAATACACTCAGAAATCCGACACCCAAACGCGAACAGAAATTAGCATTTTCATTTAATCCAAATCTAAAATTCTAGTTGCTCACAAAAACACACGAAATAATGCTATTATAGAAGGTGCTACTTGCCTCTATGATGTTGAAGCCCTACTCCACAGAAATCACCCTCGATCAGGAATCTGGGTGTCTTCTGCTCCAACAGAATTGAACGATCAGTCTCTACTAGCACCGAAACTTTTCTTCTTCCTTTCTTCAAACTCAATCCCATTCACTTTGGATGCACCAAAACCCTTTTTCTTTTCAACTCCCAAATCTAACAGTTGCTGCTGTTTAGTCTCCGAAACTGAACAATCGTAACTGTTCCTAACGTTTGGATAGACAAAACAGTTTTACGTTACAAAACTCTTTATTTCCTTTTTGATCCTGTGTAGTGCTCCACCACCATAACACCTACACCAACAGCCCATCAACCCTTGGTAAATTACTCTATTCATCATCATATATATTTTATTATTATTCATTCATTTCCATCTCCTTAAACTTTTCTCATAATATAATATTATTTCATATTGAAGTTAATATATATAACACCACTTACTATTAGCTTCGATAATTAATAATTTCTGAAATCCCCAAAATACCCTTGCATGGCTTCCACCCTAACACAAGATCGCCCCCACTTTAATTATTTCTAATAATATATTCTAAGCAATATTTATTTATGATAAACTATATTCTTACTCAAAATATACATAAACCAACTTTCATGAAAATCCCATATTACCCTTGAATAGATTTCACCTGAAAATCCACCATATATACAAAATGAATTATTAATTATTCTTCAAAATGATTTACCAAAATTCGGGGTCTTACAATGTGTGTGGACTACAGAGATCTGAACAAGGCAAGCCCAAATGATGATTTTCCACTTCCACGACATTTTGGTCAATAATACTGCAGTACATAGCCTATTCTCATTCATGGATGGTTTCTCGGGATACAATCAGATTAAGATGGCTAAGGAAGATCAGGAGAAGACGGCTTTCATCACACCTTGGGGTACCTTCCACTATACCGTCATGCCATTTGGGCTCAAGAATGCCGGGGCAACCTATCAGCGGGCCATGACAGCACTATTCCATGACATGATCCATAAGGATATGGAGGTCTATGTGGATGATATAATTGCTAAATCATGCAAAAAAGAGGACCACTTGGTCAATTTGAAGAAGGTGTTTGACCAACTCAGGAAGTACAGTCTACGGCTTAACCCAGCTAAATGCGTCTTTGGGGCTACATCAGGGAAATTACTGGGGTTAATTGTAAGCAGAAAGGGAATTGAAATTGACTCGGCTAAAGCAAAAGCAATTATTGAAATGCCATCACCCAGAACGGAGAAGGAAATCAGGGGTTTTCTTGGAAGGATTCAATACATAAGCCAGTTAATAGCACAACTCACTGCTATCTGTGAACCAATTTTCAAGCATTTGAGAAAGAATAACCCGACGGTCTGGAATGATGATTGTCAACAAGCCTTTGATACAATAAAGGAGTATTTATTAAATCCACCTGTGCTAGTGCCACCAATTCCAGGAAGACCACTGATTTTGTACTTGTCGGTTTCGGAGACATCAATGGGGTGTGTTTTGGGGCAGCATGATGAGACAGGCAGAAAGGAGAGAGCGATTTATTATCTAAGTAAAAAGTTCACGGAATATGAAGCAAATTATTCCCCTTTGGAAAAGACTTGTTGTGTTTTAGTGTGGGCAACTCAGAGACTGAGACATTACTTCCTTAGTCACTCCAAATTATTGATATCCCGGATGGACCCTCTGAAATACGTATTTGAGAAACCGGCTCTAACTGGCAGAACGGTGAAGTGGCAGTTGTTGCTTTCCAAATTTGACCTCACGTATATCACTCAGAAGGCGATTAAAGGTCAAGTAATTGCCGATCACCTAGCTGCACATCCTTTTCCAGAATACCAACCTTTGAAAACCAACTTTCCTGATGAGGCAGTTTTGTTTACTGAAGAGGAGGAAAATGAAAGCTCTTGGCAGATGTTCTTCGATAGGGCCCCCAACATGAATGGAAATGGAATTTGGGCAGTATTGGTCAAACCAGATGGGTCACACATCCCAATCGCAGTGAAGTTGAGATTTCAATGTATAAACAATATTGCAGAATATGAAGCATGCATAATTGGGTTGCAAGCCGCCATAGACCATGAAGTGGAGGAACTTGACGTATACGAAGATTCGAGTCTTATCATCTTCCAAACAACTAGGGAATAGAAAATCAAGGATCACAAATTGATCCCCTATCACCAGTATTTGGAAGAAATAAGCACTAAATTTACTCGAATTTCCTTCTACTATATGCCAAGGGCCAAAAGGCCAAAAATCAATTTGCAGATGCTTTAGCAACATTAGCTTCAATGGTCAGCATGCCAGAAAGGATAGATATCAAACCACTAGAAATTGAAGTCAGAGATGAGCTTGCATATTGCCTTGTTCTAGAAGGAGCACCAGAAGAGGAAGTACTGTGGTTTCACGATATCAAAAATTTCTTGAATGATCGGAGTCTGCCAGAAAATGTCACTTCTACTGAAAAAAGGACAATACAAAGATTAGCCGGTCAGTTCCTACTATGTGGTGGACATCTATACAAGAGATCACACAATGATATTCTACTTAGATGTGTTGCCAAGGCCGAGTCAGAAAGATTGATTGAAATGGTACATGGAGGAGTTTGTGAACCCCACATGAACGAGCACATGCTTACAAAGAAGATCCTGCGATTGGGATACTATTGGTCAACGATGGAGCACGATTGTTGTGTACATGTCAAGAGGTGTCATCTGTGCCAGATATATGCAGATAACAAGCACGCACCACCAAGTGAGTTTCACAACATTACATCACCATGGCCCTTATCCATGTGGGGCATAGATGTCATTGGCATGATTTCTGATTTCTCCTAAGGCATCGAATGGGCACAGATTTATCTTGGTAGCAATCGACTATTTCACCAAGTGGGTAGAAGTGGCTTCATATGCAAATATCACAAGTAGCCATGTTCTTAAATTTTTGAAGCACAACATTATTTGTCGCTATGGTTTGCCAAATGCCATAGTATCAGACAATGCTTCGAATATTAAGAACAAGGATATGAAGAAGATGTGTGAACAATTCCAGATTACCCATCACAAGTTAGCTCTGTACAGACCAAAGATGAATGGGGCAGTAGAAGCAACAAATAAGAATATAAGAAAACCATTGAGAAGATGGTAGTGAGTTATAGAGATTGGCATGAAATACTACCGCTTGCTCTACATGCCTATAGGACCTCGATCCGGACTTCAACTGGGGCAACCCCGTACTCCCTAGTTTATGGAATGGAAGCAGTTTTACTCGTGGAAGTTGAAATCCCATCACTAAGAGTGCTAATGGAAGCAGAATTGGAAGAAGCTGAATGGATACAGTCAAGACATGAGCAACTCAATCTGATAGAGGAAAAGCGCTTGAAGGCCCTTTGTCATGGCCAATTATATCAGAAGAGAATGGCCAGTGCCTACAATAAGAAGGTGAAGCCCAGAACTTTCCAAGAAGGGAATTTGGTTTTAAAGAAAATTTTACCATTTTTGGAAGACCCTCGTGGTAAGTTCAAGCTAAATTGGGAAGAGCCTTATGTTGTCAAGAAGGTCCTGTCAGGGGGTGCACTCATCTTAACAGAAATGGATGGACACGATTTTCCTGAGCCAATAACTCTGATACAGTAAAAAGTTATTTTCCTTGACTGAATATAACTAGGAAATGATCCAAGGCTATCTTTCTTTATTTCCCTCAAATTTTTAATCCCTAGTCTAGCCAAGTTGAGCTGGTTCGTTTCTTTGATAAACCTAAACTGGACTTACAGTCTCAAATTGGGGCAAAGCAAATTGGGGCTAAAATAGAAAAAAAAAAGAAGAAAGAAAAGCAAAAGATGGTGGCAAATGAAAGCCAAGTGCAAAAAGGAAAGAAAAGAATACACTTTGGGGAATGGGGTCAAATTCATCATGACTGTAAGTCCGGTTGACCTATTTTCACATTTGGAAAATTTTGAGCCTTTCATACCTTTTCTTTCATAAACCAAGCCTAGCCTTTGTTTCGTCCTATTCTTAAGCCCTCGGTGATTTTAGTATATTCATTCAAATTTCAGAGGAAGATAGGTGATGATGGAATGCAGAAGCTGGCCCTAGTGAAAACCGTAACTAGCGCTAGGGGCAATATTGGTAAGAAAAAATAGAAATCAAAGGTTGAGTTGATCATGTGGTCCAAGCTTGAAGGAAAAACAGTATGAGCACGAAAGATGGAACATATTGGGAATAATAGGGTCAATTTTTGAAGAAAAGGCATTTGGGGATGACTCTAAAGGTCCTAGGATAGACAAATCTAATCCCTCCTTATTGCTTGAATTACCCCTTTCATTATTCAACTTGATTTCAATTCCTTTAATTGTGTGTGATTAAGTGTTTTGGACCAAAATTCAAAAAAATAATAAAATACAAAAAAGCAAAAAAAATTATATTCTGGCCAGTGATGAGAAATCAAATACTTTTCATTTAAACCTTTGTTTTTACAAGCATCTGAGAATTCTAAGGCCAATAGTATAAAATCTACTTTTGAATTAAATTCTTTGTCTTTCCACTATTGGAGTTTACTTTTGAACAAAAGTAAAAGAGAAAAAAATGCAAAAAAAGGAGCTAGTCCCTATCCCCTAGCTGTGCCTCAAGCTCTCGAATCCGAGCTGCCTGAGCTGCAATAATCCCAGAAGCGCCCTTTACATTCGGATCCCTCAAGAAGGAAATGACCTCATCTAAAAGTGTCTGCCTGATCCTCATGCCTCTAAGGTCAGCTAAAGCATCCTAGTACTTCTGCCGTATCACTCGGACTTGGAAGCGGTGAGCCTGCCTTTGCTCCTCAAGTTTCTGTTCCACGGCAACACGGCGGGATACCTGCTCTGCAAGTTGCCTCTCCAGATCAATACCCCATATCCTAAGTTCTTGGGACTCTCGTACCCAAATTTTTTGAAGCCGCTGGTGGGATGCTCTCTTAGAAATCAATATATCCTCATAAGTAGGCGCAAGAATAGCAAGAGGATCCTCTGGTACAAGGGCACAATTCTGGACCTACTCTCTGATCCAGAAAAGATAATCCTTCACATGGGCTTCAGAGAAGACAGGGCCCCGCATAAAACGAGCATAGGACCATTCCTTCATCAACCGGGCATTCAGCCCCATGGTGGCTGGTGTAAGTGGCCCAAGGAAGTCCTCGTATCCATTTGGGATCATAATCCCCTGAGTTGCTCCAAACTGCCGAAGAACCCACAAAGGAAGATAGAGGATAGCGGACCTCAAGCCTGCTAGGACCATGAAGTTCCTGTCTCTAAAGCTGATCACTGTCTCTGCATTGGGCTGATAAAAGCCAGGCCACCTCACTTGATCATCCTGGAGAGTACCCAAGAAAATAAACCAGCCTTGCTTGCCTCCTTGAATGTCAAGACCCCCTCGGTTGCTCATCAAGATAAGAATTTCCATTCTTGGAGGGAAGCGTCTATCAATCATCTCAATTTAACTCAGGTGGTCAAGTAACCAAAGTTGCAGAAAGGGGGAAATATTTCAATGTATTGTAGAAGGAAAAAAAAAGAAGAAAGAAAAAAGAAAAAAGAGAAAAAAAGGATTTTACCTATAAGATAATGGCACATGCCAAGAAGTGTTTCTTTTTCCTGTGGTAGCAGTCACTCAATGCTTGATACATACCTGCCAAGATCATAGAGGCCAATCTTTCGCGCTCCCTAATCTGGCAGATGACTGAGATAAGGGCCAAGTCAACCTCATCATCATCCCGTGGAAAAAGTAACTGGTTAACCACTATCAGGGTCAAGGCATTAAACCAGGCCTCTTTGTTTTCCCCCCTCAAGAGCTTTTCAGTCAAAAAAGGCTTAGACAAGGTCAAAAGTGCGTCGGAGTCCCCTAAATCCTTCTTCCCCATACCCAGAAAGGTGGAAGCCTCCTTCTTGTAGCTAGGCTTAAGGGGTGGATTCACCACTTTCTCTTCAAACCTCAAGCTAAGAATCGTTTCAACCTCCTCAATGGTTGGGGTCATCCCTGTATCACCTGTATACATGTTATAATTGCAAAAAAATGAAAAGAAAGAAGAACAAGACAATGAATGAAAAGTTTTTTATATATATGAATTTCATTTGTACAAGGATGATGTAAATATACAAGAGATACTAATCTACTGCTCCTCCGCAGGACCATCCCCGCGTCCTCTACCACGTGCTCCTCTGCGGCCTCTACCCTGAGATCGTCGGTGCCCAAAAACATGGGTAATGATACGGTCGGCAGTGCAACAAAGCATCTGGCCCAAAGCAGATTGAATCCGGTATGTGTAGTTGTACGCCGAGTTGTTAGGGAATGGGCCCGTAGGAATAGAGTCTGATGAGGAAGCCTCAGGCTTAGCAGGAGCAGGCTCAGCCGGAGGGATAGCTGCCTCAAACTCAACTGGATCCTTAGTCAAGGCAATATCAACTCCCGCAGCTCTAGAAGTCTCGATAGCAGTAGCAAGAGGATCAGGGACAGGGACAACTATTTCAATAGAGATGAAGTTAGAAATTGAAATAATCAACCAAAGAGGCAAAGCTAAAGCAAGCTTACCAGGGATATCTGCAGTAGGAACCATGGAATCAGGAATAATCATGGAAGGAGATGCACTGGCAAGATCGGCAGTGGAAGTAGGAGCAGGAGATGCATCTGGGAGGTCAGGAACAGCGGCTGGGGCATCCTCGGGATCAGCAGCCCAAACGGGAGACAAGCCAGAAACAGGAGGAACTGGCTCAACTGAGAGGTCATCTACATGATCTGGGGCCGGGTCCCGGGAAGGATCCTACAAAAGTCAAACAATTCATATCAGAACAGCAGAAAAACATAGAAATAAAAGAAATAGAGTTGCAAAGAGCTATATACCTGTCGGGTCCCGAGCTCAGCCTCCAAATCTGAGATCCTGCGGTCCCTCGCTAGGATAAAAGTCTCCAGCTCTCTGATCCAGGCATCTCTCTGATCCAGGCATCTCTCTGAGCCGCGGTCGCGTCGTGCTCAGTAATCAAGTCATTGACAGCTGCTCGCTGACTCTGAAATCGGACCCGCAGGGCATTCAACTCTTCTTCCTATCAACAAGAACGGGATTAGAATCATAAATGCTGAATTGAAGGAAATGAGATGGGAGAAGGCAAGTCATAAACTTATAGTTTCATCGTCGACCCGAATAAAGATCCCACCGATCTCTGTCACTCCAGCGCGAATGGGCCGATCCATCAGACATCCGATGGATACTCTGCGGAACCACTCGTCATAATCTCCGGCTACTATGAGCCCCTCTGCATCCTCCCACTGGTCAAACTGGCCAACATCGAAGTCAGGCATGAGAGTAGTAGGACCAACAGGAGGAGGAGGAACTGGAATACGGGGTACGCCTGTGTGCTGATAATACAGGCGCTCTCGTAGATACATAACTCTACCAAGCCTCCTAAGGAAGCACTGGTAGGGCTGGCAACGGAAGTTTCGATCGAAAGCGTCATGTACTATAAGCTCATGAGCAACCCCGTCATCCACATCCTCAAAGCGTGCCAACAGGAGCTGCAAAGAAGAAGAAGAATGTCAATAAACAAGGCATGAAGGAAAAGAGCAAGAAACAAAAGGTGAAGAATTTTACATCAGATCGACGCGCATGATCCAAATGAACCCGAGCAGTACGGGGCTGACTCTTGTCTGTATCTCTATCCAGCACGGACCACCATATGGCAACGGGGAACTCTGCGGCACCAGGCACGGGGGATGGACGGAAATAAGTCATGTAGGTATACATAAATACCTAGCAAAAGAGTAATCGGTTAAGGATGAAGAAGAAAAAATTTTGGAATGAAGCGAATGCATTCAGTACCTGCAAGATCTACCAGAAAAATCGACAACTAACGCCGTCACCCCTCGGAGCGGCCAAACCTTGAACCACTCGGCATAATCCAGCCAGGATGGTCCCGTATATGAGCTGATCCCACGCCAACTGCCTAGTTTGGTGAAAGTCTCTCAGGACGTCAAAGAAGAGAGGACTAACACCAGTCGTGCCCTCCTGGAAGAAATAACTCCCAAGCATCAACAAGAAAATATGCCGGAAAATAGGTGCAAAATCCTCGGCCTCCGTGGCAATGGTCACATGCCTCTCCTCAAAGTGATCAACAAAGCTAATATGCAACCAAATGATCGAGAGTCTGCCACTCCTCCTGTCCCACGCGTCATCAGGTAGGACTGCATATCCCAGAAGAGAGCTGATGTCTGCCGTAGAAGGCGGATCCATCACAATAGTCTGCCCCACCAATGGGATGCCAGTAATCATAACAAAGTCGGAAGGACGGATCCCAAGCTCAACGTCCGGCAAATGGAAAAACTGCATCTCAAGGAAGTATCACTCTATCATGGCGAAGACGAGAGGGCGGTTAGCTCGGAACGATGAGATGTGAAGGAAGTGGTCGAAGTGGCACCGACTGAACTCCCGTCTGAGTGCAGGAGAAAGATCCCTAACCAGCTCGCTAAACCTCCCACAACTACCTTGAAGATGAGAGGGAGGATACGAAAGAGGAATATCAGCCCTGATGCACATAGAGGGGTGGCGATCCAAGCTACTAAGGAACTCTGTGTCATGAACAGATGCTCTCAACTCCTCTGATAAATCTAAATGGAAGTCTGAAGCCATATCCTCCTGACCTGATGCTCCAACTCGGCCTCGGCCCCTCTTTCCAACCCTACCACAGGCTCTCTCTCGGCCCCTACCTCGGCCTCTACCCTGACCTCAAGCAGGAGCCACAACAGGCTAAAAGTCAAAAGCAAAAAGTGTGAAGGTTTGTTTAAGGGGAAAGAAGAGGAAGGGAAAGAAGACAGGACAAGTGGCCTACCTCGGCAGAACCCTCTCCAGAGCTCTCTCTGGAATCATCTAATGGCTCGGATAAGGTGGCACTAGGATCGGACTTGATCCTAGCTCGAGACGAAGAGGGCTGATCTGCTGGATCAACCTCCTCTCGGACACGAGAACGACCTCTAGCCATCTATAGGCAACAGGGAAGTATTTTAAGTTTCTATAAATTACAATTTGGCGTTCAATGGTTTATCAGAAATTTTGATTATAAAGCATCTCTTTCCTAATCCTGAAGATCTCTACAAAGCTAAATCATTCCTAATGTGTTGTGATTTCAGGGTGTACTTAAGGAGGCAGAACAAATATGTAACAACAAAAGCAAAGTGAATATTGCATAAAGAGGTCCTAGTTGCTCGGAGATCGAAACAAGAATTGCATGTAAACCATCTCAAAGAGTTCTAAGATGCAAATCAAATTAAACATAGAAATTAATGAGGATGCATCAGAAGGCAAGTTTTCTTCGGCAATCATCAAAATGCAGCAGTAAGAAAGCAAACAAGGATTGTTTGAAAATATGCCAAAGGGTATAAAATTACATGGTTAGGTGAAAAGAAATTCAAGAGTGAAAGGATAAGAGGTTACCTGAAATTGGGAATAAACGTGGGTAAGGAGGATAATCACCAAGAATAGATAAGACACTCACTGTCAATTTCGGCAGGAATAGTGGAGAGATGGGCGACTGATGGCAAGCTTGAAATCAGATTGGCGAGGAACAGGGAGTGTCGCCTAGGTAGCCGGAACACAAATAAAGTATCACCGGAGGTCGGCAACGACGGCATCGAGCGGTTGAATCACCGAAAGTCAGAGAAAGAAAAGGGTTTGAGGAGAGCTGAACTAGGGCTTAGCAATGAACTTCGATCGTCTAAAGTTGTCGGAGTTAGAAGAGAATCGCCGGAGTCTATGGAAGGCGCTGGAGCCAAGACAAGTCGCCGGAGAAGAGGAAATCGAGTGTCGCAGTCGGAGAAAAAAATGTCTGTGTCCGATCAAAGCATTTGGAGAAGAAAGAAACAAAGTGCAAGACGTGGTCGCGCACGAAAATAATAAAGGCATGTGTATCCGACAACTTGTGTCGGATACAAATAAAAAGTTGCATATCCGATCATCTATGTCGGATACAAAAAAAAAAAGAAAAGAGAAAAGAGAAAAGAAGGAAAGAAAAAAAAAGAAAAAAAGAAAAGAGAAAAGAAAAAAAAGGGAAAGAGAAAAGAAAAAGGAAAAAAAACAAAATGAAAGAAAAAGAAAAAGAAAAAAATGGAAATATTAATTCAGTTTTTAACATAGTTTGCTGCAAAATCAAATTTTTTTCAAAAAATCTTATTTTGGTCTTAAAATCCACTTCATAGACACGAGAACTTAGTGGAATTTAAGACAACTTGGAGAAATGCCCCCTTAAAGTTAGGGCTTTTTGGCAAATCTTCACCCAAAATTATTTTGCAAAATTAAATTGAACCAAGCAAATCATGGTTAAGGAAGCGCAATTTGGGTTTGTCTAATCTTTGTTATTCATTGCTTTACAATTCCTGCAAAGAGGGACAGTTGTAGACACCCCAAATTGCACTGTGAAAATGATGAATAATTGGCCAAAATCATTAAAAACAGTTTGTTTTTTTTGTAGCCGACACAGAAATTCGGATAAAAATGTTCTTCTTTGTATCCGACAGAACTCATCGGATTCAAATATATTTTAGTGTATCTGATGGATTGTGTCGAATACAAAGATCATTACTTGTATCCGACCTGAGTTGTCGGATACAAGTGTTTTGCTACAAAATTTGAAAATTCCGAAAGTTTTCACTTTTTACTGTCTTATCCCTGTCTAAGAGGTGAGAATTCTCGGAAATAGCCTTAGGGTTTAAGTTGGTGGATTCTAGACATAATCTTATGTCTACCATTAGGGTTTCCCCTTGCCCTAGCCTTTGCCTATAAATAAGAGGCTTCTCCTCAAGCAAATGGCCAGAAGATTGGAGATTAAAGAGCTCCAAGTGAAGAAGGGACCTGCTGCCGCATTGCTCCCAGAAATCCAGGTAAGCCTGGAACCCTTTTACTTTTCTGTTTTTAAATTCTAGGGATAGTTTCTTCTTCTTCCTTTCTTTAGAGTAAGGTCTGAGTGTGATTGAAACCCTGTTCCCATCTCAAAGTACCTCAAGACTATCTCTAGCCGTAAAACGTGAAGAGAAAGCTAGGGGAAATGAGAATGGGAATGGAACCTTAGTTCTAGAACCCCCATTTGAATGTTATATGTTATGCATATGCGTGTTGATAATCTTGTGAAGTTTGCTTTCATTTTCTGGAGAGAATACCAAGGTCCATCCTCTTTATAGCATTGGATCTCCATTCCCTCCTAAAACATGATTTTTTACACATGCATACATATCACTTGTTTTGTTGAAATAGGCTTGTATTTTGGATCTATCGTGTTCATTATGATATATCTGAGATAAATGGCCTTAAATCAATCTTTTGATAATCCTTGAATGGATTTCAAACAATCCTACCCTTGAGAGGAGGTTTTCATAACCTAATCTCTCAAGTTGGATTTTTTATCTCAATACGGGTACCTCCGATTCATATTCTTCAATCCATAGGTTTCATGAATTGGATCTTTACCCTAGAAGTTTCTTGAGTGTTTTCCCACTGATTTAATGGATTTCAAGTAATTCCCCTTTGAGAGGAGGCTTTCATAACCTAATCTCTCAAATCGGGATTTTTGTCTTAATACGAGCATATTCGGTTCATCTTCTCCAATCAATGAGATTGATGAACTAATTCCTTACCCTAAATCGTTCTTGAACATTTCTTAATGATTTTCAAAAGAATACAAGCAAGTTCATTTTGCAAGAGAGAAGACTTTATGGTCAAGTCTCTCTGTTTTGGGCATTTTGCCCTATTTTTGGTGTTTTGGCACTTCTTCTCTAATCAATGAGATTTTTGAACCAAATTCGTGCCCTACATCTTTTTAGGGGTTTTTCCATTTCTTTCAAATGATTTTGGTTCGGATTGCACAGATTGCACACACTTTCTCACTATTTTGGAGTTGATTTTATCTAAACTTTTCAAATCAGAACAGCACCTGTACCTTGTCTTAAAACACTCATAACTTCGTCCTCTAGGACAGTTTAGGCTAGATTGCTGAACCTGTCACTTTGACAGAGCACCCTTTGCTCATTTTAAGTCCGATTTAAGTGATTTTGATTTCTATGTTTTCCTTTGTAAGTCTACTTTCAAATCCAATTGGTTTCAAGACTTTTTGATTTCATTTGTATCTTGTGTGTTTGATTGACTCAGAACTGCTCAATAGCAGAATTCTGGGTTAATCTGTGATCCTCTAGGCATGTTCGGAGGTCACACAAGTCACATTCGAATGGAGTTTTGTGTGAGGCCTATTTCATATGAAAGATGGCACTTCATACTTCATTCATGCAAGTTTTCAAAGATTTATATGTTGCCAATCTCTACAAATAGGTTTTCAAAGTTGCCACTCGTCATTTTTATCAATTCATAACAACGGATTTCAAACAAGTATATCTCTTATGTTTTTAATTGGATTTACTTGGAAATTTTTCTGAGACTTCTAATTACCATAATCTTTCAAATGGCATAGACCTCGTTCAATTTGAATTTGATTTGAATGGTTGATGATCGGATGGCTCCATCTTTGTTAAATTTTCTGGATTTGTTCTAACTTGCTTGTATTCAAGTTTCAATTTGATTTTCATTAATTGGGAATGTCCTAGAAGTGATAAATCCATAGAGAGTGTCCAGATTTTATTGGGCTACTCATATGAAAGAGTCATACATATGTTTAGTCCTTCTTCAAGCCCTTTTAATTCTTTTAATTAGCAAGCATTTATTTGAACATGAACAATATTTGGCAACCACCTTGTGTGGATGAGTAGGGGTGTCTAACACCTTCCCCTATTCATAATCTAATCCCCTTACCCATCTCTGATTTATTTATTTTTTATTGTATTATTATTTTACTTTAATTTTTGCCTTTGGATTGAATTTTTATTGTTTTGTTGTCCATTCACCCCTAAAAATAATGGTGGTGACTCCTCCCTTTTTCTTGAGCCCATGTGATGATAGGGAATCACTTCAGTTGATTTTTCATGTCTCACACTACTCAGGGTTTCAGGCTGCTCTACACCAATTATAGCAACACTCATGGCTATGTCATTACACCAATGAAACAAAAACATCACATTACTAAGATTAACATGAATCCAAGACAAGCTAGACCAGCATGTGCGCGTGTCGGAAACGTGGCACGGGAAAATTTCAGAGTCACCACCGCTCGATGGGGTGCAGGCGGACACCTGGGTGCCTAATCTTGTCTATTGGTCTAGTCTACAGCTGGAGATTCTTAGTAGGGTCTCGATTGTGGTCCGGGGAAGTCCAAAGACACCCTGGTCCACCCCGTCGGGTGACTGGTCCCGTGGGTTCCCTGGTTTGAGTCAACTCACTTTGGTCTCACCCGGTTCCTAATCCGATATGCAACTTGGTTAAGTCTGGCGGGACCACCTGAGTGGTGTGGGTCCCTTTAATTGGTTTTATCTTGCTTAATTTAGGTGATCTGAGTCTGACTGGGTGGGCCCCGTTGGAAGGCCCACGATGTCCCTAGTGGGCTTAGTTAATCCCACAAATCCCTTGGTGGGCCTCAGTCTAGCTTGAGAGGCTCTTTGGGTTCAGTTTTAGTGAATTGATTTTACCTTAGGTTTTAATTTGAAGATTTAAGTGGCTTTCATGTGAAGGTGGGTTGGCCTCGGTTTGCGGGCCCTTAGGTGGGCTCCCATGATGGCTGCCAAAAATGTTTTAATTTATCTTTATTTGTCTTTGCAAAAGTGCACTGGACATTGGGCTTGAGGCCCGCGATCCAGTTTTGGGCTTGAAAGCCCATCTCTTTGAAGTCTAGGGTTTGCACCTTAACTTGGTGGCATAGTGGGCTTTGGCGGGCCCGATAGGCCCCAGCCCTTGGTCTCGGCCAAACCATGCAATCCACATCATTCCACACATCAAGGTTCGGGTGGGCCGCATTGGGTTTGGCCCGCCCGGTTTAATTAGTTAATTTTACTTAACTTGCTTGTTTGCGTGCTTTAGTATTCGTCGGGCTCGGTGGGCCCCGTTGAAAGGCCCATAGATGTACCAAATTGGACCGGTGGTCCAGGTCCCAAGTTAACCCAAAAACTCTATTGGATCACTGTGTTGGGTTAAAACTATCACAAAAATTCGGCTAAGATCCGAAAACACAAAAGGGCATTTCTGCCATGTATCCGGCCTTAGTTGCCGGATACATACAGGCCATAGGTGATCCGGCCTGAGTTGCCGGATCACCTTAAAATGGCCTTTTTTCGGGGTTTGGCCATTGGGGTGATTTCCAGGGGTTCCTAGGAGCCTTCTACAAGTCATGTGGGCCCCTGGGAAGGCCCACATTGGTTCAGATTTGGGGAGAAGCCTCGTTTGGCTTCCTTTGGGTTTCTCCAGTAAAGGCAATGATGCAAGCTAGAGGACATGGGGTATGGGTATGCATGCTGGTACAGCCGGCTGCTATGGGGACTTGGGGCTTCCTAACAGGTGGTGAAGAGGTTGGGAGGCATGCTTAAGGGCGCAAAAAAAGGCATATGGATAGGGTGGGGCAGCAAGAATAGTATGGCATGTATGCACAATCAAACCAAAGTAAAGCCATGCTATAGATGTCTGGGGGCAGCAGCAGACTTGGGGGGAATAAGCATGCATCCATGGGTTGGTGGGCTAGAAATACAGTGGCGTTGCCAGGCTTAAAGCCTGTTGGGACAGCAGCAACTTGCCTAGGTCATAGCGAAGGGAGCGTGACAATGGCTCACCCCGTGCTAAAAATACAGCAAACAACAAATCATCCTTGAGAGAAAAGAGATGCATACTTAGATGTGTAAAAGCAAGTGGAGAGAGGGGTGGGGGGCATGCTTAGGGGGATCATGCAACGGCCTCATACCAGGTGGTTAACGGGGGTAAGGGAGCATGCTTGAGTGTACCAAACAGTTAGGCAAAACAAGGTACAGGCATGGGCTAGCAGATTGTTAGTGGGGTGCATGGGTGGGGGATCTGCTGGGAACAGCAGGTGCCATGTAGGGAGGCATGCTACCAAGAGCGATCAGGTGCTCCAAGGAGGATACGGCCACAGCCAAAGGGGGCGGGGGAGCATGTTTGCATACACACACCAAAAACAGCAAGAAATTAATACAAAGTCAGTGCACATAATCAATGACATGCATGGTTAAAGAAAAAGCAGCAGTTATGCATGGGGTTTGGATGGGCTCGAAAAGTAAAGCAACAGAAGGGTAACAAGGGATCATGCTCCTGGGATCAATAGGTCGGATGTGGGAGGGACATGAGGGTTCCCTCCACTACTTTTCAGATGCTGGATCCAGCATGTGGATGAGGGGTCGAACACCCTGGTACGAGTCTCCAGGGATCAGAAGAAAAAACAAACTAGAGCATGCAAGAGAACCAAATTATACACACTTCGATGGAGCTATTTCTTACCAAAGAGCGTGTGTGTGTGCTTATTACATTCGAGGAATCCAAAAGAAAACCTACAAGATAACCAACAGAAAAAAAACACATGCATGCAAAGATGGGAACAGTAGGCCATATATGTGCAAGGAGATCACAAGTTGAGCCATGAACTAACACACATCTCCAACAAGTCCTAGTAAATCTGGACCCCGGAACCCATACTTGGACTTACGAAAACTTCAGAGAAGGGGAAGAGAAGGGGGGTGTATACGGGGTATATTGGATGGGGAAAGGAGGAACTTGCTCCTCTTGAAAAAAGACTTAAGATAAACCCAAGAGCAGCAACTAAAGAGCACTAAAATGCGTAAGGAAAAATGGACTTCCATGCTTCCTAGACAAACCTACGTAGACTTTTTACTTGTGGTGGCTTTCATGCCATGAAAAAGCTGGTAAATGCAGGGTTGGGCCACCATGGAGGTGCTCATGCCAAGAAAGAAGAAAGTAGTAGTAAAAACAGTAAAAAAAGGCCTACTTTAATATATGTTAAATCAAACGTAACCGGGAACCTCACCTGATGGTTCTTGAGCTTTGGAGTAGGGTGGAGACACCTTTTTTGAAGTCGGACGGTAGTTGGAGCTCGCCTCTCCTTGCACCAACAGCAACTACCCACCTTCTTGTTGGAGTGTAGGTGGAGAAGAAGAAGGAAAAGGAGGATAAGAGTGGCTTGGGGTGGTCAAGGGAGGTGGTGGAGGGAAAATGGAGTTGAAAGAGGCAGGATTCGGATGGGAACAGGTGGTGGAAGAAAGCTGAAAAATAGCAAAAGAAGCCAACCCCCGGCCAGAGGTGGCTGCTGGGTTTTTATATGCAAATTTAATGTATCCGGCATTATATGCCGGATACACTATCTCTTATTCATGGCCGGCTACACATATGTCACTTTGTATCTGGCATTAAATGCCGAATACAAAACACAATTATTCGAAATTTTAATGCCGCCGCAAATTTGTCGGGGAATCGGCGCGAATCTCGCGGGCTGATCTCCTTGTATCCGATGAATAGTATCGGCTATACATTGAGGTATGTGTATCCGACATATTTGGTCGGATACCAATCGAAAAAATTACGGATTTGCCCCTGGATATTCACAGATTCATCTAATACTCTTAGATATTCACAGATTTGGTCCTTACGAAATTTTGCCTTAAACCCTGGGATATTTTGCATGTTTGGATATTTATGGATTGCCCCTCGAGATATTTTCTTGTGCCACTCCCCACGTGTGCGGCTTTTTGCCACGTGTGCGGATTTTTGCCACGTGTGCAGCTTTCTGGGTTTTGCTGCTAAGAAACTTCGACAGTTCATATCTCCTTCATCCGGGCTCCGATTTGAGCAAACTCAGTTGCGTTAGAACCGTATCAGAGCCCTCTATCCAATGACATAGGGCTAAGCACCTGGCACAGGGTTCGACAAAAAGTCAACTTTCGGCTCACCCTCAAGTTTGATCTGCCCATAGATCCTTCATCCAGACTCCGATTCCAGCAAACTCAGTTGCATTGGACTCGTGTCGGGATTCTCTTTTCATTGAGATAAATCAAGGTGGCCAATTACCACTTGATCAAAAAGTCAATCTTTCACCCCCCAGGGTTTGACTTTTTAGCCGGATTTTGCATTTCCGGCTCTTCCGAGAGCGCAAAAATGAGGTGCTTACACAGCAAATAAAAACAAAGCCATCAATTCAAACCAATATGTATTCCAACATGTAAAGCAACGTATAGCCCAATGTTATCAAGTACATAACATGGGCCACTCAGGGCCAACTCACTCCGTCATGAAGGGTTCACAATATACCATTTCAAAGCCAATTCCCAACAATAGAACAATATTCGAAAACAAATCATTCATGAAATAACCATTTAATTCAAATCTGTCCAAATACATTAAGTTAAGCAAAATCTGTCCAAATCAAATAAAATCTTAAAACTGTAGTTTCAGATGTTAAACACCTTTATAAAGAAGCCAAAATAGTGTAAGAACCTTCGATTAATGATAAATCAGAAAAACAGGCCTTCTATATTACTAGTTTCAACAACTAATATCCCTTCCTTAAATACTTCATTTCTACAAATGGATATTCACTGCAATCTCCTACTGGAAGCTACTGTTAAATAGTTTTTAACACTTACTTTTGCATATGAAATTATTTCCACAACTAGTATAGAACTTCTATTGGACACAAATCACATATTTCCCAAGTTCACCAAATAAGACTGACTTAGAGCATGAATTCCAACCTCTAAACCTAAATGAATGAATGTGGTCAATCCTTGAAAGCTGATTAAACAATGTAATCTCCTATTGGAATTGCTTATAATAGTTCAAGCCATTCCTTAATACCAATTAAGTTCTGTTACTACACTTCTTAACACTATCGTAAAGCACTTTATTTAAATAAAAACTGTATGGGTGGCTTGGGCGACCTCCTTGGTTGCCTGGGCGCCCCCTTTAATTATGCCATGGTCGCCAGGGTGACCTTACACATTTTCATAGTCGCCTAAGTGACTAAATGGGCAAACACTCCAATTCCAAGTTCCGGCAATCGTTGGAACCTCTGTAACTTCAAAATCGAGTTCTCTGACCTAAAATTATCCACTCACAATGCTTAGATCCACTTCAATATCCTTCTAAAAACATAATCAAACACATTTGAATTTAATCAAAATGCGGAAGTTACAAGAATCAGGCAATTCAAAAATATACATACGTAATTCATTTTCTCTTCAAAATCAGGTTATGCACTGATCAAACAAAAATTCATAAGCAATTCGATAAAACAAAGGTGCTACTTACCTCAGGAAGTCTGAAACAACACAAATCTCAAATCCTCTGATCTCAGAAACTTTGGATCCCACAATTCCTCACTGTTTTCATCAAACATGACCAGATCTGATTAGAATTGGTTTAAATTCTAAATTCTCTCACAATAAATCACGAAATTAAGATCAAAGACACACTTACTAGTGAACTCTCTGATCTGCAACTGGTTTGGACAAATTCTTCAAAATTTTCTCGGTCGTTCAACTCCTAAGCAGCTCCCAAAATTCACTCCAATCTGATCTCCCTCCAATCTGAACAATTGTGATCTCTCTCCTCGAACCTAGCCTCTCTCTCTCTCCTTCAGGCGATCTGGTTCAAGCCACTGTTCTTCTGAAATTCTCTGGCAACGATTCGACCAACTATTGCTCGAGTGAACAGTGACCTATTTATAGTTTGGTTGTTGCTGCCAAACCACTTAAACTCATGATACGCTGCAAGCTCGTCCACCTAGCTTCCTACATGATCAATCTCTTTTAATTATATTGATCAAGGTTTGCTACTCTACCATGGTATCTACACTAGCACTTTAAATAAAGTAATTTAATTAAATTATAATATTTGTTAAATATTTATGTTGTAAAATATAGCAACCACTTACCTTAAGTATTTTCTCTCTTCGAACAACTCTAAAATTCCCAAAATACCCTTGCTCTTCATTTACTTGAAATATCCACCAATAATAATTATTAATAATATTAAATAATTTCTCAAATTTTGCTAATAAAACTCTGGGGTTTTACAAATTTTCATCTTTTCCCTATTATCTTGATGCCTTATTAGGCTTGTAGTTGATGGATAGTTTGGGTCAAAATTGATCTAAACCGATTCAAAATGAAACAAATCATAATTTGAATTGTCTTAGTTTGGTTTTAGGGTTTCTAATTTAATTTTGGTTTAGTGTGAGTGTCTACACACACCCACAAAAGATGTTCGTCCCATTATAAATGCACCATTTACAGGTTTCAATGGTAAGATCATTTACTCAAAATAATCATTATTCACTCTCTTCTTCTTTGCATTTTTATATAACTTTTTTCTAAAGTTATTGTTGCTAGGTCTCGTTTCTTGTGTTACATGAAAGGTTATCCATTTATTTTATAGAATAAATGAGTTCATTGAAGCTTTAAAAAAAAAATACCTTCTCTCGTTCCTCCTTTTCCCGTTTTGAGGTAAAGGAAGAGAGAGAGAGAGACAGATGTTACATTCCCCTCAATTTAGAAGGTGTCCAGAGCACTGTTCCTTCACAAGGGATCTCACGCTAGCTACGCCATTGATGCCTCATGCGTGTGCGTGCAATTTTTGACTTAATCGATTGTCCCTATAACAGTATCTATTTACCATATATACAGGGTTGTAAAGGGTTTGAATTCCGTAGAGATCTATTAAGATCAGATCTGAATAAGGAATACTGAAGATCCACATCCAAATCGAAATCTGACAAATCTTTTACAACTTAATTTGAAGTCGGTTTCAATTTGAAATCGACTGAGTATTGGATACCAGAATCCGATTTGATAATATTAGAATGAAATACTATAAATTCCCAATTTAGCGAACGTTGTATTAATTTAAATATTTTGTCAATAATATATGAAACCCTTCATAGTTTACAAACTAATTTATTCTATAACGGTGTTATTTTTTATGGGATACTTTGGTAATCAATGCTATTCACAAAAATAAATCATTTATATTGTTTAGGACTCTAACAATTGAAAAAGGGCTTCCTTCCTAAGTTTTTTTTAAAGCAATGTTAACCTTTCTTTTTAACTTGTAAAAATTTAATTATACTTTGTCATAATATCCCTTGTAAAAGGAAAACTTATCTTTAATTGGAAGGAGCGAAATTAAGTAAAGCAAAGATTTTTTTAATCAAATATTGTAAAGATCGAAGATAAAACAGAGAGTCTTAAACTAGAATTGTTAAACTGAATCAAGAAAAATACTTATGAATTTGGTCTTAAACAACAATTCGTATGGCCTTATTCAAAATCAGCTTTTTGTTGTCATTTCTCCTGTAGAATATTGCCAGCCATGGGTGAAACAAGGCTTTCCAAGTGATTATGCACCGCATAAATTTTTGGCATATCATGGATGAGAAGATCTCTAATTCTTTTACTCACAGGATCATATAAAGTAAGCATTCTCTCACCATGCCTCAGTAAAACTTCACCAGTCCTCCGAAATCCCAGTGGTTTGAAGTAGGAGTAGAAGTAATGATTATCTCCACTCAATTCTGTCTCCCTTAGAGAAAACTGTTTAGTCCAAGAGTTCCCATCACCATATTTCTTCATCACCCATATCTCAAAACAATCTTTAATTTGAGACCATATACAAAGAAGCCCTCCCAATAAGGCTATCCTCAACCGTTTACACTCATCCATAAAATCAGGCAGCATTATCTCTCGGAATTTCTCATCCCTGAAGTCAAAGGAAACAATTAATCTGGTTCGATCGCGATTTGCTACCACCCAATGAAGAGCTCCATTGAGAAGTTCCACAGTAGAAGTGTAGAACTTGTACGGATAGCTCCCAAGTCTTTTCCATGAATTCTCTGTTAATGTACGCACAAAAACCCTAGTCCTAGATTCTTTATTTCCGTACCCAAAGTCCTCAATCCTGATCACCTTATATTCACCTGTAATGGGATCGTAACCAAAACCAAGATGGACGTACAGGAAGGTGGAGATGGTCACTTTATCGGAAAAATCATCACGCAATTTGATGTGATCTCTGGTAGCAGAGTTCCATACATAAATACTGACCCAGTCCCTGAAACAAATTAATCCATTACAACAACCTACTATTTCCAAACACCCAACAGGTTGATGACATGGGTGATTGAGCTCCATATTAGAGGTTCCATCACGCGCTTCAAAGTCCACAGAGAAGAACTTGTAACCAGATGAAAGTATGATCTTGGGATTTTTCTTCATTGATCGTTGGAGGTGAATTTTAATGAAACGAGGATCGGTAACCAAATCCCGCAAATATTTGGATACGCACCTGAACCGGCAGAGGGCATCGACTGGTAATCTTGAAAGGACGTCTTCTAGAATCTCGCTTGGAAGGTTCGGTAATGGCGTCCACTGCTCTAGCTTTCCTTTCATCATCGTTGCAATCGTGAACCCTAACAGGAACGATTCGGAAAGAATATTAAATAGACGAAGAAGTCTCGTGTCCCCCGTCTCCAATATCTAAACTATCTATTATTATCTATTAATCTATTCCATGTTATCTGTATTTATACCTAATAGAAAGAACACTCTGTCTTGCTTTCCTGCTTATTTTTAGGACATCTTTATAAACCTCTTTATAAAGCGACAGCAATTGCCGAAATTCTTCCCGCATTAACAAAAGTAAATAATTTAGATTCAGTTATTTAATTTTTATAATTGAAAATACGGTATATGTCTTTTATAAAACGATAAAACTGGCCGCAATTCTTCCTTCAAATAATTTAGATTCAGTTATTTAATTTTTTTAATTGAAAATAAGGTATATATCTTTTATAAAACGACAACAATGGCCGAAATTCTTCCTTCTATCAGATTAAGTATATAATTATAGTGATAACTACAACTATTGAAGTTAATGCATAACACCGGATGTGTTATATTATGCATATTTACTTAAATACGCATTTAAGTAATTATAACATGACACTCATTTACATAATACTAATTATGCATAATATTATTTTAAGTGATAATGTAAAATTATAGTGAATTATAATTAATCAGAATTAATTTAATGTGTTAATTAAGTATATAATTATAGCAAATTATAATACAAGTAAATGCATGTTTTATAGTCATGAATTTAGAATGTGTATAATATGTTTAAGTATATCACTAAAGTAAATGCATTCACTTAAGTGAATAAGGTACCTTAAACGGGTAAATGCATTAAGGTACATTAAAATGAACTTACTTATTCACTTATTTGAAACTATAATTAATTTAAATAAGTAAAATGCATTTAATTAAGTATAAAATGCACTTAAAATTACAATATAATAATTTTAAATAAGTGAAATATACTTTAAAAAGTAAATTAACATTTAAAGTATAATTTTAATTGCGGCATTTTTTAAAACAAGATGTTTAATAATCATTTACAAATTAAATGACTATGAAACTTGGTATTTATATGCAATTCTTCTCCAAAAGTTTGGATCCTACGTATTCATAACTATATATAAACCTCAATGATAAGTTTTGTACTTCATTGTTTAAAAATGATATCTATGTTAGTTTGTATATAAGGACATCAAATTCTTTTAAATCTGAAATTGCACTTCCAAAAAATGTAGAATAACATGCATTTTTTTTCAATTATTATCATTTTACTCAAATTTCTCTAGATATATATAAATTATAAAATTCATATTAAAATGAATGCAGCTTTTATATCTATAATGTATACATGGCCCCAAAAAATGCAACCACTTCATCAGCTAAGTGGCATTATAAAAGTAAAAGAATTGGGTTTAAGTGATACTTCTTAGAAATAAATCCAAAGATGAGAAAATCACCACACTGTGTTGAAATCTAAGTGAATTGGTTTCATTAATTCACTAAATATGTAAGTCCATGTGCTGCTTACATTTTTGTTCATAATCATGTTGTCTCATTTACAACTTAATCATCCTAGTAACCACATAAAGTAATCACACTGTATTACAATTCGCAACATAAAAGGCCTAAATATCAACTTAACTTATAATAAATAAATGTTTCTTTTAAGAATGTAATTTGACATAAGAAGGTTTACATGATTTTACCAAACGTTAGTTGAGATTTGAATATGCTGACATTAACCAACTGGACACTAACATAATTTTTGTAAAGAAATAAAATTCAGTATTAATTGATGTAATTATGCATAATATTATTTTAATTGAGTTTATATATTGTTTATGTGTAATATATGTTTATAAGAATGAGATTTGAACATTCAATGCAAGAAAATTTTAGGCCTTCATGTTCTAAATTGTAATACATTTCGATTGCTTTATGTGGTTACCAGAATGATTAAGTTGTAAATGAGACAGCATAACTATGAAAAAACAAATCTAAGCATCACATGAACTTGCATATTCAGTTATTTAATGAAACCAATTCACTTAGATTTCAACACAATGTGGCGAGTTTCTTATCTGTGGATTTATTTCTAGAAGTATCACTTAAACCCGATTCTTTTCCTTTTATGATGCCACTTAGCAAATGAAATGATTGCATTATTTTGGGCCATGTATACATTATAAATGCAAAAATCGCATTCATTTTAATATGAATTTTATAATTTATGTATATTTGGAGAAATTTGACTAGAATGTTAATAATTGAGAAAACATGTTTGTTATTCTACAATATTTTGAATTGCAATTTCAGATTTAAAAGACTTTGATGTCTCATTTACAAACTAACATAGATATCATTTTTAAACGATGAAGTACAAAACTTATCATTGAGGCTTATAGTCATGAATACGTTGGATCCAAAACAATGAAGTACAAAACTTATCATTGAGGTTTATAATCATGAATACGTCAGATCCAAACTTTTGCGTCCGACATATATTATGCATATTTACTTAAATATGCATTTAAGTAATTATAACATGACACTCATTTACATATATAAAATTAATTATGCATAATATTATTTTAAGTGATAATGTAAAATTATGGTGAATTATAATTAATTGACACATTAATTTAAAATATTAATTAGGTGTATAATTACAGTGAATTATAATACAACTAGCATGTTTCTTTTATTTTTAAAGCACATGCCTGACCCGTGCAAAGCACGGGCATCTTCAATAGTATATTGAAGTAAACTACGTCAAGCTGACGTGGCAGCCTCGGACGTCCGAACCTCTAATCATTTTATCCCTCACTTTTCGAAAATTTTTATAAGAAAATCTTGGGAAAATTTTTTTAATCCATGGGATGTGGGGGTATGTGAAATGTGGAGAAAATTTTGGGTTCTTTTATTAAAATATTTTAGGGATTTTACAAAGATGAAAATTGTTTTTCCTCCACACTTTAAGTTTTATCGTTTAGGGATTTTATCCTAAAATGGAAAGTGGAATCATCGGAGATAAGGAAAGTTGAGATCACACTACACATTTTGCTCCTCCTTGATGTTTTGTGATGCTTCCTGATGATTTTCTCTATCTCTATTTTTGCCATTCTAATCTTTTCTCCCATCGAAAGCCATAGAACTTCCAAATCGACCCTCTCCCCTTCCTTCCCTCTCTCTCTCTCCTTGCTATATTTCCCTTGCTCTCTTTCCCTTCGAAGAAATTTTCTTCTCTAGCTATGGCATAGTCTGTAAAACTTATCATTGGGAGAGCCCAAGTACGAGGTGTTGAGGTAGGGGTGTCAATGGGTACCCTATGAGGGTATACCTATTGGGTACCTGTTAGGTACCCGATATATAATTAGTCAGTAATCAATTTTTATTAATAACTAGTTGTTTTACTTGTGCTAAGTACAGGAACATATATATTTAAATATGTTATTTTTGAATAAATTAAAATAACCGCTACAATGAATAAATATAATAGTTGGACGTTGTGTTACAATGTGTAAGCACCGCAGTAATTTATTTATAGTCCAAGATTTTATATGGCAACAATTCCTTACGTCATTTAATCTTTTATTAGCAGGATTCAATATTTTGCTAGCTGTTTTTTGGCTGCCAGTCCTTTTTTTAGTGAAAATTATACAATTTTACTATGTAATACATTTTACTCCTTTTTTTTAGCATTATTTTACTGTTAAAATAAATATTTGAAGTGGCACCTAAAGAGGGCCACTTTAAATAATATGTCTCACTACTATTGTCAAATAATAATAAAATAAATATTTAGATTAAGAAATATCTAAAAATTAACTATTCTTTTTCGTTTTCATTTTCAATAACTATTATTATAATTCTGAGACCTATTCGTCAATCACAACTAAAACACAAAGATCTTTTCCATTAAAAGGCATCGGCAATTGCAAATTAAGCAAATTTGTTCAAAAATAGAGAATTATATCTTTGATTATTAATTTAGTTAAATATAGTTATGGGTTTCTAGGACTCTGAAAAGAAAATTGGGTCTTTTGATGGGCTCGGATCAAATTAGAACTTAACGGGGGCTTTCCAATAAGCCAAATGATCAAATAAGCACCGGTCCGGACCACTTTTAGGGAAACCCGCATACAAGCTAATTGAGTCAACTCGCCTAAATTCCGACTCATTGGAACCCGCTATCTAGCGGGGTAACTCAAGGTGTCTATGGACTTCCCTAGGTTACAACCAAACCACTTATCCAAAGTCTCTAGGCAAACCATGCACATAAATTTAAATCAAAAACTGTGTGACTGTTCACACCCTCAACAATGAACAGTGGCGATTCCCCAAAACCAACAAAAAAAACCCACGGAAAGCTGGGCACGACATGGTGCGCCCCCACATGCGCACACGTATAATGAAGTTATATTTTAAATTTAGTATCTTATTTAATTAAATTTTACAAATAATTAATTTATAATATCATTTGCTTATAAAATTTTAATTAAGATGGTTATAAATTAATAGGGAAAAGATAATTACTTATATAGTGTAATGAAGTCTTATAATCATTATTGATAATTGTGTAACGCCCCGGATCCGTGTTGTTCATTAAAGATATAACACGTCTCACGGAGTGTTGTGTATGGGCCCACATTTCATATACCAACTTGAAATAGTCATTTGGGTCTTATATATATCAGAGTGCGGAAATTTAAAGCAATTATAGAAGCGTGGGAATTAACCAATCATGAAAGTGCTCATCTCAATTAAATCTTATACCAACCAATTCTCAATCCAAAATACAAGTTTAACAGTTCAATTTTCATCAAAATTAACCTATAAGTCTAGGGGATGTAACAATCTTCCTCCCTATACAGATCTGTAGGCTCTACCCCGGTAGTTGGAACCTCACCACAAGTATCTGAAAACAAAACAAAACAAAACGTATAAGATACAAATATCCCAACAAGTAGCACATGCATGCTGAAAATAGTTTACATTATTTCTAGCACTTGCCACGATAAGAACAATAGCGAAATAAATCGTAGTGATACAACCGGAATCTGAAATCAATACAATCTCGACAAATCATCGATCAAGTTCTAACACAGCATGATTCAACAAGTAATATCATGGCAATGTCATGTAATTTGCTTAAATTGAGTAATCAACATGCCAGAGCAACATCCACACCTCCATGTACACAGTTCTGGCCTATTTAGGGTTTTGGAAATCTGAAATGATAGCCTACTCAAGGTTTCGTCATACAATGCTGGCTTATTCCGAGTTTTGGCATTGACAACCCGGCCTACTTGTAGACACCCCAAATTGCACTGTCAAAATGATGAATAATTGGGCAAAATCATTAAAAAACAGTTTGTTTTTTTGTGTGGTTGACACAGAAATTCGGATAAAAATGTTCTTCTTTGTATCTGACAGAACTCATTCGATACAAATATATTTTAGTGTATCCGATGGATTGTGTCGGATACAAAGATCATTACTTGTATCCGACCTGAGTTGTCGGATACAAGTGTTTTGCTGCAAAATTTGAAAATTCTGAAAGTTTTCACTTTTTACTGTCTTATCCCTATCTAAGAGGTGAGAATTCCTGGAAATAGCCTTAGGGTTTAAGTTGGTGGATTCTAGACATAATCTTGTGTCTACCACTAGGGTTTCCCCTTTCCCTAGCCTTTGCTCATAAATAGGAGGCTTCTCCTCAAGCAAATGGCCAGAAGATTGGAGATTGAAGAGCTCCAAGTGAAGAAGGGAACCACTGCCGCATTGCTCCCAGAAATCCAGGTAAGCCTGGAACACTTTTACTTTTCTGTTTTTAAATTCTAGGGATATTTTCTTCTTCTTCCTTTCTTTAGAGTAAGGCCTGAGTGTGATTGAAACCCCATTCCCATCTCAAAGTACCTGAAGACTATCTCTAGCCGTAAAACGTGAAGAGAAAGCTAGGAGAAACGAGAATGGGAATGGAACCCTAGTTCTAGAACCCCCATTTGAATGTTATATGTTATGCATATTTGTGTTGATAATCTTGTGAAGTTTGCTTTCATTTTCTGGAGAGAATACCAAGGTCCATGCTCTTTATAGCATTGGATCTCCATTCCTTCCTAAAACATGATTTTTTACACATGCACACATATCACTTGTTTTGTTGAAATAGGCTTGTATTTTGGATCTATCGTGTTCATTATGATAGATCTGAGATAAATGGCCTTAAATCAATCTTTTGATAATCCTTGAATGGATTTCAAGCAATCCTACCCTTGAAAGGAGGTTTTCATAACTTAATCTCTCAAGTTGGATTTCTTATCTCAATACGGGTACCTCCGATTCATATTCTTCAATCCATAGGTTTCATGAACCGGATCTTTACCCTAGATATTTCTTGAGTGTTTTCCCACTGATTTAATGGATTTCAAGTAATTCCCCTTTAAGAGGAGGCTTTCATAACCTAATCTCTCAAATCGGGATTTTTTGTCTCAATACGGGCATATTTGGTTCATCTTCTCTAATCAATGAGATTGATGAACCGATTCCTTACCCTAAATCATTCTTGGACATTTCTTAATGATTTTCAAAAGAATACAAGTAAGTTCATTTTGGAGGAGAGAAGACTTTATGGTCCAGTCTCTCTGTTTTGGGCATTTTGCCCTGTTTTTGGTGTTTTGGCACTTCTTCTCTAATCAATGAGATTTTTTAGCCAAATTAGTGCTCTACATTTTTTTAGGGGTTTTACCATTTCTTTCAAATGATTTTGGTTCGGATTGCATAGATTGCACACACTTGCTCACTGTTTTGGAGTTGATTTTATCTAAGCTTTTCAAATCAGGACAGCACCTGTACCTTGTTTTAAAACACTCATAACTTCGTCCTCCGGATGAATTTTAGAGTGATTCTAAAAACATGTGATAGGTGGGACTGTCTAGTTTATGTCTATAAATTTTCGGCAATTTCTATGAAGTGGATTTTTGATACCACTTGATCAAAGTCAACAGGACAGTTTAGGCCAGATTGATAAACCTGTCAATTTGACGGAGTACCATTTGCTCGTTTTAAGTCCGATTTAAGTGATTTTGATTTATGTTTTTCCTTTGTGAGTTTACTTTGAAATCCAATTGGTTTCAAGACTTTTCGATTTCATTTGTGTCTTGTGTGTTTGATTGACTCATAACTGCTCAATAGCATAATTCTGGGTTAATCTGTGATCCCCTAGGCATGTTAGGGAGGTCACACAAGTCACATACGAATGGAGTTTTGTATGAGGTCTATTTCATGTGAAAGATGGCATTTCATACTTCATTCATGCAAGTTTTCAAAGATTTATATGGAACCAATCTCCACAAATAGGTTTCAAAGTTGCCCACTTGTCATTTTTATCAATTCATAATAGCGGATTTCAAACAAATATATCTCTTATGTTTTTAATTGGATTTACTTGGAAATTTTTCTGAGACTTCTGCTTACCATAATCTTTCAAATGGCATAGGCCTTGTTCAATTTGAATTTGATTTGAATGGTTGATGGTCGGATGGCTCCATCTTTTGTTAAATTTTCCGGATTTGTTCTAACTTGCTTGTATTCAAGTTTCAATTTGATTTTCATTAATTGGGAATGTCCTAGAAGTGATAAATCATTAGAAAGTGTCCAGAATTTATCGGGCTACTCATATGGAAGAGTCATACATATGTTTAGTCCTTCTTCAATCCCTTTTAATTCTTTAAATTAGCAAGCATTTATTTGAACATGAACAATATTGGCAACCACTTTGTGTGGATGAATAGGGATGCCTAACACCTTCCCCTATTCATAATTTAATCCCCTTACCCATCTTTGGTTTCTTTTTATTTTTTTTATTGTATTATTATTTTACTTTAATTTTTGCCTTTGTATTGAATTTTTATTGTTTTGGTGTCCATTCACACCTAAAAAGAATGGTGGCGACTCCTCCCTTTTTCTTGAGCCCGTGTGATGATAGGGAATCACTTCGGTTGATTTTCCATGTCTTACAACTGGCGACTCCACTGGGGACTTGTGGATTTAAGCCATGTTTTGTGTATTTGTTCATGTTTTTATTCTCGAATACTTGCTGTTTTGTTTATTTGGGCATGTTTGATGAATTTTAGATTTGATTTGTATGCTCAGAAAATTCATAAGGATAATGGCATGTATGTTGTGCTTGGTTATGTCTAGAATCATGTTTAGGGGCCTTATCTTGTCATACATGGTTACTTGTTGTATTTTTATGATAACATACCTTGCTTTGGGGGTTTAATGCCATGTCTTGATGATGGAAATAAAGAGCATAAACTCAGTAAATTCAGTAGGTATTTTTGAGGGTTTTCAAGTATGTTTCCCCTAATTAAAATACCTGTTGTACCACATTGTTAGTTGCTGTATTTTTAGGCTTCAATTTGGGCATGAATGATGCATTTTGAGCATCAAAATGAAGAGCATGAAATCTAGAAATTTAGGGGATGCTTTTGGGTTTCAAGCATGTTTTTCATGGTTTAATTGTTGTTTGTACAATATGATAACATTCTTGTGTGATACTTTTTGGATATGTAATAATTATGTGCATATTTAAGTGTTTTTTACCATCTTGATGGCTTGTGTTTTTACTTACAATATAATGTCATATTTGCCTTGGCTTGAAAATCTATGCATGGTTGCGAAAAAGAGTGGTAAGGGGCTGGGACATTGTGAATACATCTTATATTTCAAATGTACTTGAGCACTTTAAACTTTTGGCACAGCCTACCCATTACCTATAGGAAGTTGAACTCGAATATATGTAGCTTGGCGCACCAAGGTCATTACTTCAGAAAGCGAAAGTGAAAACATTCACCATAGAACTTTGAGCTAATGATGTGATGACATTGTGGTCATTACTAGGCTTGAGATCTATGTTGCCAATAAGCCAAAACCCAAAAACCATACACTTGAAGGTGGAGAAACACTTTTTCAGCTAAAGTAAACAATTACGTTTGGGGAATTGGGTGTAATTGAGGGAAGGTCGTTGGCATGTTTCATAGGCTAAGGTATAATATGAATACCATATTGTAGGTAGCACAAGGTGGCAAGGTAAATGTATTTTTTTAATTGCCTTCATATCATGTAAAGTAAGACCCATGGTGCCCATATGCTTGGGATAAAATTATTCCCAATAAAGTCTGTACCCTAAGATCGGTGTATCCTATAGGAAGAGTTTTTTTACTCTTTTCAGAAGTGATCCTACCCAAAATCCATGTAGAAGGCAACCAAAAGTACAAAATCCATGAACATGGTGTTTGACTTTAGAGGGAACCTATGCCCTCATGAATGTTTATGTATTTTTGCAAGTATAGTGTCAAAGTCCAATTGGAGACTGTATTTGGAGGCCCAATCAAAGTGAACATTAAGTAGGAATAAAGATAACCTAATGTGTACAAATCTGGGGAACAAATGAGTCAACAAAAGGCTATTTCGGCATTAACCGACAACTCAGGTCAGTAAAGCAATAGGGCATTTGTATCCGATATTTATTGTCGGCAACAAAGGCTTATGTGTGTATCCGATTATTTATGTTGGATACAATAAATCATACCTTTATCCGACCTAATATGCCGGATACAATTCAGAAACTCCCAAATTAATTTTTTATCCCAATGTTTTGAATATAAAATGTCCACAACATTGTATACAACTTGTGGGCACCTCAATGGGAATGTGAAAAAATAATTTCAAGGTCCAACTGATCTAACAAAGGATTTAACTTAATCTTGGAACATAAATTCATCCTTTACCTCAAGCTTAAAGAAGATACATTAAAGGGGGGCCAAGGTGTCATATTTCTTGATACCAATTCACCTCAAACATATTTTAATCAAGCTTTTGAACTTAAAAATAGAGGAAATTTTGCAAATTAATCCAAATTTTTGTGGGACCTTTGGAAGCCCTAAAATATTCCAAAAAACCTTTGGTTGGTCTTTTTGTACCAGTCAATTGAAATTTCTATGGGACACTTGGAAGCCCTAAAATATTCCAAAAAACCTTTGGTTGGTCTTTTTCATACCAATCAATTGAAACTTCTGTGGGACACTTGGAAGCCCTAAAATATTCCAAAAAACTTTTGGTTGGTCTTTTTCGTACCAATCAATTGAAACTTCTGTGGGACACTTAGAAGCCCTAAAATATTCCAAAAAACCTTTGGTTGGTCTTTTTCGTACCAATCAATTAAAATTTCTGTGGGACACTTGGAAACCCTAAAATATTCCAAAAAACCTTTGGTTTGTCTTTTTTGTACCAATCAATTGAAATTTTTGTGGGACACTTAGAAGCCCTAAAATATCCAAAAAAACCTTTGGTTGATATTTTTTGTACCAATCAATTGAAATTTTTGTGGGACACTTGGAAGCCCTAAAATATCCAAAAAAACCTTTGGTTGGTCTTTTTCGTACCAATCAAGTCAAAATTTTGTGGGACACTTGGAAGCCCTAAAATATTCCAACAATTCTATAAAAAAATGAACAAAAAAATAAAATAAATAAAAAGAAATAAATCCGGACTTGTGTTCACCTGCCTCACGTATCTGCATTTATGGTTGTGTAACTAGGATTAAATGGGAGCTGACATATTTCTTTATTTTTCCTTCTCCAGGTATAAAACACTTGCAACCATTGCTCCCGTAACCAAATCAAAAAGCCCGCACAATGAATCCTGAAGAGAATCAAGCCATCGTCTCTGCTGAGGACTTTATGCAAATACAAGAGCAAGTGGCAGGATTGGCCAAGATGCTAGGAGACTTACTGGCCGCTCAGGCCCAACAAGCCCAAGCTCAAAAACAAGCTTCCACTTCCCACCAAGCACCGCCGCCTCAAACCAACATCCCACCTCCAGCTCAACCCATACCAAAACTCATTTCTGAACCTATCCCTGAACCCATCTTGATCAGGGAAAATACTGTTGAATCTAAGAAAGAGATGGAGAAAGAAAAAGTAAGGGAGGAAATGGAAAGAAAATTTTTGCACAAGCTGGAGAGCATCCAGGAGGAACTGAGGGAAGTAAAAGGGGTGAATAATTTCGGAGGTACAAATTTCGAAGACTTATGCATGTATCCCGATGTTTGCCTACCAGCCAAGTTCAAGTGCCCGGACTTTGAAAAGTACGACGGTACTGGCTGCCCCATGAGCCATTTGAAGCTCTATTGTGGGGCCTTATGCCAATTTGGTCGGGATGATGGCATTCTGATCCAGCTATTCCAGAGAAGTTTGACAGGGGCGGCTCTGAGGTGGTTTGCCACCATAGACCATGGAAGAATCAGAAGGTGGAAGGACTTGGACGACGTTTTTTTGGTCTAATACAAATTTAACTCGGAAATCATGCCAGACCGTTACGACATGATGAGGATGAGCAAGGGCAAGGAGGAATCTGTGAGGCAGCATGCCAAGAGGTGGAGAGAGACTGCCTCCCAAGTTAGGTTGCCTATGTTGGAGCCGGAGATGATCTCGATGTTCATAAGTACGCTGGGGCAGTCCTTCTACAATCACTTGGTGGGTCAGACCACCACCAACTTTGCAGCCTTGGTACAAGTGGCCAACCAGATCGAGGATGGGGTCAGGTCAAGAAAAATCATTGATTACTCTGCTATGGCCGGACAATCGGATTCTTCCACTTCTTTCGCACAGAAGAAAGGGAATGGGTTCAAGAAGAATGGAGCAAGGAAAGAAGGAGAAGTAAACTTGGTACAAGCTCCTCCTCCCAAGAAACCACTCCACATCAATGTTTCTACACCCCAGTAGGCCCAGCAACCATATCAAACCCCGCTCAACATCAATTTCTCCCCTTCCGTGCCTGCAAATCAAAAGAGGGCCTTCACTAAGGAAGAGAAGGATGCTTAGATGGCAACAAGGAGGAATAGAGTTTTCACTCCTATTCCCATGTCTCTTTTCCAGCTGTTACCAACCTTGCTCAAAGGGGGATACGTAACCCTGAAAGAGCCCAATCCAAATGCATCTAAGGGGAGGAATTTTGATCTAGCAGTCACTTGTGACTTTCACATAGGTGCACCTGGGCACTCTACAGACAGTTGTTGGGTTTTGAAGTATGCGGTTCAGGTTCTGTTGGACCAGAAAGCCCTATCCTTCAATACTGCCAGGCCTACCCAGTCGGGAAGTGACATTGGACAAAACCCCCTGCCTTATCACAATGGGGCAGGCTCGTCCAACTCAGTCGTAGCCATCTCCTCCATGAGAAGAACCTTTGACCCCTCTCAATTGATCGCTCCCATGGGGACCTAGGTTAAGGTTCATTTTTTTCAAGAAAAAGAGGAGGATGAAGTCAATGTCATCTCCAAAAAGAATGACTGTGCTGCTAAGGATATTAGCTTCTCTCTGAACCGAGTCTCCTCTCTCATGGCCCAGATGAACACTGCAAGGCCACCCTTGGTCATTAATTGCAATTCACCCACTTTTTCTCCATCCCAGTCATAAGAAACTCCCTTGGTCATCAACTATGACCCCACCACTGCATCCATTACTTCTTCTGCTCCAACAGCTTCCAAGTAGCTTCCACCTTTGGTCGTAAATATTCCTCCAGTATATAATGCCCATAAACCGGCTCCTACATCCCGGTCCAAACTCCAACCGCTTGTAATCAATGTCCCTAAACTTTCCTATTCTGAGTCGGCTGTACCATGGTATTACTGCAAGAGGGTCACGGCTACGGTTCCAGTGGTCAAGAACCAGAACCAGGAGGAGGTGAACCTCATGACGAGGTTAGGGAGATGTGTAGGAGGAGAAAAAAAAGAAAAAGAACCGGAAGTGGAGAGGGAAAGAAAAGAAGCAGAAGAACAGAAAAAGAATGAAAGGAAAAACCAAAGTAGGGGAGGACACCCCCAGGATGTAGAAAACGAGGTGGCAGACCTCATCAAAATAATAAAGAAGAGTGAATTTAATATTGTCGAACAGTTGAATAAGGTCCCGGCCCAGATTTCAATACTGGGACTTTTGCTTAATTAAGAAAAGCATAAGGACGCATTGTTTAGGGTACTTCAGAGTGCACGCGTACCTAAGGCTATTGATCCAGACCAACTAGGCAAAATGGTTGGTCAAATCTTGTCACACAATGTGATAAGTTTTTCGGAAAGTGAAATAAGCCCCGGTGGGTGTTACCATGTTGACCATTTGCATATCACTGTGCTTTGTAAGGGTAGCAAGGTGGCACGGGTTTTAATTGACAATGGGTCAGCTTTAAATGTCTGCCAATTAATCACTTTTACCAAACTTGGTCTGGATCAATCAAAGATCAAACAGAATGAGAGGATTGTGAGGGCTTTCGATAGCTCTAAGACACTCCCTAGGGAAGATTGAACTGCCGGTCACCATTGGACCGAATATCTTTAACATCACATTTGAAGTGATTGATATCCCAGCAGCTTTCAATCTACTCCTAGGGAGGCCATGGATACACTTGGCTAGGACAATACCATCCACTCTTCACCAAAGGGTGAAATATATAAGAGGACAAAGGGTGATAACTGTCCTAGCTGAGAATTTGATAACTCCCATAGTGTCACCTGACGTACCCTTTATTAATGTTGATTTAACTATCGACAAAATTGCATTCCACTCATTTCAGTTCGAAACGGTCAATTTCATACCTGGGGGGTGTGAGAAAAAAGAAGAGAACATGACTTCTACTGAGAGGATGGTAAAGAAAGTGATGAAAAAATATCACTTCCACCTAGGGAAAGGTCTGGGAATAAATTTGCAAGGAAGATTAGAGCCAATAAGGGCAAAGAAGCTGGTCCCTAAGGCAGGACTGGGAATGAAACCGGGAAAATGGAGAAGTCAGAAGCAGGCAAAAGAATGAAACACAGAAAGAAAATTCCCTCATTTAAAGGAAACTTTTCTGAAACCCTCTTGCACAATCCAACTGTTTCCTTCTATAGATTAGTCCAAGCCCCTATACCGAAACATCAATCCCTTCTAGAAGCCATATGTTCCAACCCTGCAGCTATACAACCCACCTTCTACATTTGAGACAATGGGAGGGCCTGGGCCACAGCTAGAACAGCAGATGGACTTCTCCGAAGATGCTGGGGCTTTCTTCACCATGACTGAAGGCGAAAAGACTGAACAAGACAAGGAGCTACCTTTCATTGATTGGGCAGCGGTGAAAATTCTAGATGAGGTCATATCTGGATTGGGCCCCGTGGTAGAAAAGGGCAGTACAACTCACCTGGTGACGATGGCATCGGATTCAGAGCTTGAGGAGCAGGCTTGCACCATTTTACCTGCACCAGAAAAATTTGTTTTGAATAATTGGGAGGAAACTCCCCTCACCTTTGTAGCAGCGTTTGATTGGCAAACAAACGTGGCTTCCAAAAAAAAAACTCCATTAGTGGAATGCCATTCCCTGAAGGTCTTAATGAGCCTTTGTCTTCAGGGAAAGTTTTTTTAGAAGGCTCACAAAAAACCCAAAAAGATTTTTCTATTTTTCTAGAAAATTTAATTTTTTCAAAAAGGTCCAAACCATTTATGAACCATACAAGCATATAGAGTTAGATCTGGTTGAATATGACTTCGACCTTGAGCTCAACTTTGACCTAATAGGGATCGAAGAAGAGATCGAGGTCGAAGAAGAAGACCCTCCAAAGGAAATTGAATATCAGTTGGAGCGTCATGAAAGGGGTGTGCAACCTAATATTGAGGAGACCATATCAAGAAATCTAGAGACCAAAGATGACCCAAAAATAGTGAAAATTGGGGCATGCCTATCTGATGAGCAACGTGATGCAATGTCGCGATTCTTGGTTGATTATAAAGATGTATTTGCATGGTTATATCGGGATATTCCGGGATTGGATACTGACATGGTGGTGTACAGGCTACCAATTCTACCAGGGTTTAAGCCAATTAAGCAAAAGCTGAGAAGATTGAAACCAGAATAGACACTGAAGGTCAAAGATGAAGTGGTCAACCAATTTCAAGTGGGATTTTTGGCAGTCTCCACATACCCCGAGTGGCTCGCAAATATAGTGCCAGTACTAAAGAAGGATGGGAAAGTCAGGATGTGTGTAACGCCCCGGAACCGGGTTATGTAATGGAACCGTAACTCGTCCTCAAGGAGTTAGCTTTTCTATACAGGATCGCAATATCAGAGTAAGGAAAACATGAAATGGCAATCACATAATCAGAGTCAACTAAAATTTTCCCTAACTCACCTGAACCAAGCATAAACCCGCCTGTATCGTCCTCTCTAAGATCTGAAAACAAAACAAAACAGTGAGATACAACTATCTCAGTAAGTAGCAATGCATGCACAAAAATACGTTTATAACATTTCTAAAAACATGCACAAGTTATAATCAATTAAGTTACGGTTAACCTCAGTTAATCCGACTAATCTCGGAAATACATCGTCAAGCACAAATTCAGAAAACATTATACATTGGGACTCGTGAAGTTTGTCTATTTTGTGTGGCTAAGCACTAGTGTTCCAAACAATCCAGTCGAAATACTGCAACAGCTCAAGGAATCTAATTCATCACCTTCATGGCGGAAATACTCGTGTGACCTCACCCTCATGGTGGAAAGGGAGTTGCTGCAGCCATTCCCTCATGGAAGGCCTCTCCATCATGGAGGAAATTCACTAAGGAACCCTAGACTTAATCCAAACAAAATGTACAAAATTCACTTACAACTCGACTGTGGATCCACACTAAGTCTCACCCTAATACTTTGGCAAGTAGTTATCATTTGCTGTGTAAATTTATCATAAAACCATGCTTTATATAAGAGAAGCCAATTTATAGTGAAAACTACCAATCTCAATTTCAATTAAGCAATAAAGCCATCCAACAGCAGAAATTATATACAATGAAAACACTTACATTTTATCAAGATGGTAACCCATGACCATACGAGAAATCCATGACCAATTACAATTCAGATCATAATAAGAGTTCAGCAAAAATCAGTGAATGGTTAGCTTAGTTCCATAATTCCCAAATGGTCAATCCTCTTAGATAAAAATTCAGTTTCTGCTATTACCTTTACAATTTAATATCAAAACCACTTATGCTCTAACCTTGTTGACAATACTGTTTTCTATCGGTTACTATCAGTATTGGTAATCCCATCTAAACACAAGTTAAAATCTGCATTATCATTCTCTCATTAGCTAATCTTTTACGCAACAAAGTTCAGATTTGCTATCTTTCTCTAAATAGCTTTATATATAGTATTCCACAGATTCTGTTGTCCAAACTGATTTTTAATAGACTTCTAACAGTTCTGGATTCCCTTATTTATCATTACATAACTCAGGTACAGCAACTAAATAGTTGACATAAAAATAAGTCTTTAAAGAGTTATAAATATTTGTTGTAGACAATTTCACATGTATTTAGTTTCATGAATTTTCCCCCAATAAATCTCTAATCCATATTAGTAGTTGATCTTCACTTGAACCTAAAACTCTAAATGTTAATTTGATCTTTTATAAACTCATTTGAATAGGTTTAAGAAGCTGGAACCAAGGTTACTCACATATGTCAGAACAGCCGAAATATTTCTTCACAAATAAACATGGCGCTAATTTGCACCATCTGGCACTAACCTGGTGAGGTTGGCGCCAGGTCTATAACCCCTTAGCACTTGTCCAAATTGAGTCTGGTGCTAACTTATTTGAGGTTGGCACCAGGTCCATTAGGTTGGCACCAGGTCCAAGCACTAGGCGGTAGTGTTATTTTGGGTCTGGTGCTAACCTCTTTGGGGTTGGTGCCAGGTCCATTAGGTTAGCACTAGGTTTGTTTTTCTCTTCAACTTGCGGCAAATGAATATTCTTCAATTCGGAATTAATCATTTTTATCTTAAACATGTCTAACATCACTAACATCCTCTAAATAACATCTCCAAACCAACTCGAATCTAATCTAACCAAGAAATAATACACTCATAAATCCGACACCCAAACGTGAACAGAAATTAGCATTTTCATTTAATCCAAATCTAAAATTCGAGTTGCTCACAAAAACACACGAAATAATGCTATTATAGAAAGTGCTACTTGCCTCTATGATGTTGAAGCCCTACTCCACAGAAATCACCCTCGATCAGGAATCTGGGTGTCTTCTGCTCCAACAGAATTGGACGATCAGTCTCTACCAGCACCGAAACTTTTCTTCTTCCTTTCTTCCAACTCAATCCCACTCACTTTGGATGCACCAAAACCCTTTTTCTTTTCAACTCCCAAATCTAACAGTTGCTGCTGTTTAGTCTCCTAAAATGAACAGTCGTAACTGTTCCTAACGTTTGGATAGACAAAACAGTTTTACGTTACAAAACTCTTTATTTCCCTTTTGATCCTGTGTAGTGCTCCACCACCATAACACCTACACCAACAGCCCATCGACCCTTGGTAAATTACTCTATTCATCATCATATATATTTTATTATTATTCATTCATTTCCATCTCCTTAAACTTTTCTCATAATATAATATTATTTCATATTGAAGTTAATATATATAACACCACTTACTATTAGTTTCTATAATTAATAATTTCTGAAATCCCCAAAATACCCTTGCATGGCTTCCACCCTAACACAAGATCGCCCCCACTTTATTTATTTCTAATAATATATTCTAAGCGATATTTATTTATGATAAACTATATTCTTACTCAAAATATACATAAACCAACTTTCATGAAAATCCCATATTACCCTTGAATAGATTTCATCTGAAAATCTACCATATATACGAAATGAATTATTAATTATTCTTCAAAATGATTTACCAAAATTCGGGGTCTTACAATGTGCGTGGACTGCAGAGATCTGAACAAGGCAATCCCAAAGGATGATTTTCCACTTCCACACATCGACATTCTGGTCGATAATACTGCAGTACATAGCCTATTCTCATTCATGGATGGTTTCTCGGGATACAATCAAATTAAGATGGCTAAAGAAGATCAGGAGAAGACGGCTTTCATCACACCTTAGGGTACCTTCCACTATACTGTCATGCCATTTGGGCTCAAGAATGCCGGGGCAACCTATCAGCGGGCCATGACAGCACTATTCCATGACATGATCCATAAGGATATGGAGGTCTATGTGGATGATATAATTGCTAAATCATGCAAAGAAGAGGACCACTTGGTCAATTTGAAGAAGGTGTTTAACCAACTCAGGAAGTACAGTATACGGCTTAACCTGGCTAAATGCGTCTTTGGGGCTACATCAAGAAAATTACTGGGGTTCATTGTAAGCAGAAAGGGAATTGAAATTGACCCGGCTAAAGCAAAAGCAATTATTGAAATGCCATCACTCAGATCAGAGAAGGAAATCAGGGGTTTTCTTGGAAGGATTCAATACATAAGCCAGTTCATAGCACAACTCACTGCTATCTGTGAACCAATTTTCAAGCTTCTGAGAAAGAATAACCCGACGGTCTGGAATGATGATTGTCAACAAGCCTTTGATACAATAAAGGAGTATTTATTGAATCCACCTGTGCTAGTGCCACCAATTCCAGGAAGACCACTGATTTTGTACTTGTCGGTTTCGGAGACATCAATGGGGTGTGTTTTGGGGCAGCATGATGAAACAGGCAGAAAGGAGAGAGTGATTTATTATCTAATTAAAAAGTTCACGGAATATGAAGCAAAGTATTCCCCTTTGGAAAAGACTTGTTGTGCTTTAGTGTGGGCAACTCAGAGACTGAGACATTACTTCCTTAGTCACTCCACATTATTGATATCCCGAATGGACCCTCTGAAATACCTATTTGAGAAACCGGCTCTAATTGGCAGAATGGTGAAGTGGCAGTTGTTGTTTTCAGAATTTGACCTCACGTATATCACTCAGAAGGCGATTAAAGGTCAAGCAATTGCCGATCACCTAGCTGCACATCCTTTGCCAGAATACCAACCTTTGAAAACCAACTTTCCTGATAAAGGCAGTTTTGTCTACTAAAGAAGAGGAAAGTGAAAGCTCTTGGCAGATGTTCTTCGATAGGGCCCCTAACATGAATGGAAATGGAATTTGGGCAGTATTGGTCAAACCAGACGGGTCACACATCCCAATCGCAGTGAAGTTGAGATTTCAATGTATAAACAATATTGCAGAATATGAAGCATGCATATTTGGAATAAATAAGCACTAAATTTACTCGAATTTCCTTCAACTATATGCCAAGGGCAAAAAATCAATTTGCGGATGCTTTAGCAACATTGGCTTCAATGGTCAGCATGCCAGAAAGGATAGATATCAAACCACTAGAAATTGAAGTCAGAGATGAGCTTGCATATTGCCTTGTTCTAGAAGGAGCACCAGAAGAGGAAGTACTGTGGTTTCAAGATATCAAAAATTTCTTGAATGATCGGAGTCTGCCAGAAAATGTCACTTCTACTGAAAAAAGGACAATACAAAGATTAGCCGGTCAGTTCCTACTAAGTGGTGGACATCTATACAAGATATCACACAATGATATTCTACTTAGATGTGTTGCCAAGGCCGAGTCGGAAAGATTGATTGAGGTGGTACATGGAGGAGTTTGTGGACCCGATATGAATGAGCACAAGCTTACAAAGAAGATCCTGCGATTGGGATACTATTGGTCAACGATGGAGAACGATTGTTGTGTACATGTCAAGAAATGTCATCTGTGCCAGATATATGCAGATAACAAGCACGCACCACCAAGTGAGTTGCACAACATTACATCACCATGGCCCTTCTCCATGTGAGGCATAGATGTCATTGGCATGATTTCTCCTAAGGCATCGAATGGGTACAGATTTATTGTAACGCCCCGAACCCGGGTCAGTTCAAACCGACACCCGACCCGAACCCGGTTCGCTACTGTAACAACCCAAATTTAGTTCAACAACCAAATCCGAGGTGTTACTGGCCCATATCAATTACAACATCAATAACATACCAGACCAAAGAAAGCAAAATCCTGTCAATTTATTATTCTATCAGAGTTGCGGAAACAAGTATGTGCGGAAGTGTAGATCAAAATCCTCAAACAAGCATAAAGCTTGACCATCAGTCAATAGTATCAAAGTCTGGTAGAATGAACTGGTTACTAACTCTCTCTTGTCTCTCTCATACATCAAATCCAATAAATGATAATAAACCAATTAAAAATGCTAAGTCTATAACATCAATCCACCTCAGACAAGATCTGGATAATAATAATCCTCCGACGAATACTTGGCTATCTCTCCCTGGAAGTCTAAGAGATCCCCCTCTAGCGTATCAGCTGAAAAAAATGGAATAGAAGTAGGGTGAGATACGAATATCTCAGTAGGTAACACATGCATGACTAAACAGTTAATATAAGCAAAGTAACATTTCATGCATGATTAAGCAACATCGATAAATCAGGCTCGCATAATCATTTACACCATTCATGAACACAAAACAGTTTGATACACAGTTCTATATATAATTTTCAGCAAGTTTTAATATAAGAACTCAATAGCCAAATCAGTAGCATAATCCATACATTGCCAGGATGTACTAAGCAGTCACATCCAACCAATATCCCAATCACATGCATCCCGCACGTGCACAATAAGAATAATAATCATATCAAGTGTTGTGTTTTCAGTGTCATTGTAGGACTCACAAAGATAGATAAACCTTTTGAGATGATTCTCAACCAATTGCTATACCACCGTGCGACTTAGGAGCGATGCTACTAATGATACTCAAGCCCCATGCAGCGCAGCTTAGACAAGAGCCGTAGTCACCGACTTATTGCACACGTACCCATCAGAGTTGGCATGTACCACCAGCATGCAGCACCAGAATCAATACATGGAGGTGGTTGCTTATCCACATGTACAGGGAATCACCAGCGGCTCATCGGGGTGTCCCTCCAGACATAGGACCTTCCCAAACAAACTAACTTGCAAAGGAAGCGCGTCGCATATAGGAGTAACTCAACCCAAATGACATATCCCTCAGCTATCTAGCTACGACTATGGATCCATAACCAGCTATGCCCACTAGACTCCAAAATTCCCTAAAGTATCATAATTCTATAAGGGTTGGTGCCTAGCGGCATATAATGGTTATATCTGTGCATTTACTTCATTATTCAGTCATTCGGATTCTGAATTCTCTTTATAATGTCTTATGATTTATAATGCCATTTAGAAGTGTTTAGATAATCAAATGGTAGTTAGGCTTTTCCAAAATAACATTTCTCATATACCTTCAAAACTTGGCAACTAATGTCCTAAATATCTCCCTAATTTGTTTTTCTGTAAAACAGGGATTTAGGTAGTTTATTTTGGTCTTAAAGTACCTTAATTAATCATTAAAATTGTCTAAAAATAGTTTAGAATTGAATTAGGTTCGAAATTATGAAAAATTGGAAATTCTGCTGAGAGCGCCTGGGATCGCTCAGGATCGCTCCGGGCGGTCATCAGTCGGCGGTAGTGCAAATTCGAGCGCTCACGGTCCGTCGTCCCGCGGTCCACGGCGTCCTCAAATCTTTAACCAGCGCCTAAGATCGCCGATGAGCGCCTCGCACAGTCGAGGTCGGCGGTCTCACCAAATCGAGCAGAAACAGTTCTAAATTACGATTTTTCTCGTCTAAACTCATTCTAATGTATTTATAACATGCTTAGCTAACTAAATACAACTTTACATATCATAGAAACATGCGTTTGCGATTAAACAGAGATAAATCCGAATTTAAAACCAAAACGGTGTCACCTACCTCTATACGCTGATTCCTCCTTCTCTATTCTGCACAATGGCGAATCTCCTGCACAGAGAAATCCTCTGGACGATGAACGCACGCCCAGCCCTTCCTTCTTCTTCCCTTGGTCGCTCGAACAGTCGTCGCTTGCGGCTCTTCAATACGCGCGACAATACATGTATATGAATTAGGTTAATTCTTTATACATATTTATACCCCCTGATCCTATGCATCTCCCATGCAACTCTTCTATACACCTTGCCCAATCAGAATACATACCTCGATATCTCACGATCGGACGGTCAGATCTGCGTCTAATTCTGGATCTCCGCTAAGTTGATCACCCCCTACAATATTAAAATGTTTCTATCAATCATAACTCTGGGTAATATTATTTACTAATTTAATTTATTATTTAAGGAAAATTCGGGGTTTTACATCCTCCCCTCCTTAAAGAAAATTTCGCCCTCGAAATTTACCTTGCGGTTCTGGAAATAAGTTGGGATACTTCCTCTGCATTTCTGATTCCAATTCCCAAGTAGCTTCCTCAGTCGTGTGATTTTGCCAAAGTACTTTCACAAGTGGTATCACTTTAGTACGAAGAACCTGTTCCTTCCTGTCCAAAATCTCAACTGGATGCTCCTCGTAAGTCAAGTCCCCTCGCACTACTATCGGCTCATGCTGATTGATATGAGTAGGGTCATGCACGTACTTCCTCAACATAGAAACATGGAATACGTCATGAACTCCTTCCAGTTGTGTAGGTAAAGCCAATCTGTATGCTAATGGTCCCACTATACCCTTAATCTCAAACGGACCTATATATCTTGGAGCCAATTTGCCTTTCTTTCCAAATCTCTTGATTCCACGAGATGGTGATATCTTCAGAAATACCCAATCACCAACTTCAAAATGAAAATCTCTTCTTCTGGTATCTGCATAACTCTTCTGACGACTCTGGGCTGTAAGCATGTTTCGCCTAATCTGATTCACCTTCTCAACGCTATCTTGTACAATCTGGGGCCCAATGAGTTGTCTTTCACCAACTTCCACCCAGCACACTGGGGATCTACACGGTCTGCCATAAAGTGCCTCGAATGGTGCCATCTGAATACTCGCCTGATAGCTGTTATTATAGGCAAACTCCACCAATGGTAGGTACTGATTCCAACTGCCTCCCCAATCCATAACACAGCATCTCAGCATGTCTTCCAAAGTCTGAATGGTACGCTCAGACTGTCCATCTGTCTGAGGATGATAACTAGTGCTGAAATTAAGCTTAGTCCCCAAAGCTGCCTGAAATGCAAGCCAAAAGCGTGTTGTGAATCGTGCATCTCTGTCAGACACTATAGAAACTGGCACTCCATGAAGTCTCACTATCTCCTTGACATATAACTCAGCTAAAGACTTCAATGGCTGCGAAGTGCTCATAGGCAAGAAATGTGCGGAGTTAGTCAATCTATCCACTACAACCCAAATAGCATCTTCCTTCTTTGCTGTCAGTGGTAATCCAGATACAAAATCCATAGTTACATGCTCCCACTTCCACTCTGGAATAGGAAGTGACTGAAGTAAACCAGGTGGTTTCCGATGCTCGGCCTTCACTTGCTGGCATATCAAACACTTTGCCACATACTCTGCAATCTCTCTCTTCATTCCTGACCACCAATAGATTTCCTTTAAGTTCTTGTACATTTTCGTACTTCCTGGGTGAACTGCATACTTCGATCTATGACCCTCTGTCAATATTTTCTCCTTAATTTCTTCATTAGCTGGAACACAAATACGACCTCTATATCTCAATAGCCCATCTCTATCCGCAAAATCTACAGCTCCCTCAGATCCTCTACTCATCATCTCCCTAGTTTGGATCAACTGTGGGTCAATCAATTGTTTCTCCCGAATCAACTGAACCAAATCTGGTTCAATCTGAACACGAGCAACTCGAATTACTCCATCCTGTGGCATGCTAAACTCTCCCTGCCAATCTCTGACTGAATCAATCAATCTACACTGGCTTATCATGAAAGCTGCTAAAGTAGCTATTTGACCTTCAACTGAACTTTTTCTACTCAAAGCATCCGCCACTACATTTGCCTTACCAGGGTGGTATTGCAAAGTAAACTTGAAATCCTTTAGCAGATCCATCCACCTTCGCTGCTGTAGACACCTGATTTTTGCACCCCCAAAATAAAGAAAAATGAAAAGTCAAATTAAAAGTCAAACCCTGAGGGGGTCAAAATTGACTTTTTGATTCAAGTGAATTTGGCCATCAAACTTCATCTCATTGAAAAGAGCATTTCGACACGATTCCAACGCAACTGAATTTGCTGGAATCGGAGTCCAGATGAAAAAGATATGAGCTGGTCAAACTTTTGAGGAGCAAAAAGTTGACTTTTTGCTCGACCCCAATTCAACTGCCCAATTTGATCCCAGTGGATAGTATGTTCCGAGTTGATTCCAACAACACCAAATTTGCTAAAATCGGACATCAACGGAGAAGTTACGGGCAGTTGAAGTTTCAAAGAAAGCTGCCCATGTGGCAAAACAGCAGTAAAAAAGCAGAATAGATGAATTAAATAAATAAAAATAATCTTTTAATATTATTTTAATAAGAGAATCTCGTTTTATAATAAAATAATCAAAAAATCGGATAAAAATCTTTAAATAAACCAAATTGAATAAATGTTTGAAATCCAAACATTTTAAAAACGTGCTGGACCGTATTTGAAGTACGGGCGAGGCATGCCCGTACTTCAACTACGGGCAAGCTTCTAGAAGAGGACGCGTGGCGGGACACGCGTCCCGTACGGAAGAATTTGCGATAATTGCAAATATTCGTTTTTCGCCCGTACTTGAAGTACGGGCAAGGCACGCCCGTACTTAAAGTACGGGCAAGGCATGCCCGTAGTTCAAATACGGGCACGAAAATTTTGCCTATAAATAGAGAGGCCACCCCCCTCATTTGAAGAAGCCTTCCTCCTTGCTGGCTCCCCTCTTCTTCTTGGTGCTTTCCACGGCCAACCTCTGCCCAACTTCCATCTCCCAATACCTAAACTTATTTAATACCCAAAATACCCTTGTCATCCCTAAACCATGCCTAAACCCCCAAATACCTTCTTTTAAACCCAACCTCCTACCAAACCCCTTTTTAAGTTCATTTTGGAAATTCAAGGAGACGCGGAAGCGCTGCCGAAATTCTCGAAGCACCTCAACATCACCAAATCAAAGATTTACTAGTTGGTAACACTTCTAATGTCTTTTCTTTTCAATATAAAAGTATGATTTTGCAATTCAAGCAACTTTGAATTTCCTTTATTTTATTTACTTAACTACTAATCTATTTGATTTATTGTTGTTGGTGTTCTCCCCTACCAATGAGCATCCCCTTGAGAAAAGAGAAGAAAGTAGGATTATAAAATAAAGTTCTTTGGTTCACTTTGCAAATACAAGAGAGGAATGCCCTCTTGAACAATCCCCTGTAATCTTCCCCTTTCTTTCCCTTAAGATTAATTATGAATCACTAAAAGAAGATGTAGTTTTTCAATAAAAAGAAGAGAACCAAAGAGAAGGAAGAGGCTTTCCAAGCCAAAATGGAGAAAATGGAGAATATAGAAGGAGCTGGAACCATCCCGGAAGATTGCTGAAGACCTCAAAGAGTCCACGGGATCGATCCCGAAAAGAATCGGCAGCAAACATGCAAAAATGGAGATGCCCGTAAACTCAGGCCGGTCCGGGCGGGACCGTATTTTCTTCACGGGCGAGGAAGACCGTAATTCGTCTACGGGCGACGGTGGACCGTATAGACAATACGGGCTAATGTAAAAGTAATATAAAAAATGCAATTTTCCGGCCCGGTTGAACCTAATTCGACCTGAACCGGCCTGAACCAGTCCCTTAAGCAATTTGGGCTATCTTAAGCCCATCTTTGGATCATGGGCCCAGATGGGCCCACCAAGACCACCCTGGGCCCAACTGTGGAGCCCACTTCGGACCGGCCCAAACCAGGCCCGTTTTCAATAAACGGGCCCAAGGCCACTTGACTTTGGCTAATGGGCCCATTCCAAGCCCACTAAGCCCAAACCTAAAGTGTAAATAAATAAAATAATAAAATAACCAAATGGGTTATCCAATAACCCAACTGGGCCCAAGGCCCAACCATGGCAGCCCACGGGTCTTCCAACGGGACCCGGGTCCGACCCACCTCACTTAGATAAACAAAAAAGATAAAATTAAAATAAAAGGGACCCACACCTTCAGACGGTCCCCACCAGACCAAATAAGTGTGCATGCTGGCTTAGGAATTGGGTGAAAACTAAGTTGACTCAAGACCAAGGAGACCCACGGGACCTGTCAATCGACGGGGCGGGCTAGGGTGTCTTCGGGCTTCCCTAGACGTAACCGAGAACTTACTCAGAACTCTAATAAGCCGCAGACCAGAAGAATTAGGCCCGAATAGGTGCCCCCCTTTGTGTCTGCCTGCACCTCTCAGGCAGTGGCGACTCCAAACTCCAAAACAATCCCGAGGCGAGCATCACTCTTTGCATGCACCTCGTCATGCGGCCCGAAACCGGGGTGCGCACAGCTGCCTCATATTCAAGTCTTTCTGTGAAAACAGATATCTCAAGCTCTTATGATCAGAAAAGATCTCAAACTCTACCCCATAAAGGTAATGCCTCCACAGCTTCAGTGCAAAGACTATGGCTGCAAGCTCTAAATCGTGGGTAGGGTAGTTCTTCTTATGCGGCCTCAACAATCTCGAAGCATACGCTATAACTCTACCTTGCTGCATCAGTACACACCCCAAGCCTATCCTAGAAGCATCACAATACACTGCAAATGCCTCATCCATGGATGGCACAATCAAAACTGGTGCAGTAGTCAATCTCTGCTTCAGTTCCTGGAAACTCTGCTCACATTTCTCATCCCATTGGAATTTCACTGCCTTCTTGGTTAGATTAGACAAGGGTGCAGCTATACGTGAAAATCCAGCGATGAATCTCCTGTAGTAACCTGCCATACCAAGGAAACTCCTGACCTCTGTCACTGTAGTAAGCCTAGGCCATTCTGCCACTGCCTTTACCTTCTCAGGGTCCACAGATATACCCTCTCCTGAGATAATATGACCTAAGAAAGAAATTTGCCTTAGCCAAAACTGACATTTACTAAATTTCCCATACAACTTGTGGTCTCTCAAAGTGTGCAATACTGCCTTCAAATGCCCTACATGTGCTTCTTGGGTCTTAGAATATACTAGGATGTCATCAATGAACACCACCACAAAACTGTCCAAGTATGCATGAAAAATCCTGTTCATGAGGTCCATGAAAACAGCTGGGGCATTGGCCAACCCAAAAGGCATAACCAAGAACTCATAATGCCCATAGCGTGTACGAAAAGCTGTCTTCTCTATGTCCTCCTCTGCTACTCTCACCTGATGATATCCTGACCTCAAGTCTATCTTGGAGAACCATGATGCTCCTCCTAACTGGTCAAATAGGTCATCAATCCTAGGCAACGGATACTTGTTCTTCATTGTGACTTCATTCAGTTGCCTATAATCAATACACATCCTCATGCTTCCATCCTTCTTCTGGACAAATAGAACTGGAGCGCCCCACGGAGACATACTGGGTCTAATGAAACCTTTTTCCTGGAGCTCATCTAATTGTTTCTTAAGTTCCTCCTGTTCTGTTTTTTCAAGCCTATAGGGTGGTTTCGAAACTGGAGCCGTACCAGGCATCAACTGTATCCTGAACTCTACTCCTCTAGCAGGTGGTAATCCAGGTAAATCCTCTGGAAACACATCCGCAAAATCCTGTACAACAGGTACATCGGAGATGACAAGGGTGTCACTCTTAAGCTCCTCTGCTATCACAGATGCTACCAGACCAATCCGCGACTTCAACCCCTCACATTTGAAACAATGAGTGGTCTGATCTGGCCCTCTAACTATAACTGTACCGGCATAACAATCCAACGTCACATGGTGTCTACATAGCCAATCCATCCCCAATATCACATCAAAACCCCCAATGTCTAAGGCAATCAAATCACCAGACAACTCCAATCTACCCAATGTAACTTAAAAAAAATCCCCAAAGCTCAAAGCTATCAAATCCCTGAACAACTCAAGATGATTAGATTGGGTTTTCATCCTTTAACTTCCAAAACCACTACGTTTTCATTACTTTTCCAGATTAACAATCCATGCTCAATAACCTCAGAAATTTAATCGCTTATAATTCCTTGTCCTCAATATCCAATCCCACAAATAAAGTACAAATATAACTCAGAAGATAAGAGCATGACTTGCTACCCACAATCCCTTAAATACATGTGCACCTTACATGCTTAATCAACCATCATTAATTTCCAACTTTTGATATAGACATTTAAACCATTAAGATTCTATTACCAACCTCAAACACTCCTCTTACTGTTTATCTCAGAATCAACTGCTTCTCAAGATCTTCAATTTCCTTCTGAATTGCACTTAATAACTTTACTATAATAATGCAATGCAAATAAGATAATTCTAAATCACAAATAACAAACTATATCATAATAGCTAATTATATAATAGAAGAATAAGTAACATACCTTCAGCAGTACCGATTGCAAAAAAATCCTTAGAACGAACACTTAACTTAGATTTCCTATTTAAGGGTACTATCTAGCGAACTCACAATCCCATTCCCCTAAAGCTGGCTAATTTAAGGTTAGGACCATTGCTCTGATACCATCTCTGTAACGCCCCGAACCCGGGTCAGTTCAAACCGACACCCGACCCGAACCCGGTTCGCTACTGTAACAACCCAAATTTAGTTCAACAACCAAATCCGAGGTGTTACTGGCCCATATCAATTACAACATCAATAACATACCAGACCAAAGAAAGCAAAATCCTATCAATTTATTATTCTATTAGAGTTGCGGAAACAAGTATGTGCGGAAGTGTAGATCAAAATCCTCAAACAAGCATAAGGCTTGACCATCAGTCAATAGTATCAAAGTCTGGTAGAATGAACTGGTTACTAACTCTCTCTTGTCTCTCTCATACATCAAATCCAATAAATGATAATAAACCAATTAAAAATGCTAAGTCTATAACATCAATCCACCTCAGACAAGATCTGGATAATAATAATCCTCCGACGAATACTCGGCTATCTCTCCCTGGAAGTCTAAGAGATCCCCCTCTAGCGTATCAGCTGAAAAAAATGGAATAGAAGTAGGGTGAGATACGAATATCTCAGTAAGTAACACATGCATGACTAAACAGTTAATATAAGCAAAGTAACATTTCATGCACGATTAAGCAACATGGATAAATCAGGCTCGCATAATCATTTACACCATTCATGAACACAAAACAGTTTGATACACAGTTCTATATATAATTTTCAGCAAGTTTTAATATAAGAACTCAATAGCCAAATCAGTAGCATAATCCATACATTGCCAGGATGTACTAAGCAGTCACATCCAACCAATATCCCAATCACATGCATCCCGCACGTGCACAATAAGAATAATAATCATATCAAGTGTTGTGTTTTCAGTGTCATTGTAGGACTCACAAAGATAGATAAACCTTTTGAGATGATTCTCAACCAATTGCTATACCACCGTGCGACTTAGGAGCGATGCTACTAATGATACTCAAGCCCCATGCAGCGCAGCTTAGACAAGAGCCGTAGTCACCGACTTATTGCACACGCACCCATCAGAGTTGGCATGTACCACCAGCATGCAGCACCAGAATCAATACATGGAGGTGGTTGCTTATCCACATGTACAGGGAATCACCAGCGGCTCACCGGGGTGTCCCTCCAGACATAGGACCTTCCCAGACAAACTAACTTGCAAAGGAAGCGCGTCGCATATAGGAGTAACTCAACCCAAATGACATATCCCTCAGCTATCTAGCTACGACTATGGATCCATAACCAGCTATGCCCACTAGACTCCAAAATTCCCTAAAGTATCATAATTCTATAAGGGTTGATGCCTAGCGGCATATAATGGTTATATCTGTGCATTTACTTCATTATTCAGTCATTCGGATTCTGAATTCTCTTTATAATGTCTTATGATTTATAATGCCATTTAGAAGTGTTTAGATAATCAAATGGTAGTTAGGCTTTTCCAAAATAACATTTCTCATATACCTTCAAAACTTGGCAACTAATGTCCTAAATATCTCCCTAATTTGTTTTTCTGTAAAACAGGGATTTAGGTAGTTTATTTTGGTCTTAAAGTACCTTAATTAATCATTAAAATTGTCTAAAAATAGTTTAGAATTGAATTAGGTTCGAAATTATGAAAAATTGGAAATTCTGCTGAGAGCGCCTGGGATCGCTCAGGATCGCTCCGGGCGGTCATCAGTCGGCGGTAGTGCAAATTCGAGCGCCCACGGTCCGTCGTCCCGCGGTCCATGGTGTCCTCAAATCTTTAACCAGCGCCTAAGATCGCCGATGAGCGCCTCGCACAGTCGAGGTCGGCGGTCTCACCAAATCGAGCAGAAACAGTTCTAAATCACGATTTTTCTCGTCTAAACTCATTCTAATGTATTTATAACATGCTTAGCTAACTAAATACAACTTTACATATCATAGAAACATGCGTTTGCGATTAAACAGAGATAAATCCGAATTTAAAACCAAAACGGTGTCACCTACCTCTATACGCTGATTCCTCCCTCTCTATTCTGCACAATGGCGAATCTCCTGCACAGAGAAATCCTCTGGATGATGAACGCACGCCCAGCCCTTCCTTCTTCTTCTCCTTCTTCTTCCCTTGGTCGCTCGAACAGTCGTCGCTTGCGGCTCTTCAATACGCGCGACAATACATGTATATGAATTAGGTTAATTCTTTATACATATTTATACCCCCTGATCCTATGCATCTCCCATGCAACTCTTCTATACACCTTGCCCAATCAGAATACATACCTCGATATCTCACGATCGGACGGTCAGATCTGCGTCTAATTCTGGATCTCCGCTAAGTTGATCACCCCCTACAATATTAAAATGTTTCTATCAATCATAACTCTGGGTAATATTATTTACTAATTTAATTTATTATTTAAGGAAAATTCGGGGTTTTACATTTATCTTGGTAGCAATAGACTATTTCACCAAGTGGGTAGAAGTGGCTTCATATGCAAATATCACAAGTAGCCATGTTCTTAAATTTTGGAAGCATAACATTATTTGTCGCTATGGTTTGCCAAATGCCATAGTATCAGACAATGCTTTGAATATTAAGAACAAGGATATGAAGAAGATGTGTGAACAATTCCAGATTACCCATCACAAGTTAGCTCTGTACAGACCAAAGATGAATGGGGCAGTAGAAGCAACAAATAAGAATATAAAGAAAATCATTCAGAAGATGGTAGTGAGTTATAGAGATTGGCATGAAATACTACCGCTTGCTCTACATGCCTACAGGACCTCGATCCGGACTTCTACTGGGGCAACCCCATACTCCCTAGTTTATGGAATGGAAGCAGTTTTACCCGTGGAAGTTGAAATCCCATCACTAAGAGTGCTAATGGAAGCAGAATTGGAAGAAGCTGAATGGATACAGTCAAGACATGATCAACTCAATCTGATAGAGGAAAAGCGCTTGAAGGCCCTTTGTCATGGCCAATTATATCAGAAGAGAATGGCCAGGGCCTACAATAAGAAGGTGAAGCCCAGAACTTTCCAAGAAGGGAATTTGGTTTTAAAGAAAATTTTACCATTTTTGGAAGACCCTAGTGGTAAGTTTAAACCAAATTGGGAAGAGCCTTATGTTGTCAAGAAAGTCCTGTCAGGGGGTGCACTCATCTTAATAGAAATGGATGGACAAGATTTTCCTGAGCCAATAACTCTGATACAGTAAAAAGTTATTTTCCTTGATTGAATATAACTAGGAAATGATCCAAGGCTATCTTTCTTTATTTCCCTCAAATTTTTAATCCCTAGTCTAGCCAAGTCGAGCTAGTTCGTTTCTTTGATAAACTTAAACTGGACTTACAGTCTCAAATTGGGGCAAAGCCAATTGGGCAAAAATAGAAAAAAAGAAGAAGAAAGAAAAGCAAAAGATGGTGGCAAATGAAAGCCAAGTGCAAAAAGGAAAGAAAAGAATACACTTTGGGGAATGGGGTCAAATTCATCATGACTGTAAGTCCGGTTGACTTATTTTCACATTTGGAAAATTTTGAGCCTTTCATACCTTTTCTTTCATAAACCAAGCCTAGCCTTTATTTCGTTCTATTCTTAAGCCCTCGATGATTTTAGTATATTCATTCAAATTTCAGAGGAAGATTGGTGATGACGGAATGCAGAAGCCGGTCCTAGTGAAAACCGTAACTGGCGCTAGGGGCAATATTGGCAAGAAAAAAAAAGAAAAAAATAGAAATCAAAGGTTGAGTTGATCATGTGGTCCAAGCTTGAAGGAAAAACAGTATGAGCACGGAAGATGGAACAGATTGGGAATAATAGGGTCAATTTTTGAAGAAAAGGCATTTGGGGATGACTCTAAAGGTCTTAGGATAGACAAATCTAATCCCTCCTTATTGCTTGAATTACCCCTTTAATTATTCAACTTGATTTCAATTCCTTTAATTGTGTGTGATTAAGTGTTTTGGACCAAAATTCAAAAACATAATAAAATACAAAAAAGCAAAAAAAATTATATTCTGGCCAGTGATGAGAAATCAAATACTTTTCATTTAAACCTTTGTTTTTACAAGCATCTGAGAATTCTGAGGCCAATAGTATAAAATCTACTTTTGAATTAAATTCTTTGTCTTTCCACTATTGGAGTTTACTTTTGAACAAAGGTAAAAAAGAAAAAAAATGCAAGAAAAGGAGCTAGTCCCTATCCCTTAGCTGTGCCTCAAGCTTTCAAATCCGAGCCGCCTGAGCTGCAATAATCCTAGAAGCGCCCTCTACATTTGGATCGCTCAAGAAGGAGATGACCTCATCTTAAAGTGTCTGCCTGATCCTCATGCCTCTAAGGTCGGCTAAAGCATCCTGGTACTTCTGCCGTATCACTCGGACCTCGAAGCGGTGAGTCTGCCTTTGCTCCTCAAGTTTCTCTTCCATGGCAACACGGCGGGATACCTGCTCTGCAAGTTGCCTCTCCAGATCAATACCCCGTATCCTAAGTTCTTGGGACTCTCGTACCCAAATTTGTTGAAGTCGCTGGTGGGATGCTCTCTCAGAAATCAATATATCCTCATAAGTAGGCGCAAGAACAACAAGAGGATCCTCTGGTACCGGGGCACAATTCTGGACCTACTCTCTAATCCAGAAAAGATAATCCTTCACATGGGCTTCAGAGAAGACAGGGCCCTGCATAAAACGAGCATAGGACCATTCCTTCATCAATCGGGCATTCAGCCCCATGGTGGCTGGTGTAAGTGGCCCAAGGAAGTCCTCATATCCATTTGGGATCATAATCCCCTAAGTCGCTCCAAACTGCCGAAGAACCTACAAAGGAAGATAGAGGACAGCGGACCTCAAGCCTGCTAGGACCATGAAGTTCCTGTCTCTAAAGCTGATCACTGTCTCTACATTGGGCTAATAAAAGCCAGGACACCTCACCTGATCATCCTGGAGAGTACCCAAGAAAGTAAACCAGCCTTGCTTGCCTCCTTGAATGTCAGGACACCCTCGGTTGCTCATCAAGATAAGAATTTTCATTCTTAGAGAGAAGCATCTATCAATCATCTCAATTTGACTCAGGTGGTCAAGTAACCAAAGTTGCAGAAAGGGGGAAATATTTCAATGTATTGTAGAATGGAAAAAAAAAAGAAAGAAAAAAGAAAAAAGAGAAAAAAAGGATTTTACCTATAGGATAATGGCACATGCCAAGAAGCGCTTCTTTTTCCTGTGGTAGCAGTCACTCAATGCTTGATACATACCTGCCAAGATCATAGAGGCCAATCTCTCGCGCTCTCTAATCTGGCAAATGATTGAGATAAGGGCCAAGTCAACCTCATCATCATCCCGTGGGAAAAGTAACTGGTTAACCACTATCAGGGTCAAGGCATTAAACCGGGCCTCTTTGTTTTCCCCCCTCAAGAGCTTTTCAATCAAAAAAGGCTTAGACAAGGTCAGAAGTGCGTCGGAGTCCCCTAAATCCTTCTTCCCTATACCTAAAAAGGTGGAAGCCTCCTTCTTGTAGCTAGGCTTAAGGGGTGGATTCACCACTTTCTCTGCAAACCTCAAGCTAAGAATCGTTTCAACCTCCTCAATGGTTGGGGTCATCTCTTTGTCTCCAAATCGAAAGAGATTTAGTTGGGGTTCCCAGTGCCCAATTAAAGCCTCGATGATTTCCAATTTAAAAGGGATTTTTGAGATGTGTAGGATGTGACCTAGATGGATGGTATCCCATTTGATCTCTTCTTCAAGACTCATAGAGTTAACTCACCTATTGTAGAATGAATCTACAAGGTTGTACTTAGTGAGACTAGGGGGTTTTTCTCTAAATGGTTGTATTGCAGGGGAGGCTTCATTGGCAGACAAAAGCGGGGCAGAAGATGATCTGGTGGCCATTAGGGATGAATGGAGCCTGCTAGAATCAAGTGGAGGGAAGAAAAAGGAAGAAAGGGGGTTTTCTAAACTCAAAAAGTAGTCAAAAATGACGCACATCCCGAGGCCTTTTGGTTTTATAGTACAATTAATTGTATCCGACATGTTAGATCAGATACAAAAGGTTTTCTTCATATCTGATAGAAAATGCCGGATACAAGAAACATTGCTTATATCCGATATTTTTTGTCGGATACAAAGGAGATTTGCCTTTGCTGACATGATATTTCGGATACAAAAAAAATAAAAGAAAAAAAAGGGAAAGGAAGAAAGAGTTCAAATTTTTTCCTTGTATCACCCATATACATGTTATAATTGCAAAAAAAATGAAAAGAAAGAAGAACAAGAGACAATGAATGAAAAGTTTTATATATATATGAATTTCATTTGTACAAGGATGATGTAAATATACAAGAGATACTAATCTACTGCTCCTCTGCAGGACCATCCCCCCGTCCTCTGCCACGTGCTCCTCTGCGGCCTCTACCCCGAGATCGTCGGCGCCCAAAAACATGGGTAATGATACGGTCAGCAGTGCAACAAGGCGTCCGGCCCAAAGCAGACTGAATCTAGTATGTGTAGTTGTACGCCGAGTTGTCAGGGAATGGGCCCGTAGGAATAAAGTCTAATGAAGAAGCCTCAGGCTCAGCAGGAGCAGGCTCAGCCGGAGGGATAGCTGCCTCAGACTCAACTGGATCCTTAGTCAAGGCAGTATCAACTCCCACAGCTCCAGAAGTCTCGGTAGCAATAGGAAGAGGATCAGGGACAGGGACAACTGTTTCAATAGAGATGAAGTTAGAAATTGAAATAATCAACCAAAGAGGCAAAGCTAAAGCAAGCTTACCAGGGATATCTGCAGTAGGAACCATGGGATCAGGAATAATCACGGAAGGAGATGCACTGGCAAGATCGGCAGTGGAAGCAGGAGTAGGAGATGCATCTGGGAGGTCAGGAACAGCGGCTGGGGCATCCTCGGGATCAGCAGCCCAAACTAGAGAAAAGCCAGAAACAGGAGGAACTGGCTCAACTGAGAGGTCATCTACATGATCTGGGGCCGGGTCCCGGAAAGGATCCTGCAAAATTCAAACAATTCATATCAGAACAGCAGAAAAACATAGAAATAAAAGAAATAGCGTTGCAAAGAGCTCTATACCTATCAGGTCCCGAGCTCAACCTCCAAATCTGAGATCCTACGGTCCCTCTCTAGGATAAAAGTCTCCAGCTCTCTGATCTGGGCATCTCTCTAAGCCACGGTCGCGTCGTGCTTGGCAATCAAGTCATTGACAGCTGCTCGCTGACTCTGAAATCGGTCCTGCAGGGCATTCAACTCCTCTTCCTATCAACAAGAACGGGATTAGAATCATAAATGCTGAATTGAAGGAAATGAGATGGGAGAAGGCAAGTCATAAACTTATAGTTTCATCGTGGACCCAAATAAAGATCCCGCCGATCTCTATCACTCCAACACGAATGGGCCGATCCATCAGACATCCGATGGACACTCTGTGGAACCACTTGTCATAATCTCCGGCTACTATGAGCCCCTCTGCATCCTCCCACTGGTCAAACTGGCCAACATTGAAGTCGGGCATGAGAGTAGTAGGACCAACAGGAGGAGGAGGAACTGGAATACGGGGTACGCCTGTGTGCTGATAATACAGGCACTCTCGTAGATACATAACTCTACCAAGCCTCCTAAGGAAGCACTAGTAGGGCTGGTGACAGAAGTTTCGATCAAAAGCGTCATGTACTATAAGCTCATGAGCAACCCCGTCATCCACATCCTCAAAGCGTGCCAACAGGAGCTGCAAAAAAGAAGAAGAATGTCAATAAACAAGGAATGAAGGAAAGGAGCAAGAAACAAAAGGTGAAGAATTTTACATCAGATCGACGGGCATGATCCAAATGAACCCGAGCAGTACGGGGCTGGCTCTTGTTTGCATCTCTATCCAGCACGGACCACCGTATGGCAACGGGGAACTTCGCAGCACTAGGCACGGGGGATAGACGGAAATAAGTCATGTAGGTATACATAAATACCTGGCAAAAGAGTAATCGGTTAAGGATGAAGAAGAAAAATTTTTGGGATGAAGCGAATGCATTCAGTACCTGCAAGATCTACCAGAAAAATCGACAACTAACACCATCACCCCTCGGAGTGGCCAAACCTTGAACCACTTGGCATAATCCTGCCAGGATGGTCCCATATATGAGTCGATCCCGCGCCAACTGCCTGGTTTGGTGAAAGTCTCTCAGGGCATCAAAGAAGAGAGGACTAACACCAGTCGTGTCCTCCTGGAAGAAATAACTCCCAAGCATCAACAAGAAAATATGCCGGAAAATAGGTGCAAAATCCTCGGCCTCCGTGGCAATGGTCACATGCCTTTCCTCAAAGTGATCAAAAAAGCTACTACGCAGCCACATGATCGAGAGTCTGCCACTCCTCTTGTTCCAAGCGTCATCGGGTAGGACTACATATCCCAGAAGAGAGTTGATGTCTGCCGCAGAAGGCCAATCCATCACAATAGTCTGCCCCACCAATGGGATGCCAGTAATCATAACAAAGTCGGAAGGACGGATCCCAAGCTCAACGTCCGGCAAATGGAAAAACTGCATGTCAGGGAAGTATCGCTCTATCATGGCGAAGACGAGAGGGCGGTTAGCTCGGAACGACGAGATGCGAAGAAAGTGGTCGAAGTGGCACCGACTGAACTCCCGTCTGAGTGCAGGAGAAAGATCCCTAACTAGCTCGCTGAACCTCCCCCAACTGCCTCGAAGATGAGAGGGAGGATACGGAAGAGGAATATCAGCCCTGATGCACATAGAAGGGTGGCGATCCAAGCCACTAAGGAACTCTGTGTCATGAACAGACGCTCTCAACTCCTCTAATAAATCTAAACGGAAGTCTGAAGCCATATCCTCCTGACCTGAAGCTCCAACTCGGCCTTGGCCCCTCTCTCCAACCCTACCACAGCCTCTCTCTCGGCCCCTACCTCGGCCTCTACCCTGACCTCAAGCAGGAGCCACAATAGGCTAAAAGTCAAAAGCAAAAAGTGTGAAGGTTTATTTAAGGAGAAAGAAGAGGAAGGGAAAGAAGACAGGACAAGTGGCCTACCTCGGCAGAACCCTCTCCAGAGCTCTCTCTGGAATCATCTAATGGCTCGGATAAGGTGGCACTAGGATCGGACTTGATCCTAGCTCGAGATGAAGAGGGCTGATCAGCTGGATCAACCTCCTCTCGGACACGAGAACAACTTCTAGCCATCTATAGGCAACATGGAAGTATTTTAAGTTTCTGTAAATTACAATTTGGCATTCAATGGTTTATCATAAATTTTGATTATAAAGCATCTTTTTCCTAATCCTGAAGATCTCTACAAAGCTAAATCTTTCCTAATGTGTTGTGATTTCAGGGTGTACTAAAGGAGGCAGAACAAATATGTAACAGCAAAAGCAAAGTGAATATTGCATAAAGAGGTCCTAGTTGCTAGGCAATCGAAACAAGAATTGCATGCAAACCATCTCAAAGAGTTCTAAAATGCAAATCAAGTTAAACATAGAAATTAATGAGGATGCATCAGAAGGCAAGTTTGCTTTGGCAATCATCAAAATGCAGCAGTAAGAAAGCAAACAAGGATTGTCTGAAAATATGCCAAAGGGTATAACATTACATGGTTAGGTGAAAAGAAATTCAAGAGTGAAAGGATAAGAGGTTACCTGAAATTGGGAACCAACGTGGGTAAGGAGGATAATCACCAAGAACAGATAAGCCACTCACTGTCAATTTCAGCAGAAATAGTGGAGAGATGGGTAACTGATGGCAAGCTTGAAATAAGATTGGCGAGGAACAGGGATTGTCGCCTAGGTAGCCGGAACACAAATAAAGTATCACCGGAGGTCAGCAACGACGGCATCGAGCGGTTGAATCACCGAAAGTCAGAGAAAGAAAAGGGTTTGAGGAGAGCCGAACTAGGGCTTAGCAATGAACTTCGATCGTCTGAAGTTGTCAGAGTTAGAAGAGAATCGCCGGAGTCTATGGAAGGCGCCGGAGCCAAGACAAGTCGCCGGAGAAAAGGAAATCGAGTGTCGCAGTAGAAGAAAAAAATGTCTGTGTCCGACCAAAGCGTTCGGAGAAGAAAGAAACAAAGTGCAAGATGTGGTCACGCGTGCAAATAATAAAGGCATGTGTATCCGACAACTTGTGTCGGATACAAATAAAAAGTTGCATATCCGATCATCTATGTCGGATACAAAAAAAAAAAAAGAAAAGAAAAGAGAAAAGAGAAAAGAAGGAAAGAAAAAAAAAGAAAAAAGAAAAGAGAAAAGGAAAAAAAAAGGGAAAGAGAAAAGAAAAAGGAAAAAAAAAACAAAATGAAAAAAAATGAAAGAAAATGAAAAAGAAAAAAATGGAAATATTCATTCAGTTTTTAACATAGTTTGCTGCAAAATCAAATTTTTTTCAAAAAATCTTATTTTGGTCTTAAAATCCACTTCATAGACACGAGAGCTCAGTGGAATTTAAGACAACTTGGAGAAATGCCCCCTTAAAGTTAGGGCTTTTTGGCAAATCTTCACCCAAAATTATTTTGCAAAATTAAATTGAACCAAGAAAATCATGGTTAAGGAAGTGCAATTTGGGTTTGTCTAATCTTTGTTGTTCATTGCTTTACAATTCCCGCAAAGAGGGACAGTTGTAGACACTCCAAATTGCACTGTGAAAATGATGAATAATTGGCCAAAATCATTAAAAACAGTTTGTTTTTTTTTTTTGTAGCCGACACAGAAATTCGGATAAAAATGTTCTTCTTTGTATCCGACAGAACTCATCGGATACAAATATATTTTAGTGTATCCAATGGATTGTGTCGAATACAAAGATCATTACTTTTATCCGACCTAAGTTGTCGGATACAAGTGTTTTGTTGCAAAATTTGAAAATTCCGAAAGTTTTCACTTTTTACTGTCTTATCCCTGTTTAAGAGGTGAGAATTCCCGGAAATAGCCTTAGGGTTTAAGTTGGTGGATTCTAGACATAATCTTATGTCTACCATTAGGGTTTCCCCTTGCCCTAGCCTTTGCCTATAAATAAGAGGCTTCTCCTCAAGCAAATGGCCAGAAGATTGGAGATTAAAGAGCTTCAAGTGAAGAAGGGAACCACTGCCGCATTGCTCCCAGAAATCCAGGTAAGCCTGGAACCCTTTTACTTCTCTGTTTTTAAATTCTAGGGATAGTTTCTTCTTCTTCCTTTCTTTAGAGTAAGGTCTGAGTGTGATTGAAACCCTATTCCCATCTCAAAGTACCTCAAGACTATCTCTAGCCGTAAAACGTGAAGAGAAGGCTAGGGGAAACGAAAATGGGAATGGAACCTTAGTTCTAGAACCCCCATTTGAATGTTATATGTTATGCATATGCGTGTTGATAATCTTGTGAAGTTTGCTTTCATTTTCTGGAGAGAATACCAAGGTCCATGCTCTTTATAGCATTAGATCTCCATTCCCTCCTAAAACATGATTTTTTACACATGCATACATATCATTTGTTTTGTTGAAATAGGCTTGTATTTTGGATCTATCGTGTTCATTATGATACATCTGAGATAAATGGCCTTAAATCAATCTTTTGATAATCCTTGAATGGATTTCAAACAATCCTACCCTTGAGAGGAGGTTTTCATAACCTAATCTCTCAAGTTGGATTTTTTATCTCAATACGGGTACCTCCGATTCATATTCTTCAATCCATAGGTTTCATGAATCGGATCTTTACCCTAGAAGTTTCTTGAGTGTTTTCCCACTGATTTAATGGATTTCAAGTAATTCCCCTTTGAGAGGAGGCTTTCATAACCTAATATCTCAAATCGGGATTTTTGTCTTAATACGGGACAATTGATATTGATGAGATTGATGAACCGATTCCTTACCCTAAATCGCTCTTGGACATTTCTTAATGATTTTCAAAAGAATACAAGCAAGTTCATTTTGTAAGAGAGAAGACTTTATGGTCAAGTCTCTCTGTTTTGGGCATTTTGCCCTATTTTTGGTGTTTTGGCACTTCTTCTCTAATCAATGAGATTTTTGAACAAAATTCGTGCCCTACATCTTTTTAGGGGTTTTTCCATTTCTTTCAAATGATTTTGGTTCAGATTGCACAGATTGCACACACTTGCTCACTATTTTGGAGTTGATTTTATTTAAACTTTTCAAATCAGGACAGCACCTGTACCTTGTCTTAAAACACTCATAACTTCGTCCTCCGGATGAATTTTGGTGTGATTCCAAAGACATGTGATAGGTGGGACTGTCTAGTTTAAGTCTGTAAAATTTCAGCAATTTCTATGAAGTGGATTTTTTATACTACTTGATCAAAGTCGACGGGACAGTTCAAGCCAGATTGCTGAACTTGTCACTTTGACAGAGCACCATTTGCTCATTTTAAGTCCGATTTAAGTGATTTTGATTTCTGTGTTTTCTTTTGTGAGTGAACTTTCAAATCCAATTGGTTTCAAGACTTTTTTATTTCATTTGTATCTTGTGTGTTTGATTGACTCATAACTGCTCAATAGCAGAATTCTAGGTTAATCTGTGATCCTCTAGGCATGTTCGGGAGGTCACACAAGTCACATTCGAATGGAGTTTTGTGTGAGGCCTATTTCATATGAAAGATGGCACTTCATACTTCATTCATGCAAGTTTTCAAAGATTTATATGTAGGCAATCTCTACAAATAGGTTTTCAAAGTTCCCACTTGTCATTTTTATCAATTCATAACAACGGATTTCAAACAAGTATATCTCTTATGTTTTTAATCGGATTTACTTGGAAATTTTTCTGAAACTTCTACTTACCATAATCTTTCAAATGGCATAAGCCTTGTTCAATTTGAATTTGATTTGAATGGTTGATGATCGGATGGCTCCATCTTTTGTTAAATTTTCCAGATTTGTTCTAACTTGCTTGTATTCAAGTTTCAATTTGATTTTCATTAATTGGGAATGTCCTAGAAGTGATAAATCCATAGAGAGTGTTCAGATTTTATTGAGCTACTCATATGGAAGAGTCATACATATGTTTAGTCCTTCTTCAAGCCCTTTTAATTCTTTTAATTAGCAAGCATTTATTTGAACATGAACAATATTTTACAACCACCTTGTGTGGATGAGTAGGGGTGCCTAACACCTTTTCCTATTCATAATCAATCCCCTTACCCATCTCTGGTTTCTTTTTATTTTTTTTATTGTATTATTATTTTACTTTAATTTTTGCCTTTGTATTGAATTTTTATTGTTTTGGTGTCCATTCACACCTAAAAAGAATGGTGTCGACTCCTCCCTTTTTTTTTGAGCCCGTGTGATGATAGGGACTCACTTCAGTTGATTTTCTATGTCTCACACTACTCAGGGTTTCAGGCTGCTCTACACCAATTGTGGCAATACTCATGGCTATGTCATTACACCAATGAAACAAAAACATCACATTACTAAGCTTAACATGAATCCAAGACAAGCTAGACCAGCAAATAAAAACAAAGCCATCAATTCAAACCAATATGTATTCCAACATGTAAAGCAACATATAGCCCAATGTGATCAAGTACATAAAATGGGCCACTCAGGGTTCACAATATACCATTTCAAAGCCAATTCCCAACAACAGAACAATATTCGAAAACAAATCATTCATGAAATAACCATTTGATTCAAATCTGTCCAAATACATTAAGTTAAGCAAAATCTATCTAAATCAAATAAAATCTTAAAGCTGTAGTTTCAGATGTTAAACACCTTTATAAAGAAGCCAAAATAGTGTAAGAACCTTCGATTAATGATAAATCAGAAAAACAGGCCTTCTATATTACTAGTTTCAACAACTAATATCCCTTCCTTAAATACTTCATTTCTACAAATGGATATTCACTGCAATCTCCTACTGGAAGCTACTGTTAAATAGTTTTTAACACTTACTTTTGCATATGAAATTATTTCCACAACTAGTATAGAACTTCTATTGGACACAAATCACATATTTCCCAAGTTCACCAAATAATACTGACTTAGAGCATGAATTCCAACCTCTAAACCTAAATGAATGAATGTGGTCAATCCTTGAAAGCTGATTAAACAATGTAATCTCCTACTGGAATTGCTTATAATAGTTCAAGCCATTCCTTAATACCAATTAAGTTCTGTTACTACACTTCTTAACACTATCGTAAAGCACTTTATTTAAATAAAAACGGCATGGGTCGCTTGGGGGACCTCCTTGGTTGCCTGGGCGCCCCCTTTAATTATGCCATGGTCGCCAGGGCGACCTTACACATTTTCATAGTCACCTAAGCGACTAAATGGGCGAACACTCCAATTCCAAGTTCCTGCAATCGTTGGAACCTCTGTAACTTCAAAATCGAGTTCTCTGACCTAAAATTATCCACTCACAATGCTTAGATCCACTTCAATATCCTTCTAAAACACATAATCAAACACATTTGAATTTAATCAAAATGCGGAAGTTACAAGAATCAGGCAATTCGCAGATATACATACGTAATTCATTTTCTCTTCAAAATCAGGTTATGCATCGATCAAACAAAAATTCATACGCAATTCGATAAAACAAAGGTGCTACTTACCTCAGGAAGTCTGAAACAACACAAATCTCAAATCCTCTAATCTCATAAACTTTGGATCCCACAATTCGTCACAGTTTTCATCAAACATGACCAGATCTGATTAGAACTGGTTTAAATTCTAAATTCTCTCACAATAAATCATGAAATTAAGATCAGAGACACACTTACCAGTGAACTCTCTGATCTACAACTGGTTTGGACAAATTCTTCAAAATTTTCTCAGTCGTTCAACTCCTAAGCAGTTCCCAAAATTCTCTCCAATCTGATCTCCCTCCAATCTGAACAATTGTGATCTCTCTCCTCAAACCTAGCCTCTCTCTCTCTCTCCTTCAGGCGATCTGGTTCAAGCCACTGTTCTTCTGAAATTCTCTGGCAACGATTCAACCAACTATTGCTCGAGTGAACAGCGACCTATTTATAGTTTGGTTGTTGCTGCCAAACCACTTAAACTCATGATACGCCGCATGCTCATCCACCTAGCAACCTATTTTTACAAGTTAACCTTTCTTTTTAACTTGTAAAAATTTAATTATACGTTGTCATAATATCCCTTGTAAAAGGAAAATTTATCTTTAATTGGAAGGAGCGAAAATAAGTAAAGCAAAGATTTTTTTAATCAAATATTGTAAAGATCGATGAAAAAACAGATTATAACAGAACTGTATCCAAAACAGCATCAAAAGAGGATACAGTTTCTAAGCAAAAATGGGAGAGTTATCATTTTGGCTACACAGGTACTTTTAGATGAAATTAGTGTCTGCACAAAATCATAGTGTCCTAGATTGGGCTTCATCCAAGTAAAGAGAGTCTTAAACTAGAATTGTTAAACTAAATCAAGAAAAATACTTATGAATTTGGTCTTAAACAACAATTCGTATGGCCCTATTCAAAATCAGCTTTTTGTTGTCATTTCTCCTGTAGAATATTGCAAGCCATGGGTGAAACAAGGCTTTCCAAGTGATTATGCACCTCATAAATTTTTGGCATATCATGGATGAGAAGATCTCTAATTCTTTTACTCACAGGATCATATAAAGTAAGCCTTCTCTCACCATGCCTCAGTAAAACTTCACCAGTCCTCCGAAATCCCAGTGGTTTGAAGTAGGAGTAGAAGTAATGGTTATCTCCACTCAATTCTGTCTCCCTTTGAGAAAACTGTTTAGTCCAAGAATTCTCATCACCATATTTCTTCATCACCCATATCTGAAAACAATCTTTAATTTGAGACCATATACAAAGAAGCCCTCCCAATAAGGCTATCCTCAAAGCTTTACTCTCAACCATAAAATCAGGCAGCATTATCTCTCGGAATTTCTCATCCCTGAAGTCAAAGGAAACAATTAATCTGGTTCGATCGCGATTTGCTACCACCCAATGAAGAGCTCCATTGAGAAGTTCCCCGGTAGAAGTGTAGAACTGGTACGGAGGGCTCCCAAGTCTTATCCACGAATTCTCTGTTAATGTGCGCACAAAAACCCTAGTCCTGGATTCTTTATTTCCGTACCCAAAGTCCTCAATCCTGATCACCTTATATTCACCTGTAATGGGATCGTAACCAAAACCAAGATGGACGAACAGGAAGGTGGAGATGGTCACTTTATCGGAAAAATCATCACGCAATTTGATGTGATCTCTGGTAGCAGGGTTCCACACATAAATACTGACCCTGTCCCTGAAACAAATTAATCCATTACAACAACCTACTATTTCGAAATGCCCAACAGGTTGATGACATGGGTGATTGAGCTCCATAGTAGAGGTTCCATCACGAGCTTCAAAGTCCACAGAGAAGAACTTGTAACCAGATGAAAGTATGATCTTGGTATTTTTCTTCATTGATCGTTGGAGGTGAATTTTAATGAAACGAGGATCGGTAACCAAATCCCGCAAATATTTGGATACGCACCTGAACCGGCAGAGGGCATCGACTGGTAATCTTGAAAGGACGTGTTCTAGAATCTCGCTTGGAAGGTTCGGTAATGGCGTCCACTGCTCTAGCTTTCCTTTCTTCATCGTTGCAATCGTGAACCCTAACAGGAACGATTCGGAAAGAATATTAAATAGACGAAGAAGTCTCGTGTCCCCCGTCTCCAATATCTAAACTATTCTATTATTTTTCTATTAATCTATTCCATGTTATCTGTTTTTATACCTAATAGAAAGAACACTCTGTCTTGCTTTCCTGCTTATTTTTAGGACATCTTTACCCCTTTGTCTCCGTCGGTTCAACACTTTAACCAACGTACATAATTTAGATTCAGTCATTTAGTTTATATATAGCTTAGATTCAATCATTTAATTTTTTATAATTGAAAATAAGATAAACCTCTTTATATAGCAACAGCAATTGCCCTTAACAAAAGTAAATAATTTAGATTCAGTTATTTAATTTTTATAATTGAAAATAAGGTATATGTCTTTTATAAAACGATAAAACTGGCCGCAATTCTTCCTTCAAATAATTTAGATTCAGTTATTTAATTTTTTTAATTGAAAATAAGGTATATATCTTTTATAGAACGACAACAATGGCCGAAATTCTTCCTTCTATCAGATTAAGTATATAATTATAGTGATAACTACAACTATTGAAGTTAATGCATAACACCGGATGTGTTATATTATGCATATTTACTTAAATACACATTTAAGTAATTATAACATGACACTCATTTACATAATACTAATTATGCATAATATTATTTTAAGTGATAATATAAAATTATAGTGAATTATAATTAATCGGAATTAATTTAATGTGTTAATTAAGTATATAATTATAGCGAATTATAATACAAGTAAATGCATGTTTTATAGTCATGAATTTAGAATGTGTATAATATGTTTAAGTATATCACTAAAGTAAATGCATTCACTTAAGTGAATAAGGTACCTTAAACTGGTAAATGCATTAAGGTACATTAAAATGAACTTACTTATTCACTTATTTAAAACTATAATTAATTTAAATAAGTAAAATGCATTTAAGTAAGTATAAAATGCACTTAAAATTACAATATAATAATTATTTTTTATACATATAATAATTTTAAATAAGTGAAATATACTTTAAAAAGTAAATTAAAATTTAAAGTATAATTTTAATTGCGGCATTTTTTAAAACAAGATGTTTAATAATCATTTACAAATTAAATGACTATGAAACTTGGTATTTATATGCAATTCTTCTCCAAAAGTTTGGATCCTACGTATTCATAACTATATATAAACCTCAATGATAAGTTTTGTACTTCATTGTTTAAAATGATATCTATGTTAGTTTGTATATAAGGACATCAAATTCTTTTAAATCTGAAATTGCACTTCCAAAAAATGTAGAATAACATGCATTTTTTTTCAATTATTATCATTTTACTCAAATTTCTCTAGATATATATAAATTATAAAATTCATATTAAAATGAATGCAGCTTTTGTATCTATAATGTATACATCGCCCCAAAAAATGCAACCACTTCATCAGCTAAGTGGCATTATAAAAGTAAAAGAATTGGGTTTAAGTGATACTTCTTAGAAATAAATCCAAAGATGAGAAAATCACCACACTATGTTGAAATCTAAGTGAATTGGTTTCATTAATTGACTAAATATGTAAGTCCATGTGCTGCTTACATTTTTGTTCATAATTTTGTTGTCTCATTTACAACTTAATCATCCTAATAACCACATAAAGTAATCACACTGTATTACAATTCGCAACATAAAAGGCCTAAATATCAACTTAACTTATAATAAATAAATGTTTCTTTTAAGAATGTAATTTGACATAAGAAGGTTTACATGATTTTACCAAACGTTAGTTGAGATTTGAATATGCTGACATTAACCAACTGGACACTAACGTAATTTTTTTAGAGAAATAAAATTCAGTATTAATTGATGTAATTATGCATAATATTATTTTAATTGAGTTTATATATTGTTTATGTGTAATATATGTTTATAAGAATGAGATTTGAACATTCAATGCAAGAAAATTTTAGGCCTTCATGTTCTAAATTGTAATACATTTCGATTGATTTATGTGGTTACCAAGATGATTAAGTTGTAAATGAGACAGCATAACTATGAAAAAAAAAATCTAAGCATCACATGAACTTGCATATTCAGTTATTTAATGAAACCAATTCACTTAGATTTCAACACAATGTGGCAAGTTTCTTATCTGTGGATTTATTTCTAGAAGTATCACTTAAACCCAATTCTTTTCCTTTTATGATGCCACTTAGCAAATGAAATGATTGCATTATTTTGGGCCATGTATACATTATAAATGCAAAAATCGCATTCATTTTAATTTGAATTTTATAATTTATGTATATTTGGAGAAATTTGACTAAAATGTTAATAATTGAGAAAACATGTTTGTTATTCTACAATATTTTGAATTGCAATTTCAGATTTAAAAGACTTTGATGTCTCATTTACAAACTAACATAGATATCATTTTTAAACGATGAAGTACAAAACTTATCATTGAGGTTTATAGTCATGAATACGTCGGATCCAAAACAATGAAGTACAAAACTTATCATTGAGGTTTATAATCATGAATACGTCAGATCCAAACTTTTGCGTCCGACATATATTATGCATATTTACTTAAATATGCATTTAAGTAATTATAACATGACACTCATTTACATATATAAAATTAATTATGCATAATATTATTTTAAGTGATAATGTAAAATTATGGTGAATTATAATTAATTGACACATTAATTTAAAATATTAATTAGGTGTATAATTATAGTGAATTATAATACAACTAGCATGTTTCTTTTATTTTTAAAGCACATGCCTGACCCGTGCAAAGCACGGGCATCTTCAGTAGTATATTGAAGTAAACTACGTCAAGCTGACGTGGCAGCCTCGGATGTCCGAACCTCTAATCATTTTCTCCCTCACTTTTCGAAAATTTTTATAAGAAAATCTTGGGAAAAATTTTTTAATCCATGGGATGTGGGGGTATGTGAAATGTGGAGAAAATTTTGGGTTCTTTTATTAAAATATTTTAGGGATTTTACAAAGATGAAAATTGTTTTTCCTCCACACTTTAAGTTTTATCGTTTAGGGATTTTATCCTACAATGGAAAGTGGAATCATCAGAGATAAGAAAAGTTGAGATCACACTACACATTTTGCTCCTCCTAGATGTTTTGTGATGCTTCCTGATGATTTTCTCTATCTCTATTTTTGCCATTCTAATCTTTTCTCCCATCGAAAGCCATAGAACTTCCAAATCGACCCTCTCCCCTTCCTTCCCTCTCTCTCTCTCCTTGCTATATTTCCCTTGCTCTCTTTCCCTTCGAAGAAATTTTCTTCTCTAGCTCTGGCATAGTCTGTAAAACTTATCATTGGGAGAGCCCAAGTACGAGGTGTTGAGGTAGGGGTGTCAATGGGTACCCTATGAGGGTATACCTATTGGGTACCTGTTAGGTACCCGATATATAATTAGTCAGTAATCAATTTTTATTAATAACTAGTAGTTTTACTTGTGCTAAGTACAGGAACATATATATTTAAATATGTTATTTTTGAATAAATTAAAATAACCGCTACAATGAATAAATATAATAGTTGGACGTTTTGTTAGAATGTGTAAGCACCGCAGTAATTTATTTATAGTCCAAGATTTTATATGGCAACAATTCCTTACGTAATTTAATCTTTTATTAGTAGGATTCAATATTTTGCTAGCTGTTTTTTGGCTACCAGTCCTTTTTTTAGTGAAAATTATACAATTTTACTATGTAATACATTTTACTCCTTTTTTTAGCGTTATTTTACTGTTAAAATAAATATTTGAAGTGGCACCTGAAGAGGGCCACTTTAAATAATATTTCTCACTACTATTGTTAAATAATAATAAAATAAATATTTAAATTAAGAAATATCTAAAAATTAACTATTCTTTTTCGTTTTCATTTTCAATAACTATTATTATAATTCTGAGACCTATTCGTCAATCACAACTAAAACACAAAGATCTTTTCCATTAAAAGGCATCGGCAATTGCAAATTAAGCAAATTTGTTCAAAAATAGAGAATTATATCTTTGATTATTAATTTAGTTAAAGATAGTTATGGGTTTCTAGGACTCTGAAAAGAAAATTGGGTCTTTTGATGGGCTCGGATCAAATTAGAACTTAATGGGGGCTTTCCAATAAGCCAAATGATCAAATAAGCACCGGTCCGGACCAATTTTAGGGAAACCCACATACAAGCTAATTGAGTCAACTCGCCTAAATTCCGACTCATTGGAATCCGCTATCTAGCGGGGTAACTCAAGGTGTCTATGGACTTCCCTAGGTTACAACCAAACCACTTATCCAAAGTCTCTGGGCAGACCATGCACATAAATTTAAATCAAAAACTGGGTGGCTGTTCACACCCTCAACAATGAACAGTGGCGACTCCCCAAAACCAACAAAAAAAACCCACGGAAAGCTGGGCACAACATGGTGCGCCCCCACATGCGTACACGTATAATGAAGTTATATTTTAAATTTAGTATCTTATTTAATTAAATTTTACAAATAATTAATTTATAATATCATTTGCTTATAAATTTTTAATTAAGATGGTTATAAATTAATAGGGAAAAGATAATTACTTATATATTGTAATGAAGTCTTATAATCATTACTGATAATTGTGTAACGCCCCGGATCTATGTTGTTCATTAAAGATATAACACGTCTCACGGAGTGTTATGTATGAGCCCACATTTCATACGGAGTGTTATGTATGGGCCCACATTTCCTATACCAACTTGAAATAGTCATTTGGGTCTTACATATATCAGAGTGCGGAAATTTAAAGCAATTATAGAAGCATGGGAATTAACCAATCATGAAAGTGCTCATCTCAATTAAATCTTATACCAACCAATTCTCAATCCAAAATACAAGTTTAACAGTTCAATTTTCATCAAAATTAACCTATAAGTCTAGGGGATGTAATAATCTTCCTCCTTATACAGATCTATAGGCTCTACCCCGGTAGTTGGAATCTCACCACAAGTATTTGAAAACAAAACAAAACAAAACGTATGAGATACAAATATCCCAACAAGTAGCACATGCATACTGAAAATAGTTTACATTATTTCTAACACCTGCTACGATAAGAACAATTGCGAATAAACCGTAGTGATACAACCGAAATTTGAAATCAAAACAATCTCGACAAATCATCGATCAAGTTCTAACACAGCATGATTCAACAAGTAATATCATGGCAATGCCATGTAATCTGCTTAAATTGAGTAATCAACATGCCAGAGCAACATCTATACCTCCATGTACACAGTTCCGGCCTACTTAGGGTTTTGGAAATCTGAAATGACAGCCATTCAAGGTTTCGTCATCCAATGCTGGCCTATTCCGAGTTTCGGCATTGACAACCCGGCCTACTTGTAGACACCCCAAATTGCACTGTGAAAATGATGAATAATTGGCCAAAATCATTAAAAAACAGTTTGTTTTTTTTTGTGGTCGACACAGAAATTCGGATAAAAATGTTCTTCTTTGTATCCGACAAAACTCATTGGATACAAATATATTTTAGTGTATCTGATGGATTGTGTTGGATACAAAGATCATTACTTGTATCCGACCTGAGTTGTCGAATACAAGTGTTTTGCTGCAAAATTTGAAAATTCCGAAAGTTTTCACTTTTTACTGTCTTATCCCTGTCTAAGATGTGAGAATTCCCGGAAATAGCCTTAGGGTTTAAGTTGGTGGATTCTAGACATAATCATGTGTCTACCACTAGGGTTTCCCCTTGCCCTAGCCTTTGCTCATAAATAGGAGGCTTCTCCTCAAGCAAATGGCCAGAAGATTGGAGATTGAAGAGCTCCAAGTGAAGAAGGGAACCATTGCCGCATTGCTCCCAGAAATCCAGGTAAGCCTGGAACCCTTTTACTTTTCTGTTTTTAAATTCTAGGGATATTTTCTTCTTCTTCCTTTCTTTAGAGTAAGGCCTGAGTGTGATTGAAACCCCATTCTCATCTCAAAGTACCTGAAGACTATCTCTAGCCGTAAAACGTGAAGAGAAAGCTAGGAGAAACAAGAATGGGAATGGAACCCTAGTTCTAGAACCCCCATTTGAATGTTATATGTTATGCATATGTGTGTTGATAATCTTGTGAAGTTTGCTTTCATTTTTTGGAGAGAATACCAAGGTCCATGCTCTTTATAGCATTGGATCTCCATTCCTTCCTAAAACATGATTTTTTACACATGCACACATATCACTTGTTTTGTTGAAATAGGCTTGTATTTTGGATCTATCGTGTTCATTATGATAGATCTGAGATAAATAGCCTTAAATCAATCTTTTGATAATCCTTGAATGGATTTCAAGCAATCCTACCCTTGAGAGGAGGTTTTCATAACCTAATCTCTCAAGTTGGATTTTTTATCTCAATACGGGTACCTCCGATTCATATTCTTCAATCCATAGGTTTCATGAACCGGATCTTTACCCTAGATATTTCTTGAGTGTTTTCCACTGATTTAATGGATTTCATGTAATTCCCCTTTAAGAGGCTTTCATAACCTAATCTCTCAAATCGGGATTTTTTGTCTCAATACAGGCATATTCGGTTCATCTTCTCTAATCAATGAGATTGATGAACCGATTCCTTACCCTAAATCATTCTTGGACATTTCTTAATGATTTTCAAAAGAATACAAGCAAGTTCATTTTGGAGGAGGGAAGACTTTATGGTCCAGTCTCTCTGTTTTGGGCATTTTGCCCTGTTTTTGGTGTTTTGGCACTTCTTCTCTAATCAATGAGATTTTTTAGCCAAATTCATGCTCTACATCTTTTTAGGGGTTTTACCATTTCTTTCAAATGATTTTGGTTCGGATTGCACAGATTGCAGACACTTGCTCACTGTTTTGGAGTTGATTTTATCTAAACTTTTCAAATCAGGACAGCACCTGTACCTTGTCTTAAAACACTCATAACTTCATCCTCCGGATGAATTTTAGAGTGATTATAAAGACATGTGATAGGTGGGACTGTCTAGTTTATGTTTATAAAATTTCAGCAATTTCTATGAAGTGGATTTTTGATACCACTTGATCAAAGTTGACAGGACAGTTTAGGCCGGATTGCTGAACCTATCACTTTGACGGAGTACCATTTGCTCGTTTTAAGTCCGATTTAAGTGATTTTGATTTCTGTTTTTCCTTTGTGAGTCTACTTTCAAATCCAATTGGTTTCAAGACTTTTTTATTTCATTTGTATCTTGTGTGTTTGATTGACTCATAACTGCTCAATAGCAGAATTCTGGGTTAATCTGTGATCCTCTAGGCATGTTCGGGAGGTCACACAAGTCATATTCGAATGGAGTTTTCTATGAGGTCTATTTCATGTGAAAGATGGCATTTCATACTTCATTCATGCAAGTTTTCAAAGATTTATATGGAGCCAATCTCCACAAATAGGTTTTCAAATTTGCCCACTTGTCATTTTTATCAATTCATAACAGCGGATTTCAAACAAGTATATCTCTTATGTTTTTAGTTGGATTTACTTGGAAATTTTTCTGAGACTTCTACTTACCATAATCTTTCAAATGGCATAGGCTTCGTTCAATTTGAATTTGATTTGAATGGTTGATGGTCGGATGGCTCCATCTTTTGTTAAATTTTCAGGATTTGTTCTAACTTGCTTGTATTCAAGTTTCAATTTGATTTTCATTAATTGAGAATGTCCTAGAAGTGATAAATCCATAGAAAGTGTCCGGAATTTATTGGGCTAATTATATGGAAGAGTCATACATATGTTTAGTCCTTCTTCAAGCCCTTTTAATTCTTTTAATTAGCAAGCATTTATTTGAACATGAACAATATTTGGCAACCACTTTGTGTGGATGAGTAGGTGTGCCTAACACCTTCCCCTATTCATAATCTAATCCCCTTAACCATCTCTGGTTTCTTTTTATTTTTTTATTGTATTATTATTTTACTTTAATTTTTGCCTTTGTATTGAATTTTTATTGTTTTGGTGTCCATTCACACCTAAAAAGAATGGTGGCAACTCCTTCCTTTTTCTTGAGCCCGTGTGATGATAGGGAATCACTTCAGTTGATTTTCCATGTCTTACAACTGGCGACTCCACTGGGGACTTGTGGATTTAAGCCATGTTTTGTGTATTTGTTCATGTGTTTATTCTTGAATACTTGCTGTTTGGTTTATTTGGGCATGTTTGATGAATTTTAGATTTGATTTGTATGCTCAGAAATTTCATAAGGATAATGGCATGTATGTTGTGCTTGGTTATGTCTAGAATCATGTTTAGGGGCCTTATCTTGTCATACATGGTTACTTGTTGTATTTTTATGATAACATACCTTGCTTTGGGGGTTTAATGCCATGTCTTGATGATGGAAATAAAGAGCATAAACTCAGTAAATTCAGTAGGTATTTTTGAGGGTTTTCAAGTATGTTTCCCCTAATTAAAACACCTTTTGTACCACATTGTTAGTTGCTGTATTTTTAGGCTTTGATTTGGGCATGAATGATGCATTTTGAGCATCAAAATGAAGAGCATGAAATCTGGAAATTTATGGGATGCTTTTGGGTTTCAAGCATGCTTTTCATGGTTTAATTGTTGTTTGTACAATATGATAACATTCTTGTGTGATACTTTTTGGATATGTAATAATTATGTGCATATTTAAGTGTTTTTTACCATCTTGATGGCTTGTGTTTTTACTTACAATATAATGTCATATATGCCTTGGCTTGAAAATGTATGCATGGCTGTGAAAAAGAGTGGGAAGGGGCTGGAACGCTATGAATGCATCTTATATTTCAAATGTACTTGAGCACTTTAAACTTTTGGCACAGCCTACCTATAACCTATAGGAAGTTGAACTCAAATATATGTAGCTTGGCGCATCAAGGTCATTACTTCAGAAAGCGAAAGTGAAAACATTCACCATAGAACTTTGAGCTAATGATGTGATGACATTGTGGTCATTACTAGGTTTGAGATCTAAGTTGCCAATAAGCCAAAACCCAAAAACCATACACTTGAAGGTGGAGAAACACTTTTTCAGCTAAAGTAAACAATTACGTTTGGGGAATTGGGTGTAATTGAGGGAAGGTCGTTGCCATGTTTCATAGGCTAAGGTATAATATGAATACCATATTGAAGGTAACACAAGGTGGCAAGGTAAATGTATTTTTTTTAATTACCTTCATATCATGTAAAGTAAAACCCATGGTGCCCATATGCTTGGGATGAAATTATTCCCAATAAAGTATGTACCCTAAGATCGATGTATCATATAGGAAGAGTTTTTTTACTCTTTTCAGAAGTGATCCTACCCAAAATCCATGTAGAAGGCAACCAAAAGTACAAAATCCATGAACATTGTGTTTGACTTTAGAGGGAACCTATGCCCTCATGAATGTTTATGTATTTTTGCAAGTATAGTGTCAAAGTCCAATTGGAGACTGTATTTGGAGGCCCAATCAAAGTGAACATTAAGTAGGAATAAAGATAACCTAATGTGTACAAATCTGGGGAACAAATGAGTCAAAAAAGGGCTATTTCGGCATTAACCGACAACTCAAGTTGGTAAAGCAATATGGCATTTGTATCCAATATTTATTGTCGGCAACAAAGGTTTATGTGTGTATCCGATTATTTATGTTGGATACAATAAATCATACATTTATCCAACTTGATATGCTAGATACAATTCAGAAACTCCCAAATTAATTTTTATCCCAATGTTTTGAATATAAAATTTCCACAACATTGTATACAACTTGTGGGCACCTCAATGGGAATGTGAAAAAATAATTTCAAAGTCCAACTGATCTAACAAATGATTCAACTTAATCTTGGAACATAAATTCATCCTTTATCTCAAGCTTAAAGAAGATACATTAAAGGGGGGCCAAGGTGTCATATTTCTTGATACCAATTCACCTCAAACATGTTTTAATCAAGCTTTTGAACTTGAAAACAGAGGAAATTTTGCAAATTAATCCAAAATTTTGTGGGACCTTTGGAAGCCCTAAAATATTCCAAAAAACCTTTGGTTGGTCTTTTTCATACCAATCAATTGAAACTTCTGTGGGACACTTGGAAGCCCTAAAATATTCCAAAAAACTTTTGGTTGGTCTTTTTCGTACCAATCAATTGAAACTTTTGTGGGACACTCAGAAGCCCTAAAACATTCCAAAAAACCTTTGGTTGGTCTTTTTTGTACCAATCAATTGAAATTTCTGTGGGACACTTGGAAGCCCTAAAATATTCCAAAAAACCTTTGGTTGGTCTTTTTTGTACCAATCAATTGAAATTTTTGTGGGACAATTGGAAGCCCTAAAATATCCAAAAAAAACTTTGGTTGGTCTTTTTTGTACCAATCAATTGAAATTTTTGTGGGACACTTGGAAGCCCTAAAATATCCAAAAAATCCTTTAGTTGGTCTTTTTCGTACCAATCAAGTCAAACTTTTGTGGGACACTTGGAAGCCCTAAAATATTCCAACAATTCTATAAAAAATGAACAAAAAAATAAAATAAATAAAAAGAAATAAATTCGGACTTGTGTTCACCTACCTCACGTATCTGCATTTATGGGTGTGTAACTAGGATTAAATGGGAGCTGACATATTTCTTTATTTTTCCTTCTCCACGTATAAAACACTTGTAACCATTGCTCCCGTAACCATATCAAAAAGCCCGCACAATGAATCCTGAAGAGAATTAAGCCACCGTCTGTGCTTAGGACTTTATGCAACTACAAGAGCAAGTGGCAGGATTGGCCAAGATGCTAGGAGACTTACTGGTGGCTCAGGTACAACAAGCCCAAGCCCAAAACCAAGCTTCCACTTCCCACCAAGCACCGCCGCCTCAAACCAACATCCCACCTCCAGCTCAACCCATACCTAAACCCATTTCTGAACCTATCCCTGAACCCATCTTGATTAGGGAAAATACTGTTGAATCTAAGAAAGAGATGGAGAAAGAAAAAGTAAGGGAGGAAATGGAAAGAAAATTTTTGCACAAGCTGGAGAGCATCCAGGAGGAACTGAGGGAAGTAAAAGGGGTGAATAATTTCGGAGGTACAAATTTCGAAGACTTATGCATGTACCCCGATGTTTGCCTACCGGCCAAGTTCAAGTGCCCGGACTTTGACAAGTACGACGGTACTGGCTGCCCCATGACCCATCTGAAGCTCTATATTGGGGCCCTATGCCAATTTGGTCGGGATGATGGCATTCTGATCCAGCTATTCCAGAGAAGTTTGATAGGGGGGCTCTGAGGTGGTTTGCCACCATGGAAGAATCAGAAGGTGGAAGGACTTGGACGACGTTGTTTTGGCCCAACACAAAATTAACTCGGAAATCGTGCCAGATCGGTACGACATGATGAGGATGAACAAGGGCAAGGAGGAATCTGTGAGGCAGCATGCCAAGAGGTGGAGAGAGACTGCCTCCCAAGTTAGGTTGCCTATGTTGGAGCCGGAGATGATCTCGACGTTCATAAGTACGCTGGGGCAGCCCTTCTATAATCACTTGGTGGGTCAGACCACCACCAACTTTGCAGCCTTGGTACAAGTGGCCGACCAGATCGAGGATGGGGTCAGGTCAAGAAAAATCATTGATTACTCTGCTATGGCTGGACAATCAGATTCTTCCACTTCTTTCGCACAGAAGAAAGGGAATGGGTTCAAGAAGAATGGAGCAAGGAAAGAAGGAGAAGTAAACTTGGTACAAGCTCCTCCTCCCAAGAAACCACTCTACATCAATGTTTCTGCACCCCACCAGGCCCAGTAGGCCCAGCAGCCATATCAAACCCCGCTCAACATCAATTTCTCCCTTTCCGTCCCTGCAAATCAAAAGAGGGCCTTCATTAAAGAAGAGAGGGATGCCTAGATGGCAACAAGGAGGAATAGAGTTTTCACTCCTATTCCCATGTCTCTTTCCCAGCTGTTACCAACCTTGCTGAAAGGGGGATACGTAACCTTGAAAAAGCCCAACCCAAATGCATCTAAGGGGAGGAATTTTGATCCAGCAGTCACTTGTGACTTTCACATGGGTGCACCTGGGCACTCTACAGACAGTTGTTGGGTTTTGAAGCATGCGGTTCAGGATCTGTTGGACCAGAAAGCCCTATCCTTCAATACTGCCGGGCCTACCTAGTCGGGAAGTGACATTGGACAAAACCCCCTGCCTTATCACAATGGGGTGGGCCCGTCCAACTCAGTCGTAGCCATCTCCTCCATGAGAAGAACCTTTGACCCCTCTCAATTGATTGCTCCCGTGGGGACCTCGGTTAAGGTTCATTTTTTTCAAGAAAAAGAGAAGGATGAAGTCAATGTCATCTCCAAAAAGAATGACTATGCTGCTGAGGATATTAGCTTCTCTCTGAACCGAGTCTCCTTTCTCATGGCCCAGATGAACACTGCAAGGCCACCCTTGGTCATTAATTGCAATTCACCCACTTTTTCTCCATCCCAGTCATCAAAAACTCCCTTGGTCATCAACTATGACCCCACCACTGCATCCATTACTTCTTCTGCTCCAACAACTTCCAAGTAGCTTCCACCTTTGGTCATAAATATTCCTCCAGTCTATAATGCCCATAAACCGACTCCTACATCCCGGTCCAAACTCCAACCGCTTGTAATCAATGTCCCTAAACTTTCCTATTCCGAGTTGGCTGTACCATGGAATTACTGCAAGGGGGTCACGGTTACGGTTCCAGTGGTCAAGAACCAAAACCAGGAGGAGGTGAACCTCATGACGAGGTCAGGGAGATGTGTAGGAGGAGAAGAAAAAGAAAAAGAACTGGAAGTGGAGAGGGAAAGAAAAGAAGCAGAAGAAAAGAAAAAAAAATGAAAGGAAAAACCAAAGTAGGGGAGGACACCCCCAGGATGCAGAAAACGAGGCGGCAGACCTCATCAAAATAATAAAGAAGAGTGAATTCAATATTGTCAAATAGTTGAATAAGGTCCCGGCCCAGATTTCAATACTGGGACTTTTGCTAAATTCAGAAAAACATAGGGACACATTGTTAAGGGTACTTCAGAGTGCACGCGTACCTAAGGCTATTGATCCAGACCAACTAGGCAAAATGGTTGGTCAAATCTTGTCACACAATGTGATAAGTTTTTCGGAAAGTGAAATAAGCCCCGGTGGGTGTTACCATGTTGACCCTTTGCATATCACTGTGCTTTGTAAGGGTAGCATGGTGGCACGGGTTTTAATTGACAATGGTTCAGCTTTAAATGTCTGCCAATTAATCAGTTTTACCAAACTTGGTCTGGATCAATCAAAGATCAAACAGAATGGGAGGATTGTGAGGGCTTTTGATAGCTCTAAGACACTCCCTAAGGAAGATTGAACTGCCGGTCACCATTGGACTGAATATCTTTAACATCACATTTGAAGTGATGGATATCCCAACAGCTTTCAATCTGCTCCTAGGGAGGCCGTGGATACACTCGGCTAGGACAATACCATCCACTCTTCACCAAATGGTGAAATATATAAGAGGACAAAGGTTGATAACTGTCCTAGCTGAGAATTTGATACCTCTCATAGTGTCACTTGACGTACCCTTTATTAATGTTGATTTAACTATCGACAAAATTGCATTCCACTCATTTCAGTTCGAAATGGTCAATTTCATACCTGGGGGTGAGAAAAAAGAAGAGAACATGACTTCTACTGAGAGGATGGTAAAGAAAGTGATGAAAAAATATCACTTCCACCTAGGGAAAGGTCTGGGAATAAATTTGCAAGGAAGATTGGAGCCGATAAGGGCAAAGAAGCTAGTCCCTAAGGCAGGACTGGGAATGAAATCGGGAAAATGGAGAAGGCAGAAGTAGGCAAAATAAGGAAACACAGAAAGAAAATTCCCTCATTTAATGGAAACTTTTCTGAAACCCACTTGCACAATCCAACTGTCTCCTCCTATAGATTAGTCCAAGCCTCCATACCGAAACATCAATCCCTTCTAGAAGTCATATGTTCCAACCTTGCAGCTATACAACCCACCTTCTACATTTGAGACAATGGGAGGGCCTGGGCCACAGCTAGAACAACAAATGGACTTCTCCGAAGATGCTGGGGCTTTCTTCACCATGACTGAAGGCGAAAAGACTGAAGAAGACAAGGAGCTACCTTTCATTGATTGGGCAGTGGTGAAAATTCTAGATGAGGTCATATTTGGATTGGGCCCCGTGGTGGAAAAGGCTAGTACAACTCACCTGGTGACGATGGCATCGGATTCAGAGCTTGAGGAGCAGGCTTGCACCATTTTACCTGCTCCAGAAAAATTAGTTTTGAATAATTGGGAGGAAACTCCCTTCACCTTTGAAGCAGTGTTTGATTGGCAAACAGACGTGGCTTCAAAAAAAAAACTCCATTAGTGGAATGCCATTTCCCTGAAGGTCTTAATGAGCCATTGTCTTCAAGGAAAGTTTTTTTAGAAGGCTCACAAAAAACCCAAAAAGATTTTTCTATTTTTCTAGAAAATTTAATTTTTTCAAAAAGGTCCAAACCATTTAAGAACCATACAAGCAAACAGAGTTTGATCTAGTTGAATATGACTTCGACCTTGAGCTCGACTTTGACCTAATGGGGATCGAAGAAGAGATCGAGGTCAAAGAAGAAGACCCTCCAAAGGAAATTGAATATCAGTTGGAGTGTCATGAAAGGGGTGTGTAACCTAATATTGAGGAAACCATATCAATAAATCTAGGGACCGAAGATGACCCAAAAATAGTGAAAATTGGGGCATGCCTATCTGATGAGCAACGTGATGCAATTTCGTGATTCTTGGCCGATTATAAAGATGTATTTGCATGGTCATATCGGGATATGCCGGGATTGGATACTGACATGGTGGTGTACAGGCTACCAATTCTGCCAGGGTTTAAGCCAATTAAGCAAAAGCTGAAAAGATTGAAACCAGAAAGGACACTGAAGGTCAAAGATGAAGTGGTCAAGCAATTTCAAGTGATATTTTTGGCAGTCTCCACATACCCCGAGTGGCTCGCAAATATAGTGCCAGTACCAAAGAAGGATGGGAAAGTCAGGATGTGTGTAACGCCCCGGAACCGAGTTACGTAATGTAACCGTAACTCATCCCCGAGGAGTTAGCTTTTCTATACAGGATCGCAATATCAGAGTAAGGAAAACATGAAATGGCAATCACATAATCAGAGTCAACTAAAATTTTCCCCAACTCACCTGAACCAAGCATAAACCCGCCTATATCGTCCTCTCTGAGATCTGAAAACAAAACAAAACAGTGAGATACAACTATCTTAGCAAGTAGCAATGCATGCACAAAAATACAGTTATAACATTTCTAAAAACATGCACAAGTTATAATCAATTAAGTTACGGTTAACCTCGGTTAATCCGACTAATCTCGGAAATACATCGTCAAGCACAAATTCGGAAAACATTATACATTGGGACTCGTGAAGTTTGTCTATTTTGTGTGGCTAAGCACTAGTGTTCCAAACAATCCAGTCGAAATACTGCAACAGCTCAAGGAATCTAATTCATCGCCTTCATGGCGGAAATACTCGTGTGACCTCACCCTCATGGTGGAAAGGGAGTTGCTGCAGCACTTCCCTCATGGAAGGCCTCTCCATTATGGAGGAAATGCACTAAGGAACCCTAGACTTAATCCAAACAAAATGTACAAAGTTCACTTACAACTCGACTGTGGATCCACACTAAGTCTCACCCTAATACTTTGGCAAGTAGTTATCATTTATTGTGTAAATTTATCATAAAACCATGCTTTATATAAGAGAAGCCAATTTATAGTGAAAACTACCAATCTCAGTTTCAATTAAGCAATAAAGCCATCCAACAGTAGAAATTATATACAATGAAAACACTTACATTTTATCAAGATGGTAACCCATGAACATACGAGAAATCCATGACCAATTACAGTTCAGATCATAATAAGAGTTCAGCAAAATTCAGTGAATGGTTAGCTTAGTTCCATAATTCCCAAATGGTCAATCCTCTTAGATAAAAATTCAGTTTCTTCTATTACCTTTACTATTTAATATCAAAACCACTTATGCTCTAACCTTGTTGACAATACTGTTTTCTATCGGTTACTATCAGTATTGGTAATCCCATCTAAACACAAGTTAAAATCTGCATTATCATTCTCTCATTAGCTAATCTTTTACGCAACAGAGTTCAGATTTGCTATCTTTCTCTAAATAGCTTTATATATAGTATTCCACAGATTCTATTGTCCAAACTGATTTTTAATAGACTTCTAACAGTTCTGGATTCCCTTATTTATCATTACATAACTCAGGTACAGCAACTAAACAGTTGACATAAAAATAAGTCTTTAAAGAGTTATAAATATTTGCTGTAGACAATTTCACATGTATTTAGTATCATGAATTTTCCCCCAATAAATCTTTAATCCATATTAGTAGTTGATCTTCACTTGAATCTACAACTCCAGATGTTAATTTGATCTTTTATAAACTCATTTGAATAGGTTTAAGAAGCTGGAACCAAGGTTACTCACATATGTCAAAACAGCCGAAATATTTCTTCACAAATAAACATGGCGCTAATTTGCACCATCTGGCACTAACCTGGTGAGGTTGGCTCCAGGTCTATAACCCCTTAGCACTAGTCCAAATTGAGTTTGGTGCTAACCTATTTGATGTTGGCACCAGGTCCAAGCACTAGGCGCCAGTGTTATTTTGGGTCTGGTGCTAACCTCTTTGGGGTTGGCGCCAGGTCCATTAGGTTAGAACCAGGTTTGTTTTTCTCTTCAACTTGCGGCAAATGAATATTCTTCAATTCGGAATTAATCATTTTTATCTTAAACATGTCTAACATCACTAACATCCTCTAAATAACATCTCCAAACCAACTCGAATCTAATCTAACCAAGAAATAATACACTCAGAAATCCGACACCCAAACGTGAAAAGAAATTAGCATTTTCATTTAATCCAAATCTAAAATTCTAGTTGCTCACAAAAACACACGACATAATGCTATTATAGAAGGTGCTACTTGCTTCTATGATGTTGAAGCCCTACTCCACAGAAATCACCCTTGATCAGGAATCTGGGTGTCTTCTGCTCCAATAGAATTGAACGATCAGTCTCTACTAGCACAGAAACTTTTCTTCTTCCTTTCTTCCAACTCAATCCCATTCACTTTGGATGCACCAAAACCCTTTTTCTTTTCAACTCCCAAATCTAACAGTTGCTGCTGTTTAGTCTCTGAAACTGAACAGTCGTAACTGTTCCTAACGTTTGGATAGACAAAACAGTTTTACGTTACAAAACTCTTTATTTCCTTTTTGATCCTGTGTAGTGCTCCACCACCATAACACCTACACCAACAGCCCATCGACCCTTGGTAAATTACTCTATTCATCATCATATATATTTTATTATTATTCATTCATTTCCATCTCCTTAAACTTTTCTCATAATATAATATTATTTCATATTGATGTTAATATATATAACACCACTTACTATTAGCTTCTATAATTAATAATTTCTGAAATCCCCAAAATACCCTTGCATGGCTTCCACCCTAACCCAAGATCGCCCCCACTTTAATTATTTCTAATAATATATTCTAAGCAATATTTATTTATGATAAACTATATTCTTACTCAAAATATACATAAACCAACTTTCATGAAAATCCCATATTACCCTTGAATAGATTTCACCTGAAAATCCACCATATATACAAAATGAATTATTAATTATTCTTCAAAATGATTTACCAAAATTCGGGGTCTTACAATGTGCGTGGACTACAGAGATCTGAACAAGGCAAGCCCAAATGATGATTTTCCACTTCCACACATCGACATTTTGGTCGACAATACTGCAGTACATAGTCTATTCTCATTCATGGATGGTTTCTTGGGATACAATCAGATTAAGATGGCTAAGGAAGAGCAGGAGAAGACGGCTTTCATCACACCTTGGAGTACCTTCCACTATACCGTCATGCCATTTGGGCTCAAGAATGCCGGGGCAACCTATCAGCGGGCCATGACAGCACTATTCCATGACATGATCCATAAGGATATGGAGGTCTATGTGGATGATATAATTGCTAAATCATGCAAAAAAAGAGGACCACTTGGTCAATTTGAAGAAGGTGTTTGACCAACTCGGGAAGTACAGTCTACGGCTTAACCCAGCTAAATGCGTCTTTGGGGCTACATTAGGGAAATTACTGGGGTTCATTGTAAGCAGAAAGGGAATTGAAATTGACTCGGCTAAAGCAAAAGCAATTATTGAAATGCCATCACCAAGAACAGAGAAGGAAATCAGGGGTTTTCTTGGAAGGATTCAATACATAAGCCAGTTAATAGCACAACTCACTGCTATCTGTGAACCAATTTTCAAGCTTTTGAGAAAGAATAACCCGACGGTCTGGAATGATGATTGTCAACAAGCCTTTGATACAATAAAGGAGTATTTATTGAATCCACCTGTGCTAGTGCCACCAATTCCAGGAAGACCACTGATCTTGTACTTGTCGGTTTCGGAGACGTCAATGGGGTGTGTTTTGGGGCAGCATGATGAGACAGGCAGAAAGGAGAGAGCGATTTATTATCTAAGTTAAAAGTTCACGGAATATGAAGCAAATTATTCCCCTTTGGAAAAGACTTGTTGTGTTTTAGTGTGGGCAACTCAGAGACTGAGACATTACTTCCTTAGTCACTCCAAATTATTGATATCCCTGATGGACCCTCTGAAATACGTATTTGAGAAACCGGCTCTAACTTGCAGAACGGTGAAGTGGCAGTTGTTGCTTTCCGAATTTGACCTCACGTATATCACTCAGAAGGCGATTAAAGGTCAAGTAATTGCCGATCACCTAGCTGCACATCCTTTTCTAGAATACCAACCTTTGAAAACCAACTTTCCTGATGAGGCAGTTTTGTTTACTGAAGAGGAGGAAAATGAAAGCTCTTGGCAGATGTTCTTCGATAGGGCCCCCAACATGAATGGAAATGGAATTTGGGTAGTATTGGTCAAACCAGACGGGTCACACATCCCAATCGCAGTGAAGTTGCGATTTCAATGTATAATTGGGTTGCAAGCCGCCATAGACCATGAAGTGGAGGAACTTGACGTATACGGAGATTCGAGTCTTATCATCTTCCAAACAACTAGTGAATAGAAAACCAAGGATCACAAATTGATCCCCTATCACCAGTATTTGGAAGAAATAAGCACTAAATTTACTCGAATTTCCTTCAACTATATGCCAAGGGCCAAAAGGCCAAAAATCAATTTGCAGATGCTTTAGCAACATTGGCTTCAATGGTCAGCATGCCAGAAAGGATAAATATCAAACCACTAGAAATTGAAGTCAGTGATGAGCTTTCATATTGCCTTGTTCTAGAAGGAGCACCAGAAGAGGAAGTACTGTGGTTTCACGATATCAAAAATTTCTTGAATGATCGGAGTCTGCCAGAAAATGTCACTTCTACTGAAAAAAGGACAATACAAAGATTAGCCGGTCAGTTCTACTATGTGGTGGACATCTATACAAGAGATCACACAATGATATTCTACTTAGATGTGTTGCCAAGGCCGAGTCAGAAAGATTGATTGAAATGGTACATGGAGGAGTTTGTGGACCCCACATGAACGAGCACATGCTTACAAAGAAGATCCTGCGATTGGGATACTATTGGTCAACGATGGAGCACGATTGTTGTGTACATGTCAAGAGGTGTCATCTGTGCCAGATATATGCAGATAACAAGCACGCACCACCAAGTGAGTTTCACAACATTACATCACCATGGCCCTTCTCCATGTGGGGCATAGATGTCATTGGCATGATTTCTGATTTCTCCTAAGGCATCGAATGGGCACAGATTTATCTTGGTAGCAATCGACTATTTCACCAAGTGGGTAGAAGTGGCTTCATATGCAAATATCACAAGTAGCCATGTTCTTAAATTTTTGAAGCACAACATTATTTGTCGCTATGGTTTGCCAAATGCCATAGTATCAGACAATTCTTCTAATATTAAGAACAAGGATATGAAGAAGATGTGTGAACAATTCCAGATTACCCATCACAAGTTAGCTCTGTACAGACCAAAGATGAATGGGGCAGTAGAAGCAACAAATAAGAATATAAAGAAAACCATTCAGAAGATGGTAGTGAGTTATAGAGATTGGCATGAAATACTACCGCTTGCTCTACATGCCTACAGGACCTCAATCCGGACTTCTACTGGGGCAACCCCGTACTCCTTAGTTTATGGAATGGAAGCAGTTTTACCCGTGGAAGTTGAAATCCCATCACTAAGAGTGCTAATGGAAGCAGAATTGGAAGAAGCTGAATGGATACAGTCAAGACATGATCAACTCAATCTGATAGAGGAAAAGCGCTTGAAGGCCCTTTGTCATGGCCAATTATATCAGAAGAGAATGGCCAGGGCCTACAATAAGAAGGTGAAGCCCAGAACTTTCCAAGAAGGGAATTTGGTTTTAAAGAAAATTTTACCATTTTTGGAAGACCCTCGTGGTAAGTTCAAGCCAAATTGGGAAGAGCCTTATGTTGTCAAGAAGGTCCTGTCAGGGGGTGCACTCATCTTAACAGAAATGGATGGACACGATTTTCCTGAGCCAATAACTCTGATACAGTAAAAAGTTATTTTCCTTGACTGAATATAACTAGGAAATGATCCAAGGCTATCTTTCTTTATTTCCCTCAAATTTTTAATCCCTAGTCTAGCCAAGTTGAGCTGGTTCGTTTCTTTGATAAACCTAAACTGGACTTACAGTCTCAAATTGGGGCAAAGCAAATTGGGGCAAAAATAGAAGAAAAAAAAAGAAGAAAGAAAAGCAAAAGATGGTGGCAAATGAAAGCCAAGTGCAAAAAGGAAAGAAAAGAATACACTTTGGGGAATGGGGTCAAATTCATCATGACTGTAAGTCCGGTTGACCTATTTTCACATTTGGAAAATTTTGAGCCTTTCATACCTTTTCTTTCATAAACCAAGCCTAGCCTTTGTTTCGTCCTATTCTTACGCCCTCGGTGATTTTAGTATATTCATTCAAATTTCAGAGGAAGATTGGTGATGACGGAATGCAGAAGCTGGCCCTAGTGAAAACCGTAACTGGCGCTAGGGGCAATATTGGCAAGAAAAAAAAGAAAAAAATAGAAATCAAAGGTTGAGTTGATCATGTGGTCCAAGCTTGAAGGAAAAACAGTATGAGCACGAAAGATGGAACAGGTTGGGAATAATAGGGTCAATTTTTGAAGAAAAGGCATTTGGGGATGACTCTAAAGGTCCTAGGATAGACAAATCTAATCCCTCCTTATTGCTTGAATTACCCCTTTCATTATTCAACTTGAATTCAATTCCTTTAATTGTGTGTGATTAAGTGTTTTGGACCAAAATTCAAAAAAATAATAAAATACAAAAAAGCAAAAAAAATTATATTTTGGCCAGTGATGAGAAATCAAAAACTTTTCATTTAAACCTTTGTTTTTATAAGCATCTGAGAATTCTGAGGCCAATAGTATAAAATCTACTTTTGAATTAAATTCTTTGTCTTTCCACTATTGGAGTTTACTTTTGAACAAAGGTAAAAGAGAAAAAAAATGCAAAAAAAGGAGCTAGTCCCTATCCCCTAGCTGTGCCTCAAGCTCTCGAATCCAAGCCGCCTGAGCTGCAATAATCCCAGAAGCGCCCTTTACATTCGGATCCCTCAAGAAGGAGATGACCTCATCTAAAAGTGTCTGCTGATCCTCATGCCTCTAAGGTCGGCTAAAGCATCCTAGTACTTCTGCCGTATCACTCGGACCTGGAAGCAGTGAGCCTGCCTCTGCTCCTCAAGTTTCTCTTCCACGGCAACACGGCGGGATACCTGCTCTGCAAGTTGCCTCTCCAGATCAATACCCCGTATCCTAAGTTCTTGGGACTCTCGTACCCAAATTTTTTGAAGCCGCTGGTGGGATGCTCTCTTAGAAATCAATATATCCTCATAAGTAGGCGCAAGAATAGCAAGAGGATCCTCTGGTACAGGGGCACAATTCTGGACCTGCTCTTTGATCCAGAAAAGATAATCCTTCACATGGGCTTCAGAGAAGACAGGGCCTCGCATAAAACGAGCATAGGATCATTCCTTCATCAACCGGGCATTCAGCCCCATGGTGGCTGGTGTAAGTGGCCCAAGGATGTCCTCGTATCCATTTGGGATCATAATCCCCTGAGTTGCTCCAAACTACCGAAGAACCCACAAAGGAAGATAGAGGACAGCGGACCTCAAGCCTGCTAGGACCATGAAGTTCCTGTCTCTAAAGCTGATCACTGTCGCATTGGGCTGATAAAAGCCAGGCCACCTCACCTGATCATCCTGGAGAGTACCCAAGAAAATAAACCAGCCTTGCTTGCCTCCTTGAATGTCAGGACACCCTCAGTTGCTCATCAAGATAAGAATTTTCATTCTTGGAGGGAAGCGTCTATCAATCATCTCAATTTGACTCAGGTGGTCAAGTAACCAAAGTTGCAGAAAGGGGGAAATATTTCAATGTATTGTAGAAGGAAAAAAAAAGAAGAAAGAAAAAACAAAAAAGAGAAAAAAGGATTTTACCTATAGGATAATGGCACATGCCAGGAAGCGCTTCTTTTTCCTGTGGTAGCAGTCACTCAATGCTTGATACATACCTGCCAAGATCATAGAGGCCAATCTTTCGCGCTTCCTAATCTGGCAGATGACTGAGATAAGGGCCAAGTTAACCTCATCATCATCCCGTAGGAAAAGTAACTGGTTAACCACTATCAGGGTCAAGGTATTAAACCAGGCCTCTTTGTTTTCCCCCCTCAAGAGCTTTTCAGTCAAAAAAGGCTTAGACAAGGTCAAAAGTGCGTCGGAGTCCCCTAAATCCTTCTTCCCTATACCCAGAAAGGTGGAAGCCTCCTTCTTGTAGCTAGGCTTAAGGGGTGGATTTACCACTTTCTCTGCAAACCTCAAGATAAGAATCGTTTCAACCTCCTCAATGGTTGGGGTCATCCCTGTATCACCTGTATACATGTTATAATTGCAAAAAAATGAAAAGAAACAAGAACAAGACAATGAATGAAAAGTTTTTTATATATATGAATTTCATTTGTACAAGGATGACGTAAATATACAAGAGATACTAATCTACTGCTCCTCCGTAGGACCATCCCTGCGTCCTCTACCACGTGCTCCTCTGCGGCCTCTACCCCGAGATCGTCGGTGCCCAAAAACATGGGTAATGATACGATCGGCAGTGCAACAAAGCATCCGGCCCAAAGCAGACTGAATCTGGTATGTGTAGTTGTACGCCGAGTTGTCAGGGAATGGGCCCGTAGGAATAGAGTCTGATGAGGAAGCCTTAGGCTTAGCAGGAGCAGGCTCAGCCGGAGGGATAGCTGCCTCAGACTCAACTGGATCCTTAGTCAAGGCAATATCAACTCCCGCAGCTCTAGAAGTCTCGGTAGCAGTAGCAAGAGGATCAGGGACAGGGACAACTATTTCAATAGAGATGAAGTTAGAAATTGAAATAATCAACCAAAGAGGCAAAGCTAAAGCAAGCTTACCAGGGATATCTGCAGTAGGAACCATGGAATCAGGAATAATCATGGAAGGAGATGCACTGGCAAGATCGGTAGTGGAAGCAGGAGCAGGAGATGCATCTGGGAGGTTAGGAACAGCGGCTGGGGCATCCTCGGGATCAGCAGCCCAAACTGGAGACAAGCCAGAAACAGGAGGAACTGGCTCAACTGAGAGGTCATCTACATGATCTGGGGCCAGGTCCCGAGAAGGATCCTACAAAAGTCAAACAATTCATATCAGAACAGCAGAAAAACATAGAATTAAAAGAAATAGAGTTGCAAAGAGCTATATACCTGTCGGGTCCTGAGCTCAGCCTCCAAATCTGAGATCCCGCGGTCCCTCGCTAGGATAAAAGTCTCCAGCTCTCTGATCCAGGCATCTCTCTGAGCCACGGTCGCGTCGTGCTCAGTAATCAAGTCATTGACAGCTGCTCGCTGACTCTAAAATCGGTCCCGCAGGGCATTCAACTCCTCTTCCTATCAACAAGAACGGGATTAGAATCATAAATGCTGAATTGAAGGAAATGAGATGGGAGAAGGCAAGTCATAAACTTATAGTTTCATCGTCGACCCGAATAAAGATCCCGCCGATCTCTGTCACTCCAGCGCGAATGGGCCAATCCATCAGACATCCGATGGATACTCTGCGGAACAACTCGTCATAATCTCCGGCTACTATGAGCCCCTCTGCATCCTCCCACTGGTCAAACTGGCCAACATCGAAGTCAGGCATGAGAGTAGTAGGACCAACAGGAGGAGGAGGAACTGGAATACGGGGTACGCCTGTGTGCTGATAATACAGGCGCTCTCGTAGATACATAACTCTACCAAGCCTCCTAAGGAAGCACTGGTAGGGCTGGCGACGGAAGTTTCGATCGAAAGCGTCATGTACTATAAGCTCATGAGCAACCCCGTCATCCACATCCTCAAAGCGTGCCAACAGGAGCTGCAAAAAAGAAGAAGAATGTCAATAAACAAGGCATGAAGGAAAAGAGCAAGAAACAAAAGGTGAAGAATTTTACATCAGATCGACGCGCATGATCCAAATGAACCCGAGCAGTACGGGGCTGACTCTTGTCTGTATCTCTATCCAGCACGGACCACCATATGGCAACGGGGAACTCTGCGGCACCAGGCACGGGGGATGGACGGAAATAAGTCATGTAGGTATACATAAATACCTGGCAAAAGAGTAATCGGTTAAGGATGAGGAAGAAAATTTTTTGGGATGAAGCGAATGCATTCAGTACCTGCAAGATCTACCAGAAAAATCGACAACTAACGCCGTCACCCCTCGGAGCGGCCAAACCTTGAACTACTCGGCATAATCCAGCCAGGATGGTTCCGTATATGAGCCGATCCCACGCCAACTGCCTAGTTTGGTGAAAGTCTCTCAGGGCGTCAAAGAAGAGAGGACTAACACCAGTCGTGTCCTCCTGGAAGAAATAACTCCCAAGCATCAACAAGAAAATATGCCGGAAAATAGGTGCAAAATCCTAGGCCTCCGTGGCAATGGTCACATGCCTCTCCTCAAAGTGATCAAAAAAGCTACTACGCAACCAACTGATCGAGAGTCTGCCACTCCTCCCGTCCCAAGCGTCATCGGGTAGGACTGCATATCCCAGAAGAGAGCTGATGTCTGCCGTAGAAGGCGGATCCATCACAATAGTCTGCCCCACCAATGGGATGCTAGTAATCATAACAAAGTCGGAAGGGCGGATCCCAAGCTCAACGTCCGGCAAATGGAAAAACTGCATCTCAAGGAAGTATCACTCTATCATGGCAAAGACGAGAGGGCGGTTAGCTCGGAACGATGAGATGCGAAGGAAGTGGTCGAAGTGGCACCGACTGAACTCCCGTCTGAGTGAAGGAGAAATATCCCTAACCAGCTCGCTGAACCTCCCCCAACTACCTCGAAGATGAGAGGGAGGATACGAAAGAGCAATATCAGCCCTGATGCACATAGAGGGGTGGCGATCCAAGCCACTAAGGAACTTTGTGTCATGAACAGATGCTCTCAACTCCTCTGATAAATCTAAATGGAAGTCTGAAGCCATATCCTCCTGACCTGAAGCTCCAACTCGGCCTCGGCCCCTCTTTCCAACCCTACCACAGCCTCTCTCTCGGCCCCTACCTCGGCCTCTCTCTCAGCCTCTACCCTGACCTCAAGCAGGAGCCACAACAGGCTAAAAGTCAAAAGCAAAAAGTGTGAAGGTTTGTTTAAGGAGAAAGAAGAGGAAGGGAAAGAAGACAGGACAAGTGGCCTACCTCGACAGAACCCTCTCCAGAGCTCTCTCTGGAATCATCTAATGGCTCGGATAAGGTGGCACTACGAACGGACTTGATCCTAGCTCGATACGAAGAGGGCTGATCTGCTGGATCAACCTCCTCTCGGACACGAGAACGACCTCTAGCCATCTATAGGCAACAGGGAAGTATTTTAAGTTTCTGTAAATTACAATTTGGCGTTCAATGGTTTATCAGAAATGTTGATTATAAAGCATCTCTTTCCTAATCCTGAAGATCTCTACAAAGCTAAATCTTTCCTAATGTGTTGTGATTTCAGGGTGTACTTAAGGAGGCAGAACAAATATGTAACAACAAAAGCAAAGTGAATATTGCATAAAGAGGTCCTAGTTGCTCGGCGATCGAAACAAGAATTGCATGTAAACCATCTCAAAGAGTTCTAAGATGCAAATCAAATTAAACATAGAAATTAATGAGGATGCATCAGAAGGCAAGTTTGCTTCGGCAATCATCAAAATGCAGCAGTAAGAAAGCAAACAAGGATTGTTTGAAAATATGCCAAAGGGTATAACATTACATGGTTAGGTGAAAAGAAATTCAAGAGTGAAAGGATAAGAGGTTACCTGAAATTGGGAACAAACGTGGGTAAGGAGGATAATCACCAAGAATAGATAAGACACTCACTGTCAATTTCGGCAGGAATAGTGGAGAGATGGGCGACTGATGGCAAGCTTGAAATCAAATTGGCGAGGAACAGGGAGTGTCGCCAAGGTAGCCGGAACACAAATAAAGTATCACCGGAGGTCGGCAACGACGGCATCGAGCGGTTGAATCACCGAAAGTCAGAGAAAGAAAAGGGTTTGAGGAGAGCTGAACTAGGGCTTAGCAATGAACTTCGATCGTCTAAAGTTGTCGGAGTTAGAAGAGAATCGCCGGAGTCTATGGAAGGCGCAGGAGCCAAGACAAGTCGCCGGAGAAGAGGAAATCGAGTGTCGCAGTCGGAGAAAAAAATGTCTGTGTCCGATCAAAGCATTTGGAGAAGAAAGAAACAAAGCGCAAGACGTGGTCGCGCACGCAAATAATAAAGGCATGTGTATCCGACAACTTGTGTCGGATACAAATAAAAAGTTGCATATCCGATCGTCTATGTCGGATACAAAAAAAAAAAAGAAAAAGAAAAGAGAAAATAGAAAAGAAGGAAAGAAAAAAAAAAGAAAAAAAGAAAAGAGAAAAGAAAAAAAAAGGGAAAGAGAAAAGAAAAAGGAAAAAAAAACAAAATGAAAAAAAAATGAAAGAAAAAGAAAAAGAAAAAAATGGAAATATTAATTCAGTTTTTAACATAGTTTGCTGCAAAATCAAATTTTTTTCAAAAAATCTTATTTTGGTCTTAAAATCCACTTCATAGACACGAGAGCTTAGTGGAATTTAAGACAACTTGGAGAAATGCCCCCTTAAAGTTAGGGCTTTTGGCAAATCTTCACCCAAAATTATTTTGCAAAATTAAATTGAACCAAGCAAATCATGGTTAAGGAAGCGCAATTTGGGTTTGTCTAATCTTTGTTGTTCATTGCATTACAATTCCCGCAAAGAGGGACAGTTGTAGACACCCTAAATTGCACTGTGAAAATGATGAATAATTGGCCAAAATCATTTAAAACAGTTTGTTTTTTTTTGTAGCCGACACAGAAATTCGGATAAAAATGTTCTTCTTTGTATCCAACAGAACTCATCGGATTCAAATATATTTTAGTGTATCTGATGGATTGTGTCGAATACAAAGATCATTACTTGTATCCGACCTGAGTTGTCGGATACAAGTGTTTTGCTGCAAAATTTGAAAATTCTGAAAGTTTTCACTTTTTACTGTCTTATCCCTGTCTAAGAGGTGAGAATTCCCGGAAATAGCCTTAGGGTTTAAGTTGGTGGATTCTAGACATAATCTTATGTCTACCATTAGGGTTTCCCCTTGCCCTAGCCTTTGCCTATAAATAAGAGGCTTCTCCTCAAGCAAATGGCCAGAAGATTGGAGATTAAAGAGCTCCAAGTGAAGAAGGGAACTGCTGCCGCATTGCTCCCAGAAATCCAGGTAAGCCTGGAACCCTTTTACTTTTCTGTTTTTAAATTCTAGGGACAGTTTCTTCTTCTTCCTTTCTTTAGAGTAAGGTCTGAGTGTGATAGAAACCCTGTTCCCATCTCAAAGTACCTCAAGACTATCTCTAGCCGTAAAACGTGAAGAGAAAGCTAGGGGAAATGAGAATGAGAATGGAACCTTAGTTCTAGAACCCCCATTTGAATGTTATATGTTATGCATATGCGTGTTGATAATCTTGTGAAGTTTGCTTTCATTTTCTGGAGAGAATACCAAGGTCCATCCTCTTTATAGCATTGGATCTCCATTCCCTCCTAAAACATGATTTTTTACACATGCATACATATCACTTGTTTTGTTGAAATAGGCTTGTATTTTGGATCTATCGTGTTCATTATGACACATCTGAGATAAATGGCCTTAAATCAATCTTTTGATAATCCTTGAATGGATTTCAAACAATCCTACCCTTGAGAGGAGGTTTTCATAACCTAATCTGTCAAGTTGGATTTTTTTATCTCAATACGGGTACCTCCGATTCATATTCTTCAATCCATAGGTTTCATGAATCGGATCTTTACCCTAGAAGCTTCTTGAGTGTTTTCCCACTGATTTAATGGATTTCAAGTAATTCCCCTTTGAGAGGAGGCTTTCATAACCTAATCTCTCAAATCGGGATTTTTGTCTTAATACGGGCATATTCGGTTCATCTTCTCCAATCAATGAGATTGATGAACCGATTCCTTACCCTAAATCGTTCTTGGACATTTCTTAATGATTTTCAAAAGAATACAAGCAAGTTCATTTTGCAAGAGAGAAGACTTTATGGTCAAGTCTCTCTGTTTTGGGCATTTTGCCCTATTTTTGGTGTTTTGGCACTTCTTCTCTAATCAATGAGATTTTTGAACAAAATTCATGCCCTACATCTTTTTAGGGGTTTTTCCATTTCTTTCAAATGATTTTGGTTCGGATTGCACAGATTGCACACACTTTCTCACTATTTTGGAGTTGATTTTATCTAAACTTTTCAAATCAGAACAGCACCTGTACCTTGTCTTAAAACACTCATAACTTCGTCCTCCAGATGAATTTTGGAGTGATTCCAAAGACATGTGATAGGTGGGACTGTCTAGTTTAATTCTGTAAAATTTCAGCAATTTCTATGAAGTGGATTTTTTATACCACTTGATCAAAGTCGACAGGACAGTTCAGGCCAGATTGCTGAACTTGTCACTTTGACAGAGCACCATTTGCTCATTTTAAGTCCGATTTAAGTGATTTTGATTTCTATGTTTTCCTTTGTGAGTCTACTTTCAAATCCAATTGGTTTCAAGACTTTTTGATTTCATTTGTATCTTGTGTGTTTGATTGACTCAGAATTGCTCAATAGCAGAATTCTGGGTTAATCTGTGATCCTCTAGGCATATTCAGGAGGTCACACAAGTCACATTCGAATGGAGTTTTGTATGAGGCCTATTTCATGTGAAATATGGCACTTCATACTTCATTCATGCAAGTTTTCAAAGATTTATATGTTGCCAATCTCTACAAATAGGTTTTCAAAGATGCCACTCGTCATTTTTATCAATTCATAACAACGGATTTCAAACAAGTATATCTCTTATGTTTTTAATTGGATTTACTTGGAAATTTTTCTGAGACTTCTAATTACCATAATCTTTCAAATGGCATAGGCCTCGTTCAATTTGAATTTGATTTGAATGGTTGATGATCGGATGGCTCCATCTTTGTTAAATTTTCTGGATTTGTTCTAACTTGCTTGTATTCAAGTTTCAATTTGATTTTCATTAATTGGGAATGTCCTAGAAGTGATAAATCCATAGAGAGTGTCCAGATTTTATTGGGCTACTCATATGAAAGAGTCATACATATGTTTAGTCCTTTTTCAAGCCCTTTTAATTCTTTTAATTAGCAAGCATTTATTTGAACATGAACAATATTTGGCAACCACCTTGTGTGGATGAGTAGGGGTGCCTAACGCCTTCCCCTATTCATAATCTAATCCCCTTACCCATCTCTGATTTCTTTTTATTTTTTTATTGTATTATTATTTTACTTTAATTTTTGCCTTTGGATTGAATTTTTATTGTTTTGGTGTCCATTCACACCTAAAAAGAATGGTGGTGACTCCTCCCTTTTCTTGAGCCCATGTGATGATAGGGAATCACTTCAGTTGATTTTCCATGTCTCACACTACTCAGGGTTTCAGGCTGCTCTACACCAATTATAGCAACACTCATGGCTATGTCATTACACCAATGAAACAAAAACATCACATTACTAAGATTAACATGAATCCAAGACAAGCTGGACCAGCATGTGCGTGTGTCGGAAACGTGGCACGGGAAAATTTCGGAGTCACCACCGCTCGATGGGGTGCAGGCGGACACCTGGGTGCCTAATCTTGTCTATTGGTCTAGTCTACGGCTGGAGATTCTAAGTATGGTCTCAATTGTGGTCCAGGGAAGTCCAAAGACACCTTGGTCCACCCCGTCGGGTGACTGGTCCCGTGGGTTCCCTGGTTTGAGTCAACTCACTTTGGTCTCACCCGGTTCCTAATCCGATATGCAACTTGGTTAAGTCTGGCGGGACCACCTAAGTGGTGTGGGTCCCTTTAATTGGTTTTATCTTGCTTAATTTAGGTGATCTGAGTCTGATTGGGTGGGCCCCGTTGGAAGGCCCACGGTGTCCCTAGTGGGCTTAGTTAATCCCACAAATCCCTTGGTGGGCCTCAGTCTAGCTTGAGAGGCCCTTTGGGTTCAGTTTTAGTGAATCGATTTTACCTTAGGTTTTAATTTGAAGATTTAAGTGGCTTTCATGTGAAGGTGGGTTGGCCTCGGTTTGCGGGCCCTTAGGTGGGCTCCCATGATGGCTGCCAAAAATGTTTTAATTTATCTTTATTTATCTTTGCAAAAGTGCACTGGACATTGGGCTTGAGGCCCGCGATCCAGTTTTGGGCTTGATAGCCCATCTCTTTGAAGTCTAGGGTTTGCACCTTAACTTGGTGGCATAGTGGGCTTTGGCGGGCCCGATAGGCCCCAGCCCTTGGTCTCGGCCAAACCATGCAATTCACATCATTCCACACATCAAGGTTCGGGTGGGCCGCATTGGGTTTGGCCCGCCCGGTTTAATTAGTTAATTTTACTTAACTTGCTTGTTTGCGTGCTTTAGCATTCGTCGGGCTCGGTGGGCCCCGTTGAAAGGCCCATAGATGTACCAAATTGGACCGGTGGTCCAGGTCCCAAGTTAACCCAGAAACTCTATTGGATCACTGTGTTGGGTTAAAACTATCACAAAAATTCGGCCAAGATCCGAAAACACAAAAAGGGCATTTCTGCCATGTATCTGGCCTTAGTTGCCGGATACATACAGGCCATAGGTGATCCGGCCTGAGTTGCCGGATCACCTTAAAATGGCCTTTTTTCGGGGTTTGGCCATTGGGGTGATTTCCAGGGATTCCTAGGAGCCTTCTACAAGTCATGTGGGCCCCTGGGAAGGCCCACATTGGTTCAGATTTGGGGAGAAGCCTCGTTTGGCTTCCTTTGGGTTTCTCCAGTAAAGGCAATGATGCAAGCTAGAGGACATGGGGTATGGGCATGCATGCTGGTACAGTCGGCTACTATGGGGACTTGGGGCTTCCTAACAGGTGGTGAAGAGGTTGGGAGGCATGCTTAAGGGCGCAAAAAAGGCATATGGATAGGGTGGGGCAGCAAGAATATTATGGCATGTATGCACAATCAAACCAAAGTAAAGCCATGATATAGATGTCTGGGGGCAGCAGCAGACTTGGGGGGAATAAGCATGCATCCATGGGTTGGTGGGCTAGAAATACAGTGGCGTTGCCAGGCTTAAAGCCTGTTGGGACAGCAGCAACTTGCCTAGGTCATAGTGAAGGGAGCGTGACAATGGCTCACCCCGTGTGTAAACACCTTATTTTTGCACCCTTGAAAGTGTTGAAAATAAAAACCCTGGCAGAAAGTCAAACCCCGAGGGGACAAAAAGTTGACTTGTTGATCAAGTGAAATTTGACTACCTTGCTCTATACCATTGGATAGAGAATCCCGACACGAGTCCAACGCAACTGAGTTTGCTGAAATCGGAGTCCGGATGAAGGTTCTGGCGGCGATCAAACTTGAGGGAAGGCCAAAAGTTGACTTTTCCTCGAACCCCGTGCCAAGTGCTTAGCCCTATGTCATTAAAAAGAGGGCTCCGATACGTGTTCAACGCAATTGAGTTTGCTCAAATCGGAGTTCAGATGAGTGAGATATAAGCCGTCAAGGTTTCCGAGCGGCAAGGCCGGAAGCTACACACGTGGCGCAGGAACTACCCACGTGGCGACAAACGCAGCAAAATATCTCAGGGACTAAATCTTAAATATCAAAAATTCGTACGGGCGATCCGTAGATATCCAAAAGCGTCAAATCGGTCAAATCGATCGAATGGGTCAAGTCGAAGGGCAAATCCGTAATTTTTCGATTTGTATCCGATCAACTATATCGGATACACTAGCTACCCTTCATGACCGTACTTGAAGGCCGGATACAAGAAGATTTTTGCGCGAGATCCGCGCCGATCGCCCGACAAATTCGCGGTGGCATTTAATTTTCAAATGATTATGTTTTGTATCCGGACTTGAAGACCGGATACAAAGGAGCCTTAGTGTATCCAGACTTAAAGGCCGGATAAAGGGAGGCCTTAGTGTATCCGGCCTGAGTTGCCGGATACATTAAGTTTTCTATAAATAGCAAACCAGCAGCTCATTTCCGAGGTTGGCTTCATTTTTGCGGTTTCCACCTCTTCTCCCCTATCCCTCCTGGTACGAAACCAACCCCTCTCACCCCTGATTGCCCCCAAATCACCCAAGACACCACCTAAACACTACCCAACCCCTTTTCTCCTTCTTTTTCTCCATTTCCTCACAAGCAAGAGGAGACTTGCTGTTGGTGGAGGGCGGAGGTGCTGCTCCAACAGTTTTTCGAGCTTCAAGAGGAGCTCCATACTCAACCAAAAGGGTTCTAAAACCCTCAGGTATTGACTCTTACCATCTTTGTTTGCACATATATGAAAATGGATGTTTTCTAAGCATATCAGTGAGTATGAGAGTCTTCTAAGTTGCTGTTTGGGCTTCGTTTTGATTACTTGTGGGGGAGCTTGTTCCCCCTTAGCATGATTATCCATTGTACCCTAATCTAATCCCCCCTGTTCCCTTCATTAGACCCTTTTTAGCTAGGTGCGTGATTTGGTCTTGCATGTTTGTGGTAGGAGTATTATCTGATGTATATGGTTCTTTATTTTCTTGCACATAATTATAGTGGATGACCTCCATGTTTATTTAGGTTTGTTTGATGATGTCTATGGTTTCGGAGTGAGAGGGAACCAAAGCAGGGACACTCAGGTCCCTGCTCATTTGCTGAGTTTGGTCTAAAGGGGAGGGTGATTGGACCCTCATCCATCCCTCTTGGCCTTGGCTTGGAAAACAACTTCAAGAGAGCCAAGTGGCTCACCTGAACCAACGTGGGCTCACCCAGGAGCCCACACCACCCCTGGAACATCCCAAGAAGCATAAAAACCCAACCCCACTGCTGAAAATCCGAAAACAGGCTTCTGTGCATTGATCCGGCAACTCAGGCCGGATCAACATAAGCCTGGGTGTAGCCAGCAATAGATGCCGGATACACAGAGACCAGTGTATAGCCGGCAACAGATGCCGGATACACAGTGACCTGTGTGTAACCGGCATCTCAGGCCGGCTACACTGCCAGAGTCCATTTCGAGCCATTTTTTGATCTTGTGTGATTTCTTGTTTTGTTTGATCAAATCCAGGCGAACCAGTAGGGTTTCCGGGTCACCCGGGAACCCAAAATGGGCCATGGACCGACCCGGTCCAAATTGATTCCGGTTGGCCTTCCAACGGGGCCTACCAAGCCCGACCACCCCACTTGTGCCTAAATGAGATAAATAAGAGATTTGAGTGGGCCAGACCGATTGAGGCCCATCCAAGCCCTAATTGGGCCATGCATGATTAAAGTAGGATGTGGTTTGGCCGAGACCACGGGTAGGGCCTATCGGGCCCACTAAGCCCATGAAACCAAGGTTAGGGTGTCAGAACCCTAACTCAAGAAGTCTTGGGCTTTCAAGCCCAAGCCCAGGCAAAGGGCCCCAAGCCCAATGCTTGGCCCATTTTGGCAAAGGTTAATCAAAGATAACTCAAACCACTTGGCAACCAATTATGTGGCTCACTTCAGGGCCCATAAACAGTCCCGGCTCACTTTTGTATAGAACTCACTTAAATAAATCAAACTGGAATCTAAATAAAATCAAATCACTTAAACCAAAGCCCAAAGGGCCTCTCAGGTTTAGACTGAGGCCCACCAAGGGACATGTGGGCTCAACCAAGCCCACCAAGGAATCTGCGGGCCTTCCAACGGGGCCCGCTCAATCAGACTCACACCACTTTAAGCTAAGAAAGATAAAACCGAGTAAAGGGACCCACATCACTTTGGCGGTCCTGCCAGACTTAATCAAATCACATGTTGGAATAGGAATCGGGTGAGTGAGAGACCAACTGAGTTGACTCAAACCAGGGAAACTTATGGGACCTGTCACTTGACGGGGTGGACTGGGGTATCTACAGACTTCCCCAGACCGCAACCGAGAACCTACCTAGAATCTCAAGCCGCAGACCAAGCCTTAATAGAAGAACTTAGGCACCCAGGTGTCTGCCTGCACCCCATCAGGCAGTGGCGACTCCAAACAAATCCCGAGGCACGCATCGTTTTACGTGTGCCTCGCCAGGCGATCGAAATCGGGTGCGCACACCGTGCTAAAAATACAGCAAACAACAAATCATCCTTGAGAGAAAAGAGATTCATACTTAGATGTGTAAAAGCAAGTGGAGAGAGGGGTGGGGGGCATGCTTAGGGGGATCATGCAACGGCCTCATACCAGGTGGTTAACGGGGGTAAGGGAGCATGCTTGAGTGTACCAAACAGTTAGGCAAAACAAGGTACAGGCATGGGCTGGCAGATTGGTTAGTGGGGTGCATGGGTGGGGGATCTGCTGGGAACAGCAGGTGCCATGTAGGGAGGCCTGCTACCAAGAGCGATCAGGTGCTCCAAGGAGGATACGGCCACAACCAAAGGGGGCGGGGGAGTATGTTTGCATACACACACCAAAAACAGCAAGAAATTAATACAAAGTCAGTGCACATAATCAATGACATGCATGGTTAAAGAAAAAGCAGCAGTTATGCATGGGGTTTGGATGGGCTCGAAAAGTAAATCAACAGAAGGGTAACAAGGGATCATGCTCCTAGGATCAATAGGTCCGATGTGGGAGGGACGTGAGGGTTCCCTCCACTACTTTTCAGATGCTGGATCCAGCATGTGGATGAGGGGTCGAACACCCTGGTACGAGTCTCCAGGGATCAGAAGAAAAAACAAACTAGAGCATGCAAGAGAACCAAATTAGACACACTTCGATGGAGCTGTTTCTTACCAAAGAGCGTGTGTGTGTGCTTATTACATTCGAGGAATCCAAAAGAAAACCTACAAGATAACCAACAGAAAAAAAACACATGCATGCAAAGATGGGAACAGCAGGCCATATATGTGCAAGGAGATCACAAGTTGAGCCATGAACTAACACACATCTCCAACAAGTCCTAGTAAATCTGGACCCCGGAACCCATACTTGGACTTACGAAAACTTCAGAGAAGGGGAAGAGAAGGGGGGTCTATACGGGGTATATTGGATGGGGAAAGGAGGAACTTGCTCCTCTTGAAAAAAGACTTAAGATAAACCCAAGAGCAGCAACTAAAGAGCACTAAAATGCGTAAGGAAAAATGGACTTCCATGCTTCCTAGACAAACCTACGTAGACTTTTTACCTGTGGTGGCTTTCATGCCATGAAAAAGTCGGTAAATGCAGGGTTGGGCCACCATGGAGGTGCTCATGCCAAGAAAGAAGAAAGTAGTAGTAAAAACAGTAAAAAAAGGCCTACTTTAATATATGTTAAATCAAACGTAACCGGGAACCTCACCTGATGGTTCTTGAGCTTTGGAGTAGGGTGGAGACACCTTTTTTGAAGTCGGACGGTAGTTGGAGCTCGCCTCTCCTTGCACCAACAGCAACTACCCACCTTCTTGTTGGAGTGTAGGTGGAGAAGAAGAAGGAAAAGGAGGATAAGAGTGGCTTGGGGTGGTCAAGGGAGGTGGTGGAGGGCAAATGGAGTTGAAAGAGGCAGGATTCGGATGGGAACAGGTGGTGGAAGAAAGCTAAAAAACAGCAAAAGAAGCCAACCCTCGGCCAGAGGTGGCTGCTGGGTTTTTATATGCAAATTTAATGTATCCGGCATTATATGCCGGATACACTATCTCTTATTCATGGCCGGCTATACATATGTCACTTTGTATCTGGCATTAAATGCCGAATACAAAACACAATTATTCGAAATTTTAATGCCACCGCGAATTTGTCGGGGAATCGGCGCGAATCTCGCGGGCTGATCTCCTTGTATCTGATGAATAGTATCGGCTATACATTGAGGTATGTGTATCCGACATATTTGGTCGGATACCAATCAAAAAAATTACGGATTTGCCCCTGGATATTCACAGATTCATCTAATACTCTTAGATATTCATAGATTTGGTCCCTACGAAATTTTGCCTTAAACCCTGGGATATTTTGCATGTTTAGATATTTACGGATTGCCCCTCGAGATATTTTCTTGCGCCACTCGCCACGTGTGCGGCTTTTTGCCACGTGTGCAGCTTTCTGGGTTTTGCTGCTCGGAAACTTTGACAGTTCATATCTCCTTCATCCGGGCTCCGATTTGAGCAAACTCAGTTGCGTTAGAACCGTATCGAAGCCCTCTATCCAATGACATAGGGCTAAGTACCTGGCACAGGGTTCAACAAAAAGTCAACTTTCGGCTCACCTTCAAGTTTGATCGGCCCATAGATCCTTCATCCAGACTCCGATTCCAGCAAACTCAGTTGCATTGGACTCGTGTCGGGATTCTCTTTTCATTGAGATAAATCAAGGTAGCCAATTACCACTTGATCAAAAAGTCAATCTTTCACCCCCTAGGGTTTGACTTTTTAGCCGGATTTTACATTTCCGGCTCTTCCGAGAGCGCAAAAATGAGGTGCTTACACAGCAAATAAAAACAAAGCCATCAATTCAAACCAATATGTATTCCAACATGTAAAGCAACATATAGCCCAATGTTATCAAGTACATAACATGGGCCACTCAGGGCCAACTCACTCCGTCATGAAGGGTTCACAATATACCATTTCAAAGCCAATTCCCAACAATAGAACAATATTCGAAAACAAATCATTCATGAAATAACCATTTGATTCAAATCTGTCCAAATACATTAAGTTAAGCAAAATCTGTCCAAATCAAATAAAATCTTAAAGCTGTAGTTTCAGATGTTAAACACCTTTATAAAGAAGCCAAAATAGTGTAAGAACCTTCGATTAATGATAAATCAGAAAAACAGGCCTTCTATATTACTAGTTTCAACAACTAATATCCCTTCCTTAAATACTTCATTTCTACAAATGGATATTCACTGCAATCTCCTACTGGAAGCTACTGTTAAATAGTTTTTAACACTTACTTTTGCATATGAAATTATTTCCACAACTAGTATAGAACTTCTATTGGACACAAATCACATATTTCCCAAGTTCACCAAATAAGACTGACTTAGAGCATGAATTCCAACCTCTAAACCTAAATGAATGAATGTGGTCAATCCTTGAAAGCTGATTAAACAATGTAATCTCCTATTGGAATTGCTTATAATAGTTCAAGCCATTCCTTAATACCAATTAAGTTCTGTTACTACACTTCTTAACACTATCGTAAAGCACTTTATTTAAATAAAAACTATATGGGTGGCTTGGGTGACCTCCTTGGTTGCCTGGGCGCCCCCTTTAATTATGCCATGGTCGCCAGGGTGACCTTACACATTTTCATAGTCGCCTAAGTGACTAAATGGGCAAACACTCCAATTCCAAGTTCCGGCAATCGTTGGAACCTCTGTAACTTCAAAATCGAGTTCTTTGACCTAAAATTATCCACTCACAATGCTTAGATCCACTTCAATATCCTTCTAAAAACATAATCAAACACATTTGAATTTAATCAAAATGCGGAAGTTACAAGAATCAGGCAATTCACAAATATACATACGTAATTCATTTTCTCTTCAAAATCAGGTTATGCACCGATCAAACAAAAATTCATAAGCAATTCGATAAATCAAAGGTGCTACTTACCTCAGGAAGTCTGAAACAACACAAATCTCGAATCCTCTGATCTCAGAAACTTTGGATCCCACAATTCCTCACTGTTTTCATCAAACATGACCAGATCTGATTAGAATTGGTTTAAATTCTAAATTCTCTCACAATAAATCACGAAATTAAGATCAAAGACACACTTACTAGTGAACTCTCTGATCTGCAACTGGTTTGGACAAATTCTTCAAAATTTTCTCGGTCGTTCAACTCCTAAGTAGCTCCCAAAATTCACTCCAATCTGATCTCCCTCCAATCTGAACAATTGTGATCTCTCTCCTCGAACCTAGCCTCTCTCTCTCTCTCCTTCAGGCGATCTGGTTCAAGCCACTGTTCTTCTGAAATTCTCTGGCAACGATTCGACCAACTATTGCTCGAGTGAACAGTGACCTATTTATAGTTTGGTTGTTGCTGCCAAACCACTTAAACTCATGATACGCCACATGCTCGTCCACCTAGCTTCCTACATGATCAATCTCTTTTAATTATATTGATCAAGGTTTGCTACTCTACCATGCTGTCTACCCTAGCACTTTAAATAAAGTAATTTAATTAAATTATAATATTTGTTAAATATTTATGTTGTAAAATATAGCAACCACTTACCTTAAGTATTTTCTCTCTTCGAACAACTCTAAAATTCCCAAAATACCCTTGCTCTTCATTTACCTGAAATATCCACCAATAATAATTATTAATAATATTAAATAATTTCTCAAATTTTGCTAATAAAACTCTGGGGTTTTACAAATTGTCATCTTTTCCCTATTATCTTGATGCCTTAGGCTTGTAGTTGATGGATAGTTTGGGTCAAAATTGATCTAAACCGATTCAAAATGAAACAAATCATAATTTGAATTGTCTTAGTTTGGTTTTAGGGTTTCTAATTTAATTTTGGTTTAGTGTGAGTGTCTACACACACCCACAAAAGATGTTCGTCCCATTATAAATGCACCATTTACAGGTTTCAATGGTAAGATCATTTACTCAAAATAATCATTATTCACTCTCTTCTTCTTTGCATTTTTATATAACTTTTTTCTAAAATTATTGTTGCTAGGTCTCGTTTCTTGTGTTACATGAAAGGTTATCCATTTATTTTATAGAATAAATGAGTTCATTGAAGCTTTAAAAAAAAAATACCTTCTCTCGTTCCTCCTTTTCCCGTTTTGAGGTAAAGGAAGAGAGAGAGAGAGACAGATGTTACATTCCCCTCAATTTAGAAGGTGTCCAGAGCACTGTTCCTTCACAAGGGATCTCACGCTAGCTACGCCATTGATGCCTCATGCGTGTGCGTGCAATTTTTGACTTAATCGATTGTCCCTATAACAGTATCTATTTACCATATATACAGGGTTGTAAAGGGTTTGAATTCCGTAGAGATCTATTAAGATCAGATCTGAATAAGGAATACTGAAGATCCACATCCAAATCGAAATCTGACAAATCTTTTACAACTTAATTTGAAGTCGGTTTCAATTTGAAATCGACTGAGTATTGGATACCAGAATCCGATTTGATAATATTAGAATGAAATACTATAAATTCCCAATTTAGCGAACGTTGTATTAATTTAAATATTTTGTCAATAATATATGAAACCCTTCATAGTTTACAAACTAATTTATTCTATAACGGTGTTATTTTTTATGGGATACTTTGGTAATCAATGCTATTCACAAAAATAAATCATTTATATTGTTTAGGACTCTAACAATTGAAAAAGGGCTTCCTTCCTAAGTTTTTTTTAAAGCAATGTTAACCTTTCTTTTTAACTTGTAAAAATTTAATTATACTTTGTCATAATATCCCTTGTAAAAGGAAAACTTATCTTTAATTGGAAGGAGCGAAATTAAGTAAAGCAAAGATTTTTTTAATCAAATATTGTAAAGATCGAAGATAAAACAGAGAGTCTTAAACTAGAATTGTTAAACTGAATCAAGAAAAATACTTATGAATTTGGTCTTAAACAACAATTCGTATGGCCTTATTCAAAATCAGCTTTTTGTTGTCATTTCTCCTGTAGAATATTGCCAGCCATGGGTGAAACAAGGCTTTCCAAGTGATTATGCACCGCATAAATTTTTGGCATATCATGGATGAGAAGATCTCTAATTCTTTTACTCACAGGATCATATAAAGTAAGCCTTCTCTCACCATGCCTCAGTAAAACTTCACCAGTCCTCCGAAATCCCAGTGGTTTGAAGTAGGAGTAGAAGTAATGATTATCTCCACTCAATTCTGTCTCCCTTAGAGAAAACTGTTTAGTCCAAGAGTTCCCGTCACCATATTTCTTCATCACCCATATCTCAAAACAATCTTTAATTTGAGACCATATACAAAGAAGCCCTCCCAATAAGGCTATCCTCAACAGTTTACACTCATCCATAAAATCAGGCAGCATTATCTCTCGGAATTTCTCATCCCTGAAGTCAAAGGAAACAATTAATGTGGTTCGATCGCTATTTGCTACCACCCAATGAAGAGCGCCATTGAGAAGTTGCCCAGTAGAAGTGTAGAACCGGTACGGAGAACTCCCAAGTCTTATCCACGAATTCTCTGTTAATGTACGCACAAAAACCCTAGTCCTAGATTCTTTATTTCCGTACCCAAAGTCCTCAATCCTGATCACCTTATATTCACATGTAATGGGATCGTAACCAAAACCAAGATGGACGAACAGGAAGGTGGAGATGGTCACTTTATCGGAAAAATCATCACGCAATTTGATGTGATCTCTGGTAGCAGGGTTCCATACATAAATACTGACCCAGTCCCTGAAACAAATTAATCCATTACAACAACCTACTATTTCCAAACGCCCAACAGGTTGATGACATGGGTGATTGAGTTCCATAGTAGAGGTTCCATCACGAGCTTCAAAGTCCACAGAGAAGAACTTGTAACCAGATGAAAGTATGATCTTGGGATTTTTCTTCATTGATCGTTGGAGGTGAATTTTAATGAAACGAGGATCGGTAACCAAATCCCGCAAATATTTGGATACGCACCTGAACCGGCAGAGGGCATCGACTGGTAATCTTAAAAGGACGTCTTCTAGAATCTCGCTTGGAAGGTTCGGTAATGGCGTCCACTGCTCTAGCTTTCCTTTCTTCATCGTTGCAATCTTGAACCCTAACAGGAACGATTCGGAAAGAATATTGAATAGACGAAGAAGTCTCGTGTCCGTCTCCAATATCTAAACTATCTATTATCTATTAATCTATTCCATGTTATCTGTATCCATACCTAATATAAAGAACACTCTGTTTAATTTTTATAAAGCGACAGCAATTGCCGAAATTCTTCCCGCATTAACAAAAGTAAATAATTTAGATTCAGTTATTTAATTTTTATAATTGAAAATACGGTATGTGTCTTTTATGAAACGATAAAACTGGCCCAATTCTTCCTTCAAATAATTTAGATTCAGTTATTTAATATTTTTAATTGAAAATAAGGTATATATCTTTTATAAAACGACAACAATGGCCGAAATTCTTCCTTCTATCAGAAAAGTTCATTTCTGGTTTTAAAAATAATTTAAATAAGTCATTTAATTTTCTATAATTAAAAATCAGGTAAATTTTTTTAATATATTTGACTATAAATAAAATTTAAGTCTTCACCAAGATTTTTTCTGGGGTGCCTACTTCAATTGATTTTCATTCCCTTTTCAAGAATAATTCAAGTTCAATGCTAATTTTCAAAATAATTCAAATTCGATATTACTTAATTCAAATTCAATACTAATTTTTCAAAATAATTCGAATTCAGTAGTCTCAACATAATTCAAATTCAATATTACCTTTTCAAAATAATTCAAATTCAAATTCAATAATTCAAATGAGCGTCATTTTACTAGTGACATAGGTTTTTACAAATAATTAAATTACATTACAAATACTAAGGTTCCGTTTATTTTGATTTTGATGTAAAATGTTTTCATTTGGAAAACATTTACATTGGAAAATATTTTCAGGAAAATTAAAGCTTTTCAAATGTTTGGATGAACAATAGAAAATAAAGTTGAAAATGAGAAATTTTCATTTTCATATGTTTGGAATAAAAGAAAATAATCGGAGAAAACTTAACAAAAAGATATAGATTTAAAATAATCAAAACCCCATTCAAACAATTAACGATCTCACAAATCTTTAATGAACCCATGCTATTGCTATTGTTACTTCCAGTTTTAGTGCTGTCGTCGCGTTCAACTTAATGCTATGTTGGATGTTTGAGGCAATACACCATCGCTGCTTGTGAAGACTGAGTTTCTTCCCCAGCCTCGGTGTCCATAAGCCACGGCGATGGGTAGAGAAAACACAAAGGGGACTCCTCTCTTTGTTGAATTTACCACATGTTTATTGGTGCTTCGAGCTCCAGAAGATTGGATTGACGGACGAAAATCTTCCTGGAAGTTACACAGAGTTGCTTGATTTCTGATTCGGTGAGTGGGACTTCTCGATCGTTCTTCGCATTGAGAAGGCGCTGAATGATGCTATTCAATAAACTTTCCATCTTCATATTTACGTGTTCAAAGAACTCCAAGAAAAAATTAATGGCTTCTTTCCCTCTCTGTCTCCCTTCTCTTGCAAATGCCCCAAATCAACTCTAAACGCATTCTATGGAGACAGGGGTGGATGAATTAGAAGGAAAAAAATAAAATAACAAGATATCTTTGGATGTCAATCCTTGACTGAATCGATTCGACCAGATAAAAGGCCATTTGTAAAAGCAAAAAAGTCTAGGAACATTAATGACAACAAAAGTAACGAATATATCAGATGGACAAAACAAGTGCCGCATCTCTCTTTTCCTCGATCTGATGTGACAGAAATTTCGTCTGATGCAATGTTTCTATCAGCTATGTTGTACGATTCCCATTTCGAGCAAACCTTGCTTTCTCAGTGCCCTTCCTGTATATCAAATGATCAACACCAGATCAATCGTGCTTCTGCCAACAAAAATAATAAAAAATCTCTAATTGAGGTACGTAGATAAATTTTTGTTTCATTTAATAAAGCGTCAGATGGGGGAACTCAAGGATTGGTGATGGAAGAGGAGTTCGAGCAATGGTGCATTCAGGGTGTTCGGTACCAAGCTGTCAGAGTTGAACTCGAAGAACTCCGTTGAAGTGTTGGTGAAGACGAGACAAAGAAAAAGGGGGCTGGAATACGTTGATATCGAGCGCTATCGTTTTCCAGAAAATGACATACCAGATTTTTTGCGGTAAGTCATTTTCCAGAAAATAGGTGTCTTTTAGGAAAACATTTTTTCACCGTATTGTATTTTCCATTAAAACAAACACCGGAAAAGACTCATTTTACCTTAAAAACATTTTCCGCATTAGATTTACATCAAAGCTAACGGACCCTAAATAGTATTTAGGTTTATAGTCATGCAAACCTAAATACTTATTAATAGCAATTAGAATATTTGTTATTCTTCTCCAAAAGTTTCAATATAGTCAAGCTATTAATTCCTGTTATAAACATGCATAAAGTAATAATTGATCACCAAAATCTTGGCAATTAGAAAACTAACAGTTACATCAATAATTATAAGGTATAAACCTTTAAAACATAATAGATGACTACAACTATTGAAGTTAATGCATAACACCGGATGTGTTATATTATGCATATTTACTTAAATACGCATTTAAGTAATTATAACATGACACTCATTTACATAATACTAATTATGCATAATATTATTTTAAGTGATAATGTAAAATTATGGTGAATTATAATTAATTGGCATTAATTTAATATGTAAATTAAGTATATAACTATAGTGAATTATAATACAAGTAAATGCATGTTTTATAGTCATGAATTTAGAATGTGTATAATATGTTTAAGTATATCACTTAAGTAAATGCATTTACTTAAGTGAATAAGGTACCTTAAACTGGTAAATGCATTAAGGTACATTAAAATGAACTTACTTATTCACTTATTTAAAATTATAATTAATTAAATAAGTAAAATGCATTTAATTAAGTATAAAATGCACTTAAAATTACAATATAATAATTATGTACGTTTTATACATATAATAATTTTAAATAAGTGAATTATAATTTAAAAAGTAAATTAACATTTAAAGTATAATTTTAATTGAGGCATTTTTTAAAACAAGATGTTTTATAATCATTTACAAATTAAATGACTAAAAAACTTGGTAGTTATATGCAATTCATCTCCAAAAGTTTGGATCCTACGTATTCATAACTATATATAAACCTCAATGATAAGTTTTGTACTTCATTGTTTAAAAATGATATCTATGTTAGTTTGTATCAAAGGACATCAAATTCTTTAAATTTGAAATTACACTTCAAAAAACTGTAGAATAACATGCATTTTTTTTTCAATTATTAACATTTTACTCAAATTTCTTTAGATATACATAAATTCTAAAATTCATATTCAAATGAATGTAGCTTTTGTAACTATAATGTATTCATGGCCCAAAAAAATGCAACCACTTCATCAGCTAAGTGGCATTATAAAAGTAAAAGAATTGGGTTTAAGTGATACTTCTTAGAAATAAATCCAAAGATAAGAAAATCACCACACTGTGTTGAAATCTAAGTGAATTGGTTTCATTAAATCACTAAATATGTAAGTCCATGTGCTACTTACATTTTTGTTCATAATTATGTTGTCTCATTTACAACTTAATCATCCTAGTAACCACATAAAGTAATCAAACTGTATTACAATTCGCAGCATAAAAGGCCTAAATATTAGCTTAACTTATAATAAATAAATGTTTCTTTTAAGAATGTAATTTGACATAAGAAGGTTTACATGATTTTACCAAACGTTAGTTGAGATTTGAATATGCTGACATTAACCAACTGGACACTGACGTAATTTTGTTAAAGAAATAAAATTCAGTATTAATTGATGTAATTATGCATAATATTGTTTTAATTGAGTTTATATTTTGTTTATGTGTAGTATATGTTTATAAGAATGAGATTTGAACATTCAATGCAAGAAAATTTTAGGCCTTCATGTTCTAAATTGTAATACATTTCGATTGCTTTATGTGGTTACCAGGATGATTAAGTTGTAAATGAGACAGAATAACTATGAAAAAAAAATCTAAGCATCACATGAACTTGCATATTCAGTTATTTAATGAAACCAATTCACTTAGATTTCAACACAATGTGGCGAGTTTCTTATCTGTGGATTTATTTCTAGAAAGTATCACTTAAACCCAATTCTTTTCCTTTTATGATGCCACTTAGCAGATGAAATGATTGCATTATTTTGGGCCATGTATTCGTTATAAATGCAAAAATCACATTCATTTTAATATGAATTTTATAATTTATGTATATTTGGAGAAATTTGACTAAAATGTTAATAATTGAGAAAACATGTTTGTTATTCTTTAGTATTTTGAATTGCAATTTCAGATTTAAAAGAATTTGATGTCTCATTTACAAACTAACATAGACATCATTTTTAAATGATGAAGTACAAAACTTATCATTGAGGTTTATAGTCATTAATACGTCAGATCCAAAACCATGAAGTACAAAACTTATCATTGAGGTTTATAATCATGAATACGGCGGATACTTTTGCGTCCGACGTATATTATGCATTTACTTACATATTTAAACATATATTATGCATATTTAATTAAATATGCATTTAAGTAATTATAACATGACACTCATTTACATATATAAAATTAATTATGCATAATATTATTTTAAGTGATAATGTAAAATTATGGTGAATTATAATTAATTGACACATTAATTTAAAATATTAATTAGTTGTATAATTATAGTGAATTACAATACAACTAGCATGTTTATTTTATTTTTAAAGCACATGCCCAACCCGTGCAAAGCACGGGCATGTTCAATAGTATATTAAAGTAAACTACTTCGGGCTGACGTGGTAACCTCGGACGTTCGAACCTCTAATCATTCCTCTCCCTCACTTTCTGAAAATTTTTATAAGAAAATCTTGGGAACAAAATTTTTAAAAGAAAATCTTTCATAAATTTTTAATCCATGGGATGTGGGGGTATGTGAAATGTGGAGAAAATTTTAGGGATTTTACAAAGATGAAAATCGTTTTTCCTCCACATTTTAAGTTTTATCGTTTAGGGATTTTATCCTAAAATGGAAAGTGGAATCATCGGAGATAAGGAAAGTTGAGATCACACTGCACATTTTGCTCCTCCTTGATGCTTTGATGCTTCCTAATGATTTTCTCTATCTCTATTTTTGCCATTCTAATCTTTGCTCCCATCGAAAGCCATAGAACTTCCAAATTGACCCCCTCCCCTTCCTTCCCTCTCTCTCTCCTTGCTAAATTTCTCTTGCTCTCTTTCCCTTTGAAGAAATTTTCTTCTCTAGCTATGGCATAGTCTGTAAAACTTATCATTGTGAAAGCCCAGGTACGAGGTGTTGAAGGTAGGGGTGTCAATGGGTACCCGATACCCGGTAAACCCGATAGGATCGACCCCATTTAAAAAGTTTTGGGACTGGGTATATAACCCGAGTTTTTAATTGGGTTTGGTTCTGGTCCTACAAAAATTATGACCACTAATAATCAGGTCTATGAGGGTATACCTATTGGGTAGCTGTTAGGTACCAATATATAATTAGTTATTAATCAATTTTTATTAATAACTAGTTGTTTTACTTGTGCTAAGTACAGGAACATATATATTTAAATATGTTATTTTTGAATAATTTAAAATAACCGCTATAATGAATAAATGTAATAGTTCGACATTTTGTTACAATGTGTAAGCACTGCAATAATTTATTTATAGTCCAAGATTTTATATGGCAACGATTCCTTATGTCATTTAATCTTTTATCAACAAGATTCAATATTTTGCTGGCCGTTTTTTGGCTACCAGTCCTTTTTTTAGTGAAAATTATACAATTTTACTGTATAATACATTTTACTCCCTTTTTTTTAGTGTTATTTTACTGTTAAAATAAATATTTAAGTATCACTTGAAGAGGGCCACTTTAAATAATATGTCTCACAACTATTGTTAAATAATAATAAAATAAATATTTAAATTATGATATATCTAAAAATTAACTATTCTTTTTTGTTTTCATTTTCAATAACTATTATTATAATTCCGAGACATATCCGGCAATCACAACTAAAACACAAAGATCTTTTCCATTAAAAGGCACCGGCAATTGCAAATTAAGCAAATTTGTTCAAAAATAGAGAATTATATCTTTGATTATTAATTTAGTTAAAGATAGTTATGGGTTTCTAGGACTCTGAAAAGATAAGGATTAATAATATAATTTTAATTTAGTTAAAGATAACATTGGAGAAAATGTATTTTTTAATTTAAAAATTTTGACAACGTACATAAATTGTTGGACGAAATATTGATTTGGCTTATAATTGAGAATGAGTATACATATATTTAATTTAATAACATTTTACAACTTGGTTGCAAGACTATGAGAGTATTTTTGTAAGAAAAATATTTTAACAGTAAAATGACACTCAAACTCAATTGTTTTAAAAAAAAAGTGCAACTAATTTTCAATTATTAGGAAGTAGTGATTGAATTTAGTTTCTTTTTAAAATATATCACCAAAAACCAGTTTACTCAAACACGTATCCGTGTTGCACTGTTTTGTCTTGTGTTAACAATTTTTTTTTTTACTTACTTTCATATTTGGAATCGAAAATTTTTTCATTGTTAATGATACGATCCTTTGTTGCATTCTTGAGTTTTATTTTATTGAGTTTTGAATATTATCATTATTTTGAAAAAGAGAGAAGTATATCTTTAATTATTTCCATTACTAATTTACTTAAAAGATAACCATGGGTTTCTAGGACTCTGATAAAGTAAGGATTAATTATATAATTTTAATTTAGTTAAAGATAATATTGGAGAAAGATATCATGTCCATGTGGAGGTAAGATTTATGTATTTTAAGAAATTTTTTATTTTAAATAAATTATTTTAAGGTGGGGCCCAAAAGGGCCATTGGAAAAAGAAGGGGATGTCCACGTGGAGGAGAGAGAATGTGATGTTTCTATATTTAGCTTTAGTTTGTGTGTGTGTGTGTGTATGTCATGACTCGGAACCAGGTCTACCCCTCCAAGGCACAAACCCGTCCCAGACCGTGGCAAGTCGGACATTGTACTTGGTAAAATGCGAAGAATTTAAAAGTTTTTCCTAACAAGTGCAAGTGCAAACAGTTCATACTTGTGCGTATCAAAGTGTGTTTATATATATATATATATATAATTGAAGTGTAATAAGACACGAGAGTTGATTACAAAATGACGGGTGACTATATCACTCCTCTCAAAATATAAGGTGTACAATCCAAAAAGAACTATACATGTGCAATAAAGAAAAAGCCCAAGTCCTATAGAAGTCTTCCTCTCTATACCCAATGGCTTTCTCTTTACTTCTATCCCTAGCCCGGTCCTTTACACCGGACGTTGATGGATCTGAAAAATAAGATAATAAACAACTGTGAGATGAGTGTCTCAGTAAGCAACACATGCATGATCGGTGAAAACGCAGTTCATGCTGATAATATCCGATGAAACCATGGCATGCGGGTAGTTCTAATACTACAAAATCCATGGCATCCTAGTGTTATACAAATAGTGCATGCATGTGCCTCGTTGCACAGGTAATCCATTTAATAGCAAATCATATATTCAATCTTATCACTTGTTATCTAGGATGTTTGGTATATATTGCACATGGCCCCATCTAGCTTCACTGATTCCACATGGTGGCTAGGCATCTACACCGATTCCCCTAGACGTAGGCATCCATATGCCGATTCCCCTTGACGTAGACATCCATACGCCGATTCCCCTTGATGTATAGGCATCCATTGCCGATTCCCCGTAACAAATGGGCATCGGCCACCGATGTTGCTAGTGCTGGGATTATTTCACAATAGAGAGCAATAACAGTAACAATAACAACTGGCCATGGTATATATATATACAAACAATCCTTTTGAAGTTTATGGATCCATACCATAAGGGTTCATTATGCTGATGTGTTCATTTATCAATTTCACAACAAGTATAACAATAAAGAACATAAATAATAACATTTCAATTATCCAAGCTTGCGTGGAGGATGCTAGTTCTCTATCTCCAAGTTAGGATGGACAACGGTCCACTACCCCAACTGAGATGAACCGCTCACACTACCCACCAAGACTTACTAGTTAGTTGTTCATAACCATACCATACGCTCACTTGCATGGAAAGTGCTCAAGTGTAGCCCATGGCCTTACCCAAGTCAATATTGGTCCAAGCCCTCATTCATTACTCATGGATTCTAGGCCACTGCCCTCCATTCAATATTAGTAACCATGGGCCACTGCCCTTTCATTCAATGTCAATAACCATAGGCCACTGCCCTTTTTATCTCATGGTACAAGTAGCGGGCCAATGCCCTTATTATCATGCAATTCATGTCAAATGCGGGGCTGAAGCCCTTCATATCATGTATTGTGTGTAGCGCCCAGATCCGGGTCTGCCCTATCATGGGACCAACCCGTACCCGAGACCTACTTATGGGCCCAAAAGAACCTGATAAGCATAATTAATGTGGGTAATTACAATGTAATCATCAGAGTGCATAAGATAAAGAAGCATGGAATTTAAAATTTTCCATATAATAATGGATCGCCTATGTAATAACTCCAAAATACAACATTTAGGTATAAAAAAAGGCAACTAAGATCTCTCCATCACTGTCTCTCACACGAGCATTCATACACAAAAATGATAATCTAAAGATAACTTCCAAGTTTACAAATCCCAAAAGAATAACTACATTCCCATTGATAGTTTCTAGGAATTAAATACAATAACATAAAGAGAACCCCTAATACGGATAGTAAAAGTCCTCGGGCCTGCGCTCAAGCTCATCCTCAATAGCTGCCCCAGTACGTGGCTCACCAAACGGATCTGAAAACAAATTCGATAAAACAAAACGCGTGAGACTTAAAGTCCCAGTAAGCAGCAAACATGCATGAGTGGAAACAGTTTATGCAATTCATAAGACATCATGTATAGAAGCAGTTTAGGCAATTCATATTCTCAAGTCAAGCATCTAAACAATGTAACACAATAAAAATTAGTTAACAAACCTGTAGAGCTCAAGATATAGAACAAACCTTTCTCAACAGTTATTAGAACCAATGTCATATTCCACGAACCAAGATATAGTACACAATGCACACCCAAGTGTCATGTGGGACTACTCGTCCACCATTAGATACCAAGTGTCAAGTATCAAGTGTCATGTGGGACTACTCATCCACTGGTGAATGCTAAGTGGGACTACTCGTCCACTGGTGAATACCAATTGTCAAATAATATTCACAATGCATAAGAAATAACTAATAAACACTTCACATCCAAGACCAAATTACAGTAGAGTACATACACCTTAAAATCCACAATTTACGTATTTGAGAAGTGGAATAGTCTTAGGATCCCTAATAAGGACACCATGCCAAAAATCAACGGATTTCGAGATAAAAAGTTTCGGACCTAAAAATATTCTAAGTTTGGATAAAAACGTTGACTTTTCGGTGTATAATTTTTCTAGATAAATCTACAAGGAGTTTGGCGCTCAAATTCTGGTTGTAGTCTATTGAAGGGTATACAAATCTTCTAGAATTTTCTGGGTTTCAAAATCACTCATTTGGATATCAAATTCAAAAAGTGGTCTTTTATGAACATCGGGAAAACTGGAAATTTAGGCCTAAACTGGAAAGTTGACTTTTTATTGGTTGGGAATTGGGCCTTGGGAGTATTTTTATTGGTTCCAAATGAGGGGTAAAACCTTATTTACATGTAAAGACTTAAGTAAAATGAGCAATAAATACACAGGACATTTGTCTTTCATGGAAATAAGGGTGTTGTACAAGAGGCTTGGGTTGTTTGGGAAAGGGTTAGAGAGAAAAAGGGTGAAGAGTTCTCAAAAGCAAGCTTCAACGTTCGGGCGTTAAAGTCATAGACAAGGCAACGTTCGGGCATTGGGGTAAAGATTGGGGTTAACGTTTGTGCGTTGAAGCTAAGGTTCGCGCGCTAAAAGGTAAATCAAGGCCAACGTGCGCACGGTAAGTTCAACGTTCACGCACTAAGGTCGTGATTAGCCCTGGGCGATTAATCCTGATTCACGATTAGCTTTAACAGAACTGATTTTTGGGGGGTCTTGGCTCAGGATTAATTGCCAATCTTCAGGATTAATCGCCGACTCGGGTTCTTACAAAATTTTGGCTATTTTCCAACACCAAACCTATACAAGCCACATCCAACCTCTCTAATACCAAATGGGATGATTCTAAAACATCCCAACATGCTCAAGAACACCTCCCAATACAGGAATCCATCCCAAATACTCATGAACATAAATCCAATCCACATGAAACCCCATTCAACCCATCAAACTCAAACCCTAATTTTGAGATATAATCAATAGAAGTTGTAAATCCATGACAATCAAGAGAAGAATACACTATATTGCTATAAAACCCAAACCCTATGAATTTTGAAAGCAAAACCCCACATACAAGTGATTTCCCAATTTATCCAAACCCTAGGAGAAAGAAATACGAAAATCCATGGCAAATCAATAGAAAAATAAACAAGATAGTTAGATAAACCAAACCCTATGAATTTTTAAGGTAAAACCAGACATGCAAGAGATTCTCTAGTTTAATCAAACCATAGAAGAGGGAAGTACGAAAATCCAATAAATTCATTTTAGTTTGAAGGGTTTGCTACTTACCTGTTAATGGAGAAGCAACCTTCCCTTCAAGCTCTTCTCTCCTTCTTCTCCTTCCTCTTGAAGCTTCAAGCAAGCTCCCACACTTTCTCTCTTGTTCTATACGTCCAAGACAAGAGGGAGTGTTCTAAAAATACTTAAAATAGAAATTAGGGCATCCTTTTATATGCCAAAGCTTTTGGTCTTTCAAATCTGCCCCTAAATAAGGCTTTTATTCAACTAAAACCCTTAGGGTGTACTTAAGGCGTACCAGGGGGTACCTTAGTGTTATTTGAGGGGGTACCTTCGTGTTAAGTTGAGAGTACCTTAGTATTATTTGAGGAATACCTTAGTGTTTCAAGGGGGATTTGCCTTAGTTACTCAAGAGGTGGTACTTTAGGTAAACTTGAAGGGTACCATAGTTATACAAGAGAGGGTACCTTGATTATTGAAAGGTGTACCTTAGTTATACAGGGGTGTACCTTTAGGTAATACAAGGAGGTATACCCTAGGTTATAGAATGGGTGTACCTTAGTAATATAAGAGGGTACTTTAATTATACAAAGGGGGTCCTCTAGCTGTATAAGGAGGGTGTACCTTAGTTATTCAAGGGGGGTACATTAGCTAAAACAGTGGGGGTACCTTAGCCAATATGAGTGAGGTGCCTTAGGTAATATAAGGGGGTACCTTAGGCAATCACAAAGGGATACCTTAGGCAAACACAGGGGTACCTTAGGCAATCACAAGGGGATACCTTAGGTAAACATAGGGGTACCTTAGGTATAATTGTGGGGTATTTTAAGCAACACTTGTGTGGTACCTTGGGTAATACATAGGGGTATCTTAGGGATACAAGTGGGGTACCTTAGGTATAATTGGGGGGTACTTTAAGCAACACTTGTGTGGTACCTTGGGTAATACATGGGGGTACTTTAGGTATACTTTGGTGATACCTTGGGCAATACTTGGGTGGACCTTAGGTAATGCATGGATGTACCCTAGGCATACTTGGGTGGTACCCTTGGTAATACTTCGATGTACTCTAGGTATACTTGGATGGTACCTTGAGTAGTACATGAATGTACTTTGGGTATACAATGGGAGTACCTTGGGTAATACAAGAGGTACTTTAGTGGTATTTGGAAGGGTACCTTGGGTACTCTTGGGAGGTTCTTTAGGTACTCTTAGGAGTTACTTGAGGTACATATGAAAGGTACCTTGGGTACACTTGGATGGAGATTTAGGTACACTTGGAAGGTACTTTAAGTATACTTGGGAGATACTTTGTGGTACACTTAACTCTAATTTTTCAGAATTTGATTTCCAATTCACTAGATCTAATTGAAAGATACCTTAGCAAATGGTAATTAAGACATAACACTAACTAAACTTACTTTAATAATTAAATTAAAGTTCAATTTGATTTCCTTAAATCCTCAAGGATAATCCACATCTACCTCAACCTCATAACACCAATACTTAATTAGTCTAATAATTCTACTTTAGATAATTAAGCTTAATAATTAAGGTATAATCCGGGACGGGGTTTTACATTGTGTACTCACATTGGGGTTCAATAGTAAAAGACCAACTTTTCAAGAAACCCTACTTTCCATGACTCATTTGGGCAACCTATGCCTCAACTCTTTTGATACTCATACAACTTGGTTTTGGTTCTTGATTCTACTCCTAAGGGTTATTTGGAAGGTGCTCGAAGTGACGGAATCAAATTATCGTACTCCTATAGAAATCTGGGATAGAAACTCTCTGTAAGACCTTCTTTGGCAAAACGTACCCAAAATCCTTGTTGTTTGGAATTTTGAGATACTTCCAGTTGGAACACTTCCTAGACACCTAACGCTCACTTATACATAGGTTGGATTTGAATAAAAACAATTGGTAGTTCAATCTGAGCTAAAAACTCAAAAATGGGAAAATCTGGTAAGGGTGCTCGATAGGTCGCTCGAGCCTGCTTCGAGCGGCTAGAAATTAACTCTCGGGTTCTCTATGTTCAGGCAGGTTGCTAGAACAGTCTCTCAAGCAGCCATGCCTCAAGTCACTTCCTAAAACTGTCGCCCGATACCGCGCTCGAGCGGTGGTTCAGGCGACTGTGCCTCTCGACAGGTCACGAAATCCGAACTTTTGGGATTTGGGGTTTTTTTCAAATCTCACTCGTTTTTTGTGTTTTTGGGCTCTAAATTCCTTCTAGCAGGGAAACCTATATCCTACAAAACCCCTAAGAAAAATCACACCTATTTGTCCAAATAAACCATTTCATACATCAAACCCTAACTTCCTCATATACAAACAAAAATGGCCGAAATTGTGAAATAGAGGTGAGGGTGGTGTTGCTTACCTCTTGCAATCACTTGAGTAGGTTTCCTAGCCCCCTTTGCAACTCACGAACAGCGCCTTGTTTCCTTGGATGCTTGCTCCTCAAATCTCCAAGCTCAAAACACAAACGAAAATGTCCTCATTGGGTTCTCTTCTTTCTTTTCTTGCAAACAAACTCCTCCAATGGGGACGAAATGGGGAGAAGATGAAAGGAAGATGAAGGAGAAATGAGAGTGTGGAATAGGAGAAAATGAAGAAGGAAAGGGTTGAGAGAATGGTTTGGTCATATATGGCTCCCCTTTGGTTTTCTTCACTTAAACAAAACTTCTCCACAAGACACCAAATTTTATAGTTTTGCCATTCTCTCCTCCTACATTGCACAATACCAACACTTAGCCATTTCTCACTTAAGATCAAACTTTATTTAACAACTAGAGGTTGCTCACCTCCATGGCCTACTGACAAGCCGGGGCTTAACCACTTTGACTGGCTTTAGGCTTGGGCTCCTCCAACTTCACCTACACATCAAGCTCACTTATTAGAGTGTGCTAAGGGTATTGGAACGGGGTTTCACAATATATATATATATATATATATATATATATATATATATATATATATATATATATATATATATATATATATGATTTCTAATTAGATTATCAATAGACAATAAAAGAAGTATTTAAAAACTAACTTAATCTAGTTAAATTATTCAAACCTCACTTTCTAATTTTCACTTTACTTCTTTTTCTTAGAAGATTAAAAAAAGACAAAAGAATCTAACAAATCCACATTCTTTTGGAGTCATTAAAAAAACTATATAACCATTCTAGCTACCAATCTTCTACTCTTCTTCCCATCTTCCTAGTTCTTTGCTATATTTTTGCTTGAAATCGGGTACTCAATGGGTACTTGCAAAAATCCGACTATACGTAGATTTTGTAATGCCCCGAATCCGGGTTACGTAATGGAACCGTAACTCATACTCGAGTGTTAAATAACTAAACTGCAAGATCTATATCAGAGTGCAAGAAACATGACATTGCATTTTATTATCATCAACCACAATATCAGAGTTCGCTAAAAATATCCCAATCACCAATCTACAATGAAATGAAAGAATTACAATTCAAAAGTTTACTCACTATCTCAAATGAAATTAACAACTAAAGATGTCTCTCAAATGTCACTCAACAAAATAATCCTCTCCCCTATACTCGGGGTAATCCGTGTCTAGCTCAACCCCACGGATATTGTCCTCACCAGGATCTGAAAACAAAATAAAACAAAACGTAATGAGATACGGATATCCCAGCAAGTAGCACATGAATGCACAAAACATTTATAATAGCTCTAGAACATGCTTCAGTAGTAAAACATGCATCAGTAACGATAACCAACAATTACGAGTAATCCGGGTAATCCAAATCCAACATATATGCTGATAAAGGAAAAAACCAACAATCAATACATAACAGCAATTCATAATGTGTAATCATAAAAAATAAGTCCACGGTGGACTCATGAAATAAGACTGCCCTTAACTAGGTAATGCCGAAGTCCACTATGCCACCTCCCGGCTTAGGTGCTAAGTCGAGTACACAATCATCGTCTTATTGCGGGAGAACCCATCCAGTACAGTGATGAGTTGGCATGTACTAATCTAGTCACAGTCCGAGTACACGATAAAATGAGGGATAGCCACAGCCAGCCAAGTACACGATCAAGCCTCACCGAGTACACGGTGGAAACGCGTCCGTGAACAACGCATTACAACTAGCAAAGAAACAATCTATTCCACTACCTAGCTCTTAACTTGACAAATGTGGATCCACACCGAGCTATGCCATCTAGACTCGAGCTAGAACAAAACTGAAATCTCGATAATATCAACTTATTCCAAACTCAAAACATGACATCCCGAGTACACGGTTATCTCTGAGTACACAGAGGAAACACCATCCCAAGTACATGGGCATCCCCGAGTACACGGAGGTAAGATAACCATCAAACCATCACAAATCAAAAAATCATCCTTCAAGTGTATGAAAAATTCCAAATAGTCAAATTTGTCCAAAATAAATTTGTTTCAAAGGTCCCTTCCAAAATAGTGCATAAAATCCTCTTTTATGGTCAAAATTTGGTAAAACTGCCAAATCGCGGTTAAACTGGCAAATCTGCATATAGATATCAAAATTTAGTAGTATTATTAAATTCAGACTTGAAACACTTATTTTATACTCAAACAGTAAAATTTCCCTATAATTATTGCTCTAACTCACTCTCTTTAACATAGGCCAAAGATATTTTCTACTAACACACCTAACTCCATCTTAGGAAAATTCAATCTTTTTACTTGTTGTTAATTGAAACTATAATGGTGTTTTCTAATGCATTTCCAAAAACTCAGATATAATTTGAACCTAACAGAACCTTCACAATGATCTTTATCTTAACTTTCATGCTCAAAGCTCAACTACATAGAAATCTGAAAATACACCATGCTTATTTAAATAAAACCCCTCCTTTATACACTAATTTCAGCATCTATGTCTTCACTCCAAACCCCTCTCACCATCTCTAATTAATCTCTAAATCATATTTCTAAAGAGGTTTTACAGTTTCCAAAATGCAAGTGTTGGACAGGTTCTTATAACTCATAACAACACTTTACTTAATTTGCTGATTCTCCAACTTTTAATACCTGAATTATATCCCAAATCTAGCCTCCTTCTTTTCCAATAGTCCTTGAATACTTCCGGTTAACTTCTTAATTATTTCCTCACCATTAGGATTTAAATCAGTTAAGAATTTACTGAGCAAGAGCTGGGTTGCTTCGAAAGTTCCTTCCCCTTTTATACTTTAATTCCTCCATAATACCATTGTATGAAACCTCAACTAGAAATCTTAATCAGATACTTCTAACATTTGTTTAAGTATCCTAGGACATGTTTTTAAACATTTAATTTATGAAATACAGCTTCCAAGAGCATAGCCGCACAAGGCTATAAACTTTTGCATGAGCGCCTACCTCTCTCAGGTAGGCCATCCTAAGCCATCCTGGGCGGTCTCCAAAATTTGCACTACTGCCTACCACAGAAGGTAGGCCATCCTAGGCGCCCTCCCATTTTCTCATCCCACGACTTGCGGCAAATGGAATTTGTCCATGATTGATCTAATGCTTCATGTTCAAACTAATTCCAGCATAATTCTAATTCTATAATTATTCAATAACATGCATCCCGATGTAATTTAAGGCACCAAAAACATCCTACAAAATTCTAAGCGCCATTACCATAAAAAATAGGGGATTCGGCCAATCTCTACTCAAACACAACCACATATCACTTTAAATCATCCTAGATGAAATCAGGTTGTGCTACTTACATGATAGAAGCAATTCCTCGCTGGAAACCTCCTCAATTATTCAAACAAAGACCGATCTACTGATTCCAGCAATGGTCGAATCAGCAGATCTCTGTTGAATTTCAACTTCAGATCAGATCTCTTTATCTCTTAATTACTCTTGATCAAATTCTACTAAAATGAATCCAATCAGCTAGACTTACCTGAATTCAAGCTCAATTTGATTGATACATGCGGCTCTGATTAACTTGTAGTGTTGCAGCTAGGAATACTCCAATTCTCATAAACATAACACAACCGGCCAGCACAAGAGTTCTCCGAACACTAGAATTTCTCCACTCTAACCCCAGAAACCCTAGCTCTGAACTTCTCTTCTCTCTGAGATCTCTTCTTCGATTGCTCGAATACCAAACGAAACCAGCGAGCTCATTTTTACTTGGCATTTATAGTTGCCACTCAACAGCAAACTTAAATCACGATCCCCTGAAGTGCCACACTACAAAGCTGCCTATACCAGTAGCCCAATTTAACTTAGCATCACTTATTTTGCCACATCATCCATGCATATAAATCAACTAAATAAAATTCCAGAAATTTCTCATACCTTTTTAATTTTAAATAGCCCATCCAGCTCGACCAAAATTTCCAAATTACTCCATAACCTCCTTGATCTGCAAAAATCACCCATTATCTTTAATTTAAACACTATGATTAAAATTTTTATTTTCAGAAAAATTAGGGATTTTACAGATTTGGTTTTGGGACAATTGATCACATTCCCAGACTTGGAACCGATGATACCCAAAAACATCTCACATAATAGGGTTTGGTTCTGGGGCTACCTAAACCCGTCCCAAACCCGGCCTGTTGACACCCCTAGTGGAGGGTGTGTTCTCCACTATTGTTGCTTCTCTCCACCACCCTTCTTCTTCATGCTATCATACTCGCCTCAACAATGGTGTCTGACTAAGAAATAGTGGAGTCGAGAGTCTGAAACTCCCAAATCGGGCCCTAACAAGAAGACACCTTTGGCGAAGAAATCTGTAGAACCCTGGAATTTCCTAATATAATATAAATAAATAAATAAATAATCAAGTAATGAATAAATTAGAAGAGACTTGGAAGTGTAAATAAATTTAAAAAGGAAAAATAGGAATTAAGTAAAGGAATCTAAATTTTATTATAAGTAATATTTAGTAGAATTAATATTTAGGATTTATATCTCAAATTATGATAAGAAATAATAAGAAGAATAGAATTCGGAGAATTTGGAGAAAAATCCAATGATTAAGTGTGGAAAAAGAAGAAAGGGCATTTTGGTCATATTAATTAGTCAAATCCATGAAAAAAATAAAATAATTAATTATTAAGTTAGGAAACTTAATTATACCAAATTTTAGTTTAATTGGATTTAAATAATGAATTTAAGGGTTAAAAAAAAAGGAAAAAGGGCTTAATTGTAATTATGCTTATTTCGGAGCTTTAATTTTAGTAATATGGGAGAGAATCAAGTGATTATTTAATATTTAAAATAGGGATGATAAATAGCACAAAAATTAATTAAATTAGAAGTTTCTTATGAATTAGATTTAAGAGAAAATAATTAGAAGGAGATATAAGATAGGGAAGGTTTCCAAATAGAATTAGGAATCCTAGTTGGAAAGTTTTTGTAACACCTCGAATCCGTGTTGTTTATTAAAGATATAACACGTCTCACGAAGTGTCATGTATGGACCAAAATTTCTCATATCAACTCATATTAATAACCTGAGTCACATATATCAAAGTGCGAAAATTTAAAATTTCTATTGAGCATGGGAATTAAACTAATCCATGTAAATGTATATCTCTAATCAAAACTGATACCAATTCAATCCTAATAAAATTCAAGTAACAATATTTCAATTCCACAAGATAACCTACAATGACTAAGGAAGGTAATAATCCTCCTCCCTATACAACTCCTCTGGCTCTACCCCAATAGTTGTGTCCTCTCCGAGAGTATTTGAAAACAAAACAGAATAAAACAAAATGTATTGAGATACGAATATCCCAGCAAGTAGCACATGCATGCTAAAACATTTTACTACATTTCTGGAATCATGCCATGACGAAGGATTACAATAAATGAATCAATAATAATACAAAGGAATTCTGATAAAAGAATAATATCTCGTTAACATCGATAATCAAGTAACAACACTAGTATTATAAACCAAGTAATGTCATGTAGTTCACTTTGAATTAGGTAATCAACATTCTAGAGTGACATCCACACCTCTATGTACACAGTCCGGCCTACTCAGGGTTTCAGAACTCTGAAATGCCGGCTTACTCTGGGTTTCGGCATTGACAACCTGGCCTACTCTGGGTTTCGGGCTACTCTACACCGGTCGTGGCAACACTCATGACCATTCCATTACATCAATAAAGCCAACACATTACATTACTAAGCTTAAGACATGGATCCAAGGCAAGCTAGGCCAAATAGCTTGTAACCAAATTAGTAAGTAATTAAATAAGTTCAATCCAAAACCATGGGTCAATCATGACCAAATCCACTCCATCATGAAGGATCACAAGTTCATGCTTTTCAAGGCGAATAACATTTTCAAGCCCTATTGTATAACAAATCATTCATGATAATAAACCAATATTCCATATCTGAAGAAAATAACTCATCATAAACAAATCCCATGCAAGTACCAATCAAATCCGTATAAAACAAAGTGATTCCAATATAGTGCAAAACACCAATTTTCCAAATGTGACCAGAACCTATTCTTAGATAATATTAAGTTACAACTAGTCTGGACAAGAGAGTTAATTAGGTAGAATTCCTTAGAATCCTTACAAGTGAAATTTGAAACACAAGATCTTTTTAAAACACAAAATTGAACTAATTTAGAGGAAAAAGTAGACAAATATTTAATATGAACTTTTTCTTACAATTGGCCTTCAGAGACACTTGAAGAATGATCTTAGAGAAATGTTACAAGTGGTGGAATCAAAATAAACTCATTTTATAATGATTTGGAACCGAAAGTCTCTCTAGAACCTATTTTAATAGAATGTGCACAAACTCTTCATTAAAATGAATTTTAATATAAATTTCTATGCAAACACTTTCTAAATACCTAAATCTTATTTGTACATAGGTTGGATTTGATTAAAAACAATTCCGCAGTCGAAAACACATCAAGTTGGAAATTCCAAATTTTCTGTTAAGGGCACTCGACATAATGCTCGAGCGTCTTTGTAGGCGTTCAAAGAAATCAGAAATAGCAAACTGACGCTTGGCATAACGCTCGAGCATCCTTGTAGGCCCTCGGCTTACTGACTTTTGACAACTCTCGGGTTCTGAGAAATTTTATACACCCAAGCGGGGTGATTGGCCAAAACCCTAACTCGCGACAAATTTTCCAAATTTATGAATTTTCGAGAAATGAACTACCAAAGCCTAATTTAATGTAACATTGGTTCTGGATCAATTGTCCAACCCCGAAGTGTTATTGTATGTGGGCCAAAGCAACTAAAATCCAGAATAATTTAAAACTTTTATTCATGTCTTTATCAGAGTTATTATGTGGAACATAAAATAAAATTCATTCACAATTAGTCTTAACATTTACAATTGCTTTTTAAACTTATAACTGGTTCAAAACTAATTGGCTACCCCTTTACATACTATCCCAATGCTTGTCAATCTCACCAAGAGTACCTAAAAAATAGTGAAAACCAGAGTGAGATATAAATCTCAACAAGTAGCAAGATGCATGAAATAAAATAGTCTAATTTCTTTACAAAAATAAAGTCATGAGGTATAATGATAAAACTAAATCACGATAATAATATTCAAAACAATCATCAAATCAAACCATGCAAATGTGACATGACAGGACTCATGAACTAAAACCACTTGATAAGCTACTCCTGTGCCCAAGTTTGCCACCTCACAAGCTTACATGATAATGGAGCTAAGATACACGGTCATCCTTTCCTCCAACTACAATCAATGTGGATCCCCCCGAGATATACGGTGGGCTAGCGCATACAATCCAATCAACTACAATTATCCAATTAGGGGGTACCAATCCGATCATAGATATATGGATCATCGACAATACACGGCTAATAACAGTACATGTGCAAGCCACGAGTGAACTACAAGCACAACCAAAATATAGCTCTCAAGTGCGACTCACAAGTAAACTATAAGCATGACCAATAAAAAGCACATATAAGCCAATGTCTCATTAAAGCGCACGGTGGTAACCCAAATGAAACCAATGCCAAGATACACGGTTAAAGACCAGGTTAAGATATACAACGGGTTGGGATTGCTGCAGCACGACCAGATACAGGTGTGAGACATGGAAAATCAATTTAATGACTTCCTAATCTTCACACTGGATTCATTAAAACAAGGAGTCGCCACCATTCTGTTTAGGTGTGAATGGACACCAAAATATCAAATCAAAATAAAAAAGAAAAAAATTAGAGTAAAAATAACTCTATTTTAAAATACAAAAACAAAAAAAAAAACAACCAGAGATAGGTAAGGGGATTAGGTTATGAACAGAGGAAGGTGTTAGGTACCCCTATTCATCCACACAAGGTGGTTACCAAGTATTGTTCATGTTAAAAATAAAGAAAGCTTGCTTAATAAAGAGAAAAAAATCATAAAAGTGACAAAAGTGTATGGTTTTTCATATGAATAGCCCGATTTATTCAGAACCTTCGATATGATCACACCATTCTAAGGGTTTCATGATTGAAATGAAATGGAGATAAAAATCAAAGAAAACCATCCTAAAGTGAAACCTGAAAAACTAGCTTTAGGCTAAACCATTAAAAGGTTGAAAAACCATATTGAAATCTCTTGATTAAAACATTGAAGAGTAAAGTTCTTTAGGGTATAGATCTGATCGAGATCTCTCATTAGTGGAGAGATAGAACCCCAATCAACCCATGTTGATGAAAAAACATCAAAAGGGAGAATTTAGACCATAGGATCCTTTCTCCAAGATTAAAACAACTTTACAATCACATCATGAAACCCTATAGGTTACTTTCAGGCTTTTGGTTTCAGATATACCATATAGATCATGGTAGATCCAGAATCCTAGCCAAATATTACCAAAATCAAGAAAACAGTGATATAGGTACAATATGTGTGAAAAACCAAAATTGTAGGAGGAAGCGGGGATCTCATGCTATGAGCAGCACGGATCTATAGGATTCCTCCGGATTCAGAATAAAACTTTTAAAACATGAACAGAATAGTAAAAGAAATCACATATCAGAGATTACAGTACACAAGGGCCTATCTTACGGATGCACCTGTTCTCTTTTCCCCTAGCTCTCTCTTCACGTTTTACGGCTAGAGAGGAGTCTTGAGGTACTTGGAGATAGGTTTGGGAATACAAACACAATCAAATGGCATTATTCTACAAAAAAGGAATAGACTATAGGGTTCTATTCTAAGAATCCACCTGTTCCCCTTTCCCCTAACTCTCTCTTTACGTTTTACGGCTAGAGAGGAATCTTGAGGTACTTGGAAGCAGGTTTGGGGATACAAATATAAACCAGGACTTATTCTATAGAAATTTAGAAGATTAGGCTATCTCTAGAATTAAAAACTGAAAAAAAAAGAGAAAAGGGACTTACCTGGATTGAGAAAGCAAAGAGGCAGGGGTTCCCTTCTTCTCTTAGAGCTCTTCAAGCTTCAGATTCTCAGCTTTTTGCTTGAGGAGAGGCCCTCTATTTATAGGCAAACCCAAGGGCATGGTTGGTCCCAGGGGTATGCCAAAATAGGGTTCCAGAATGTTCCAATTGAGTTTCAAAGAAGGAGTTAATGTAAATCAATTAAACCACAGAGGATAAAAAAAGGGATTAGAATCTCCCAGAGAGTGGTTTGAATGTAAATAAGGCTCAAAAATTGAAAAATGACAAATTCACTCAAAAAACCCCGTGACCGCATATATAATGCTGTCATGCCTTGACCACATTGTTAATGCGGTCACGGCATGACTGCATATCAATTGCGGGCACGACTAGACAGCAGATAAAATGCGGTCATTGCATGTTTGACCAAATTTTACACTTTTTTGACCTGTTTCAAATCCCAATTACGTATTTTCAACTATTTTCTCATTTGTAGTGCAATTTTGGGTGTCTACAATTGCCCCCTCTTTGCTAGTTCCAATTACCAGCAAAGAGCAAAGAGACCCACAGATTGCAATTTTTGAGATTTGTCCAGCTAATTGAAATTTGCAAGGATTAAGAGGGTAATTTTGGAAAAAGAATTTGTGTGGAGGATTTGCTGAAAAGTCCCTAACCTTAAAGGGCAAATCCTCTCTCTAGTCTCATTGAGCACTTGTGGCTATGAAGTGAGATTGGAGACAAATTTTATAACAAAAGTGGATAAAGTGGCAATTCTTGCAATTTACAATTAATATGAACATTAATTTCCTAAAAAGTATGGAGAAAATCATGAACAATGAAATTTTCTGGGTTGCCCGCATTTGTATTGCGATCAAGTCATGACCGCCGTTTAATCGCGGTCGCGCTATGACCGCATTAGCTTTGCGGTCATTGGACGCTCGTGTTTTAAATGCGGTTTTCTAGGGCTCGACTTAAAAACAAACGCAACCAGCCTTCGATCATTTCTAACTTGTATCTGCACTTAGACTTCGGTTCTCTTCTCTTCTCAAACGACCGTGAACACTCCTTGAAGCTCTGGTGAAGTAAAGGTTTCCACTTTGCTTTCAAAACTTCCTATTTCGATCGAAACAGGTAAGTGGCCGAACATCAATCCTTTAGCAAGCAATACGGTGATAGCATCCATATAACTGAACAAGATTGATTTATGCACGAATTTGACTCATTGTCCATGATTTGAAAAGAATCCCCAATTCCATGTTTACCGTTGGGAATGTACATTTATCTATATCTCTACGACCAGGAATGCCCATCTGTTTCCAAATTTCTGATAAATTCTCAATTCATGTTTGACCACTCGGACTAATTCTCTGCATTTTTCTGCTCTTGAGCTGACAAGTTCTTAATTTGTCGTGTATGCTAAATTGCTGACTTCTAACTTCCTTGTTCTGTATGATTGCTTGCATGATTCTTGATGCTTTGCATTTCTGAGAATAAATCCCCAATTTATATTTGACATGTGAATGATTTTTTGCAATTTTCTGTTCTTGAGCAAGCAAGCTTGACCTTTGGTTTTTGAGTGATCACACTCTTGATTTTTAAGCACCTAATCCGAAATTGGGCAACTTATGAATCATGAACCAATTTTCAGGGGGACCCCTGATGGCTTGTAGTTGTGCCTACTCTGCCTTCTGTTTGCTTTCAAATATCATGCTGCAATTTCCTGTTTGAATGCCTTTGTCAAATGAACATTATTGTGTGCACTTATGATATGTTCCAACACTTATTTTACTGATGCACTGTTTGCACTTTGGGCAATTATCCATGCTTCTTATCTCCATGCAATGATTTGCGGCAGAATGCTTTTGGGCTAGACGTATCAATTCTTTCTGATTTCTTGCTTTCTAAAGAACTTGAAAATCTGCCGCATGCTTCTATCAATTATCCTGAAACCGCACCAAGTTAGATAATTAGGCCTTTTAAATAGACACTTCAACAAAATTCAATCCTCAACATTTTTCTTTTTCTTTTTCTTTTTCTTTTTCTTGTTCTTTCTCTTTTTTTTTTTGGTCATATAAAGAGAATATATATAAGAAGTCTGCACTTCCTATATATAATCTTTATATATATTTTTTCTTTTTTTAAATTAAAGCAAAGATAACTAAATAAACAATAAAATTTCTCAAAATATTTTGGGTCAGAAAAATAAACTCCTTCAGTTGGGTCCTGATTTGGTCGGGAACTTCTTAAGCATTTCTTTTTCTTTTTCCTGCAAACAATTAAACTTAATTAAAATGAAAATCAAACAATAAAAATTTATAACAAAAATAACGAATCATCTCCCTGATTTGAACTCGCAGATGGCTCATATTCGTTCAGCTCCCAGGGATCCTACAGATGAGCCTTCTTCTTCCAGGGTTCAGAGGGATCATGCAGACGTGGCCTCATCCTCGAGAGCCGAGAGGGACTCTGATTCTGATGTCCCAGATCTCCCTTCTGGGGGTTCGCGTGAGGCGACCCCAGAGGTATATCTTCACCCTTCTGAAATTTAGCTTCTCTTTCAAAATCCTTCACCCTGATTATTTCTTCTTTCCGATTGTTTCCTTAGCCGGTAGCTGAGGCTCCAGGCAGAGGTAGGGGCCGTGGTGGGTGCCGAAGTGGAGGCAGAGATGGAGGCTATGATGGGGGCCGTAGAGGAGGCCGTGGCAGGGGCTGAGGCGGCAAGGAGTCAGAGACTAGAGTTGAGGCCCCTGAGGTGATCGCAGCACAGATTAGGGATACCAACCTCATACATGGCCTGAGGACTCATCCCTCAGCCTATATTAGGGCGGATATCCCTTTGGAGTATCCTCTGTCCCACTATCGAGGGAGTTGGGCCAGCTTCACTAGATTCCTTGGAGGCTGCAGTTCGTCCTTCCGCTGGGAGCTGGGCTTGTTTGGTTTTGGGCACTTCATCACCATTCCAGGTGTACGTTTGGATCGAGCCCTGATTACGGCCATGCTCGAGGGATTCTTCCCAGAGATGCTGAGCTTCCTTTTTCCAGATATTGAGATCGGGATTCGGCCATCCGATTTCACGCTCATCACTAGGATTAGGATGTCTGGAGATATTATCCTTGAGATGGTAAGGCCAGCTGATGCGGAGATTGCTGCCCTTCTTGGATATGAGGTGGTGCCCCCGAAGGCCTTGGATAGAGGGAGACCTAGATTGTCTTTGACCTGGTTGAGAGATTGCCGCCAGCGATGCAGATTTTCCTTTTGCATTCCGTTTCATCTTCCTTCTGATGATGGGCTCCTGCTTTTTCCCAGAGGACACGACCTCTGTCAGCCCACATTTTTTGAGCTTATTGAGAGATTTACAGCTGGTGAGGATGTACGCTTGGGGCTCGCTTATTTTTGGCACTATCTTGGCTGGCCTACGCCGAGCCGTTAGCAGCCTTTCTACCTCCCGGGGTGCCGGAGTTGGGTGCAGATTCTTCTAGCCCTTCTTGCATGTGAAATACGTATTTCTCTATTCTTTTTTGTCTTCTTCTCTTTTTTATTCTTCTGACCCTTTTTTCTTCTTTTGCAGTTTTTTGCTAGGGTGTATATACCCTACTTTCGTCCCACATCTATGGTGCCAGAGGGGACTTTCCCGATTGCTCATAGATGGAGTCTTGTGGAGCCCGACTTTGAAAAGAGTCGACCTAGGTTGGCTCGGGCTCATCTGGATCGGCTTTATAGGACTGAGGTAAGCCTCTTTTAGTTCTTCCTTCTTTCTTCGTGAGTCACATGCCTAATATTCCTTTTTTTGTTTCTCAGCTGTCCGTTCCCCGGTTCGAGGACATTCCCGAGGTACTTGCCTTGCAGGCTATTGTGGATGATGCATTTGCCCCTGACCGGAGGCGTCAGCTCTATCAGTTCTCCATCGGTCAAATGGGCAGCATCTGGTATTTCGGTGAGCGCTTCTTTTATATCCTGACCTCAAGTCTATTTTGGAGAACCAAGATGCTCCTCCTAACTGGTCAAACAGGTCATCAATCCTAGGCAACGGATACTTGTTCTTCACTGTCACTTGATTCAGTTGCCTATAATCAATGCACATCCTCATACTACCATCCTTCTTTTGCACAAATAGAACTGGAGTGCCCCATGGCGACATACTCGGTCTGATGAAACCTTTTTCCTAAAGCTCATCTAACTGCTTCTTAAGTTCCTCCTGTTCTGGTTTCGCAAGCCTATAGGGTGGCTTTGAAACTGGAGCCGTACCAGGCATCAACTGGATCCTGAACTCTACTCCTCTAGCAGGTGGTAATCCAGGTAAATCCTCTGGAAACACATCCGCAAACTCCTGCACTACAGGTACATCGAAGATGACAAGGGTGTCACTCCTAAGCTCCTCTGCTATCATAGATGCTACCAGACCAATCGTGACTTCAACCCCTCACATTTGAAACAATGAGTGTTTGATCCGGTCCTCTAACTATCACTGCCCCCGCATAGCAATCCAATGTCACATGGTGTCTACATAGCTAGTCCATCCCCAATATCACATCAAAACCTCCAATGTCTAAGGCAATAAAATCGCCAGACAACTCCAATCTACCCAATCTAATCATGCAGTCTCTATACATATACTCCATTCTAGTAGACTCTCCCAAAGGTGTGTGCACAGACAATGCAATATCCAATTCAGTGGGTGACAAACCAATCAGTCGTGCACAAGCAGGTGATATAAATGAATGGGAAGCACCAGAATCAAACAGAACACATGCTGATCTACCACAGATGAAAAGAATACCTCCAATCAGCTCAGGTGCCTCGTGATCAACCTCAATATCCTCCATACGATCAGGCTCATGCTCCTCATGTGCATCCACTGCATATACTCTCGCTGGTTGCGGCTGCTGAGCAGGTACTGCCTGCCTCTGGCCTCCTCTCTGAACTGGTCCTCTACCTTGGGGCTTCTGCCCAACCGGTGCTCTCTGAGCTATTTGCTGAAACTGTGGCCTCTGTGGTAAAGTAGGCGCGGTCTCTGGCTGTGGTAATGCTAGTCGTGGCACTGCTAATGGCTGATAACTAGGAGAGAACAGACAACCCGTGATTCTGTGACCTGCCCTTCCGCATCTATAACAGGTGCCCGGTGCTGCATCGGAGCTAGCCTATACTGTCCTCCTGCAGGCTCCGCCCTAGTCCAGTCTCTGGGTCTCTTGTTTCCACCAAGGAAACCTCTAGCCTCATTGGTGGTCTAGCTCTGCTCTGGCTCACTCTAGCCTCTAAGTCACTCTCAGCTCTGGTGGCTCTACGTACCACATCCTTTAGTTCAGTGCACAAGAGTACTGTCAGCATACTCTTAATCTCAGGCTTCAGACCCCGCTCAAAGTGTGAAGTCAGCCTCCTCTCATCCTGTGTCATGTGGGGTGAAAATTGGGACAAGGCTGCAAATCTAGCCTCGTACTAAGCCACTGTCTGGCTTCCCTGAGTAATCTCCATGAATTCCCACTCCTTCTTGAGCCGGACTTCCTCAAAAAAGTACCGGTCATAGAAAACCTCTCGGAATCTGTCCCATGTCATGTACGTAGCCTGTGGATCCTGCCTCTTCCTGGCTGTCCACCAGTGAACTGCCTCTCCCTCAAACAAGAATGCTGCCAAGCGCACTCTCTGATCCATCGGGCATCCCATAGCCTCAAAAATCCACTCGACTCGCATCAGCCATCTCTCAGCTTCCATAGGATTTGGACGTCGACTAAATATAGGTGGATCCAATTTCCTGAACTACTCAAGATCCTTGGCCGTATGTATGGCCCTCTCATGTACAGGCTCATCTCCGTGACCATTGCCACCATTTCCACCATTGCCATGCTGGCTCAGTCTCTCCTCCCTTTCCTTGGCAAGAAGCTCTGCCAAGCTGCTAACAACAGTCCATATGTCACCCCCTGGAGGTGGTGCAGGTAATGGAACATCCTGCTGCTCCTCCTCAATAGGATCAGCTCTAGCACGTCTTCCTCTACCAGCCATCTGCAAAATACAAATTCACTTGTTAGAATCCAATAATTCTAGGGGTTCTATCTAGCGTACTCACAATCCCATTCCCCTAAAGCTGGAAAATCTAAGGTTAGGACCATTGCTCTGATACCATCTCTGTAACGCCCCGAACCCGGGTCAATGCAAACCGGCACCCGACCCGAACCCGGTTCGTTACTGTAACAACCCGAATTTAGTTCAACAACCAAATCCGAGGTGTTACTGGCCCATATCAAATACATCATCAATAATATACCAGACCAAAGAATTAAAATCCCTTCACTTTATTATACAATCAGAGTTGCGAAAACAAGTATGTGCGGAAGTGTAGTTTAAAATCCTCAAATAAACATATAGTTTGATCATCAATCATTAATATCAAAGTCTGGTAAAATAATAAACTAGTTACTATCTCTCTTTCATCTCTCTAATACATCAAATCCAAATGAATAATAATAATCTAATCAAAAGCACTAAGTCTATATCAATCATCCACCTCAAACAAGATCCGGATAATAGTAATCCTCCGGTGTATACTCGGCTATCTCTCCCTAGAAATCACTAAGATCCCCCTCTCGTGTATCAGCTGAAAAATGAAATAAAAGTAGGGTGAGATACGAATATCCCAGTAGGTAACACATGTATGATTAAACAGTTGCACGATTAAGCAATATCGACTATTCAGGCTTGTATAATCATTCATATCATTCATGAATACAAAGCAGTTTGATAATCAGCTCCAGAATTGAATTTCAGCATGTTTTAATATAAGAATCCAATATCAAGATCGATAACATAATTCATACATTGCTAAGATGCACTAAGCAGTCGCATCCAGCCAATATCTCAATCACATGCCTCCAGCATGTATTCAATAATAATATCAAGTGTTGTGATTTCAGTGTCATTGTAGGACTCATAAAGATAGATAAACCTTTTGAGATGATTCTCAACCAATTGCTATACCACCGTGCGACTTAGGAGCAATGCTACTAATGATACTCAAGTCCCATGCAGCGCAGCTTAGACAAGAGCCGTAGTCACTGACTTATTGCACACGTACCCATTAGAGTTGGCATGTACCACCAGCATGCAGCACCAAAAGCAATACATGGAGATGGTCGCTTATCCACATGTACAGGGAATCACCAGCGGCTCACCGGGGTGTCCCTCCAGACATAGGACCTTCCCAGAAAAACTAACTTACAAAGGAAGCGTGTCGCATATAGGAGTAACTCAACCCAAATGACATATCCCTCAGCTATCTAGCTACAACTATGGATCCATAACCAGCTATGCCCATTAGACTCCAAAATTCCCTAAAATATAATATTTCTATAAGGGTTGGTACCTAGCGGCATATAAAGGTTAAATCTGTCAATTACTTCAATATTCGGTCATCTGAGTTCTGAATTCTCTATATACAGTTTTCTGGTTTATAGTGTCATTTAGAAGATATTCTAGTAATTAAATACAAGTTAGGTTTTCCAAAAACTAGGTTTCTCCATTTCTTTCAAAGTTTGGCAACTAATGTCCTAAATACCTTCCTAATTTATTTTTCTGTAAAACAAGGAATTAGATAATTTATTTTGGTCTTAAAACATCTTATTTAATCATTAAAATTGTCTAAAAATAGTTTGGAATTGAATCAGGGTTTGAAATTATGAAAATCTACAAAATCTGAATAGAGCGCCTAGGATCTCTCAGGATCGCCCTGGCAGTCTGTGGTCGGCGGTAGTTCAAATCAGAACACCGACGATACGTCTTCAAGAGGTCTACGGCGGTCTACGATTTATAACGAGCGCCTCAGATCGCCAATGATCGCCGAGCACAGTCGAGGTCGGCAATCGTTCAAAATCGAACAGAATCAGTTCCAAAACATGATTTTTCTCGTCTAAACTCATTCTAACATATTTATAACATGATTATCAAAATATATACATCATTACATATCATAAAAACATGCTTTTGTGATTAAACACATGTAAATACAAATCAAACGAATAAAACAGTGTCACCTACCTCTTCTACGCTGGTTCCTCTCATTCTTCTCCAAACAAGAGTCCTCACAAGCGCAAGGAAAGCCCTGGATGATGAAGAACTCAACCCAGCACCCTTCCTTCTTCCTCTTCTTCTTCTTTTCCTTCGGTCGTTCGGTTTGTCGCTTGCGGCTGAAGGTGACGAGCGAAAATAGTAACGTGTATAAGTTTAGGTTATTTTAATAGGTATTTATACCCTTTGATCACATGCATCTCACCTATAACTTCCCTATACACCCTGCCCAATCAGAATACATACCTCGATATCTCATGATCGGACGGTTAGATCTGCGTCTAATTTTGGATCTCCACTAATTAGATGATCCCCTACAATAATAATTATTTCCATCAATTATAACTCCCAATAATATTATTTATTAATTTAATTTATTATTTAAGGAAAATTCAGGGTTTTACATACACCAATCTTAAGATACAGACCTCATTAGGAATAATTTCATCCCAAACATATGGACATCATGACACTTACATGACATGAAAGTAATGCTAAACTTAAGGTTACCTTGTTTACCTTCAATATGGCATCAACATTATGCCTTGACTTGTGAACCATGCAAACGGCCTTCCCTCAATTACAAACCAATTTCCCCACGTAATTGTGTACTTTAGCTAAAAACGTGTATCTCCACCTTCAATCGTAGGGGTTTTGGGTTTTGGCTTAATGGCAACTTAGATCTCAAGTCTAGTGATAACCAGAATCAAAGATCCACATTGTCATCACATCATTGACTCAAAGTTCTATGGTAAATGTTTTCACTTTCGCTTTCCGAAGTAATGACCTCGTTGCGCCAAGCTACACACATTCGGGTTCAACTTCCTATAGGTTATGGGTAGGCTATGTAAAAAAATAAAAATGTGCACAGTGCATTTGTAAATATTGGGTGCATTCACAACGTCCCAGCCCCTCGCCACTCTTTTTCGCAGCCATGCATATATACAAACCAAGGCATAATAGGAAGCATATTTAAAGCAAATAAACACAAGTAAACAAAGTAATCCTATAGCACCTAAACATGCTCACAAAAATCACCCAAACATGCAAACATATGATCATGTTATACAACCAATAATACATCATGGAGAAAATGCTGAAAATTAATACATGTTATCATGAAAATACAGCAAGAAACAAGCATTGTTTAGCAAACAAACCCTCCCTACGTATGTTTCTAGAAACAATCCTATAAATCAGAATTAAGAATGTTTCTACCCCCATGAGCTTTTAAATAATAAATCAGATTTAAACATATCAAACATGCTTAAGAACACAAAATAGCAAGCCAATCAAAACACAAAAAACATGAACAAATACACCAAAAGGCTAAAATCCACAAGTCCCCAGTGGAGTCGCCAGTTGTGAGACATGGAAAATCAATTTAATGACTTCCTAATCTTCACACTTGATTCATTAAAACAAGGAGTCGCCACCATTCTGTTTAGGTGTGAATGGACACCAAAATATCAAATCAAAATAAAAAAGACAGAAATTAGAGTAAAAATAACTCTATTTTAAAATACACAAAAAAAACCAGAGATAGGTAAGGGGATTAGGTTATGAACAGAGCAAGGTGTTAGGCATCGCTATTCATCCACACAAGGTGGTTACCAAGTATTGTTCATGTTAAAAATAAAGAAAGCTTGCTTAATAAAGAAAAAAAATCATAAAAGTGACAAAAGTGTATGGTTTTTCATATAAATAGCCTGATTAATTCAGAACCTTCGATATGATCACACCATTCTAAGGGTTTTATGATTGAAATAAAATGGAGATAAAAATCAAAGAAAACCATCCTAAAGTGAAACTTGAAAAACTAGCTTTAGGCTAAACCATTAAAAGGTTGAAAACCCAGATTGAAATCTCTTGATTAAAACATTGAAGAGTAAAGTTCTTTAGGGTATAGATCTGATCGAGATCTCTCATTAGTGGAGAGATAGAACCTCAATCAACCCATGTTGATGAAAAAACATCAAAAGGGAGAGTTTAGACCATAGGATCCTTTCTCCAAGATTAAAACAACTTTAAAATCACATCATGAAACCCTATATGTTACTTTCAGGCTTTCGGTTTCAAATATACCATATAGATCATGCTAGATCCAGAATCCTAGCCAAATATTACCAAAATCAAGAAAACAGTGATATAGGGGCAATATGTGTGAAAAACCAAAAATGTAGGAGGAAGTGGGGATCTCATGCTATGAGCAGCACAGATCTATAGGATTCCTCTAGATTCAGAATAAAACTTTTAAAACATGAACAGAATAGTAAAAGAAATCACACATCACAGATTAGAGCACATATGGGCCTATCCTACAAATCCACTTGTTCTCCTTTCCCCTAGCTCTCTCTTCACGTTTTACGGCTTGGCAGGAGTCTTGAGGTACTTGGAGATAGGTTTGGGAATACAAACACAATCAAATGGCCTTATTCTACAAAAAAAAGAAAAGAACATACTATAGGGTTCTATTCTAAGAATCCACCTGTTCCCCTTTCCCCTAGCTCTCTCTTCACATTTTATGGCTATAAAGGAGTCTTGAGGTACTTGGAGGCAGGTTTGGGGATTCAAATATAAACTAGGACTTATTCTACAGAAATGGAGAAGATTAGACTATCTCTAGAATTAAAAACAGAAAATAAAAGAGAAAAGGGACTTACCTGGATTGAGAAAGCAGAGAGGCAGGGGTTCCCTTCTTCTCTTAGAGCTCTTCAAGCTTCAGATTCTCAACCTTTTGCTTGAGAAGAGGCCCTCTATTTATAGGCAAACCCATGGGCATGGTTGGTCCCAGGCGTATGCCAAAATAGGGTTCCAGAATGTTCCAATTGAGTTTCAAAGAAGGAGTTAATGTAAATCAATTAAACCACAGAGGGTAAAAAAGGGATTCGAATCTCCCAGAGAGTGGTTTGAATGTAAATAAGGCTCAGAAATCGAAAAATGACGAATTCGCTCAAAAAACCCTGTGACTGCATATATAATGCGGTCATTGCATGTTTAACCAAATTTTACCCTTTTTTTGACCTATTTCAAATCCCAATTACATGTTTTCAACTATTTTCTCATTTGTGGTGCAATTTTGGGTGTCTACAACAGGAAGGCCTTGTCGAGATACATGACGGAAGCATAAGTGGGAGACAAGTTTAACTTACAAAGATAAATCCTTTTCACTTTCTAGGTAAGCTATGGATCCACACTAAGCACTGCCCACTAAACACAACTCACAACCAAAATATTTAATAATAACTTGTCTCAAAATAGAATATGCTCAACAATAATATAAATTCTCAATCAACAATAACCATCTCATCACACGATACATGAGAGAAGAATTTGACCACAACCATCTCATCCCAAGATACATGAGAGGAAAACAATGATTTTGCCCTCTTACCGATGAAACCATTTGTAAATATCTAGAAATATAATATTGAAAGTAAGAATTTGCTCAAATCTGAAAATAAATAGAAATCACAATCCTAACTTTGAAAATATATTATCTTTACCAAAATATGCCCATTTCCTTGATTAATTGTCTAAACAGTAATTTATTAATGTAAACACTCTTAATTTACTCATATTAAAGCATTAGTTAACTTACCAAATCAGTATATTAAAATTTACTAAAATTCATCTCCTAGTTAGTTATTCTTAATATTTACTCAATCATGCCTAAATCTCCTCTTTAAAGAACCTAAGGTGTCAAAACTTATTAACTTTGATATTTAGTACATCTAGAGGGTATTTTAGATTTGTATTGAAGTTTGGGAATATGGTACATTAACCAAAACCAATTCTAAATAGGTTAAGTCCGCTTATTACTTCATAATACCTCTTTACAGTCTATCTTCACATTCATCATTCCAAATTTATATTCTTTTGTCCAAATTGAATTCCGCCACTTCCTATCTCTCAAATTATCCTAATTACAGGTGTTACAACTTTAGAATTCCAAGAAAATCATTAAAAATAGATTTAGGCACAAAATCCAAAGTTCAAAAAAATCTGACAAAGGTCGCTCGACATTGCGTGGAGTGGCCTGTCAAGCACCCTTTTCTGGGTGAAATTTTACTTAGTCACTCAGGATCGCGCTCGAGCGTCCTCCTGGGTGTTGAGTTTCAAGGTTCTGTTATTCTATTTTTAAAATACACAGGCGAGGTGCCTGCGATTATGCTCGAGCAGCCTATTGGGTGCTTGGCCAAATTTCATTATATTTTCTGGTTTTTCTTATTTCCGAAATATATAATACTTTTTATAGTTTAATAGTTTCTAATCATCCTATTTTCATTCTAAATTATTTCTAAGACAATCCTAACATATTATCAGTAATTATAAGTTGATCGAAAGTTTCCTACTTAATTAGTTCTCTTGAGATCATCAGTTTTTTTATTTCTTTAAAAGTGTAGGAAAGCAAAACCATCTTATAAAACTCTCAACTTTTCAAACCAAGATCTGAATCAAAACAAACCATGATAAAACATCTAAACCATACAAAAATCATGCAATTTCTCTAGTTTTCAAAGTGTTTGCTATTTGCCTCAACATATGAAATCATTTTTCCTAGAAACCCAAATGTCCACTGAATTTTGAGATTATTTACACCACTTTAGACTTCTCCAAATCAAATCTCGGCCGTTCAAATTGAAGTCCTAAAAGTAAAGAACATAACCTCCAAATTTAAGGTTGATCCAACGGTTGGAGTTCTCTAAATATTAATTCAAATACTACTGGTCAGAAATCTGTAACACTCCATAAAACACCTTTTTCTTTTTTCTATCTCTCTTTCTGTTTTTCTCCAGCCCTATGTACGAATTTTCCCTCTTGTTTTCTCTTCTTGATTAACTTAATGGAAACTCAAAACCTTCCCTCAGGCCTTCCTTTTATAGGCTCACTTAATTAGAAGTCATAATAGGTTTAGGAGACTTTCTAACTACAATTCCGAATTCTATTTGGAAACATTTTCTCTCTTATCTCTCCTTTTAATTATTTCCATTGAAACTAACTCATCAGAGACTTCTAATCTAATTAATTTTGGTGCTATTTCTCATCCCTATTTTTAAATATTAACAAATCACTTGATTTTCTCCCATATTACTAAAATTAATGCTCCTAAATAGGCATGGTTACAATTAGGTCCTTTTTTCTTCTTTTAAACCTTAAATTCATTATTTAAATCCAATTAAACTAAAATTTGGTCTAATTAAGTTCTTAGCTTAATAATTAATTATTCTATTCTTTTCATGGATTTGACTAATTAGAATTGACCAAAATACCCTTTCTTTAATTTCCACACTTAATCATTGAATTTCTCCACAATTCTCCAAATTCTATTCTTCTTATTATTTATCTTCCTAACTTGAAATTTAAATCCTAAATATTCATTTTATAAATTCTCACTTATGATATAAATTAGATTCCTATACTGTAACGCCCCAGATCCGGGTTACGTAATAAAATCGTAACTCGTCTCCGAAGGTTAATTTTTCACACAAGATCGATATATCAGAGTGAAGGAAAACATGAATGAAACAATAACTAGAGAATCAGAGTGCACTACAAACCCAAAATGAAATAAAAATTATAGCAATACAACTCTAGACTCACATAAACCAAGCAACTACTCGCCGGTATCGTCTTTTCCAAGAGCAGCACAAAACAAAACGTAATGAGATACAAATATCCCACTAAGCAGCACATGCATGCTCAAATACATTTTTCATAGTTACAAAACATGAATCAGATATAAAGCTTGTAACAATGATGATAACACGATTAATCCGACTAACCCCACAATAATCCAACAGTCAAATATGATATAGCGGGTGAAATCCAGCATGTAAGGCAAATCTGTAGCATCGATGTCAAATCACACGAATAACCACAAACCCAATATAATCATGTAACCACGAGTCGATGAAACCAATTTTTTAAAACAACCTAATGAATATAACTCAAATCAAAACAAGTGCCAATATCGATAAAGTCACATCAAGCTCAAGTCCACACATCCATGTGTATATCCCGCCTACTCAAGGTTCGGATACTGAAATGACGTCCTACTCCAGGTTTCATCGTCCAATGCCAGCCTACTCAGGGTTTCGACATTGACAACACTAGACTACTCATAGTATCGGTGTTGCTCTACATCGGGGTGGAGATACAAATACAGATAAAACATAGAGGCCAATGTCATGTAGTTCACTTTTATTGGGTAATCCGCATGCTAAAGCGACATCCACACCTCCATGTACACAGCCCGGTCTAATCATAGTCCCGGCACTCTAAAATGACGGCCTACTTAGGGATTCGTCGCCCAATGTTTGCCTACTCCAGGTTTCGACATTGACAACCCGGCCTATACAAGGATATGGGTTGCTCTACACCAGTCATGGCAACACTCATGGCCATGCAATTACGTCAATAAAGCCAACACATTACATTATTAAGTTTAAGTCGAGAATCCAAAATAAGCTAAACCAATAATGCATCTCAAACCATTTCCTTAAACAATAAGTAACTCGCAAGTAAAACCAACCGATTATGCCAAAAAAGGTTAAACGCGAACGGTATTTATCATGAGACACCCAGGACCATCACATTCCCTCATGGAGGTTTCAAGTATAATTTATAATCTAAAAACCGATATTAAAACAATATTCAATGCGAATGTCTCGCAAAATATCCATTTTAAACAATTTGTCCAGCATATAAAAGTTAAATAAATTCCAGTTAAATTAGTGCCACAAAATCTGAAATCTCAATATTAAAACATTGTGATTCAGAAAACATCAAAACAGCCAAAGGTTCTAACCAATTACTCATAACAGTACCTAAAGAAATTTCCTCACTTCATTTTTAACATGCCTTTCTAATACTTAATTTTCTCACCTTTGTTGAGTATATCTATTATTATTATAAACCACTTCAGAATCTGACTTACACTTATTTAAGTCCAATAGAGTAGTTTCTAGGTGACAAAAACCCAAGTTTATGCTTCTACATAATCAGCCGCCCATAACTAATGAATTAAAGCTGGGCGCCTAGGACTGCTTACCTGGTTGTAGTAGGCACCCATGGTCTATCACTACACTAAGCTCTCTTAATCCCATTTCACCTAGGCTTACACCAATTCACCAACTAATAACCACTATAACACATCACTAACACTTGATTAGTCCCTTTAGAATAGCATTTGTAAGTTGAAAACTTGAATTAAACGTTCCACAAAATCAGCCGCACTTGGCCGTAAAAATTTGGCAGGGCGCCTACCTCAATCAGTAGGCCCCCCTTTGTGCCCATAGGCTGCCTTACTAATGTTGAACCAGTGCTTACCTCCTAAGGTAAGCACTGGTAGGTGCCCCTGAGCCACCATGAATTTCGAACTCCCGTTTATATTCAACTCTCTGTGACTTCCCGACAATCATCTCTGATCTAAATTTGACCTTGCAAAACACTTTCATTCATTTCATTGGATTCATAGAAACTTAATTAAAGAAACTCGAATTTAATCTATGCAAATTATTGTCCAAAACCAAAAATTACTCTCAAATAAAACATTCACTAAAACCACAACTTCAATTAAGCTAAACTACTGTAAATTCTTCAAAAACGATATGCAATCTCTAAATAACCTAGTGCTACTTATTTGTGATAATGAGCAACTACTTGAACTTGAAATTCTCTTATCACATAACCTCCGAAATATCAAAATCAATGGCCAATTGATCTCTGTTTCATCAACACAACCAGATCTTATCAAATCTAAATTTAATCTTAACTTCTCACTCAATTTGCTCACTAAATGCAAATCAAAATGCTCTTACCTAATCTCTTTGAGATTTACAATTGAATTGATCGAATCTCCACAAATTTCCAGTTGCTGAATTCTCCAACAGCAAAGTATTCTCCTCTGATTAACTCCAAACCACTTCCAATTTAGACAATCCCTCTGAAATTCAGTTTCTCTTCAACAATTTGAGCTCCCTAAATCTGCCTCCGATCTCATCAAGCGAAACCGGAAAACTCAAACGAGCTACCTATTTATAGAAGTCGTTGGCACTCAAATGCCAAACCAATTCATGATCTACCACATGCTAGCCCACATTAATTCCTACATCCTCGGTTTCTTAACCACAAGATAGGGTGCTTGCCACTGTACCAAACTACCTACATTAACACCAAACACAATTTAATTAAGTTTAACCTTATTATTATTAAGTATTCAAATTAGTATTGTAAAACCCCGAATTTTCAGCAAATAAATAAATTATAATTAAATATAAATATTTGAAATGTCAATAAATGTGTCAAATAAATTCGAGAATAAATTTGGAACTTTTGGAAGAAATCGAATGCGTAGATGTGAAATATCAAGAGAAGGGTATTTTGGTTAATTCATATTAATCATAAGTAAATAATTAAATATATTAATTAAATTATTATTGGACTTGAGAAAAGGTGATAGATTTAAGTTGGGGTTAGATTGCCTATTAACAATGATATTTATAGGTTAAAAAGTGGAATAAGGGCATAATGGCAATTATAGTCGAATAGGAACCCTAAGTTGAGGAGATGAGAATTTTATTAAAGGATATTAATTATAATTATAGATGATTGCACAGATAGAGGAGATCCGGGGTTTGATGCAAATCTGACCGTTGGATCGTGGTAGATCGAGGTAAGAATTAAATAAATCCAAAACTGCGTTCTGATTGGATAATTATCTAATGGGTGATGCATGTGCGTGGCATAGGATCATGAGGTATAAAAGAATAGGGTTTTATACCCTAGAGGAATGCTAAGCGTATTTGTCCATCATATTGTATTTGGTTTGGGTGATAGATAGCCGAAAGAGAAGAAAAAGAAGAAGAAGAAGGAGAGAGAGAGAGAGAGAGAGAGAGAGAGAGAGAGAGAGTTGATTGCTGATTTCTTTGCATCCTTGAGGTACTCTGGATATGGGAAGGGGAGAAGAAGTTGTTGGTCAAAAAAGGAAGAAGGGTCGCATGAACAGAGGTAGGTAGCACAAGTTTTTACATGCGTTTTGTGTTCTTGAGATTGATCGAATCGTTTGCATGTTTTTATGATGTATCTATATATCTTTAGTTTGTTAATCACCTTATATGTATGTTAGAATCACTTTGATTTGGGAAAAATCGGATTTCGGAACACTTTTGGGACATTTTCGGGAGACCGCCGAGCTTACTGTGCTCAGCGATCTTCGGCGCTCTTAGGCACTCATTGAAAAACTTAGACCGCCCAAGACTTCTTACTGACAAAAGGTGGGCGCTCTTGTAGACACCCCAAGTTGCACTACAAAATGAGAAAATAATGAAAACATTAATTGGAATTTAAAACAGGCCAAAAATGAATGAAAATCAATAATTCGAGCCTTGCCCATATTGAATCTACAGGCTGACCGTGTCTGGATTGAGTATACGGGCACGCAGAGCCCGTAATGAATATACGGGCATCACTGGACCGTAAATCATTTACGGGCACATTAGATTCGTGCGAGTTTTATATTCTCTCGATTTCTGAGCCTTATCTTTAGTCCAAAATCCCTTTAAATGAGTGAATTATATATTTTATTCGTGCGAAATATCTTTGTGGATAAAGGATGGGCATGATCTTATGTTTAACTCAATCTGAAACTTTACCTTGCCAAACTTTGGACCAACCTTGCCCCTGGCTTTGCCTATAAATAAAGGGTCTCTCCTCTAGCAAAAGGCCACGAAAATTTGAAGTCCAAGGAGCTCCGAAAGAAGAGAGGAATCCCTGCTGCTCTGCCTGCTCAATCCAGATAAGTCCCTTTTCCCTTTTATTTTCTGTCTTCAATTCTAGAAATGATAGGATCTTCTCCATTGCTGTAGAATAAGGCCATCTTTTATTCTGTATTCCTAAACTTGTCTCTAAGTACCTCAAGAGTCTCTCTAGCTGTAAAACGTGAAGAGAGAGCTAGGGGAAAAGGGAACAGGTGGATCCCTAGAATAGAACCCCATATCTGTTTTTCTCCTTTTTTCTAGAATAAGGCCTTTGATTGTGTTTGTATACCCAAACCTATCTCCAAGTACCTCAAGAATCCTCTCTAGTCGTAAAACGTGAAGAGAAAGCTAGGGGAAAAGAGAACAGGTGGATCCATAGGGTAGACCCCCATGTGCTCTAATTTGTGAGATATGGCTGCTTTGAATATCCTGATCATGTTTTAATGATTTTATTTTATATCTGGATGGATCTTATGAGTTCATGATGTTCATAGCATGAGATCCCCACTTTTTTCTAGAATTTGGATTTTCACCACTTTTGCATCTACAGCACCGTTTTCGTGATTTTTGTGATATTAGGCTAAGATCTTGGATCTATCATGATCAATATGATAAATCTGGATCCAGAAGCCTGAAAGTAAATTCTAGGGTTTCATGAGATGGTTTTTGAGTCGTTTTTCATGTTTGAGAGAAGACCCTACGGTCTAAGTTCTCCCCTTCTGATGTTCTTCATCAACGTGGGTATTTTTGGTTTTGATTTCTTGATTTAATGTGAAATTTGGGCTATATCTATGTCCTGGAATGTTCAAGTTCAATTTTGAAATATTTCATAAAAATCATATTTTTCTAGATTTCTAGAATTTAACTTGAAACCAGATTTTGGATTTTTCACTGTAAATTGATTTTATTTGATTTTATCTTAATTTTGTTTTGATCATGAAACCCTAGGAATGGTATGATCATATTTGAAAGTTCTGGATCAATCAGACTATTCGTATGAAAAAACCATACATTTTTGTCTTTTTTGTGATTTTTCATGATTTTTATAGCAAGCTTTTTTCCTTTATTTTAACATGAACAATGCCTAGCAACCACCTTGTGTGGATGACTAGGGGTGCCTAACACCTTCCCCTGTTCATAACCCAATCCCCTTACCCATCTCTGGTTGTTTTTTTAGGAGGGTTATTTTTACCCTAAAATTGCCTTTTTGAGCTTATTTAATATTTTGGTTTCCATTCACATCTAAACAGAATGGTGGTGACTCTTTGTTTTATTCAATCTAGTGTGATGATTGAGGAAGTCATTCATTGAGAATTTGATTTTTTCCCACGTCTCACAACTGGCGACTCTGCTGGGGACCTGAAGATTTCAGCCTTTCGGTGTTTGTTCATGTTTTTGATATTTTTGGATTTGCTTGCTATTTTGTGTTTTTAGCATGTCTTTGTTTTGCTTGCTATTTTGTGTTCTTAAGCATGTGGGGTATATTTTAAATCTGATTTATTGCTTAAGAATTCATGGGCGTAGAAACATGCTTAATTTTGATTTATAGGACTGTTTCTAGAAACATGTGTAGGGGAGGTTCGTTTTGCTAAACCATGCTGATTTCTTGCTGTATTTTTATAATAGAATGTTTTAATTTTCAGCATGATCTCCATGATGATTTTTGGTGTATAACATGATCAGATGTTTGCATGATTGGATGGTTTTTATGAGCATGTTTTAGGTGCTATAGGGACTGCTTTGTGTATTTGTTTACTTTTTATATGCTTTCCTATTATGCCTTGGTTTGTATATGCATGGCTACGAAAAGAGTGGCAAGGGTTTGGGGACGTTGTGAATGCACCCTATTTTTACAATGCACTGTGCACATTTTATTTTTACACAGCTTACCCTTAACCTATAGGAAGTTGAACCTGAATGTGTGTAGCTTGGCGCAACGAGGTCGATACTTCGGAAAGCGAAAGTGAAAACATTTACCTTAGAACTTTGGGCCAATGATGTGATGATAACGTGGATCTAGGATTCTGGTCATCACTAGGCTTGAGTGCTAAGTTGCCATTAAGCCAAAACCCAAAGCCCCTACGCTTAAAGGTGGAGATACACGTTTTTTGGCTAAAATACACAATTACGTGGGAATATGGGTTTGTAATTGTGGGAAGGCCGTTTGCATGGCTTACAAACCAGGGCATAATGCGGATGCCATATTGAAGGTAAATAAGGTAACAAGGTAATCCTATTTTTCTACATTGTTTTCATGTCATAGGGGTGTCATGGTGCCCATTGGTTCGGGATAAAATTGGTCCCAAAATATGCATGTTTCCTAAAAATGGTGTAGCTCATAGGAGGAGTTTCTAACTCTGTGTAGAATCAATCCTACCCAATGTTCATACAAGAGGCAACAAAAGGGTACCAAATTCTTAAGTATGGTGTCAATTTGGAGGGCACACGTGCCCTCCTAAACATGTGTTTTGCAAATAGGTCAAAGTCCACTTTGGGACAGTTTAGAAGCCTTGCACTGGGTGAACCGTATGTTTGGATGAGCAATCAAAGTGATCAAACCATGTAAAAACTGGAAAAACATAAAAGAGCTACGTAAAACCGCATTTAGTACACGGGCTGGGCTCGCCCGTGTTAATCATACGGTCACAGCTTGCTCGTAATTTGAATACGGGCATGGCCGGACCGTGGTGAATATGCGGTTTTCGCGGAAAATTCAATTTAAATCAGTTTTTCCCGTTAAATTTTGTTCCTTTAACCTTTAAATAATGATAAAGGGAAATGAGTTTGAATAAAATGCTTCAAAAAAAAACAAAATAAATAAATAAATAAATAATGTGAGAGAAATCCCTTGGGCCTCTGAAAGCCTTTGAATTTTAGACTTTTTCTTAAAAACTCCCTGGGCCTCTTAAAGCCTTTGAATTTCAGAAAAACTCCCTGTGCCTCTGAAAGCCTTTGAATTTCAGACTTTTTCTCAAAAACTCCTCGGGCCTCTGAAAGCCTTTGAATTTCAGACTTTTTCTCAAAAAATCCCTCGGGCCTCTGAAAGCCTTTGAATTTCAGACTTTTTCTCAAAAACTCCCTAGGCCTTTGAAAGCCTTTGAATTTCAGACTTTTTCTCAAAAACTCCCTGGTCTGAAAGCCTTTGAATTTCAGACTTTTTCCAAAAAAAATCCTTGGGCCTCTGAAAGCCTTTGAATTTCAGATCTTTTTCTTTTGGGCCTCTGAAAGCCTTTGAATTTCAGACTTTTTCTTTTGGGCCTCTGAAAGCCTTTGAATTTCAGACTTTATCCTTTGGGCCTCTGAAAGCCTTTGAATTTCAGATCTTTTTCTTTTGGGCCTCTGAAAGCCTTTGAATTTCAGACTTTATCTTTTGGGCCTCTGAAAGCCTTTGAATTTCAGATCTTTTTCTTTTGGGCCTCTGAAAGCCTTTGAATTTCAGACTTTATCCTTTGGGCCTCTGAAAGCCTTTGAATTTCAGATCTTTTTCTTTGGGCCTCTAAAAGCCTTTGAATTTCAGACTTTATCTTTTGGGCCTCTAAAAGCCTTTGAATTTCAAATCTTTTGGGCCTCTGAAAGCCTTTGAATTTCAAATCTTTTGGGCCTCTGAAAGCCTTTGAATTTCAGATCTTTTTCCTCGGGCCTCTGGAAGCCTTTGAATTTCAGACTTTTATCAAAAATCTCTGGGCCTCTGAAAGCCTTTGAATTTCAGACCTTTTCCAAAAATATCCCTGGGCCTCTGAAAGCCTTTGAATTTCAAACATTTTCAAAAATATCTCTGGGCCTCTGAAAGCCTCTGAATTTCAGACCTTTTCCAAAATACCGCTGGGCCTCTGAAAGCCTTTGAATTTCAAACTTTTTCCAAAAAATCCTTGGGCCTCCGAAAGCCTTTGAATTTCAGATCCTTTCTCTCTTTTTGTGGGACCTGTTGGAAGCCCTAAAATATTCCAACAATTCACTTCAAAAAAAAAAAACAAGAAGTAAATAAAGAAACAAATCCAAACTCGTGTTCACCCAGCTTGCACATAGGCATTCATAGGCATGCGAATGAGATTAAATTGGCACTGATATTTTCGTTTTTTTTTCCAGGTACCAATACACTTGCAACCATAGCTCATGTAACCAGATCAATAGCTCGCACCATGAATCCCATGGAGACTGAAGCTGATGCTCCTCACCCAGATATTGTCTTGCTACAAGAGCAAGTGGCAGGACTGGACCAAATGCTAGAGAACATACTGTCAGTGCAGGCCCAACAAGTGCAAGCCCAAAACCAAGCATCCACTTCCAACCCAATACCTCCACCCCAAATCAATATTCCACCTCCAGTTCAACCCATTCCTGAACCCGTTCATGAAACCACCCATGAACCTATACTGATCAGGGATGAGACAGTTGAGTCAGACAAAGCTAAGGAAAAGGAAAGGATGAGGGAAGAAGTTGAAAGGAAGTTCATGCACAGACTAGAAATGATCCAAGACGAACTAAGAGAGGTAAAAGGGGTGAACAACTTCGGGGGCACCAACTTTGAAGACTTGTGCCTATACCCTAATGTTAACCTGCCAGCTAAGTTCAAGTGCCCAGACTTAGATAAATATGATGGCACTGGTTGCCCCATGAGCCATCTGAAATTGTACTGTGGTGCCTTATGCCTGTTCGGTCGGGATGAGAGCGTCTTGATTCAGCTCTTCCAAAGGAGCTTAACTGGAACCGCCTTGAGATGGTTTGCCACTCTAGACCATGGAAAGATTAGAAGATGGAAGGACCTAGCAGATGCCTTCCTAGCTCAGTACCGGTTTAATTCAGAAATCGTGCCAGACATGTACAATATAATGAGGATGAGTAAGGGAAGGGATGAATCCGTGAGACAGTATGCCAAGAGATGGAGGGAGACTGCTTCTCAGGTTAGGCCACCTATGCTGGAACAGGAGATGATTTCTACCTTCATCAACACATTGGGTCAACCATTCTACAGCCACCTGGTGGGTCAGACCACCACTAATTTTGCGGCCTTAGTTCAAGTGGCTGACCGAATTAAGGACGGGATCAGGTCAGGTAAAATAATTGACCACTCTGCTATGATCAGTCAACAGGACCCCAATCTAAAGAAAGGAAGTGGGTTGAAAAAGAATGGGAACAAGAAAGAGGGTGAAGTAAACATGGTGCAGCCACCATCAGGCCCTAATAAGCCCATACAAATCAACATACCTGCTTATTTTCCTACTCCATCTCCATCTACCCAGGCCCCTATGAGGGTTAATGTTCCAGCAGCACCTTCAGACCAAAAAAGGGTTTTTACTAAAGAGGAAAAGGATGCCTATTTTGCAGCAAGGAGAAATAGGATTTTCACCCCTATTCCAATGACTCCTTCTCAATTGCTTCCCACTTTATTGCAAGTAGGGTATATCACCTTAAGAGAGCCCAATCCGAATGCATCCAAGGGGAGAAATTTTGACCCTCCACCACTTGTGATTACCACATGGGTGCACCTGGGCACCCTACTGACAAGTGCTGGCCTTTGAAACATGCCATTTAGGATTTACTGGACCAGAATACCTTGTCTTTCAATACAAGGGCTCCCAATCCTCCCAGAACAGACATTGGCCAAAACCCGTTGCCTCAGCATCATGGGGCAGGCCCCTCTAATGTCATAGGGGTAATTTCCTCTGATAAAATAACTTTTGACCCATCCCAGTTAATTGCTCCTATAAGGACAACGGTCAAAGTTTATTTTGACAGAAGAAATAGCAATAAGGAAATAAATGTGATTTCAAAAGGGAATGAGAGTGCTGCTAAGAACATTAGCTCTTCCCTGGACCGGGTCTCATCTCTCATGGCCCAAATGAACATAGCCAAACCACCTTTGGTCGTCAATTGCAGTCCATCCACCTTTACTTCACCCTTTCAGTCTAAACCACCATTGGTCATAAACTGTGACCATCTTAATGCATCAGTCACTTCTGTAATTCCTCAACCAAAACAACTTCCACCATTGGTTGTAAATGTTCCTCCTATTCAGAACTCATCATCCAAGTCCAAGCTTCCTCCCTTGGTGATAAATGTCCCTAAGCCTTCTTACTCTGAATCGGATGTACCATGGAACTACAGCGAAGCCTTCACCACTACATTCCCTGCAGCTGAAAGCAAGAAAGAAATAAACCTCATGACAAGGTCAGGGAAATTTATGGGGGAGGAAGAAAAGCAGAAAGAAATCGGAAAAGAAAAGAAGGAAGAGGAGAAAAATAAAGGAAAGGCCAAGGTAGGGGAAGATGCCTCCAGGTAATTGACAGTGAGGCTGCTGACCTCATTAAGCTAATTAAAAAGAGTGAGTTCAATGTTGTTGAGCAGTTGAACAAAGTCCCTGCCCAGATCTCAATACTGGGCTTATTATTAAATTCTGAAAAACATAGGGACTTTCTGTTGAGGGTACTTCAAGGGGCCCATGTGCCTAAAAATATTGAACCAGACCAACTAGGCCGGATGGTTGGGCAAATTTTATCCCATAATGTTATAACCTTTTCTGAAACAGAGATCAGCCCATCAGGGTACATCATGTTGACCTATTGCACATAGCTATACTCAGTAAGGGTTGCATGATAGCCCGGGTCTTAATTGATAATGGGTCGGCTCTGAATGTCTGCCCATTAATAACCTTTGTTAAGCTCGGTCTGGAGAAAAATAAAATCAAACAAAATGGAAGAATCATAAGAGCATTTGATAGCTCTAAAACACACTCCCTAGGGGAGGTTGAACTGCCGGTCACTATTGGACTGTATATTTTTAACATCACATTTGAAGTGATGGATATACCTGCAGCCTTCAACCTACTCCTAGGAAGGCCATGGATTCATACTGCTAGGGCTATACCATCTACCCTCCATCAAAGAGTCAAATATATCAGAGGGCAAAAGGTGATTACTGTCCTAGCTGAAAACTTGGTTCCTCCCATGCGGTCCCTTGATGTACCCTATGTAAACATGGAAATGACTGCTGACAAGATGGCATTTCACTCTTTCCAGTTTGAAACTGTGAATTTTATACCTAAGGGGTATCAGGAAAAAGAATGAAAGTTGACCTGTGCTGAGAAAATGGTCAAGAATGTGCTAGAAAAGTACAATTTTCACCTTGGAAAAGGTCTGGGGGTTAACCTACAAGGAAGGATAAAATCGGTAAAGGGTAAGAAGATGGTCCACAAAGCAGGATTGGGGTCCAAGCCAAGGAAGTGGAGAAGACAGGGGCAGATAGAAGACATGAAATTCCCTCACATCAGGGAAACTTGTCCTAAGCTTTCTCATATGATTCAGCTGTCTCCTCCTGAGGATCAATCCAAGCCTCCATACTACAATATCAACCCATTCCAGAAACCCAAGTCCTCAATCGTGCAATCATATGTTCCACCTCCACCTCCACAAGCATTGGGTGGTCCTGGGCCACAGGCAGAACAGGAGCAGGATTTTTCTGAGGACGTTGGAGCATTTTTTGCCATGACTGAAGGCAACCAAGAAGAAGGAGCAGAGGAGCTACCTTTCATTGATTGGGCTGCAGTAGAAGTTCCATCTGGAACCAGCCCTATAGAAGAAGCAGGCAATGCAACTCACCCAGTATTGGTGATTTCAGATGCGGACCCTGAGCTTGAGGAGCAGGCTTGTATCCCTGTCTTAGATTCTTTTATTTTGAACAATTGGGAGGAAACTCCCCTTACTTTTGAAGCCGTGTTTGTTTGGCAAACAGACATGGCTTCCCAAAAAAAAAACTCCATTAATGGAATGCCCTTTTCCTGAAGGTTTTAATGAGCCTTTGTTTTCAAGAAAAGATTTTGTAAAAGGCTTTCAAAAAACACAAAAAGATTTTTCAATTTTTTAAAGAAAAGATAAATTTTTCAAAAAGGTCCAAACCACTTATGAACCATATAAGCAAACGGAATTGGATCAGGTTGAGTATGACTTCGACCTCGAGCTCGACTTTGACCTAATGGGGGTTGAAGAAGAGACCGAGGACGAAGAAGACGACCCTCCAAAAGAAATCACATATCAATTGGAGCGTCATGAAAAGGGGGTCCAACCCAATATTGAAGAGACCATATCAATAAACCTAGGAACCGAAGATGACCCAAAAATAGTGAAGATTGGGGTATGCCTATCTGAGATACAGCGGGATGAAATGATACGGTTCTTGGCTGATTATGAAGATGTATTTGCATGGTCGTATCGGGATATGCCAGGGCTAGACACGGACATGGTTGTGCATAGGCTATCCATTCTGCCAGATGTCAAGCTAGTTAAACAGAAACTGAGAAGGTTGAAACCTGAATGGACATTGAAGGTCAAAGATGAAGTAGTTAAGCAATTCCAGGCTGGATTCTTGGTGGTCTCCACGTACCCTGAATGGCTTGCAAATATAGTGCCAGTGCCAAAGAAGGATGGAAAGGTCCGAATGTGTGTAGACTATAGGGATCTGAATAAGGTAAGCCAAAAGGACGATTTTCCACTTCCACACATCGACATATTGGTGGACAACACTGCTGTACATAGCCTGTTCTCATTCATGGACGGGTTTTCTGGGTACAATCAAATTAAGATGGCTAAGGAGGATCAAGAAAAAACAGCCTTCATTACACCTTGGGGTACCTTCCACTACACTGTCATGCCATTTGGGCTTAAGAATGCTGGGGCAACCTACCAACGGGCCATGACAGCCTTATTCCATGATATGATCCATAAGGAGATAGAGGTCTATGTGGATGATATGATAGCCAAATCATGTGAAGAAGAAGACCATTTGATCAACTTGAAGAAGGTATTTGACCGGCTCAGGAAATACAGTCTAAGGCTTAACCCCGCAAAATGTGTCTTTGGGGCTACATCAAGAAAATTATTGGGCTTTATAGTAAGTAGGAAGGGAATTGAGATTGACCCAGCTAAAGCTAAAGCAATCATTGAAATGCCATCGCCTAGAACGGAGAAGGAAGTTCGTGGTTTTCTTGGAAGGATTCAGTACATAAGCCGGTTCATAGCACAGCTCACCGCTATCTGTGGACCAATTTTTAAGCTTCTAAGAAAGAATAACCCGACGGTCTGGAATGACGATTGCCAAGAAGCCTTTGACACAATAAAGGAATATTTATTGAACCCACCTGTGCTAGTGCCACCAACTTCAGGAAGACCACTGATTTTATACTTGTCAGTTTTGGAGACGTCAATGGGATGTGTCTTGGGACAGCATGACGATACAGGCAGAAAGGAAAGGGCGATTTACTACCTAAGCAAGAAATTCACAGAATATGAAGCAAAGTATTCCCCTTTGGAAAAGACTTGTTGTACTTTAGTGTGGGCAACTCAGAGACTGAGACATTATTTCCTTAGTCACTCCACATTACTGATATCCCGAATGGATCCTTTGAAGTATTTATTTGAAAAACCGGCTTTAACTGGCAGAACAGCAAAGTGGCAGTTGTTACTCTCTGAATTCGACCTCACCTATATCACACAGAAAGCCATTAAGGGTCAAGCCATAGCTGATCATTTAGCTGCACACCCTTTACCAGAATACCAACCTTTGAAGACTAATTTTCCGAATGAAGCAATCCTGCTTACTGAAGAAGAAGAAGGTGAAAGCTCATGGCAAATGTTCTTTGATGGAGCCGCCAATATGAATGGAAATGGAATAGGGGCTGTTTTGATCAAGCCAGATGGGGCACACATCCCAATCGCAGTGAAACTAAGGTTCCAATGCACAAACAATATAGCAGAGTATGAAGCATGCATAATTGGGTTGCAAGCTGCCTTAGATCATGAAGTGGAGGAACTTGACGTATATGGAGATTCGAGTCTTATCATCTTCCAAACAACTGGTGAATGGAAAACCAAGGATCACAAATTGATCCCCTATCACCAGTATTGGAAGAAATAAGCACCAAATTTACTCGAATTTCCTTCAATTATATGCCAAGGGCCAAAAACCAGTTTGCGGATGCTCTAGCCACATTGGCTTCAATGGTCAATATGCCAGAAGGTGTTGATATTAGACCACTGGAAATTGAAGTCAGAGATGAACCAGCTTATTGCCTTGTTCTAGAAGAAACCCTAGAAGAAGAAGTACCATGGTTTCAAGATATTAAGAACTTCCTAAAAGATCGAAGTTTGCCAGAAAACGTCACTTCTACAGAGAAAAGAACAATACAGAGGTTGGCAGGGCAGTTCTTACTAAGCGGTGGGCAGTTATACAAAAGATCACACAACGATATCCTACTTAGATGTGTTGCCAAGACTGAGTCAGAAAGGTTAGTTGAAACTGTACATGGAGGAGTTTGTGGACCCCATATGAACGGGAACATGCTTGCCAAGAAGATCCTGCGATTGGGATATTACTGGTCGACTATGGAGCACGATTGCTATATACATGTTAAAAAGTGTCATTTATGCCAAGTGTATGCTGATAACAAGAATGCACCCCCAAGTGAATTACACAACATGACATCTCTATGGCCCTTCTCCATGTGGGGTATAGACGTCATTGGAATGATCTCTCCAAAGGCATCAAATGGACACAGATTTATACTTGTAGCAATCGATTATTTTACCAAGTGGGTAGAAGCAGCTTCGTATGAAAATATTCCAAGTAGCCATGTTCTTAAGTTTTTAAAGCACAATATCATTTGTCGCTATGGTTTGCCAAGTGCCATAGTAACAGACAATACTTCAAACCTTAAGAACAAGGATATGAGGAAGATGTGTGAACAATTTCAGATTACCCATCACAAATCAGCTCCCTACAGACCAAAGATGAATGGGGCAGTAGAAGCAGCAAATAAGAACATAAAGAAAATCATTCAAAAGATGGTAGTGAGTTTCAAAGATTGGCAACAAATGCTGCCACTTGCTCTACATGCTTACAGAACCTCGATTCGAACTTCCACAGGGGCAACCCCGTATTCTTTAGTATATGGGATGGAAGTGGTTTTACCAGTGGAATTAGAAATACCTTCATTAAGAGTACTAATGGAAGCTAAATTAGAAGAAGCTGAATGGATACAGTCAAGACATGATCAACTCAATCTAATAGAGGAAAAGCATTTGAAGGCGCTTTGTCAAGGCCAATTGTATCAGAAGAGAATGGCCAGGGCTTACAATAAGAAGGTGAAGCCCAGAACTTTCCAAGAAGGAAATTTAGTATTAAAGAAAATCTTACCCTTTTTGGAAGACCCTCGTGGAAAATTCAAACCAAATTGGGAAGGGTCTTATGTTGTCAAAAAAGTCCTGTCAAGGGGTGCTCTCATCTTAACAGAAATGGATGGGAAAGATTTTCCTGAGCCAATTAACTCTGATGCAGTAAAGAGATATTTTCCTTGAATGAATATTACTAGGAAATGATCTGAGGCCATTTTTCCTTATTTCCCAAAATTTTCATCCCTAGTTAAGCCAATTTGAGCATGTTCGTCTTCTTTGATAAACCTAAACTAGACTTACAGTCTTATACTGGGGCAAAGCCAATAGGGGCCAAAAAAAAAAGAGAAGAAAAATAGTGGCAAATGAAAGCCAAATACAAAAAAGGGGGGAATGGGATTAAATACATCATGACTGTAAGTCCGGTTGACCTATTTTCACACTTAGAAAATTTTGAGCCTTTAATACCTTTTCTTTCATAAACCGAGCTTAGCCTTTGTTTCGTCCTATTCTAAAGCCCTCCGTGATTTTAGTATATTCATTCAACTTTCAGAGTAAGATTGGTGATGACGGAATGCAGAAGCCGGCTCTAGTGAAAACCTTAATTGGCGCTAGGGGCAATAGAGGCAAAAAGAAAAAAAGAAAAAAAAAGAGAGATCAAAGGTTGAGTTGATCATGTAGTCCGAATTTGAAGTTAGCATGAGTACTGGAAACCGAGCAGATTAGCAAGGTCAGTCATGAAGGAAAAGCCATTTGGGGATGACTCTAAAGGTCGCAGGACAGACAGATTTGGTCTCTCCCTATTGCTTGGTCTACCCTTTTCATTATTCAACTTGATTTTAATTCCTTTGATTATATGTGATTAAGTGTTTTGGATCAGCTTTAAAAAAAACTATACTTTGGCCAGTGATGAGAAATCAAATACATTTTCATAAAACTTATGTTTTTACAAGCATCTGAGAATTCTGAGGCCAATAATATAAAACCTATTTTTGAATTAAAGCTATTGTCTTTCCACTATTGGAGTTTGCTTTTGTATATAAGTATGAAAAAAATAAAAATAAAAGAATCTAAGCCCTATTCCCTAACTGCTCTTCAAGCTCCCTAATCCGAACTGCCTGAGTTGTAATAATTCCAGAAGCTCCCTCTGCATCGGGGTCGCTCAAAAAGGAGATGATCTCATCTGAAAGAGAATGCTTGATCTTCAATGCCCTAAGGTCAGCCAAGGAATCCTGATATTTCTTCTGCATCGCTCGGATTTCAAAGCGACGAGCCTGTCTTTGTTCTTCAAGTTTCTTCTCCATGGCAATGCGGCAAGACCTCTACTCTTCAAGTTGCCTCTCTAGATTAATACCATTTATCCTGAGATCTTGTGCTTCTCATACCCAAATTTGTTGAAGTCGCTTGTGGGTGGCCCTTTCAGACTCCAGGATGTCCTCATAAGTATGGGGAAGAACTGCAGGAGGATCCTCTGGTACTGGGGCATGGCTCTGCACCTGCTCTTTGATCCAGAAATGATAGTCCTTCACGTGGGACTCAAAAAAGACTGGACCCACAGAAAGCAAACATAGGACCACTCATTCATTAATTGAGCATTTAGCCCCATGGTGGCTAATGTAAGTGGCCCTCCAAGGCTCTCATAGCCAGTTGGGATTATAATTCCCTGGGTCGCTCCAAATTGCCGAAGAACCCTCAAAGGAAAATAGAGAACAGCAGATTTCAAGCCTACTAGGATCAGAAAGTTCCTTTCTCTGAAGCTGATCACGATCTTTGGATTGGGTTGATAAGTGCCAGGCCATCTCACTTGATCATCCTGGAGAGTACCCAAGAAAGTGAACCAGCCCTGCTTGCCGCCTTGGATATTAGGACACCCCCTATTGCTCATCAAAACAGGAACTTTCAATCTTGGAAAGAAGCGGTGAGTTATCTCTTCAACTTGACTTAAGTGGTCAAGCAACCCAAGCTGCAAAAAAGGGGAGTATTTCAATTTATTTCCAAAGAAAAAAAAGAAAAGAAAAAAAAAGAGAAAGGAAAAAAGAAGAAGAAAAAATATATAGAATTTATTTTTTTACCTGTAGGATAGGGGCGCAGGCAAGGAAGCGTTTCTTCTTTCTGAAATAGCAGTCAATCAGGGCCTGGTATATCTCTGCTAAGATCATAGGGGCCAACCTCTCACGCTCCCTAACCTGGCAGATAACAGAGATGAGAGCCAAGTCAACCTAGTTGTCACCCCGTGGAAAAAGCAACTGGTTGACCACTACCAGAGTCAATGCATTAAACCTAGCATCCTTGTCTTCACTCCATAGAAGTTTTTCAGTCCAAAAGGTCTTGGACAAGGTCAATAATGTATCAGAATTTCCTAAGTCCTTCTTCCCTATACCCAAGAAAGTAGAAGCCTCCTTTTTGTAGCTAGGCTTTAGGGGTGGGTTCACAACTTTTTCAGAAAACCTTAGGCCAAGGATGGTTTCAATTTCTTCTATGGTAGGAGTCATCTCTTTGTCATCAAAACGGAAGAGGTTCAGTTCAGGAACCCAGTGTCCAATCAAAGCTTCAATGATTTCCCACTTAAAGGGAATTTTAGGGAGGTGTAGGATGTGGCCTAAGTGGATGGAATCCCAGCGAATCTCCTCATCAAGGGTCATGGAGTTAATCCATCTATCATAGAAGGAGTCCACAACATTGTACCTGGTGAAATTAGGAGGTTTTGATCTAACATGTTGTCTTGCAGGAGGAGATTCATCTGCAGAATAGAAAGGGGCGAAGGAAGCCATGAAAGCACCAAGGAAGCCAAGGAAAGCAGAAACGGAAGGCTTAGGGAGTTTTCAAACTCTTAAAAGTGTCACAATGACGTTCCCCATGAGTTTATATAGAAAATTCGAAAAGGCAGTAAAATCCGTAATTATAATACGAGCAGGGCGTACCCGTATAAAGAATACGGACACACTATGATCGTGAAACATTTACGGGCAGAGTACGCCCGTATTAATATTACGGGCACGGCTTGCTCATAACCTAATTACGGTCCCTTCAGAAAAATGCCAAAAAGTGGGGAATTTTGATTTCAATGGTTTCCTAAGTTTCACCTATCCCTGCTTTAACATATATCATGCAAGAAAAGCTAGAAATAAAAGAAAAAAGAGCACAAATGAATAAAATGAATCCAATTTCTTTTATATATAAAAAGGAATACATCAGTTTGTCAAAATACATATACATGAAAAATCCTAATCTACTGTGCCTCCGCAGGTCCATCTCCTCTGCCACGGCCTCTGCCTCGAGATCATCGACGCCCAAAGACTATTGGCACTTTATCGCGAGCAGAGATACGCTCTCTCCTGCAGCCCAAAATGGATTGAATGTCATATAAATACAAGAATAGAATTCAAGTAAATAGAAGAAACATACCTAGAGTCAGCTGAAGAAGCAGGGGCAGACCCCAGGAGATCTACGTCCCTAGCAGACTCAAGATCAGGCTCTGCAGGAACGGGCTCAACCGCAGGATCAGTACTAATAGCAGGCTTAGAAGCTGGAGTTGGCACCTCTGGAACATCGATCACAGGTGGAGGGTCTATCACAGCATCAGTAGCATCAATATCAGTCTTTACCTCAGGCTCCACAGGATCAACAGCAGCCTCCTCTATGACCCCAGCCTCATAAAATTCTAGATCAAAATATAATTGATAAGAATAGATTATGATTGTTTTAGAAGTGATTTAGAATAAAATTATGATGATTGGAAACCATTAAAACTATACAAAATATTTTAGATTTCAGCAAATTAGAAAACCCAGAAAATACACTGAAATTTGCCCGAGCGCTCGTAAACGCTAAAGCGCAATTGCAGGCGAGATATTTTAAAAACAGAAATAACAGAACCTTGAACTCAATGCCCAAGAGGACGCTCAAGCGCGATCCTAAGTGTCTAAATAAATTTTTATTCAGTAATGGATGCCCAAGAGACCGCTTGTAGTTCCCTGGATCCGAGTTGTTCATTAAAGATATAACTCGTCTCACAGTAACACTATGCATGAGCCCATAGCAAGCCAATGCCAAGATATAACACAACAATTATATCAATATCAGAGTGCAGAAACTAAAAAGAAACATAACAAACCAAATTGGATCTGTATTACTTCTTCAAAAATCTAATCAAGTCTTCAAATAAAATAAATATGTAAAACCCCGATTATTTTCAGGTTTTATGGAAAAAAAATTAATTACAATAATAAATATTTAAACTAATAAGGTGTGGATGTAGGGGTTTTGGTGGGCGAGCACACACCATATCAAAATTAAAAGGGTCGTCGAGCAGCAAGCGTATTTGCGGAAGGTATAAATACTTTAAGAAATTAGGTTTTGGGTTTTTGCCCTGAATACGCGTATAGTCTACTGAGAAGGTTGCGGCTGCGGTTTTTGTTTAGGGTTCTTCGAGAGAAGGAGCTGGAGAGGTTCTGTGGGAGAGCCGAGCTGGGGAAGACTTACTGCCAGTAAGTTTTTGCTAATAAGAAGTTCGGAAGGGCTTTTCTTCCTTCAGAAAACCTCCGTTCGACCAGAGCAAGCAGACGGCTGAAGTGATTGGGAATTTCTGGGTTGCTGTTGCCAAGACTTGGAAGCATAAAAGGTGAGTGGCACTGTTTTAAAACCTGGTTTTGTGTTATTCATAGTTTTTAATTCGAATACATATGGTTGTGGAATGAGATTATTCACTGGGTTTCTGGGCGGAGATAGTCCGAAGGATTTTCTGTATAACAAATTGGGGATAAATGAAAAGTGTGTTAGATTAATTTCAAAATAGGTTTGAATGTGTTCTGGGGGTATTAGGAGACTAGAGGAGTTGTTACAGACTGGAAAATTTCGGCCAGAGTTGAAGATTTGGATTTAACAGAGAAATGAAAAACACAGTGGGTATCTGCCCACTTGGCGCCCACTTGCGCCCACTTTAGGAATTAGGCGCATGGTAAAATCAGACTTGGCGCCGAGCTCGCGCCCACTTGGCGCTCAACTCGCGCGCACTCAAATTTGATGCGCTTTTCTCACGCCTATTTCACGCCCTTCTCGGCCCACTTCGCGCCCTTCTCGCGCCCACTTACCATCGAGTAAGCGCATACCCTGATTTTAGTTAATATACTACCCGCCCACCTCGCGCCTACCTCAGGAGGTGAGCGCATAGTCCATTATTCTTACCAACTTACATAATTGAGCAAACAAATGAGATTTTTGAGGTTAGGAGGTTTCGAGTACATAACAAATTACTTGTTTAGGATTTTAGAGACAGAATTTCTTAGGAGAATATTGAAATATAGATTCTGGACTTTCTTAAGAGCTTCTAAGGTAAATGTAGGGCAAAATTGTAGGTGATGTTCTGAATACCCAACACTGGGGTTTTTATTTTAGTTCTTTTGGGTTACATACTGTACTTGATTGAGTTTTTTTTAAAACCCTGTTTTCTTGATGGCAAGTTTTGAATTATGTTGCAAAGATTATTTACTTGTTTTCTTGTGGAGATTTACTGTTCTGGTTGGAACACTTGTGAGATGATGTTCTGGTTGGAACACTTGTGTGAGTTGATGTTCTGGCTGGAACAACTTGTGATGTGTACTAAATGCGGAGTTTTAATCGGTTATTTATCGGCTTGGGTTTAGCTTCCCATGGATCCTTGTTAAGCTTAGTAATGTGATGGTATGTGTTTATTGGTGTAATTGCATGGCCTTGTGTGTTGCCACAACCAGTGCAGAGCAGCCAGATACCCTGAGTAGGCCTGGTTGTCAGTGCCAATACCCGGAGTAGGCCGGCATTGGATGACGATACCCTGAGTAGGCCATCATTTCAGAGTGTCCGATACCCTAAGTAGGCCGGAACTGTGTACATGGAGGTGTGGAGTGTCTACTTGGCATATAAATTAATCAATGTAACCATATGCATGACATTGACCTTGTTTTGTGTTGTTATCGGAAGTACGTTGTTTTAAATTGTTGGTTATTTGCCGAAGCATGTCTTATAACTGTGTTAACTATTTCTGCATGCATGTGTCACTCGCTGAGATATTCGTATCTCATTCCCTCGTTGTTGTTTTGTTTTTCAGATATTCGTGGTGAGGTGCCTACGGGGGTAGATCCAGCTGACACATATAGGGAGGAGGATTATTACTACCGTCCTTAGTCTAGTAGGTTGCTTGGTCTTAAACTTTTTAAATTGAATTTGTGGGAATTGTAATAAGGTAGTAAATTGGGCCCATTTGATGTATTTGAAGATGCTATAACTTTCCTGGATGAAAATTTTAATTGTGCACTCTGATGTGATATAAATTGTGGGTGATTATCCAGCGATCACCATTATTGAGATCCTTAACTAACCCTTGGGAGACGTGTTATATCTTTAGTGAAAAACACGGATCTGGGGCGTTACAGAGATGGTATCAGAGCCATTAAAGCTGGAATTAGAGATTCCTAGGTAGTACGACCTTAGGAGACCCGGGGAAATAATGTGTGTACGCTAGATAGAACCATGAGGTTTAGAAGAGAGTTCCTAACTAATGTGGTGTTTGTTGTTTACAGGAAATCATGGCTGGCAGAGGCCAACGCCCGAGAGCTATGGAGGAGGATATATCGCAGGAGCAGCCCCCTGCACCACCACGAGGAGCTCCGCCTGCAGTTGAGGATATTTGGGCTGTTGTTGGCTCACTTGCCAACCTCCTTGCCTTGGAGAGGGAGGAGAGGATGAGTCACACAGGAAATGGGAACGGGAATGGCCATAGAAATGGTCATGGAGCAGATGTGGATCAACAGCGGAGGGGAGAGGAGTTGTCCTTGAGGGACATTGATCAGTTTAGGAAGTTGACCGCCCCACCTTTCCATGGAGTTCCAGATCCCTTAGAGGCAGAGAGCTGGGTGGCCAGAATTGAGCGTATGTTCGATACCATGGATTGCCCAGAGGACAGGAAGGTGCGATTAGCCACTTTCACGCTAGAGGGCGAGGCCCAACATTGGTGGCAGTCTTTGAGGAGGCGGACTGCAGAGGGGATTCAGATGACATGGGACCAGTTTAGGCAGGTTTTCTACGAGTAGTATTTCTCTGCTGAGGTGAGGCTGCAGAAGGAGAGAGATTTTATGGATATCTCTCAGGGTTCCTTGACCGTGGCACAGTATGAGGCCCGATTCGCAGTTCTTTCCCAGTTTGCGCACCACATCGTACATGACGAGCAGAGATGCACTCAGCATTTCGAGAGAGGGTTGAGGGCTGATATCAGGCGTATGGTCTCAGTATTGATGTGCACTAGGTATTCTTACCTAGTTAGGAGAGCACTACAGGTCGAGAGGGAGATCCGAGATTCAGAATCAGAGCAGAGGGAGAGTGCAACATAGTGTTCCAGAGCCACGGAGGATTCCAGATAGGGACAAAAGGCTGAGGCTTGATACTGGGGGTTTTGGGTCTTATGGAGAGAGAGACAGGAGGAGTTATGGAGGCTGTTCCAGCTGTGGCAGATTCCATATTCCGGGTCCCTGTGTAGCACCACCAGGAACCTGTTTCAGATGTGGTCAGCACGGTCACCGGGTGGCAGGATGCCCACACCCGGCTTCATATCAATTGCTTAGGACCGTTAACACAATTTCTGGGGACAACCGGTCAGCTAATGCTCCACGATTCCAATATCCCAGGTCGGCACCAGCGTTACCAGCACCGCTGAGATCACAGGGTCAGAGCAGCAGTGGATATCAGGGTAGGCTGGCACCCCAGAGGCAGAATGCACCACCTATACGCCCGCAGCAGCAGCAGACGAGAGTGTATGCTGTGGCAGTGCAGGAGGATGAGGCAGAGAGGGAACTTACTGAGGAGGCTCGAGAGGAGGAGCCAAGTGCACCACAACTTGTTGGAGGTATTCTTTTTATACATGGTAGATCGACTATATGTTTGTTTGATTCGGGTGCCTCTAGATCTTTTATTGCTCCTCCTTGTGCATTTCGTATTGGTCTGATTCCTACCACACTTGAGTCTGAGTTGCTTGTACACACACCATTGGGAGAGATGACTAGAGTACAGACTGTATTTAGAGACTGCATGATCCGGCTAGGTTCCTTAGAGTTGCCAGGGGACTTGGTGGAGTTGAGTTTTGGGGAGTTCGATGTGATTTTGGGCATTGATTGGCTGTTTAGGCATCATGTGAGTATAGATTGCCATCGGGGTACTATTATGGTATGCCAACCTGATCAGCCTATGCACTGTTTCCGGTGTGAGGGACTAAGTACACGGATCAGTTTGGTTGCTTCCATTGAAGTTGAGGAGGCAGAGTCTGGGGCACCTAGTCTCTCTAGTGTGCCTGTGGCATTAGAGTTTGAGGACATCTTCCCTGAGGACTTGCCGGGCTTACCACCATCTAAAGAGGTTGAGTTCAGTATACGACTCTTACCTGGTACGGCACCGGTGTCCAAACCTCCATACCGAATGTCACAACCTGAGAACCAAGAGATGAAGAAGCAGTTAGATGAACTGGAAGCAAAGGGTTTTATTAGGCCCAGTGTGTTACCATGGGGTGCACCAGTCCTGTTTGTCCAAAAGAAGGACGGGTCGATGCGGATGTGTATAGATTACCGCCAGTTAAACTAGGTCACCATTAAGAATAAGTATCCATTGCCTCGAATTGACGATTTGTTCGACCAGTTGAGGGGAGCGTCTTGGTTTTCTAAGATCGACCTCAAATCGGGATACCATCAATTGAGAGTAGCGCCTGATGATATAGAGAAGACGGCTTTCCGCACACGGTATGGGCATTACGAGTTTCTGGTTATGCCATTTGGGCTGACTAATGCCCCGGCTGTCTTCATGAATCTTATGAATCGTGTATTTCATCCTTACTTGGACAGTTTCATGGTCGTGTTTATTGACGACATTTTGGTGTATTCCCAGAGTAGAGAGGATCACATGCAACACCTCAGGGCAGTGTTACAGACATTGAGAGAGCACCGACTGTACGCAAAATTCAGTAAGTGTCAGTTCTGGTTGAGAGAGGTGAGTTTCTTGGGGCACGTGATTTCTAGGAACGGTATAGCAGTGGATCCAGCTAAAGTGCAGGCTGTTGCGAAGTGGCCTAGACCTTCATCTATGACAGAGATTCGTAGTTTCTTGGGGATGGCTGGATATTACAGGAGATTCATAGAGAATTTTTCACGAGTAGCAGCACCTCTATCCAATCTCACTAAGAAGGCAGTGAAGTTTGAATGGAGTGATAAGTGTGAGACCAGTTTTCAGGAGTTGAAAAGTAAACTGTCTACAGCTCCAGTTCTGATTGTTCCATCAGTGAGTGAAGGATTTTCTATTTATTGTGATGCTTCACGAGTATGATTGGGCTGTGTTTTGTGGGAATTGTAATAAGGTAGTAAATTGGGCCCATTTGATGTATTTGAAGATGCTATAACTTGCCTGGATGAAAATTTTAATTGTGCACTCTGATGTGATATAAATTGTGGGTGATTATCCAGCGATCACCATTATTGAGATCCTTAACAAACCCTTGGGAGACGTGTTATATCTTTAGTGAAAAACATGGATCCGGGGCGTTACAAAATAATTCTCCTAATATAAAATTCTTATCACAAAGGTCTACCACATCACTCACTCTCATCTCTCAATAATAAAAAGACCTCCTAACTACTAAAAATAAACTCCCTAAGACATCAATCAAAATCCTACATCAAGCAATAATAGTTGTCCTCAATATAGTCGTCAGATGGATACTCCTCACTAGTACCCTGTGGCTCTACCCCAGCAAAGTCGTCCTCTCTAGAATAGTCTGAAAACAAAACAAAACAAGAATGAGATAAAAATCCCAACAAGTAACACATGCATGCACAAAATATTTATTTATATGCATATTTCTCAAGATAGCATGTGCTCAAAATCAAATCAGTAATGGCTAATTCATTTTCAGTTCATTTTCCAAATCAACATCAAAACAATAATTTCCGAACAAAACAAATCCTCACGATGATGTAACATCACAAGACTCATGAAAACAATACATCTCTGTAAAGCTAATGCCTGAGTCAAGGGTTGCTACCTTACGGCTTAAGTGCAAAGTTGAGATACACAGTCATCGTCTTATTGCTGATCACCCAACCGAGATACACAAAGGGCTAGCATGTACAATCCAATCAACTGCAACAACGTGAGAATACTAGACCAAGATACATGATGGGTAGCCCAAATGACCACATCGAGATACACAACGGGTGGGATTGCTGCAACACAACCAGATACAAGAAGGCCTCGTTGAGATACACGATGAGAGCATATATGAAACAGGGTTAACTAAACAAAGTATTATTTTCACTCCTAGCTAGACTATGGATTCATACCAAGCTACACCCGTTAGTCACACAACTAAAGTACAAAAATCAAGTTATCTATGATATCCAAAACCACTTCACAATGTTCACAATTCATCTCAAATCAACTCCAAGATACATGGAGGAAAACAAACTCAAACTCAAGCTACATGAGTGAGAAATAACCATTCCGAGATATACGGAGGAGAATATAAGTAATTTTGTCAAAACAACTCTGAAAACATCTGTAGATAGGTCAAATACAAGTGTAAGATTCAATAAAATCACTATAAGTCAAAAAGAAAAGAATTTGGAATGAAAAACTTGAATAAAAGTTGTTTTAGTAGAACATACACAAAATCTTTATAAAAATTCAATTTAATCAATGGCCAGTACAAACAATCTCAAAACACTTAAATCTTATTGGTACATAAGTTGGAAATCAATAAAAACATTTTTATAGTGAAAAAACTAGGTAATTTGGAAAATATCAGAAAAACTGTCATGGGCGCTTGAGCGGCATCAGGCGCTCATGCGGGCGGCCGTTCAAAATAGGTTTTAGAAAGGTGGTCGCTCAAGACGATGCTCAAGCGACGACTTAGGCATTCGGTTTATTGAAATCTGTAAACTTTCGGGTTTTGAAATTTTGAAAATCAAAGGCGAGGTTTAGAACCCTGGAATTTTCCTAAAATAAAATAAATAAATGAATAGATAATTAATAAATAAACTACAGAGATTTAGAAGTGAAGATAAATTAGAAAGGAAAAATAGAAACCAAGTATAGGAATCTAATTTATATTATAAAAGAGGATTTGAAGAACTAATTTCGGTTTTAAATTCCAATTTAGGAAAAAAATAAATAATAATAATATAATTTGAGGAATTATGAAGAAATTTAATGATTAAGTAAGGAAATTAAAGAAAGAGTATTTTGGTTATTTCTAATTAGTCGAATCCATGGAAAGAATAAAATAATTAATTAATAAGTTAAGAAACTTAACTAGACAAAATTTTAGTTTAGTTGGATTTAAAATAATGAATTTAAGGTTTAAAAGAAGGAATAAGGACTTAATTGTAATTGTGTATAATTTGTAACACCTCGAATCTGAGTTACGTAGTTAAACCATAACACGTCTCCAGAGGTTAGCATGTAACACAGGACCGCAATATCAGAGTGAAGGAAAAGCATGAGTATAACAATAACTATAAGACAGAGTGCGCTAAAATAATCCTAAATGAAATAAACTCACATGCCAAGTAACTACCCGCAAGTACCGTCCTCTCCAAGAGTAGCTAAAAACAAAACAAAAACAAACAGAATGAGATACGAATATCCCAATGAGCAGCACATGCATGCACAAAACCATTTAGTTCAGTTCTAAAAACATGCCACAACGCAACACATATACGATGACGATAAAACGTCTAATCCGAGTAATCCAATAGAATCCCAATAATCCATGTGATATAAAATGCGGAAATCCATCATGTAAATCAAGCAATAACGTCGGTATCAAATCGTGCATATAGCTGTAAAGTCACATATAACCCAAATATAAAACAAATCTAGTACCAATCTCATGTCAAACTTGATGAGGGAACCACGCCGGGTCTATGTACCTCATCCCAATACCATATCCAATGAGGGAGCCACACGGGGCCTGTGTTACCTCATCCCAACACAAACACTCGATGAGGGAGCCACACAATTCATCACAGTTACTCCAGACCAGCATAGTATCTCACGAAAACCCAATAGGTGCTCTTACCCAAAAACACAAGTCCATTCGGCAATAAAATCCCCATTACTCACACAAAACAATATTCGTAAAAACAACTTAACACTTTAATAGAAAACACGTAACTCAAATTAAGCATATTCACAGCTAGAAACAATGTGAAATCATAGATAAGATTGAAACACTAATCGAGGGTATCAAGGATAGAAATTTGATTACCTACTGTACTTTGAATATCACTTTTGGGAACTTATAAATCCCACCAACAATTTGATTTAATGCTCTCCCTAATGTTTGAACAGATAACATATTTCAAATATCCTAATCTAGTCTTTGGCTAAGCGGTTTTAATCCCTAAAATACCAAAAATATGCTCTACATGATCAACCACAACTCACACTATAAATTAGTGGGTGTGCTGACCTCGACGCAGTTGGTGCCAGGTCGGTGTGAACTCGGCGATACCAAAAAAACACTTCGCACTAACTAAAAATTCCAAGCGCGAGATGAGCGCGAACTTGGTGGAACCCCAAACCATATCTCGCGCTGACTCAACCCGTTGCCGCTAGGTCGACGCCAAGTCAGCGGACACCACCTTCGACTCGTGACTCTCTGTTAACTCTAAAACTCCATGACTAACCAACTCTTTAACCTCTGTAACAATTTTCCTAGGCTTCTCCCATTCCCAACAGACATTTAAACATGTTTCGCAATTAATCTAACATACTTACAACATCACGCCTCAAGATCTCATTGAAAACCCAAATCCAAAACTAAGATACTCTGTAACATGCAGTTCGGCTAATCTCCAAGATAAAAATCCAAAAACACGGATTAAAACTGTACTACTCACCTGTCTTTAGGATTTTCTTCTAGCTTCCAATCCTTCTGGTAATCCCTTCGAAGAGCAAGTTTTATCGGCCGACGCCCTCAGGTTCCAGGCAGCGGCCACTCTAAATACATGGCCTCTAGTTTCCTTTTTCCTCAACCTGAAATTTTAACCTAATAATCTATTTATAGGCCTCAAAACCCTCTTCCCTTAACCTATTGGATTTATTACTCACCTTAACTTAACCATCAAAATCTCATATTTACCCTTCCCTAAAGTTGAGGATAACATAAAATATTTGTTTATTAAATTTCTAATCACTACAATTTTTAAATTTTGTACTCACTTAATAAAATTCTACTTATTTCTTTGCCACCTAATGGCCGAAATCTCCACACAATTTATTTAATTAAATCTACTAATTAATCCTTTAATTAAATTCCTACTGATTAATTAGGGTCCTTAATTTAAGTATTATAGGAGGGAACTAAGTATTTAGCTAATATTTAAAAATAGGGATGAGAATTAGCACGAAAATTTATTTAGAAATTCTTTAAGAGTAAAGTTAAGGGAAAAAAATTAGAAAAAGGGGCAAAGTGGGAAAGGTTTTCAATTAGAAGTGGGAACAAACCTATTAGAATTACTAATTAGGTGAGCCTATAAAAGGAAGGCTTTTAGGGAAGGTTTATGTAACGCCACGGATCCGAGTTATGTAGAGAAACCATAACTCATCTCCGGAGGTTAATATATAACACAGGATCGCAATATCAAAGTGAAGGAAAAACATGAATGAAACATTAACTAGATAATCAGAGTGCGCTACAAACCCAATTTAAATAATAATTCTAGCAATATAATTCTAAACTCACATAACCTGAGCAACTACCCACAGATATCGTCCTTTCCAAGAGCAGCTGAAAACAAAACAAAACAAAACAAAACGGAATGAGATACGAATATCCCAGTAAGCAGCACATGCATGCACAAATACATTTAGTTCAGTTCTAAAATATGCAACGGTTACAAAACATACACAGTGACGATAACACATATAATTCGAGTAATCCGACAACATTCCAACAATCCAATCGATATAAATGCAGAAATCCATCATATAACCCCAATTAATAACATCGGTATCAAATCTCGAATCTAGCCATGAAATCACGTATAACCAGGTAACCATACATTGATGAAATCATAATTTCAAATAACTCAGGGTTTCGAAATACTGGAGTGTTTATCATGGGCCACTCCGCACCAATAGAGTATTTTATCATGGGCTACTCTGCACTAATAGAGTATTTTATCATGGGCTACTCCGCACCAATAAACCAGCGAATAAAACATATTATGTCAAATAAAGACAAATACCAACATTGGTCAATCTCATGTTGTAAAACCTTGGATTTTCCTAAACATATAATAAATAATAAAGGAATAAATTATAGAGGAAAATGATAAGAAATATAATAGTAGAAGAATTAAAGAGAGATATAGAGGTTAAAATAGGAATTTAAAGATGAAGGGTATTTTGGTCATTTCAATTTGTTAAATTCATGAAAGAAAATAAGATAATTAGTTAGTAAGCCAAAAAATTCAACTAGACAAAATCTTAGCTTAGTTAGATGTAAAATAATGAAATTAAGGCTTAAAGGGTGGGAAAAGGGCCTAATGGTAATTATACTATTTAGGGTCCAAAATATAGGCAATATGGGTGAATAATAAAAGTCTAAGTTCAATTTAAAATTAGGAATAAGATTAAGCACGAAAATTAATTAGGAAATCCTTTAAAAAAGAGTTAAATGAGTTAAATTAAGGAGAAGAGTAGAAGAGGGAATATACTAAGTATATTAGAATAAGCTAAACCTAATTAGAGTTGGACTAGTAGGGATGCTATAAAAGAGAGGTTTAAAGAGTGTTTTAGGTTTTGAAAATAAGTTAGAAAGAGAGGAAAATTCGTGCATAAGTGATAGGAGCCAAAATAGAAGGAGAGAAGAGAGAAAAGAAAGGAGTAAATTAGAAAGAAGAGAAGTTACAGAGATGGCCGACCAGCCAACTTCGAACGCCGAGATAGGAAAATCCAACCGTTGGAATGGACTGAACTTTTATGGTTTTGTTCTACTCTTGGAAGACTTCAAACTAAACGGTGAAGATTTTAATTGGAGAAGTTTAAAGGGGTGCGGTAGAGCTTCAAAAAATGGCACAAGCGAAGTTTCTGAAAAATCTGGGTTCATCAAAAGGCAAGTAGCAAACCCTTGAAACTGGGGGAACTGCATGTTTTCACATGATTTTGATGTTTAATAGTATTTTTTTGAAGTTGGATTTCATGAGAAAAGCTTACTTGTTTATAAAGAATTGTTTGGTGATTTATCTTTCTTTTGGAAATCAAGAAAAGGTTGATCATTGTGAGTTTAAACTTAAAAAGAAACTCAAAGATAAGTGGAAAGATGATGGGATTAGTTTAGGGTTATCCCAGAACAAGTTTTGGATGGAAATTAGTTGTTTAGAATCAAAACAAGTAAATAGTATGTATAGAAAGTTTTAAAATTTTCGTAATTGAAGAAAAACAGTGTTATAGCTAGAGCGCTCAATACATCGCTCAAGCGTTTCTTCAGGTGATAGGCCTTTGAATAATAACAGAACCTAAAAACCTAACCGCTAGAACAGTCGCCCAACCGACCCATCAAGCGACCATCTGTCAGAAAATTCAAACCTTGGGATTTGTGCCCAAATTCAATTTCTAATATTTTTATTGAAATCTTAATGTTGTAACACCTGTGAATAGGGTAATTTGAGATGTAGGAAGCGGCGGAATTAAATTCGGATAAAAGGGTAATTATTTGGGACAATGAATGTAATAAGAATCAAAGAAGACTAGTTAAGATAAACCTATGAATTCAAACCACTTTCATTAGGATTCTAGGTATAAGACCTAGTCTAAAAAATCATAATAGACCTAAATTAACTTCTGGAAAGAATCAATAACGTAATCCAAAGGTTTTAGAGATTTAGGGTATTAGTTGGTAAACAAGGATTTAAAAGTAGGGATTTTTAGGATGAACTAAAGTATAGGAATTGGAGTAGACTTTGTAAGAAATAAAGAATAACTTGAATATTGAATTAGAAAGATAAACTAAGTATGCTCACACTAACACAACTCAAATCTGAACCTTTTATTTAGAATTTGTGTATACTCTCATACTTTTCTTATTGAATGACCTGGAACTCTGTTTAAGAACTGTTCAATGGTTATTTTGAATATCTTTTGGTTGGACACCATGGTTTTGGAAATTATTGCTGGACATAGCACTTGAGACATGGTTGTGATTATTAGTATAAGGTTTATCACTGAATATTGTATTTTTGAGTTATTCAAGGTTTTGATTGTGAGTTTTGTTTAGTGGACAATGCTTAGTATGGATCCATAGCTTAGCTAGGAAGTGAAAGGGAATTTGCTGGTAAGTTATTATTGTTCGGAACTCCCCAGTATGCGGTCCGTCGTACTAGTAGGTGTGGGCGACGTAGGCAGCAATCTTAGACTGCTAATGGTGCGGCCTAGTCTTAGCCGAGGTTGCTTTCGGTAAACGGTTTTTGCTTTGTTATTCAGGTTACCATTCGCGTGCTTCAATGAGACATCGACTTCCACAAACTTTATATTGGTCATGTTGGTAAGTTACTTGTGACTCGCACATTGGAGCTATGATTTTGTAAAACCCCGAATTTTCACCTAATAAATAAATAAATAATAAATAAAATAAAATATGAGTTAAGTCCTAATTAAAATAAAAAGCGAAGATTTAGAGGATAATTAATTCAAATAAGTTCTAAGTTGAAAATAAAGAAAGAATTTTAATGAAATTAGCCTAAAAGAATAAAAAGGGTATTTTGGTAATTTTCAGAAAAGGGTAATTAGTAAATAGATCATCAAATAATAATTAGAATTAGAAAATAGAAGAAAACAAATTATTTTGACAAGTTAGAAATTAAAAGAAATTAATAAAAGCCTAAAATAGGGAAAAAAGGTAATTAGGAGATTTCACGTCTTAACTTGGAGAAAATAAGGTTTTAAGTGATAGAAATGTTTAATTAAATATTTTGCACGAAAATAGGTTATTTTCATGAGTTTAGATAATAAGAAACTTAATTAGTATTGTTTAAGTATAAAATAGAAGGTGGAGAAAAAGTAGGAATTAAATTAGAAGGATTAGACATTAACTAGACCATGGTTGGGTTAGCCCAAATTAAATTAGCCAATTAGGGTTGGTTTAGGATTTCTAAAGCCTAGTATAAATAGGAAACTAAGGTTAGACAAGAGGGAATTTTCGTGGGTTTCTTATGGAGAGAAAAGAGGGAGAGAAAAGAAGGAGGTCTCTAATGGAGGTGTCTGACCAGCCACCATCAAAACGCGATCGGGGAAAATCCGTGCGGTGGATCGCCTTCAAATTTGGAGGTTCTGTTCGTGACTGATAAAACTACATTGTGAACGATGGAGATTTGAATTGGAAGAGTCTAGCTTGGTGCGGTTGGGAGCAAAATTCTGGTCCAGAATTAGAAGGTGCAATAGAAGAAGGATTTAGCGTATAAGGCAAGTAGTAACCCTTGGAAAACGTGAGGAATTACATGATTTCGTTTTCTGTGATTTCATATGGATTGAATGGATTAGTCGAAACAGTATTTACATGGAATCAAAATTGTTATATTTTAGTATTTGGTGTTCTTGAAGGATTTGTTGAAATAATGGAGAAAACTTGGTTTTACCATGAAATAAATTTTAGGATGGTATTTAATTTATAAGGATTAATCTAGACGGCTCTAGGTATGTTTCAGAAAGTTTGTAGATTAATTTAGACCAAGAAAACATAAATCAAAAGCATGAAAATCCGAAATTGGAAAATCTGGAAAATTCTGTTAAAAATTGCACGAACGCCTAGGATCGCCCGGCCCTGTAGAGGTAGGCGCTCTATGCAGAATTTGTAGATTTTGGGGATTTTGTAATTCGAATAAATACCCAATAATTCTTATGATTAATTAAGCATGTTAGCATCTTTATAAGGACCTAATTAAGCTATAAAAATTATAAAATTAATTGGGAAAGATTAAGCAATAAATAGAAGTTTATAATGAAAGGATTGTTTATAAAAGAGTCAAAGGGTATGGATATTGCTAGAAATAATACTACTGAAATTTATAGCTTACAAACATCTTTTAAACTTCATTCTAGGTCTGTAGAACATGTTGGAAAAATAAAATACAGAAAATTCAAATAGAAACTAGCTTAGGTGCTAAGGTAGGAAATTGGATTCTAATAAAGGGATTAAGAAGGAAAAGTTCAAGCATGATTTGATTTACTTTTATTTGGGCTTTAAATATGAATATTGGCTACTGGATTTGCATAAACTTTAAGTTTCATCGAACTTATGATTCATGGGTTATTTTGAATATAATTAAAGAATTGCATCTGTTATCATGCAAAAGGCTCTGTTTGGATTATTGAGGATTGAAACATGGTTTTCACTTGGAATTGAATACTTTGGTATGGATTGGTATGTGGTATGATATTGTTCTCTTTAATTTTACGGTTGGGTGATACGGCTTCTGTGGTAGAGTTTGATACTATCTTTTACGGCAGAGATGGGTAATCCTCTGTGTAGAGATGTGTAATCCTTTACGGGTAAAAGTGTGTATGCCTCCTACATTAGCGTGTCCTCCCGTATGTGGTTTTATCGTGGTTTGTGTCAGTGGGCTTAGCTGTATATGGATCCATAGTTTTGGCTGGTTAGCTAAGTGGTATTTAGTTTGGGTTGATTTACTCCTATATTGCGAGCGCGCTTCCCTTTGCAAGTTAGTTTGCTCTGGGAGGGTCCTATGTCTAGAGGGACACCCCGGTGAGCCGCTGGTGATTCCCTGTACATGTGGATAAGCGACCACACTCCATGTATTGATTCTGGTGCTGCATGCTGGTGTTATGTCCAACTCTGCGGGGTTCGTGCGCAATAAGTCGGTGACTACGGCTCTTGCCTAAGCTGCGCTGCATGGGGCTTGAGTATCATCAAGTAGCACTGCCCCTAAGTCGCACGGTGGAACAGCATTTAGTTGAGTGTCATCTCAAATACTTATCATCTTTGTGAGTCCTACAATGGCACGTGTTTTATCGCTTTTGTCGGTTTTACCTCGTTAACATCAAGAGACTGGTATTTATACATGATCATATGTTTCATCGCCTTATTTGTAATTGCCATGAATAACTTGGATTTCTCGTCTTATCGTTGATTAATCGAATACCTCATGACTATTTGCTTATATTGGACTGTTACAAATTGCATGCACCTGCTACTTGCTGAGATGTAAATCTCACTCCGTTTTCCCCTATATTTTTCAGGTTGCTTGGGGAGATCGCGAAGATGGGGTTTTAATTTGATGGGTAGAATTATAATCGGTATTAATGTCACATGTTGATTAGATAAACTTAATTGTAAATTGAATTGAATAAATTGATTAAAGAATTGTTTATTTTATTTGGCCACCATAACTCTGATGTAATTGATTTATAAATTTTAAAATTATTGTGAATCTTGGTATGTATCTGACCCCAGCTTCGTGGTAACATCTCGAGTTTTATTGTTGAATCGGACTTGGGTTGTTACAGTAGCGAACCGGGTTCGGGTTGGGTGCTGGTTTGCACTGACCCGGGTTCGGGGCGTTACAGATTTGGCCATGCTTGAGGATCACTTATGACTTGCACTTGCACTAGTATTAGATGTGTTTGTTGTGGGTCCATCAATCTTTGATCGGATTGGTATGGCCTCCGTGGAAGCGGTACCCATGATGGGATTTTATTTTGGATTGTGGATTGTACTCGCCAACCCATGCGTGGGTGATCCGCATTGATGGTTGACGGAGGAGATGGTAGTGACTGCAGGTGCGGGCTCCATCTATCATGTAAGTCGTGATGTGGTGAAATATGGGGGCAAGAATATTCTTATTAAGTGGTTTCAGTTCATGAGTCCTATTGGTCACACATGTTTGTTGTAGATTAGTATTTGTTATTGTTATATCATCGTATTATTGTGGCTTTGGTTTTATCGTTCACCTCATGACTAGTATTGTAAAATTATGGACTGTTTTACATCATACACATTGCTACTTGTTGAGATTTATTCTCACTCCGGTTTCTCCCCATTTTTCAGGTACTCTTAGCAATGACGTCAAAATTTGGGCTAGTTGTAGCTGGATAGTCTATATAGTTATAGGATGCTCATAGAAGTTGAAATCCTTGTATATCATGGTTGTTGATTAATAAAGAGAATTTGAATTCAAGTTTCCGCATTTACTCTGATTATAAAATTAGAAAAGGTTTAAATTATCCAGATTTTTTAGTTGCTTTGTTTATTTACCATAACACATCGGGTTTGGGAATGGACCCGGAACCAGGGTGTTACACACGTAGTTGCTTAAATTGGTTAATTGACATGCCAAGGCGACATCCACACCTCCATGTGCACAGTTCCAGCCTACTCAGGGTTTCGGAACTCTGAAATGATAACCTACTCAGGGTTTCTTCATCCAATGTCGGTCTATTCCTCGGGTTTCGGCATTGACAACCAGGCCTACTCAGGGTTTCTGGCTACTCTACACCGGTCGTGGCAACACTCAAAGCTATACAATTACACCAATGAAACAATAACATTACATTACTAAGATTAGACATGGATCCAAGACAAGCTAAACCAATAGCTTATAACCAAATCAATAAGTATTCAAAGTAGTTCAATACAAACCATGGGTCAATCATGACCAAATCCACTCCATCATGGAGGATCACAAATTCATATCTTTCGGAGCAATTAACTTTCTGAAATAGTTTGTATAAAAAATCATTTATATTAAATAAAACTATAAAACCCTGGATTTTCCTAAAAATTAAATAAATAATTAAGGAATAAATTATGGAGGAAATACTAAGAAAGATAATTGTAGGAGAATTAAAGAGAGATATCAAGGTTAAAATAGGAATTTAAAGAGGAAGGGTAATTTGGTCATTTCAATTTGTTAAATTTATGAAAGAAAATAATATAATTAGTTATTAAGTCAATAAATTCAACTAGACAAAATCTTAGCATAGTTGGACGTAAAATAATGAAATTAAGGCATAAAAGGTGAAAAAAGGGCCTAATGGTAAATATACTATTTAGGGTTATAGGCAATATGGGTGAATAATAAAAGTCTAAGTTCAATTTAAAATTAAGAATAAGATTAAGCATGAAAATTAATTAGGAGATCCTTTAAAAGAGAGTTAAAGGAGTTAAATTAAGAAGAAAGGTAGAAGAGGGAATACACTAAGTATATTAGAATAAGCTAAACCTAATTAGAGTTGGACTAGTAGGGAGGCTATAAAAGAGAGGTTTAAAGAGTGTTTTAGGTTTTGAAAATAAGTTAGAAGGTGAAGGAAATTCGTGCATAAGTGATAGGAGTCAAAAATAGGAGAGAAGAGAGAAAAGAAAGGAGGAATTAAAAAGAAGAAGAGTTGCAGAGATGGCCGACCAGCCAATTTCTAACGACAAGATAGGAAGATCCAACCGTTAGAATGGGCTGAAATTTTAGGGTTTTGTTCTACTCATGGAAGACTTCAAACTGAATGGTGGAGATCTAAATTGGAGAAGTTTAAAGGGGTGCGGTAGAGCTCCAAGAAAAGCACAGACAGTTTCTAAAAAATCTGGGTTCATCATAAGGCAAGTAGCAAACACTTGAAACTGGAGGAACTGCATGTTTTCTCGTGATTTTGATGTTTGATCGTATTGTTTTTTAAGTTGGATTTCATGGGAGAATCTTATTTGTTTATAAAGAATTGTTTGGTGATTTATCTTTCTTTTGGAAATCAAGAAAAGGTTGATCATCGTGAGTTTAAACTTAAAAAGAAACTCAAAGATAAGTAGAAAGATGATGGAATTAGTTTAGGGTTGTCCCAGAACTAGTTTAGGATGGAAATTAGAGATTTAGAATCAAAACAAGTAAATAGTAAGTATAGATAGTTCTAAAATTTCCGTAAATTGAAGAAAAACATTATTATAGCCAGAGCGCTCGATACACCGCTCGAGCGTTACCTCAGGCGACAGGCCTTTGAAAAATAACAGAACCTGGAAACCTAATTGCTAGATCAATCACCCGAGCGATACATTGAGCGACCAACTATCAGAAATTTCTAAACTTGGGATTCGTGCCCAGATTCAATTTCTAATGATTTTTTTTGGAATTTTAATGTTGTAACACCTATAAATAGGGTAATTTGAGATGTAGGAAGTGGCGGAATTAAATTTGAATAAATGGGTAATTATTTTGAACAAAGAATGTATTAAGAATCAAAGAAGACTAGTTAGGGTAAACCATATGCACTCAAACCACTTTCATTAGGATTCTAGGTATAAGACGTAGTCTAACAAGTCATAATAGACCTAAATTAACTTCTGGAAAGAACCAATAACATAATCCAAAGGTCTTAGAGATTTAGGATATTAGATGGTAAATAAGGATTTAAAAGTAAGGATTTTAAGATAAACCAAAGTGTAGGATTTGGAGTAAACTTTATAATAAATAAAGAATAACATGAATACTGAATTAGAAAGATAAACCAAGTATGCTCACACTAACACGACTCAAATCTGAACCTTCTATTAAGAATTTGTGTATACTCTCGTACTTTTCCTATTAAATGATCTGGAACTTTGTTTAAGAACTGTTAATGGTTATTTTGAACATCTTTTGGTTGGACACCGTGGTTTTGGAAATTATTACTGGACACAGCACTTGGGACATGGTTGTGATTATTGGTACGAGGTTTATCATTGAATATTGTATTTTTGAGTTATTCAAGGTTTTGATTGTGAGTTGTGTCTAGTGGGCAATGCTTAGTATGGATCCATAGCTTAGCTAGGAAGCGAAAGGGAATTGGCTGGTAAGTTATTCTTGTTCGGAACTCCCCAGTATGTGGTCCATCATACTAGCAGGTGCGGGCGACATAGGCAGCAATCCTAGACCGCTGCAAGTGCGGCCTGGTCTTAGTCGAGGTTGCTTTTGGTAAATGGTTATTATTTTGTTATTCAGGTTACCATCCGCATGCTTCAATGAGACATCGACTTTCACGAGCTTTATATTGGTCATGTTGGTAGGTTACTTGTGACTCGCACATTGGAGCTATGATTTGGCCGTGCTTGAGTATCACTTGTGACTTGCACTTGCACTGGTATTAGACGTGTTTGTTGTGAGTCCATTAATCTTTGATTAGATTGGTATGGCCTCCATGGAAGCGGTACCCATGATGGGATTTTATTTGGATTGTGGATTGTACTCGCCAACCCATGCGTGGGTGATCCGCGTTGATGGTTGACAGAGGAGATGGTAGTGACTGCAGGTGCGGGCTCCATCTATCATGTAAGTCGTAATGTGGCGAACTATGGGGGCAAGAATATTCTTACTAAGTGGTTTCAGTTAATGAGTCCTATTGGTCACACATGTTTGTTGTGGATTGGTATTTGTTATTGTTATATCATTGTATTATTGTGGTTTTGGTTTTATCGTTCACCTCATAACTAGTATTGTAAAAATATGGACTATTTTACATCATGCACAGTGCTACTTGTTGAGATTTATTTTCACTCCAATTTCAACCCATTTTTCAGGTACTCTTGGCGAGGACGTCAAAATTTGGGCTAATTGTAGATGGGTAGTTTATATAACTGTAAGTTGTTCATGGAATTGAAATCCTTGTATATCACTATTGTTGATTAATAAAGAGAATTTGAATTCAAGTTTCCGCATTTACTCTGATTATAAATATAGAAAAAGTTTTAAATTATCCAGTTTCTTTAGTTGTTTTGTTTATTTACCATAACACCTCGGGTTTGGGAATGGACCCAGAACCAGGGCGTTACAAAAACCACATTCCATTTCTGAATAAGATGATTCACCATAAAACCAAAACTCATGCAAGTACCCCATCAATCCAATGTAAAACAAATTATTCAAAACCAAGTCAACAAATCAACTTCTCAAATATGACCAAAAACATGTTCTCACAGAATTAAACTCTTACAAGTAATGTAGAATGAGAGATATCTATATAGAATTCCTTGAATTCCTGCAAGTGGAATTGGTATCCTAAGATCCTCTTTAAATTCTCAAAAGGGTACTAACTCTAGGATAAAAGGGACAATTAATTAATATAATTGGTCTTCAGAGACGCCTTAAGAATGATCTTAAAGAAGTGTTACAACTGGTGGAATCAACAAAATCTTGTTCTATAAGAATTTAGGCACAAAGGTGACTCAAGATTCTAATTTAGGAAAATGTGCACAAACTCTTCATTTTATTGAATTTTAATATACTTTCTGTGCAAGCAGTTTCTAAATACCTACCTCTAACTTTACATAGGTTGGATTTGATTTACAATAATTCTATAATGGAAACACCTTGAATTAGACAATTCATGGTTTTCTGATATAGTCGCTCGAACCAGCGCTCGAGCCTGCTTCCAGCGGCCAAATCAATCAAAAATTTTAGTTTTGGGTTTTGGAAAAATACATGAACGCTCGATGGGTTGCTCGAGCCTGCGTCAAGCGACTGGGCTTATAGAATCCAAGTTTCGGCTGTGAGCTTGGCCGCTCGAGCCAAACTTCGGGCGACTGGTTTTAAATCCACTTCCGATTTCCAAGTCACAAACAGAAACTTCCTAGTTGTGATTTTTCGAGATTTCTACTACCAAAACTCAATTGAATGCTTCTAAACTTTGGGAATACTATCTAAATCATATAGGATCACTTCCTATATAATACTTTAACACTTTAACTGGTAATTCATCATCAATCCACAAGTGTTCCTTCTATGAACAAAACACACAAATCTGGAGATTTCACTCTCTATTGCAAATTCACCACAATTAAAGCTCGGAAATCAATATCAAATCTTTCAAAAGGGTGCTACTTACATTTGTAACTCCAATTCAAGCTCACACAATCTTCCTGAATTCAGATCCAAGCTTCTACGGCCCATTCTCTTGATAAGTCGCTGAGAGACACCAGAAACCTGATAAGAATTCACCCAGATTTGCTCAAATCTGCACAACCCGATTTGATCCTCTATGAATTACTAATATATTTAAGGAATTACTAAATCTACATTTATTCTTACCTGATTTGCAGTTTGCTCCACTCGAATCTGGAGATCAGATCATAATCCTCAAAAAATCAGCTTCGATTTCAACTTTCCTTCTTCTTTTCCAGATCTGAATGTAATCTTCCTCTTCTTTTCCAAATCAGCTCTTACCTCTCTGATTCTCCAAGTACGGATTCCCCTCTCTCACAGCCTACAGAACTGTCTAAAGTCACCAACGACCAACCTCTTCAACACAAAACAGCCACTATATATATATATATAGGTTCTGATCTTTGCCACCAACATCCCTTTTAAAACACTCTCGATCTGCTGTGTGCTCCTCCACACAGCTGCCCTACCTAAACATATTTATTGATATATAATTATCAAATACCCAATAATGACACTATAAGTAGCTATTTCCCCCTATAATATCAAGTTAACCTACTTACCATAGATAATAACTCCCCATCCGAAAATCCTGAAATTTTCCATTCGCTCCTCTTCTTATCCTCCATTTTCCTGCAAAATTACATTACTAAGATAATTCTAAGCAATAAAACAAGAATTTTAATTATATTAAAATTCGGGATTTTACAGTTTAGGGTTTCAAATAAGCCAATAATAAGGAGAAGAAAAGAGGTAAAATTTGTGCCTAGATCTGGAGAAAAATAGAAAGAGGAATAGAGAGAAGAAAAAGGGGTTTTATGAAGGAGGAGTGCTGCTCAACCAACCATGTTATAATTGAGATCTAGAGAAATCCAGCTGTTGGATCAACCTCAAATTTGGAGGTTATGATCTTGTCTCGTAGAACTTCAATCTGAATGGTGGAGATTTGATTTGGAGAAGTCTAAAGTGATGTGAACAAACTCAAAAAATCGGTGGACAATCAGGTTTCTTGGAATAATGAGTTCACATGTTGAGGCAAGTAGCAAACCCTTTGAAAATTGGAGAAATTGCATGATTTTCATATGGTTTAGATGTTTTATCATGGTTTGTTTTGATTCAGATTTTGGTTTGAAAAGTTGAGAGATTTATAAGATGGTTTGCTTTCAATTTAATTTGAGATATAAGAAGTAGCGAAATTCAATTTGGACAAAAGAATATTAATTTGGGGCAATGAATGTAAAGATGGAGTATAAAGAGGTATCATGAAGTAATAAGTGGACTTATGTAACGCCCCGGATCCAAGTTACGTAGAGAAAACCGTAACTTATCACCGCAGGTTAATATATAACCCAAGATAGCAAATCAGAGTGAAGGAAAACATGAATAAATCAACAACTGAATAATCAGAGTGCACTATAACCCAAGCTCCAATATAAAAAATACCATAACCAATGCTAACTCACATGAACCAAGCATATACCCGCTGGTGCCGTCCTTACCAGAAACTGAAAACAAAACAAAACAGACGTAATGAGATACGAATATCCCAGTAAGCAGTACATGCATGTTCAAATACAATTTGACAGTTCTAAAATATGATACAGTTTTAAATCATGCAACAGTAGTGATAACAAATCAGTTATGAATAATCCGAGTAATCCAACAGTAACCATCAATCAGTACAAGATAACAGGAATAATCCAACATAAGCAACAATCTATATCATCAGATCAGTAGTTCATAAGTCACAGCAGGACTCATGAAATAAGACTGCCTTTAACTAGAGTAATGCCAATGTCCACTATGCCACCTCCCGACTTAGGTGCAATATGCCGAGTACACAATCATCGTCTTATTGCGGGAGAACCCACCCAGTACAATGATGGGTTGGCATGTACTAATCCAGTCATAGTCCGAGTACACGATAAAATGAGGGATAGCCGCAGCCAGCCGAGTTCACGATCAGGCCTCACTGAGTACACAGTGGAAACGCGTGCGTGAACAAAGTATTACAACTAGTAAAGAACAATCCCTTCCACTAACTAGCTCCTAACATGGATCCATATCAAGCTATTGTGAGACATGGGAAAAAATCAATTTAATGACTTCCTGATCATCACGCGGGATTGGTTAAAAACACAGAGTCGCCACCATTCTGTTTAGGTGTGAATGGACACCAAAATATCAAATAAGCACAAAAAGGCAAATTTAGGGTAAAAATAACCCTATTAAAAAAACAACCAGAGATAGGTAAGGGGATTAGGTTATGAACAGGGGAAGGTGTTAGGCACCCCTATTCATCCACACAAGGTGGTTGCCAGGTATTGTTCATGTTAAAATAAAGGAAAAAAAAACTTGCTATAAAAATCACGAAAAATCACAAAGAAGACAAAAGTGTATGGTTTTTTCATACGAATAGCCTGATTGATCCAAAACTTTCAAATATGATCATACCATTCCTAGGGTTTCATGATTAAAACAAAATTGAGATAAAATCAAATAAAACCAATCTAAAGTGAAAAATCCAAAAATCTGGCTTCAAGTTAAATTCTAGAAATCTAGAAAAATATGATTTTTATAAAATATTTCAAAATTGAACTTGAATAGTCCAGGACATAGATATAGCCCAAATTTCACATTAAATCAAGAAATCAAAACCAAAAATACCCACGTTGATGAAGAACATCAAAAGGGGAGAACTTAGACCGTAGGGTCTTCTCTCAAACATGAAAAACGATTAAAAAATCACATCATGAAACCCTAGAATTTACTTTCAGGCTTTTGGATTCAGATCTATCATATTGATCATGATAAATCCAGGATCTTAGCCTAAAATCATAAAAAATCACGAAAACAGTGTTGTAGGTGCAAAAATGGTGAAAATCCAAATTTTAGAAAAAAGTGGGGATCTCATGCTATAAAGATCATGGATTCATATGATTCATTCATATCCAACATAAAAACCATTAAAACATGATCAGAATATCCAAAACAGCCACATCTCACAGATTTGAGCACATGGGGGTCTACCCTACGGATCCACCTGTTCTCTTTTCCCCTAGCTCTCTCTTCACGTTTTACGGCTAGAGAGGATTCTTGAGGTACTTAGATATAAGTTTGGTGATACAAACACAATCAAAGGCCTTATTCTAGAAAAAAGGAGAAAAACAGATATGGGGTCCTATTCTAGGGATCCACTTGTTCCCCTTTCCCCTAGCTCTCTCTTCACGTTTTACGGCTAGAGAGACTCTTGAGGTACTTAGAGACAAGTTTAGGAAGACAAGTATAAAATATGGCCTTATTCTACAACAATAGAGAAGATCCTATTACTTCTAGAATTGAAGACAGAAAATAAAAGGGAAAAGGGACTTATCTGGATTGAACAGGCAGAGCAACAGGGATTCCTCTCTTCTCTTGGAGCTCCTTGGACTTCAAATTTTCGTGGCCTTTTGCTAGAGGAGAGACCCTCTATTTATAGGCAAACCCAGGGTCATGGTTGGTCCAAGGTTTGGCAAGATAGAGTTTCAGATTGAATTAAACACAAGGATAATGCCAATCCTTTGCCAACAAGGATAAATGAGATAATTCGAACAGATAAATAAGAGAATTCGCTTATCCAAGAGAGATATTTGGGTGTAGATAAGGCTCAAAAATCAAAAAGGTAAAATTCACACAAAGACCCCCGTGCCCATATATATATTACGGTCGCGCCCTGCCCGTATTATTAATACGGGCACGCCGTGACCGTATATCAACTGCAGGTATGACCAGACCGTAAACAAAATACGGGCATGACTAGTTTGGCCAGATTTTATACTTTTTTGACCTGTTTCAAATCCCAATTAATATTTTCAATTATTTTCTCATTTTAGTGCAATTTGGGGTGTCTACAGCTATGCCCACTAGACTCTAAAACCAAAACCAACCGTGAAATCCAGCAAGCACAACTCATCACAGTCTCAATCATATCATCCCGAGTACACGGGGCATCTCTGAGTACACAGAGGCATCAACATCCCAAGTACATGGGGCATCCCCGAGAACACGGAGGTATCACAACTACCCAAGTACATGGGCATCACAATCCATCTCTCCAAGTACATGGAGGAAAACCAATTTCCAAACCAAAAACCAATCATTCTTAATCAATTTAAAATCCTCTTTCCGGAAAATCCGCATAAAACCGATTTGGTGCAAAGATTCCATAACCATGACAATCCCGTCAAAACCGCAGTGAAATCCAATGCTAATAAATCAAGGTTCAGCCGCATTCACAAAATCAGAATTTATAGACACATCTTTATTCCAATAATAAGTTTTACAAGCTCCTTTCATTAATTTCCATAGAATCCCTTTGAGAGACAAAATTTAGGTAAAAGTGTTATTCTAGACTTAACCAGTAGTTTCGTATACTAAACATCAGCTTTGTCCAAAATAATTTTGTTTTAAAGGTTCTTTCCAAAATAGTGCATAAAATCCCCTTTTATAGTCAAAATTTGGTCAAACTGCCAAATCTCGGTTAAACCCGCAAATTTGCATATAGATATCAAAACTTAGTAGCATTATTAATTTCAGACTTGAAACACTTATTTTATACTAAAACAGTAATTTTCTCTATAAGCATTACTCTAACTCGTTCTCTTTAACATAGGCCAAAGAGATCTTCTACTAACACAACTAACTCCATATTAGGAAAACTCAATCTTTTTACTTGTGGTTAATTAGAACTATAATGGTATTTTCTATTGCATTTCCAAAATCACAGATGAAATCTGATCCTAACAGAACCTTCACAATGATCTTTATCTTAACTTCCATACTCATAGCTCAATTAATTAGAAATCTGAAAAATACCCCATGCTTATTGAATAAAACCCCTCTTTTATATACTCATTTCAGCATCTATGTTTTCACACCAAAACCCCTCTCACTATCTCTAATTAAATTCTCAAGAATATTTCCAAGGAGGTTTTACAATTCAAAAATGCAAGTGTTGGATAGATTCTTAGAATTCATAAGAACAACTTTACTTAATTTGCTGATTTTACAACCCTTAATACCTGAATCATAACCCAAATCCAGCCTCACTTCTTTCCCAACAATCCCTTAATACTGCTGAATAATTCCTTAATTATTCTCCCACAATTAAAGATTAAAGTAGTTAATAAAGTACTGAACAAGAGCTGTTTTGTTTTCGAATATTCCTTCCCTTTTCTATACTTAAATTCCTCCATAATACCCTTGTATGAAACCACAGCTAGAAATCTTAATTAAATAATTCTAACATTTGTTTTAAGTATTCTAGAACATGTTTTAGACATTTAATCTATGAATTACAGCTTCTAAGAGCATATCCAAACAAGACTATACACAATTACATGAGCACCTACCTCCCCTAGGTAGGCCATCCTAGTCAATCCTAGGCGGTCTACAAAATTTTACACTACCGCCTACTACAGAAAGTAGGCCATCCTAGGCACCCTCCCTTTTTCACATTCCACGACTTACAGCAATTAGAATTTATTCATAATTGATCTAATGCTTCATGCTCAAACCAATTCCAGCATAATTCTAAGCCTAATATTATTCAATTAGCATGCCTCCAATTGTAATAAAATACATGAACATCCTACAAAGTTCTAAGAGACATTATCATCAAAACAGAGGATTCGGCAGATCTCTACTTCAACAAAATCACATATCAGTTTCAAATCATCCAAGAAGAAATCAGGTTGTGCTACTTACCTGATAGAAGCAATTTTACGTTGGAAACCTCTTCAATTTCTCAAATAAAATTTGATCTGCTGATTCCAGAAATGGACGAATGCACAGATCTCTATTAAATTTCAATTCCAAATCAGATCTCTTGAGATCTGCAATTATGCTGATAAACTCAATAAATTTTCACCTAATCAACTGCCGCTTACCTGAATTTCAAATTGAACCTCTAAATTCGCAGCACCTGGAAGAGATTCGAATGCTACCGCAAAGCACCTTCTATCTCTCTCGAACAGAATCCAAACAGCTCCATTTCCAACTCTTAGATCACCAAATTCATCAGCTTGATTCTCCAAACCCTAGATCACCACTTCACCTCTCTCAGATCTCAGTTCAGTCGCTCAAATGTTCAAAACGAAACCAACGAACTCAAATGCACTAGTATTTATAGTTGTCGCCCTCAGCAACTCAATTCACAATCTGCTGCTGCGCCACTCCATAGAAAACCCTATACTAGCAACCTAATTTAATTTATATCACCCATTTACCACATCATTAAACCAATTTAAATCTCCCAAATAATATTAATTAATTACTATAAATAATAAATTTTAATCTCGTTAAAATTTGGGATTTTATAACTTAACCTATTTAGAATTGGTTTTGGTTAATATACCTTATTCCTAAACTTCACTACAGAGCTAAGTTACCCTCTGGATGCACTAAATAACAAAGTTAATAAGTTTTGACACCTTAGGTTCTTTAAAGAGCAGATTTAGGAAATTATTGGGTAAATATTAAAAGTAACAACCAACTAGGGGATGAATTTTAGTAAATCTTAATATACTGATTGATAAGCTATCTAACACTTAAATATAAGTAATTTAAGAGTGTTCACATTAATAAATAACCGTTTAGACAATTAATCAATGAATTGGGCATATTTTGGTAAGATAACATGGTTTAACGGTTTGGAATGGTGTTTTCTATTTATCTTCGTTTAAATTGATTTTGGTTATTTATATCTTTTTGGAATTTTAGCTGAGATTTTTGTGATGATTGTGGTTATTTGATTTGACACGTTAAAGCCTCCTCGTATTGTAACGCCCCGAATTCGGGTTACGTGAAATAACCTTAACTCATACCCGAAGGTTAACTAAAATTTACGCAGGATCAAGTGAGTATGGGAATAACATTGAAATATATGATCACAAAGATTTTTTACATGATATAAAAGTTCACTAATCCCAATCACCATCCAACATTTAAGTAAAAGAATCTGTGAAACCCCGTTCCAATACTCTTTGCACATCCTAACCAGTGAGTGTGATATGTTAGTGAAGTTGGAGGAGCCCAAGCCTAAAGCTAGTCAAAGTGGCTAAGCCCTGGGTTGTCAGTAGGCTATGAAGGTGAGTAATCTCTAGTTTGTCGAATAAGGTAGAAAATTAAGTGAGAAAGTAGTTAAGTGTTGGTATTGTGCAATGTAGGAGGAGAGAATGGCAAATCTGTAAAATTTGGTGTCTTGTGGAGAAGTTTTGCTTAAGTGGAGAAAACCCAAAGGAAGCCCCATTCGTATGCCTTTTGTGAGCAAACCCTTTCTTCCTCTCCCCTTCTCCAACTCTCTCATCTTCTTCATCTCCTTCCCGTCATCTTGTCCCCATTTCGTCCCCTTTCATTATTGAAACCCATTGGAAGAGTTGCTTGTAAGAAAAGAAAGAAGAAGAACACAAAGGAAGCCATTTTCGTTTGGGTTTCCTTGGCGGAGATTTGTGGAATCAATCAAAAAGGGAGCAAGGTGCTGTTCGTGGGTTGCATTGGAGGGTAGACAACTTGCTCAAGTGATTGCAAGAGGTAAGCACCACCAACCCAACCCTTATTTCACAATTTCGGCCATTTTCTTATATAAAATGTATGAGTTAGGGTTGAGATGTAAGATGGTTTATTTGTACAAATAGGAGGGATTTTTCTTAGGAGTTTTGTAAGAAATAGGTTTCCCCACATGCTAGGAGGAATTTAGAGCCCAAAAACACCAAAAACAAGTGAGATTTGAGAAAAACCTCAAATCCCAAAAGTTCAGATTACGCGAGTTGCTAAGAAACCCCAGCCGCTCGAGCGCGGTATCGAGCGATAGTTTAGAAAGTGACTTGAGGCATGGCCGCTTGAGCGACTGCTCTAGCTACCTGCCTGAACAAAGAGAACCCGAGAGCAAATTCTTAGCCGCTCGAAGCAAGCTCAAGTGACCTACCCTGTTTTCCCAATTTTCTCAATTCCAGCACAGATTGAACTAAGGATTGATTTTATGTGAATCCCACCTATGTATAAGTGAGATTTAGGAGTCTAGGGAGTGTTCCAACTGGAGTTATCACCAAATTCGAAATAGTAAAGATTTTGGGTACGTTTTGCTAGAATAGGTCTCATAGAGAGTTTATGCTCCAGATTTTTATAGAAATAGGATAAATTGATTCCACCACTTCAAATACCTTCCAAATAACCTATGGAAGCAGAATACAAGGACCAAACTCAAGTTGCATAAGTTTCAAAAGAATTGAGGCATAGATTGGCAAGATGGGTCATGAAATGTAGAAAATTTCCAAGAATATGATTCTAGCCCAGATCGAACCACCAAGTATTTTTATTCAAATCCAACCTAGGTATAAGCAAGAATTATGTGTCTAGAAAGTGTTCCAACTGGAAGTATCTCAAAATTCCAAATAACAAGGATTTTGGGTAAATGCTACCAAGGAAGGTCTTACAGAGAGTTTCTGTCCCAGATTCCTATAGAAGTAGGATAATTCGATTCTGTCACTTTGAGCACCTTCCAAATAACCCTTAGAAGTAGAAATCAAGAACCAAGACCAAGTTGTACAAGTGTCAAAGAATTAAGGCGTAGGTTGCCTAAATGATTCCTGAAAGTGGAATTTCCTGAAAAGCTAATATTTTCTAGTGAGCTCCATTGTGAGTACATCACACCTGACATGAAGGGCATTAGCCATATTAAATGGCAAGATATGAAGGGCATTGGCCCATATTGATTTGCATGACCTCAAGGGCATTGGCCCGCAACTTGTAATATGAGATGGAAAGGCTGTGGCCCATGGATAATGACTCAATGAATGAGAGGGAAATGGCCCCATGACATTGATATATATATATATTGAAAAAAGGCTTGGCCCAATAATGACTCGGTTAAGGCCATACGCTACCCTTGAGATCTGGCATGTCTGAGTGCATGATCCACCTGATGTATTTGAAGTGACATTACTATTGTTCATGCTATATAAATAGGATTGTTTATACATATACTCCATGGCCAAGTGACATTGCTATTGTTGGTTCTACATTGTTGTATTATCACGGCACCAACAACATCAGTGGCCGATACCCATTCGCCAGGGTAATCGGGAATGGATACCTGTACGTCAAGGGTAATCAGGAATGGATACCTGTACGTCAAGAGTAATCGGCGTATAGATGCCTACGTCAAGGGTAATCGGCGTAGATGCCTAGCCACCATGTGTAATCGGTGAAGCTAGTTGCCCATTTGCTACAGGTAATCAGTAATGGATGTGTATTATTCCGGCACCAAGCAACATCAGTGGCCGATGCCCATTTGCTATGAGTAATCAGCAATGGATGCCTAAACGTCATGTGTAATCGGCGTATTAGATGCCTACGTCATGGGTAATCAGCGTAGATGCCTAGCCACCATGTGTAATCGGTGAACCTAGATGGATAAGTGTGGATGTTGTTATTCTTGATTTATATTGTGGATATTACTCCATTTGCTATGGATACATATACTTCATGCGTCACCGGCGTACTAGATGCCTACGTCATGGGTAATCGGCGTAGATGCCTAGCCACCGCGTATAATCGGTGAAGCTAGATGGGGTTATGTGTAGTATAATACTAAACCTCCTACATAACAAATGGTGAGATTGGATGAAAGATTGTACTAAATGGATTAACTGTACACTGACGCGCAAGCATGCACCAATTTGTATGGCACTAAACTGTGATATTTGATTTATGATTTCAAATAACCACATGTCATGATTTAACCGATTAATATATGCCTAAACTGTGTTTTCCCGTGCATGCATGTGCTGCTTACTGAGACATTCGTCTCACAGTTGCTTCTTATCTTATTTTTCAGATCCATCGACGTCCGGTGTGAAGGACCGGGCTGGGGATAAAGGAAAAGAAAGGCCATCGGGTATAGAGAGGAAGACTATTATAGGCCTTAGGATTTTCTCCTGTTATACATGTATAGTTTTGACTGTAACCTTTACATTTGAGAGGATGATTAGTCACCCATTATTTTGTAACCAACTCTTGTGTCTCATTACATTTCAAATATATATATATATATATATATGAACAAGCACACTTTTGATGTGCACAAGTATAAATTGTTTATCACTTGCACTTGTTAGGAAAAAATTTTAATTCCTTCGTATTTTATCAAGTATAATGGCCCACTTGCCACAGTCTGGGACGAGTTGTGCCTTGGAGGGGCAAACCTGGTTCCAGGTCGTGACAGAATCCATGAAGTACAACTCACAATATCCAAAATGAAATCTAGACGACTAAAATAAAATCTCTACTCCACGAAGAAATCCTCCTCACAATACTCCGGATAGTCTACCGGAATATCAGCCCCCACGTTATCGTCCTCACTGAGATCTAAAATCAAAACAAAACAGTGAGATACAAATATCTCACTAAGTATCAATGCATGCACAGAAATACAGTTATAACAGTTCTAAAACATGCAAAAGTTATAATCCATTAAGTTTACGATTAACCTCGGTTAATCCGACTAATCCCAGAAATACATCGTCAATCACATCTCATGTCAAAATCAAATTCGTAAAACAATATATATTGGGACTCATGAAGTTTGTCTATTTTGTGTGGCTAAGCACTAGTATTCCAAACAATCTAGTCGAAATACTGCAACAGCTCGAACAAATCCAATTCATCGCCCTCATGGCGGAAAATACCCAAGGGACCTCACCCTCATGGTGGAAAGGGAGTTGCTGCAGCACTTCCCTCATAGAAGGCCTCTCTATCATGGAGGAAATGCATAAAGGAACCCTAGACTTATGTCCAACAAAATATACAAATTCTACTTACAACTAAACTGTGGATCCACACTAAGTCTCGCCCTAATAATTTGGCAAAAGTTATCATCTACTGTGTAAATTTATCATAAAACATGCTTATAGTATAGAAGCCAATTTATAGTTATTAACAGCAAATTCAATTTCAAATACTCACTAAACCATCCAACAGTAAAAATTTCCAGCAACTTGTACATATAGTGAAGACACTGATATTTTAATCAAGACGGCAACCAATAAACATACGTAGAATCCTAAAATCAAATACATTTCAAATCAGAATGTAATTCAGCAATTCCATTGTGAGGTTAAATCAATTTGATTTAACTTTCAAATGACCATCCCATTAGTTCAAAATTTTAGATTTGCTAACTCCTTACTAATTGGTTCTAATACCTATTATTTCTAATTTTTATTGTCATCACTAATTTATATAGGTTACTACAACTCTTGGATCTTAATTGACACTTGAATAATTCTATGGAGTATTATAATAGATTAACACCTAAGATATTCTCAAGGAAACCCAACCTCAAATTACAAAAATTTATCTCATGCCTTTAAAATTTTATCACACAAAAATCCCTTACATCATGCTACAGATTTATCCTCCATAAGAATTCTAACAAAGCTGAAGGTTAATTTGATCTTAGATGAACATATTTGAAAAGGCTCAAGAGGTTAAAATTCTAGTTTGGATCAAATACTAAATCAGCCGCAAGTTTCTTAAAAAATGCATGAGTGCTAACCTCAGGGAGGTTAGCGATCCTGGGCGCCCCTGAGCCCTCTCATATTTTTTTAACTAGCGCCTACCTCAGGGAGGTAGACATAGGTAGGCCATCCTGGGTGCTCAAACATATTTTACAATTGAGTTGCGGCAAATGCAAACTCTTCAAGTCTGAACCAATTCCTTTCATCTAAACATGTTTAACATCATCAAAATCATCTAACTAACACATCCACAGTACTTCGAATTTAGTCTAAACAAAATTAATAGAACTCAGAGACTTAACACCCAAACATGAGTAGAACATGACTCTTTCGTTTGATTCAAAACCCAAATTCAAGATTATCACAAACTCATATGAAAACATGATATTTTGAAGGTGCTACTTGCCTTTGGTTTGCTGAAATCCCACTCCACCGAAAAACAATGATATCAGAATTTTCCAACGTCTAACAATCCTCCAACGAACCGAAATTTTCTGCAAAGAATTTCTACAACTTAGATCCAAAAACTTGATTCATATTTCTATGAATATTTAGATGGAATTGAACTAAATCAACCTAATTCGAACACTAGAATAGGCTTACCTGATCTGAATAGGAACTTGGACGAAAATGAACAACCGAAACATATGTCCACTCTTCAATAGAACAGGGTTTTGTTCTTTCTTCCAAATCAGTTCCTCCACTCACCTCTGATGATCCAAAACACCCTTCCCAAATTCTCAGATCTAGATTTCTGCTGTTTAGGCTTCTCCGGAAATGAACGGTCGAAACTGTTTCGAGCGCATGGAGAGACAATTTACTCTTACTTTCACAAAACTCTTTAACTCCTCTTCATGATCCGGTGTGGTGCTCTACCACCAAACTCCCTACACCAACGGCCAATCAATCCTTAATTCCCTGATTAGCCATCCAACAATTACAACAGCGCCATCTAATTATATTTAATAAACTTCTGAATAATATTTATAACTATAAGAATTTAAAATATAATCTCAATTACTCTTAATTTACATAAACCGACTTTATAAAATTCCCAAATTGTCCTTGCTTGGCCTTCACCTGAAAATCCACCAAAATTAAGTATTAAAATTTACTAATTATTTTCTCCAATTAAAATTACTAAAACTGGGGTTTTACATGTATGGGGGTTTATTATTGACATGTATATGTCTCCACGTATGTGGGTTTGTTTTATCATGTATGTGATTTGGTGTATGCCTAGATTATTGACTTCACATATGCGGTTATTTCATGGCGCATGCCTCTTGTTCTCGCGTATGCGGCTATTTCATAGTGTATGATTTTTATTCAGTATTTATTGTTGCATTATCAAGTTATTAAATGTTTTTAATTGTGAGTTGTGTCTAGAAGGCTTAGCTTTTAATGGATCTGTAACGACCCAGAACCAGGTCTGCCTCTCCAAGGCACAAACCTATCCCCAGTCGTCACAGGTTGGTCTTTCGACCCAATAAAATGCGGATAATTTAAAATTTTTCCTAACAAGTGCAAGTGATGGAACAGTTCATGCTGGTGCGTATCAAAAGTGTTTATATATATATGAAGTATAACAAATCCCATGAACTTAAAGTTAAATACAAGACTATTGTGGTTATTACAAAAGATGGGTTCTAATCACTTCTCTCGGGTAGAAAGTTTACAATTCCAAAAATATACGACTAACATGTACAAGAAAATAAAGTCCTAGGTAGGTCTGTAGAAGTCCTCATCTTTATAACCTACTACCTTATCCTTTCCTCTATCCCCAATCCGGTCCTTCACACTGGACGCCGACGGCTCTGAAAGCAAAACAATAAAAACAATGTATGAGACAGATGTCTCAGTAAGCAACACATGCGTGCTCGATGAATACACAGTTTATGCTGATATTATTCCGAAGAAACCTTGATATGCGAGTAGTTGAAATAACAGGAAATCATCGGCAATTCAGTGTCATACAATTGGTGAAAATCTGTGCTTAGGTGTACAAGTCAATCATTAATCAACAATCACACCTTCATTCTTATCACTTTATTATTTAAGGTGTTTAATACATACTACACATGACCTCATCTAGCTTCATCGATTCCTCACGGTGACTAGGCATCCAACGCCGATTACCATTGACGTTAGGCATCCATACGCCGATTGCCCTTGACGTATAGGCATCAATGCCAATTCCCCGTAGCAATGGGCATCGGCCACCGATGTTGCTTGGTGCCGGGATGATATAAACAATATAATAACATAAGAACAATAATACTTGTTCAAGGCATTATATACAAACACACCTACTTAAATTTATGGATCCTTAAGTTAAGATTGTTCATTATGCAAATTTTCATTCATTCATCAAGTGTAATATCACAAGGGTGGCTCATAGCCTCACCCACAATAACTTGGGCCACTGCCCTTTAGTATGTATTTCTTGGAACCGGGCCACTACCCTCCATACATATAACAATATCTGGGCCACTGCTCTTCATACCATGTGTTATCAACTGGGCCAATGCCCTTCACAATATATCACATGCTAATAAGAATAATCGATGACAAAAGATACATTCATAGTGTAAAATCCTGCATTTCATACCTCACTTGGGCAACCTAGGCCCCCAAGTCTTTGGAAACAAATACAACTTGGTTTTGGTTCCGGTTTTCTACTTCCAAGGATCATTTGGAAGGTGATCTAAGTGGTAGAATCAAATTATCCCATTCCCATGAAAATCTAGAACGTAGACTCTCTAGGAATCCTACTTCAGTAGAACGTAGCCAAAATTTTTTTTATTTAGAATTTTGAGATAATTTCAGTGTATACACTTCCTAGACACCTAAATCCTACTTATACATGGGTTGGATTCAAATAAAAACAATCTGTACTTGGATTTGTACTAAAATCCCAAATTACCTAAAATCTGCCTAGGGCGCCTGAAGACGCACTCGAGCGCTGGTTTGGGCACCCGGCTTAGCCTAAAAATTTTCTCTCAAGTTCTGAGTTTAAAAAAAAAAACACAGGCGGGGCGCTCGCAATCATTCTCAAGCACCCACGAGCGTCCATGCCTTAACTAAATTTTTGAACGGGCACTCGACATTGTGCTCGAGCACTTTATCAGGTGCCCTGGAAATTCCACAGGTCGCGATTTTCCGAACTTCAAAATTTTTCTAGGGTTTTCTCAATCTCAATAGTTTCTAGGGGTTTAAGTCTCTAATTTGTTTCTAGAAGGTGTGGATACTCATTACCTATGAAACCCCTAACAAAATCCTCCATTATTTGCAAGGAAAAATCAAATTTACACTCAACCCCAAAATATTCACATTTCATACGAAAATGAGATAACCGAAAATTTAGGTGGGGAGGGTGTTGCTTACTTGTTCTAGGCAAAGATGCACGCCCTCTAGCTCCCAAATCAACCCACGAACAGCATCTCCTTGTGCTTTTTGAAGGCTCTTCCCCAATCTCTCCAAGTTCCACTAAATGAAAATCTGAGTTTTTCTTCCTCCTCTTGCAAGAGTCTCTTCAAGTGACTTAATAGAGGAAGAGAGTGTGATGAGGAAAAGAGAATGAGGAGAAGAAGAAGAGAGTGTAGAAAAGAAGAGAGAGTGGAAGAAGGAGATGGAGAGAAGAGAGTGTTTCAATCGTATGGGGCAAAAACCCTCCTTCTTTGGCACTTAAGACACTTTCCCCATTTCCAAATTTACCCTTCTCCCATCAACCACCAATATTTCCACTTTGCCATTCCTCCTATTGCACACAACAATTTACCACTTAGCCATTATTCATCTTCCACAAAATAATTCATTTAATAACTTAGAAATTGCTCAAATGAAGGAAGGCTTACCTTTACCCATTTCTGGTAAACTGAGACTTAGCCACTTGGCTGGCTTCAAGTATAGGCTTCTCCCAATTCACCTTCACAATATAAAACAAAATTGTTAGGACTTTCTAATTATCTCTTGATTAGCACTTAAGCAAGTGGTCAAGAATCTGGGGTTTCATGGGATCCATAGAGTAGCTAGTAAATAAAATTGTTTTTTGGAGTTCTTATTCTATGTCATAGGCATTCTATCATCTCGAGGATGGTACCACTCTGGTATTGGTCGGTTGCTACGTTATCCACTCCGGTATCAGTTGAATCGTACATGCTAATTCACTCTGGTATCGGTTGAGTACTTCCGTCTAGCGTTGAATAGCCTGTTCGGTACCGGCTGCTCCGCTTATAAGTCAGTTAGGTAGCATATTGGCACATGTCTATAGTAACTCCGTTTAAAATTCTATTAGTCCTGTGATGCCACCAGTGTGGTTTGCTGATTATCATGATTTATGTATTATTAATATTATTATTATCATTGATCTGGTTTAATCGCTACCTCATTACTTGTTTTATAAAATTATGGACTGTTTTATAGCATGTATATTGCTACTTATTGAGATTTATATCTCACTCCAGTTTTACCCATTTTTCAGGTATTCTTGGAGAGGTCAACAAGCATTGGGATATTACGTAAAGGGTAGCCAAATAGATGAGGAATAGTAAATAGTTCAAATGGTGCTTGTAAATGTTAAATTAATCGTAACTGAATATTATTTCATTTTTCCACATTATGACTCTGATAATGAAATTAAGGAAAGTTTTAAATTATTCTGGATTTTAGTTGCTTTGGCCCACATACATAAACACCTCAGGGTTGGACAATTGATCCAGAACTGGGGAGTTCGATGGCGCTCGAGCGCTATCGAGCGCCTTGGAATTAACACTCGCTGCCTGTCTGGGCGCTCGAGCGGTAACTCAAGCGTTCGTTAAAACTTGAAAATTCTGAGTTTTTTGAAAATTTGCAAAATTCATACTAAGATCAAATCTCATCAAACCAATGCATCAAATCACTTCGAAAACATTTATAAACATCCTTTAGACATGTTAGATCAATTTAAAACAAATAAATCTTTGTTTACAAATCAAAACCAATCATTGAAACACACTTTGATAGATTCTGGGCAGAATAGAAACTTAACATTAAAACCCACGAAAACCTGGTATAGAACAACATGATTCACTTTGAAAATTATCTACTAACATGTGTGTAAATCAATCATAATAAATATACAAACAATCATGCAGCGATTAAACCAAAACAAGGGTGTTACTTGCCTCTTTTCACAAAAATCCAACTCTAACTAGCAAAAACAGCAACTCTACTTCTTCTCTTCTGTTTTTGGGCGTGATTTCTTCTTCTCAACACTCAAGGACACATCCAGCAAGGTCTCCTTCAATGCCACACGTCTAAAACAAGAGAAATAAACCTTCCATTCTCTCAAAAATTTCTATTTATACTTAAAAGTCTAATTCTAACCCTATTATGAGTTTTTACTCTTATAACCTCTCAATTAAAATAACATGAACGTCCAGCCATGTCTAGATAGGTATTTTACTAACACCTAATTAAAATATGATAACCTACCTTGCCTATCTATCATTCTCATACACCTTCACCAATTAAAACTCAAATAAAAGCTCAATTAGGAACTTACTTAGTTATTTATTCATCCTCTTCACACCCTTAACAGTATTTAGGCTTGATCTTCCTCTTCAATAGCCTATCCATATCAATAAAATCATAATTAATCACTTAATCCAATATTTTCTCATTAAAGTAATTAAATTATTTAAAAGGAAAATTCGGGGGATTACATCGCTTGAGTGTGATGTCGAGCGACCACAGTCAAATTTTTCTGAACTTTGGATTTTATGCCCAAGTCTATTTTTAATGATTTTTCTTGAAATCATAAAGTTGTAGCACCTGTAATTAGGTTAATTTGAGATGTGGGAAGTGGCAGAATTAAATTTGGATAAAAGAATATTAATTTGGAACAATGAATGTAAAGATGAACTATAAAGACGTATTATGAAGTAATAAGTGGACTTAGCCTACTTAGAATTGGTTTTGGTTAATATACTCTATTCCTGAACTTCACTACAGACCTAAATTAACCTCTAGAAGAATTCAATATCAAAGTTAATGAGTTTTGACACCTTAGGTTATTTAAAGAGGAAATGTAGGCATTATTGAATAAAATATTGGGAATAACAATCAACTAGGGAATTAATTTTACTAAAACTTAATATATTGAATTAGTTAATTATCTAACACTTAGATATAAGTAATTTGAGAGTGTTCACATTAATAAAATACTGTTTAGACATTTAATGAAAGAATTGGGCATATTTTGGTAAAGATAACATGTTTTCAAAGTTTGAATTGTGTTTTCTGTTTACTTTAGATTTGAGCATTTTCTTACATTCAACATTATATTTTTTAATATTTATATATGGTTTCATCGATAAGTGGGCAGAATCATTGTTTTTCCTCCGTGTATCTCGGAGTGGTTAAATTCCTGTCTCATGTATTTTGGGATGAAATGTTTATGGTAAATTGAGAATTTATTTTATTGTTAAGCATATCTTACTTTTGGGACAAGTTATTATTAAATGTTTTTTTTGAGCTGTGTCTAGTAAGCAATACTTAGTATGGATCTGTAACGCCCCGGTTCCGAGTCAAATTTCCAGACCCGAGGAGTTATTGAATATGGCCAAAGCAACTAAAATCTAGAACAATTTAAAAACTTTTTACTAATTTTGTTATCAGAGTTAAGTGCGGAAACATGAAATAATGTTTAATAACAAGTAATCTTTAACATTTACAATTTTTTTCTTAAACTAATGTACTAATTGACAACTAAATGTACTACCCCTTTTACATACTAGCCCAAGCTCGTCATCCTCACCAAGAGTATCTGAAAATGGGGAAAACTGGAGTGAGATAAAATCTTAGCAAGTAGCAATGTACATGCATTAAAACAGTCCATAATTTTTACAAAATAAGTCATGAGGTGTAACAATAAAACAAAATCATGATAAAATATTCAAAGCAATCATCAAACCAAACCACGCATGTGTGACATGACATGCAAAACCCCAAATTTTCAGCAAATAAATAAATAATAACTAAATCTGAATATTGGGTATGCCAATCAACTTGTCAAAATAAATTAGAGAATAAACTTAGAAATCTCGGAAGAAATCGAGTGAGTAGATGTAAATTATCAAGGGAATGGTATTTTGGCCAATTCATATTAATTATTGGTAAATAATTAAATACATAAATTAAGTTATTATTAGACTTAAGAAATAATGATAGATTTAAGTTGGGTTTAGATTGCCAATTAATAATTATTTTATAGCTTGATAAGTGGAATAAGGGCATAATGATAAATATAGTCGATTTGGAGTCTTACGACAAGGAGATGAGAATTTTATAGAAGGATATTAATTATAATCACACTGATAGAGGAGATCCGGAGTTTGACGCAGATCTGACCATTAGATCGTGGTAGATCGAGGTGAGAATTAAATAAATCTAAAACTGTGTTCTAATTGGATAATTATCTAATGGGTGATGCATGTGCGTGGCATAGAATCATGGGGTATAAAAGAATAGTGTTTTATACCCTATGTAAGCACCCAAATTTTGATCAAACCAAAATATGCCAAGATAAATGGAAAATAATAAAAATTGGAGGAACATGATTCGTCCGAGTGGGCGGCTGAGTCACCTCAGCAGTCAACTCAACCAAAGAAGGGGAGAGGAAAAGGCAAATCTGAAAGATTTGCCGCAACCGTACACAATATGCGGTTGCTTCGCAACCGCATATGGTGTGCGGTTGATTTTTTCGGCCACCGCCCTCGCGAGCCAATCAGAGCAAGCGGCGCCGAAAATTCAACCGCACATACAGTACGGTTGCATGGCGCGTCAGTCTGCGCCTGCGCAGTTTGTCCCCTAATGATTGCTGAAAAGACGTTGCCAAACCGCACATACCCTGCGGTTTAGACCAAACCGCACCTACTGTGCTGTTTTGACCAAATTGCACATAAACCGCACTTACTGTGCGGTTTTGTCCCTGTTTTCTATAAATAGCAAACCCGAACTCTGGACAGGGGGCTGGCTTCTTTTGGGTTGATTCCCACTTCTTCTCCCCCACACCCTATGATCCAAAACCCCCCTCTTTCAAGCCCTCTTGGCTTCCTAAGTCCCCCAAGCCCCATCTAAAGCCCATCTTGCCCTCCTGTAAGCCCTTCTACCTCATCCTAGAAGCTTGAAGAAGGAGGAGCTTGTTGTTGGTATTGAAGGGAGGAGCTCCAGCCACCTCCTTTGCCTCAAGGAGCTTCAACATACCTCACTCCAGGGTCTTAACCCCAAGGTAATGTTTCCCATGGAATTTTGTTTGTCATAAATGGAAATGAGCATATTTCGGGCATATTTGTGTGTCTCCCAATTTGGGAGTGCTTTTGTTTCCTTTTTTTTCAGCATGCTAGTAATTATGCCTGATCGCTGCTGTTTGGTTTAGTTCACGTATTTGTTCGTGATTTGATCGAATGGGTATATGTATGGATAAGTGAACAAAGCAGGTTCTTGAGCCAAAAATGGAGCATTTGAGCCACTGTGGGTCTGCTTAGAGACCCACAGAAGTTCGTAAAGACCCTTGAGAGGTAGACGAACACAGCCCCACCTGGTATTTTCTACCTTTTGGGTTTTCTGGGCCTGAACCGCACACACAGAGCGGTTTGGCCTAAACCGTACCGCATGTAAGCCCAGTAAACCCACCAATTTTGTATAATTAGTCAACCCCCAAACCAAATAACCAAATCCAATAAGCAGGGTTATCCAACGTAACCCCAAATGGGACTTGAGCTTTCATTAAAGCCCAAATTGGAATCTTGTGGGCCTTCCAACGGGGTCCACGTCAAACCAACATCACCTGGATAAAAGATAAAAATCAAATAAAAGAAAAGGGGACCCGCACCGTCTTAGTGGTCCCCACCTAGACCAATAAAATGTGCATGCTGGCATAGAAGTGGGGTAAATTTAGAATTGAGTCAACTCACAAAACAGAAAGCCCAAGGGACCCGTCAAACCGACGGGTGGACTAGGTTGTCTACGGACTTCCCCGAACCGTAACCGAGCCCTTTCTCAGAATCTCAAGCTGCAGACTAAAACAGACATCCTTAGGGCACCAAGGTGTCTGCCTGCACCCCATCAGGCAGTGGCGACTCTTAGCCCCCCAATTCTCCCCTCGCTTTCGCGCGCGCCCTCGCACCGGCACGACGTGCGCACACCCTAGAGGGGGTGCTAAGCATATTTGTCCATCGTATTGTATTTTATTTGGTTTGGGTGATTAGACGGCCGAAGGAGAAAAACAAAAGGGAGAGAAAGACCAAAGAAGAAGAAGAGAAGAAGGAGAAGAAGGAACATCTGTCTTGGGTTCTTCATCACCTTAAGAGTGTTATTCTGTGTTTTAGATGAGAAGAAGGCTTTCTGTTCAGAGGAAGAAGAAGAACTCTCACAATCAGGTAGGTAGCACCAAGTTTTAACGTTCGTTTTGTGTTCTTGAGATTGATCGAATCGTTTGCATGTTTTTTATGATGTATCTATATATCTTTAGTTTGTTAATCGCCTTATATGTATGTTAGAATTGCTTAGAACATGAAAAATCAGATTTTACACAGTCGAGTAGAAGTTTTTGGTTGAGCGCCGACCTCTCTGTGCTTAGCGCTCCTAAGCGTTCCTCAGCACTCATTCAATAAATTAGAACGCCGTAGACCGCTAACTGACAGAAGGTTGGTGATCGATTTTGAACTACCACTAACCCTAGACCGCCTAAGCAACCCTGAGCGGTCCTGAGCGCTCTAAATAGAAAATCCAATTTTTCGTATTTTAATCCCTATTTCAATCCTAAACCATTTTTAATAAATTTTAATCATTAAATAAGGTGTTTTGGGACCAAAATAAATTATCAAATACCCTGTTTCGGCAGAAAAATAAATAGGGAATTATTTTGGGAAATTAGTTGCCTAAACTTGGTCTTAAATAAGAAATTCTAAGTTTAATGCAGATAAACCTTTATAGATTAGACTAATTGATTAAGAGACATTAATTTATATATCAGCAACCAGATTTCTACAAATAGAGACCTTATATCAGAAACCCAACCTAGTTGAACTACCTTTGATAAATTTTAAGTATCAGGACTATTAAGCCTTACTGGTAAGACTTTAAACCAGAAACTACCTTATCGACATTGGAGAAAGGACCCTATATACCTTTAGGCCACATTAGTTAATTGAATTGGGCTACTCTAAGTTTCTCTACTAAAATAACACATACCTTATTATACTATGTCACCATCCCTAAATTCTATCTGAACTTCTTATTAAATAGCAAAAACCATATTATCCCTAAACTTACGTAAATAGCAAGTATCTTATTACCCCTAAACTTTATCCTCTAAATTACTTTAAAACTTTACATAACCTTTAATTATCACATAACTAGACCGGGCCATGGTGATTACAAACTAACGAACTGAATTTGGAATAAGACTTTGGATTAATGATTGAAACATGAATCAACATCGATATAAACAACATTCTGATATAATGGCTTGGTGGCCAATTTTATTAATAACCTTCTTGGTGGCAGAGATGTATTGATTATTACCTGCTTGGTGGCAGAGATTATTACCCGCTTGGTGGCGGAGACCCTTAACCCACTTGGTGGCGGAGACCCTAACCCGCTTGGTGGCAGAGACCCAACTTGCTTGGTGGCAGAGATTACCTGCTTGGTGGCAGAGATAACCCGCTTGGTGGCGGAGACCCAACCTGCTTGGTGGCAGAGATTACCCGTTTGGTGGTGGAGACATTACCTCCTACGAGAGAGATTTATTACCTCCTATGGAGCAGATGTATTTCTGATGGATTGCATCCTACAGGAGAGGTACCTCATGTGGGGGAGATGTGATTATACATGATTGCATCTTACATGGAGGATGGGTGTGTGAGTTACTACTGGAAGGTGAGGAAGCTATCTCCTACGGTAGAGGTAGATGCTAAGTGTTCACATCCTGCGGTAGAGTTATGCTGTCTCCTGCAGGGGGTACCTGTAGTCTTAGAGATGTGCATTCTCCTACGGAGCATGTGTGGATACTATGTGTTTACGTCTTGCAGTAGAGTTAGACTACTACCTGAACGTTGGTTTTATTACTAATACAATGATTGATTCGCTGATTAATGGATTGTCTTATACATATCTGACAAGATTGTTTATTTAAAAGGAAATATGGAAATGTCATAATTGAACAGAACTGCTATGATTAAATGTAAACTGTTAAAGTGGAATATTATCAGATCATGAATAAAGGTAGAATTGTTCATAGGAAAACGCCAATTGAAATAAATTAGAAACCATGGGAATGTAGATTATAATACATGGTCCTTTAAATTGAAATGAAATGCACATGATAAACTTCCTTTAATTTGGGCATTGATTCAATGTTTGTTTGTATCGTGATTATTCATTTATCTTATTGACCGTAATTACTCGTCTATTTTACCGAGCATGAAACCACTGTTATTTTCTAGATATATAAACTGTTTTTCCTCATGCATGTGTTACCTACTGAGATATTCGTATCTCACCCCTACTTTATATTCTATTTTTTAAGTCATCTTGGAGAGGACGTCACGGGTTAGACTGGTAGTGGGTTGAAGTCTAGAAAATCCAGATGAAAAGAGTAGGACAATTTTATATAGTTGTATTTAATTTATTGGAATCATAATAGATGATTTAGTAGGATATTAAGAGTTAGTTAATTTGTAGTTGCCTTTCATTTGATTAATTAATGTAATAGGATGATCCATGTTCAAATGAATAATTTAAGCTTCCTAGCACTCTGATGAATCTTAGTTCTTTATTTCTCTATCTTTTGAGCTGATTGTAATGTACCACAAGTTAATGCCTTGATCCGAGTAAAAAAAAATGACCCGGATTCGGGGCATTACATGACAGGACTCATGAACTGAAACCACTTAATAAGCTACTCCTGTGCCCAAGTTCACCACCTCACGATTTACATGATAATGGAGCTGAGATACACGGTCATCCATTCCTCCATAAACCATCAATGCGGATCACCCCTGAGATACACAATGGGTTGGCGCGTACAATTCAATCAATTGCAACTATGCAAATAGGGGAATACCAATCCGATCATAGATATATGGATCCTGAACAAACACAGCTAATACCAGTGCATGTACAAGTCACAAGTGAACTATAAGTACGGCCAAAATATAGCTCTCAAGTGCGAGTCACAATTAAACTAAAACATGACCAATATAAAGCTCATGTAAGCCAATGTCTCATTAAAGCACACGGTGGTAACTCAAATAAACCAATGCCGAGATACACGGCTAAAGACCAAGTCGAGATACACGACGAGTCAGGATTGCTGCAGCACGACCAGATACAGGAAGGCCTCGTCGAGATACACGACGGGAGCAAAAATGGGAAACAGGTTTAACTTACCGAGATAATTCCATTTCACTTCCTAGCTAAGTTATGGATCCATACTAAGTATTGCCCGCTAGACACAACTCACAACCAAAAATATTCAGTAATAACTTGTCTCAAAATAGAATATGCTCAAACAATGATATAATTTCTCAGTCAACAATAAACATCTCTTCCCAAGATACATGGGAGAGGAAATTAACTGTATGCATCTCATCTCAAGATACATGAGAGAGGAAATTAACCACTCCGAGATACACGGAGGAAAACCAATGATTCTACCCTCTTACCAATGAAATCATATGCAAATAATCAGAAATATAATATTGAAAGTAAGAACTTGTTCAGATCTGGAAATAAATAGATACCACAAATCTTAATCTTGAAACCATGTCATCTTTACCAATATATGCCCAATTCATTGATTAATTGTCAAAACAGTAATTTGTTAATGTGAACCCTCTTAATTTACCCATATGAAAGTGTTAGATTGTAATGCCCCAAACCCGGGTCAGTGCAAAACCAACATCCGACCCGAACCCGGTTCGTTACTGTAACAACCTGAATTCAATTCATCAACCAAATCCGAGATGTTACTGGCCCATATCAAATAAACATCAAGAAATATACTAGACTAAAGAAATAAATGATCCATTCATTAATTAACTATCAGAGTGCGGAACATGTATATGCGGAAGTATAGTCTAATAATCCTCAAATAAACTAAGATATATTTAACCATCAAATTCAATATTAAAGTTTGGTAAAATAAAAGGGTCACTAATCTCTCATCTCTCTAATACATCAAACCAAATTGAATAATAATCTGATCAAAATAACTAAATCCATATCAATCCATAACCTCAGACAAAATCCGGATAATAGTACTCCTCCGACGAATAATCAACTAGCTCTCCCTGGAAATCACTACTATGATCCCCCTCTCGCGTATCAGCTGAAAAATGAGATAAAGGTAGGGTGAGATACGAATATCCCAGTAGGTAACACATGCATGTTTAAACAGTTCATATAAATAAAAATAACAGTTCATGCACGATTAAGCAATCTCGACTAAACAGGCTCATATAACCATTCGTATCAATCATGAATACAAAACAGTAAATAAAAAGTTCTAAATATAATTTCAGCAATTTCTATGATAGGAATCCAATATCATAAATCAATAGCATAATCCATACATTACTAGGATGCACTAAACAGTTACATCCAACCAATATACCAATTACATGCCTCCAGCATGTATGCAACAGTAACAACATGTGTTTATGATTTTAGTGTCATTGTAGGACTCACAAAGATAGATAAACCTTTTGAGATGACTCTTGACCAAACACTATACCACCATGTGGCTTAGGAGCAATGCTACTAATGATACTCAAGCCCCATGCAGTGCAGCTTAGACAAGAGCCGTAGTCACTGACTTATTGCACACGTACTCATCAAAGTTGGCATGTACCACCAGCATGTAGCACCAGAATCAATACATGGAGATGTTCGCTTATCCACATGTACAGGGAATCACTAGCGGCTCACCGGAGTGTCCCTCCAGACATAGGACCTTTCCAAACAAACCAACTTGCAAAGGAAGCGCCCTCGCACAAGGAAGAAACTCAACCCAAATGAAATATCCCTTAGCTATCTAGCCACAACTATGGATCCATAACCAGCTATGCCCACTAGACTCCAAAAATTCCCTAACGTCTAATAATTCTATAAGGGTTCGTGCCTAGCAGCATATAAAGGGTAAATCTGACATTATTACTTAAATATTCGGGTTAACTGAGTTGAAATTATGATCTGAAATCTCTTTATGTAATTATCTGGTTTATAGTGTAATTTAGAGATGTTCTGGTAATCAAATAATAGGTCAAGTTTTCCAAAGACTAAATTTCACAATTTCATACAAAGTTTGGCAACTAGTTTCCTAAATTTCTCCCTAATTTATTTTCCTATAAAACAGGAAATTTAATAAATTATTTTGGTCTTAAAACATCTTAATTAATGATTAAAATTGACTAAAAATAGTTTGGAATTGAATCAGGATTTGAAAATACGAAATTCTGCATTTTCTGCACAGAGCGCCTAGGATCGCCTAGGATCGCTCCGGCGGTCTAAGGTAAGCGGTAGTTCAATTTAGGTCGCCGACGATAAGTCGTCTAGCGGTCTCGGGCAGTCTCAAAATTTGTACTAGTGCCTAAGAGCGCTGAGGATCGCCAAGTACAGTAAGGTCGGTGGTCACTCAAAAACGTTCAGAAATAGTTCGAAAATGTGATTTTTCCTATTCTAAGCATTCCCACAATACATATAACGATTATATCATGCTTTATACATATATCTACATCGTAAAAACATGCTTTAGAGATTAAACACACGTAAAACCAAAACGAACGATCAAACGGTGTCACCTACCTCTATGCGACTATTCTCCTCTTCTTCTCTTCTGAACAACGACCAACACAATCCCAAGCAACGTTCAGAAGACCAAGAATCAACACCACACTCTCCCTCTCTTCTTCTTCTCTTCTCCTCCTGATCTAGTCTCGGTTTCGGTCGCTCACAGTCATGAGTTCTCTTGCGGCTGTTGAATACGAGCAAGTATGTCGATAGGTATTCTAAGCGTATAGATTAGGGTATTAAACAAATATTTATACCCTCTAATCCCAAATAGCTCACTTACTAATTTTCTATGCACACTGCCCAATTAGAACACAACAAATTTGAATATGAATCATACCTTGAGTATTCATGATCGGACGGTCGGATCTGCATCCAACACTTGATCTCCACTGATATCACGCTCACCTACGTCAATAAATTATTTCCATCAATTATAATTTCCAAAGATATTATTTATTAATTTATTATATTATTTCAGTAAAATTGGGGGTTTTACATAGATAATTTGCCAAATCAGTATTTTATGATTCTCTAAATTCATCCCCTAGTCGGTTGTTATTCTAGATATTCACTAAAGAATATCCAAATTTCCACTTTAAAGAACCTAAGGAGCCAAATTTTATTAACTTCAATATTTAACCCTTCCAGAGGTAAATTTTGGTCTATGGTGAAGTTTAGGAATAGGTTAAGCTACCCAAAATCAGGTCTAAATAGGTTTAAGTCCTCTTTTTCCTCAAAACATCTCTATAAAATCCATCTTTACATCCATCGTTCCAAATTTCTATCTATTAATCCAAATTTAATTTCGCCACTTCCTACATCTCATATTAACCTAATTACAGGTGTTGCAAATTTATAATTCCAAGAAAAATCATTAAAATTAGTTCTAGGCCCAAACTACAAAATCTGGAAATTTCTGACATAGGTCGCTCGACTGGGCGATCGAGCGGTTTGTCAGGTGTCCGTTACTGGGTAATTTCCTCCTTAAGCCGCTCGCAAGGACGCTCGAGCGGTAATATGGGCATTGGCTTTTCAAGTTCTGTTTCAAATACACGGCAAGAGCGCCTGCTTCTGCGCTCAAGCAGTCACTCAAGCACTCGGCCAATTTCACTGTTTTATGGGTTTTTCTGATTTCCGAATCTTTCACAAGTTTCTATGGTTTTTAATTGTATCTAAACATCTTAGTTTTATTATAAATTGGTTCTGAGACAATCCTAACCTACATCCATCAATTATAAGTTGATCGAGAATTTTTCTACCTAATTGAATCTCTAAAAATCAACACTTTTCTAGGTTTTTTTTGTAAAAAAAGAGTATAATAGCAAAATTAAACTTATAAATTCCCAGCTTTTCAAAACAAAATCAGAATCAGATAATCCATGAATAAGCATCTAAAACCTTTGAAAAACATGTAGATTCTCCAATTTTCAAAAAGGGTTTGCTACTTGCCTCATTGTATGAACTCAATTCTGCCGAAATCCCTAACTTTCCATCAATTTGCTAAGCTCGATCACACCCTTTTAGACTTCTCCAAATCAAATCTCCACCATTCAGATTGAAGTTCCTCGAGTGTAGATCAAAACCACCAATTTTGAGGCCAATCCAACGGTTAGATTGTTCTAGATCTCCACTCGAACAGGACTGGTCGGCCATCTGCAGCACTGCCCTTTCTTCATTAAACCCTCTTTTCTTTTCTCTATTCTTCCCCCTATTTTTCTCCAGGTCTAGGCATGAACTCCCCTTGTGGGCATGGCCTTTTGCACGAGGAGAGTGCGTGCCACGGGAAATTCGGAATCACCACTGCTTGATGGGGTGCAGGCAGACACAAGGGTACCTATTCAGGTCTATCTAAATGGTCTGCATCTTTTTAGAGATTCCGGCTAAGTTCTTGGTTACGGTCCGGAGAAGTTCAAAAACACCCGGGTCCGCCCCATCGGTTGACGGGTCCCTCAGGTCTCCCTGGTTCGAGTCAACTTGGTCTAACTCACCCTATTTCCTAAGCCAAACATGTACACATTTTAAGTCTGAGTGAGGACCACCAAAGGTGTGGGTCCTCCTTATTAATTTTTATCTTTTTATCCCTTGGTGAAGTGAGTCTAATATGGGCCCCGTTGGATACCATGTTGGGTGTCAGCACCTCATTTTTGCACCCCAAATTTTATTGTCAAATAAAATCTACATAGACTTCTAATAGTCCTAGAATCCCTGATTAATAATTAAATCACTCAAGTGAAGCAACTAAAGAGTGGACACAAGATATGCTTAAGAGAAATCTTCTGTAGAAAATTTTAACATGCCTTTAGTAGCATGTCACCCAATAAAACTCTTAATCCACTTTAATAATCTGATCTTCATATGAACCTAATAACTCTAGATGTTACTTTGATCTTAAATAAAATGATTTGATCAGGTTTCAAAAGCTAAATTTATAGTTTAACTCAATTACCAAATCAGCAGCATTTTACATTTACATTTGAGCTGGAAAATCAGATTTTTCTAAGCTTCTACTATTCGATCCCAATATCTATTTATCCTTATTCTTTAATGTTAAAACTAATTCTCGTAGGGTGCTTACAGCTCATGAACTTCAATTTATACTTTGGATAATTCAAGAGAATTATTAAATTTGACTTGACCCAAGAACAAACTCAAATGAGACCCAACCCCCATGCTGCAGAAAAATTCACATTATGCATTTGTTATCACACTTCATCACAAATCTCTTGATCCATATGGTAATCTTATCCTCCTTAAGGTTTCTCACAATTTTTAGAAGCTAAAAGAACTTAGATGAACTTGTTTAAACAGGTTTTAGAAGCTAAAATTATGTTTATACTCAAATATACAATTAGCCGCACTATACTAATAAGAAGTGAACTGGTGTTGACCCGGGGCTGACCCGAAGAGGTTAGCGCCAGGTTATCAGTCCCTCCAAAATGAACTGAGGTTAGCGCCCCTTAGCCCAGGTTAGCACCAGGTGTATTTTCACTTCGGGGATTTTTTTTTTAACTGTGGCAAACACTACTTCTTCAAGACTGAACCAAAACCAAACATCAAGAACCCTTCTAGTACAACACATAGGATCTTAATAACTCAATAAATCACTTTTGAAATTAATCTAATCAGATTTTACAACTATCAAAGATCAAACGCCATTTCTCCTTACAAATCAGAATTTGTTTCTTTAATTTGTTGCCAAACCTTATATAACCACAAATCATGCAAATCAGTACTTTCAAGAAGGTGCTACTTGCCTGAAATACGATGCTAATCCAATCTCCACAGAAACAACCGCTGATCAGAATTTCCAGCACTCAGAAATTTTCCGACGAACAGAACTTTCTGCAAAGAGTTTCCAGATTTCTAACACTTAAATCATCTTACCTGATCTTAACAGAGATCTGGACGGAAATGAAAGCCACCAGAGTCAGAAGCCCTCTGTTTAATAAACAAAAATCTCTTCTTCCTCCAACTCAATGCCTCCACTCACCTCTGATGATCCAAACTCCCAAATTCAGATCTAAACTACTGATGTTTAGGCTTCTCCAAAGATGAACAGTCAAACTGTTCTGAGCGCTCGGAGAAACCTTTTACTCTTATGTTCATAAATCTCTTCATCTTCTTCATGCTCCGCTGCAATGCTCCACCACCGAAACTCCTACACCATCAGCCTATCAACCCTTGATCAATTGATTCACCCTACTAACCAGATATATATACAAAAACACTTAATTTAAACCTAATAAAAATTTTCTAAATTATTAGAATATGATATAATTATCACTTACCCCAAATTTACATAATCTCTGAATTGCTGAAATTTCCAAATTACCCTTGCAACACTCCACCCAAAACCAATAAATTACAATATAATCATTGCTTCTTATTTTTATAATTAGAATTTCAACCCGGATTCACCCAAGAACTCCGGTTCGACCGCTTAATCTCTTTTCTAGACTTTCCCATCAATTAAATCAATTAATACTCCCTAAAATCAAATTTTTAATATTATTAAAAATTCGGGATTTTACACAAACCCCGAAAAGCAAGAGCCAAGGATTTGGGGAAAAGAACCCAAGAAAAAAGAAGAAAAGAACACAGATGGAAAAAGGAGAAAAGCTATAAATCAAAGTTGGACACAAAGTTGAAGAAGCAAAAGATGAAGCAAGCCCTAACAAGAAAAGTGGACAGAACATGGCCCTCACCCCATTCATCAATTTTGAGCCTTCATATCATTTCTTCTGGACCTTTGAGCCCAGCCTACATTTCTGTAAAACCCCAGTTTAGAGTATAAATATATAGACACATGGATTAATTAGTAGGTTTAATCAAAAATTTATTTAAAGCTGGAGATTTGTGGTCATTAGTTGGCAAAGAAAATAAGTAGAATGCTATTAAGTAATTAAGTGAGAACTTAAAATTTTTGTAGTGAATAGGAACTTAGCAAATAAATAATCCGGGTAACCTCAACTTTAATGAGGGGTAGATATGGAATCCCGAGGGTTAATTTAATGCCAGGGATAAATTAGGTTAAACCTTGCGACGTCTATAAATAGATTGCTAATATAAAAATTTTCGGAGGTTGGGGAAAAGTCGCTGCCTGTAATTAGGGCGTCGGCCGAAAAGCTTCGATCTCTAGAGGAGTCCATCAAAAGGGTTGGAAGTTAGAAGAAGATCCTCAATACCAGTGAGTAGCATCGTTTTAAAACTGGGTTTTCGTATTTTCTTCGTGAGTTTATTCTAATGCATGAGTGATTTCTGGAAGAAGATTGTCCGAGCGTGAGTTTCTTTAGTACTAATGATGATAAATAAAAATGTGTTTAGATTAATTTCAAAAGTGGTTTAAATGTTTTCTGGGGATATTAGGAGATTAGGAAAATTGTTACAGAGAGAAAAATTCCGGCCAGTTGTGTAGATCTGGAAATAACAGAGAGTTGAAATTCCAAGGTACCATCCGCCGAGTTGGCAATAACTGGCGCCAACTGCAAGTAGTGGGCGCAAGGATTTTTCCCTTATCTGCCGAGCTCGCGCCTAGTTCGCGCGCACTTGATTTCTATCCGCTCATCTCGCGCAAAATGTGCGCGAAGTTCGCGCCTAGCTCGCGCCCACTCGATTTAAGTAAGTGCATCCTAATTATTTTAAACCACGACCTATCCACCAACCTCACGCCTAGTGCTGGATGTCAGTGCATGGTCGTAAAAATTGGCCAAAGTAGAGTTTTGACCCAATTAAGCTGGTTTTGATGATTCTGAGGGTTCAAGCATTTGACTGATGATTTGTTTAGGACTTTAGAAACATTATTCCCTATTAAATTTTCTTTGAGAATATAAGTGGAAATTTTGGAAATTTTTAGAAGCATCCAAGATTATTTCGAAAGGGCTAATGATAGATGATCTCATTGTACCTAACCCTCGGAGTCCTTGATTTAGGTTCCTATTATTATATACTGTACTTGAATGTGAATTTATTTCATCTGATTTTTACTTGATTGCAAGTTTCTGAAATGTATTGTAAAGAATTCTTTTGGTGTGAGTAAAGGGTTTTATTACAAACGAACATGTGTTGTGAATTGTGAGTAATTGCTGGAGATACATGAGGTACTGTTTTGGTCCAGAGGGACATGTGGTGAACTGGTTGAGTTATACATGTGGTGAACTGGTTGAGTTATACATGATGTTGAACGTGTTGTTTTATTTTGAAGTCAGAGTTGTGTTTTACGTTGTTTACTGTTTTGGTTTAGCTTGTCCTGGATCCAGAGTCTAAGCTTAGTAATGTGATGCCTTTGTTTTATTGGGGTAATGGCATGGCCATAGAGTGTTGCCACGACCGATGTAGAGCAGCCAGAAACCCTGAGTAGGCCTGTTGTCAATGTCGAAACCCTGAGTAGGCCGTCATTTCAGAGTATCCGAAACCCTGAGTAGGCCGAAACTGTGTACATGGAGGTGTGGAGGTCGCTCTAGCGTGTTAATTAACCAATCAAATAATTACATGACATTGACCATTGTGGGATTTTTGTTTATCTAGTTTTAGATATATTATTGGATTGTAGTAGAATTGCTTTTTTTTCTCGGAACGTGGATATAATGATATTGTTTCTTTGAAACCAATTGGAATTTTGTTGACAAATGTATTCCGATTTTAAATACGTACGGATTTTCATTATCTATATCCTTGTATCAAATAAATTACTAGGGGTTTTCGTCAGTTCCATCGAGTTATTGCCTGCTTACTCGTGTGATTATTCGACTCATATTTTACAACTGGTAAATTGTATTTGTGCATGCATGTGCTGCTCGCTGAGATATTTGTATCTCATTCTTTTGTTTCTGTTTTGTTTTTCAGATACGTATGGAGAGCCGATACTTGCGGGTTGTTTATTGGGCCATCTGAGTTATTACTTTGGGGTTATTGTAGCGCACTCTGTTTCGTAGTATTATTAAATTCATGTTTTTCATTACTCTGGTAATGCGATCCTGCTATTAATAATAACCTCTGGAGACGACTTACGGGTTTTCCTTGTGACTCAGATCTGGGGCGTTACAATTTCGTCCTATTGTGAAGTTGTAAGATCCCGAATTTTGGTTAATATTAATTTTGAGAATTAATTAAGTAATTCGAATTATAGTTAATTGTGGAATTTTCAGATATCCGAGAAGCAGGGGTAATTTGGGGATTTCAATAACTTAAGCGCGGAGAGCAATAAATTAAGGTTTGTAGTGTTGTTAATAATAATTGGAATTATTATATTATTCACATTCAGTTGTTTAAAGAGGTGCTAATGTAGGTGATTAAGTGGAGAAGCAAATCAGGGGATCGAATGGCTAGGAGAGCTATTCATGTAGGAAGTGCGTAGGCGAGCAACTAGCAAATCACGGTTCAATTTTGGTTCAAGCGCCAAAGAGGGGTATAAAGAGTCGGCTTGTTTCATTTGGTCGGTTTCGCAGAAACTGTTGGGAGAGGGAAATTGCTGCCGGAATATAACCAGAGCAAGGAGAAAAGAATGTGTGAGCTGAGAATCAGAAGTGGTGTGATTAGAGATTAATTTAGTCGAGCTTGGATCTGCAGTTGGACGTCCTTAGTGACTGAGGATTTCAGAAGATCGGCCAAATCGTCTGTGCAATCGGAGATCAAGCAAGGATCAATTGGTTAATAAATTAGTGAAGAAATTCAAGTAAGGAAACCCTTGCAACTCAGATATAATCCAATCTGATCGTGACTGTGAAACAGAGACAAACGATTGTGGAATTGATCATTTCGGAGGTGATTGATCGGAGGAACCAGAAGCTAGAAGACTGAGCTAGCTAATCAAGTAGCACCGGATTTCTTCTGAGTTTTGCAACCGATTGCATGAATTAAATTGGATCTATGTGCCGAAAGTTAAGACTATCATCAGAAAGCTATTTAATGAACAAATGGTCGATTCGGAGCATGATCTTAGTTAGATTAATTTCAAATTGGTTTTAAATGACTGTTAGAGGTGTTAGGAGTTGTATTTCCCATAGTAGAAGCTTAAATTTCGGCCAGTCATGTTGGAATCGAGCTAACAGAGACTAAAAATATTTATCGGAGAAATAAGGGGGTATCCGCTGAGTGCCGCTTACTGACAATACTCGTCGGTACTCAGTGGTAGGTCATTTCTTGGATGCACCGACTGCCGCCTACTGACTTGAAGTCAGTGCACCTGCCAATTCTCCAGGTTGAGTTCGGCTGAGAATTTTTAATCGATTTTCGCAATTCTAATGGCTCAAAAACCTGTCTAGGAGTTGAAATAAGATGATAGAAATATTCCTAAATGATTGTAACCCATTGAGATTATTCCATCAATTAGTTGGGGGTTTTTTGAGGATTAAAGGTTAGGATTTAAGGTGTACTTTAGTTGGTTATTTGCTGGTTTGACCTGATAAGTGCATGGTTTTGTTTATGACATGTTTCACTACAAATTTTCAGACTGTGGTATAGTTTTAAACAAAGTTTTACCGAATTATAATGTGCTGGGCAGAATTTATAAAAAGTGATTTTTCTTGAGTAAAGGATGATACTAAAGGTTTGGATTTTGTTATTGGTTTTAGAATCTCAAATGAAGTTTTACGAGTTATTGTTCTGGTCCTGAGTGACCCATGGTAATGTTGATTTGTTCTGTTAAGGGTGATACCAGAGGTTGGTTTATGTGTTGAGTGTTTGGTTTTGGTCTAGCTTGTCCCGGATCCTAGACTAAGCTTAGTAATGTAATGAGTTGGCTTTATTGTGGTAATTACATGGCCATGAGTGTTGCTATGACCAAGGTAGAGCAGCCCGTGTTCCTTGGTAAGCCGGGTTGATAATGCCGAAACCCGGAGTAGGCCGACATTGGATGACAAAGTTCTTTGGTAGGCAGTCATTTCAAAGTTCCGCGTCTATGTTGACCGGACTGTGTTCCAGGAGGCTTAGATGTCCCTCCGGCATGTGAATTACACAATATAAGTGAACTTCATGGCATTGGCCACGTGTATATGGTTTATTATTGCTCTTTGGACTTTTGTATTATTCTACTATTGAGAACTTGTGATTTCTGAATTATGAAAACGCTTATTGTTTATTCGTGATCGGATATTATTCGTGGCATGTTTTAGAACTGATATAAATTGTTTTCTTCATGCATGTGCGACTTGCTGAGATATTCATATCTCGTTACGTTTGTTTTGTTCTATTTTCATATACTCTCGGTGAGGACCTGTCTGTTGGGGTAGAGCCAGCTGATTACTATAGGGGAGAGGATTCCTACTTTCGTTAGAGATTAGTAGGTTCTATTTCTGTTATTGAACTTTGAAGGTTGTAATAGATTAACCTTAGCTGATATTTAGATAGGTTTAGAACTATTAATCTTTCATGTTGATTAGATTTCCCATGCTTTAATGAATGAATCTATTTTTGCGCACTCTAATGTTTGTCCCATGTGATAAATGGAATTGATATAGGAAATGTAGGCCCATACATAACCCTCCATGAGACGTGTTATATCTTTAATGAACAACACAGATCCAGGGCGTTACAGAAGTCCTTTCTAATTACAGAGAATGTAACACTGAATCTCAGACAAATTGGCAATGATAGAAGAACTTTGGTTAGACATGATGGTTACCCATAGAATGAAGCTATATAGGGTTTGAGCCCATTTATCCTTCATTTCTGAACACCGGAACCAAAGCCTACATTTTATCCTACTAATAAGTCCTCTCTGATCGTTTGATCATGGTCCATGGAAATTGATAGGGCCCTCAGACTAGGACAAGGCACCGAACCCGAGTGAGAGAACCAATGGGAGAAAAAATATTCCACAACCCTCAGAGAGGGGCAGGGAGAGAAATACAAAAGAGACAAAATCAAAGAAAAAGCCAAGGTAGGGTAGCGCTAAAGAAACCCCCTGAACCAAAACAATCCCCCTCATTCTAACCTGGGGCATGATATTGAAGGGAAAAGGTTGAGACCCTCACAGGGAGTGTCAGGAGGCACCATTTCATAAGTTTAAATGAGATTTTTGGGTTACTGACCCAAAGATTACTAGTCCTGCCGCAGACCCACTTTGAAGAGGAAACTCCAAACATTTGGTGAATTCCCAAGAGATTTTAATCAAAGAGAAATTGCTTGAACTTGCATATAATTTCGATAATGAACAAATAAATTCCAATTGACTAAATTCTACATGAACTTTTGCAGGTACCAACCAAAACCTGAAATAGACAGACAAAGCCATCACAGCGTACCTCACACGTTAGATGAAGAAAAGAATCGTCACAATGTATTCCCACATTGGACGCAGAAGAGAGCCATCAGATGAAGTACATAGAAATATGTCCTGGCATAGCTTACCCCAGATGGTGACACCAAAGCCGTCGGTGAACAAGTTGAAGATTGGCTGAGGAATGTCTGGGTACTACTAGCCAAAGTGTGATGCCAAAGCCGCTGACGGATGAGTCGGAGATTGATAGAGGCAACCTCGGGAACAACCAAGACAGAGAAAGAAATCAAGACATAATGGAGCAAGGTGTCTCCCAACCCTAAGGAGCAAGGTGCCTTCAAAAAATCAAGACATAAGGAGCAAGGCATCTCCCAAGACATAAGGAGCAAGGTGTCTCCCCAAAATTGAAGAACTAAGGAGCAAGGTGTCTTCCAAAATTGAAGACTTAAGGAGCAAGTATCTCCCAAGACTAAAAGGGCAAGGCGTCCCTGGAGCAAGGCGACTCCAAAACTAATGGAGCAAGGCGTCTCCCAACCACCGAGGGCAAGGCATCCCTCAAGACTGAAAAGGAAAGGCGTCCCTGGAGCAAGGCGACTCCGAAACCACCGAGAGCAAAGGCGTCTCTCAAGACTGAAAGGGCAAGGCGTCCCTGGAGCAAGGCGACTATGAAACTAATGGAGTAAAGCATCTCCCAACCACCAAGAGCAAGACGTCTCTCAAGACTAAAAGGGCAAGGAGTCCCTGGAGCAAGGCAACTCCAAAACTAGTGGAGCAAGGCGTCTCCCAACCATCGAGAGTAAGGCATCTCTCAAGACTAAAAGGGCAAGGCGTCCCTAGAGCAAGGCGACCCCAAAACCAAAAGGGCAAGGCGTCCCTGGAGCAAGGCGATTCTGAAATCACAGAGAACAAGGCGTCTCTCAAGGCTAAATTGAGCAAGGTGTCTCCAAAGGTTGAAGACCTCAGGAGCAAGGCGACTCCTAAGCTAATGGAGCAAGTGTCTCCCTAGATTGAAGCCCTAAGGAGCAAGGCGTTTCCCACATCGAGCAAGGCGTCTCCCACATCTAAGTGACACGGAAATGTGTCCCCTAAGGAGCAAGTCGTCTCCCACAATCAAATGACATGGAAATGTGTCCCCTAAGGAGCAAGGCGTCTCCCACAATTGAATGACACGAAAATGTGTCCTTAAGGAGCAAGGCGTTACCCAAGACTGAAGGACATGGCGTCCTTGGAGCAAAGAATCTCCGAACCATAAAAAGTTGAGGCCAAAGCCTCCCGGTTGAATAACAATGAGCAAAGACATGAAAAGAAGCAAGGCATCTTCTGAGATTGAAGGACAAGGTGTCCCTAAGGAGCAGAGCGTCTCCCAATACTAAGAAACAAAGTGTTCCCAGAGCATCATGTCTCCGCAAAGCTGAACAAGATGTTCCTGAAAAGGACAGGGAATTGAGACATGAAGAAGAAGACAAAATGAAGAATTGCTGGGTGAATTGGCCCATTTTGTAATTTTTGATTTCCCACTTTTGTAAATAGAATAGAGCAGGCATACGAGGTCCCCTAGGATGACGGATAGTAGCAAGAGAGTCTCCTCCCATCCTCTTCTTCCTCCCACCTTCGTCTTCATTCCCACTCCACTACCAACCCCTTTTGGTCAACCCTAAAAAAAAATCTCTCTAATAAGTCCTAAGTCTAAAAATAGCAAAAGAAATCAAAACTAAAATCACCTAAAAGCTTTAATGGAACTAACAAGAGGAAAGAACATTGTTGAGCGTCATGCATCAACGTCGAAACACGTTGGCAAGCTCAAGTCCAATTCTATATCTTTTCGAAAACATAAACAAAAGGCCGAGGACCCGCTCCACAAAAAACCCATGAAGGGTAGGGAGGCTCCAAGGCCAGGAAGTGAGCATGCCAATTGGCACTTCCCCTTTCGTTAAAATCATAAAAGGAATTGAGGTCAGCGACCATGTCGACAGAAATGCAAAGCGCAAACATAAGGTTCTTTCTCTTCTTTGTTGTTCATCCCCAAGATGACTTCGGCCAAGAGGGGCAGCTGTCAGCACCTCATTTTTGCACCCCCAGAAATAAAAGAAATGAAAATCTTAACTGAAAAGTCAAACCCTTAGGGGTCCAAAAACTTGACTTTTGATCTGATGCAAATCAACCACCATGCTTCTTCCCTCTAAATAGGAAATGCCGACAATATTCTGATGCCAAATCGGAGTCCGAATGAAGAAGTTATAAGCTGTTCAAACTTAAGGAGAGCAGAAATTGCCTTTCTTCTCAAACCATGTTTAGCGACCCAATTTGATCTCAGAGGGTAGAGTATCTCAACACGATCCCGACACAACTAAGTTTGCCGGAATCGGAGTCCCGGAGAAGAAGATATAAGCAAAACTGGACTCCGGGACGCAGTTTTACACTTCTGCCAAAAACCTGAATTTGCTATCAAACTTTAGCTCAATGTATAGGGAATCTCGAACTAATTCCAATGCCACTGAGTTTGCTAAAATCGGACATTAGATGAGAAAGTTATGGCAAGTCAAAGTTTTAAAAAAACTGCCCACGTGGCAAAGAAGCATAAATGGATGAACAAATAAAAATCTTGAATAAAATAATGATTTTTTTTTAAAAAAACTCTCATTTTTTATAATGTAAATAAATAAAAAATAGGGTAAAATCGTTTAAAAACGAATAAGATTTGAAAAATTCATCAAAATGGATAAAAGTTTGAAATCCGCATTTAAAAAGCGTGCGCGTCCGCATTGTATCTGCAGACATGCCTCGTCTGCACATACAATGCGGATCCGATCTTATCCGAATCGACAGCTGGCAGATTCACAGCGATCGCGCACGTTTTTAATGTGATTCGCACTTAAAGTGAGATCAGGCCAATCCGCACTATAAGTGCAGATCCGGAATTTTTGCCTATAAATAGAGGCCAACAGCCATTGTTTGGGGGATCTCCTTTTCCCCTATTGTTACCCTATCTCTCTGGCGACTTGCAACCATTTGAACCTCCTCTCCCTCATCTAAGCTTTTTTTATACCCAAAATACCGTTGGCTCTCCCTCTCCCTACCCTTCTCCTCATTTCCACTCACAAAAGAATAAGAGGAGGAGATTTTTCGAGGTCAAAAAGAGGCTTTCAAGCTGTTGTTATTACCAACTGGGGGACCACATCACTTCAAAAAGAGAAGGTAATACCAAGGTGAGCCTTCTACCAATCTTGTATTTCATATATGTAAAAATCAAGTCATTATAAGCAAGTTCTCCTTTTAATTATTTTGAATCTTGTTCTTTGTCGTGTCTTCTCACCATTTCTTTCTATTTTGCACGCTATTGGGGTCCCCATAGTAAGGGGGACCCCTCACCCAAAATATGGGATGAGAGAGCCTTATAGGTAAAAAGAAATAAATTATTGTGTAAATGGGTTATCTTTAGCTTCCTTTATTAATTCATTTTAAAAGAGGGGATTGTCCTCTTATTAGTGCATCCGCTGTATCCCTAATATTCTTCCCCCCTTTCCCTTCTTTAGCTTTATTTTCTCTCATCTCTAAGTATGTTTGCACGATGTTAAGTGGGTTATATCACATGCATGTTTGCTTGTAGCTTTAGTAGGATCTATAAGTAAGAGGTAAGCATCACATATGCACCCACTCGCACATGGTGTCTAGATGACTCAGCCAATGGTTTGTTTCCTTCCATGCATTTGCAAGTGTTTGCACAAATAGGGATACTAACGGATGAGGTTTCTATTTATCACATTTAGCACATCTCCTAGTAATATGCATGGTTCTCCGAATATCTGTCTTGCTCATCCACTATTTTCATGAGTCCTTTGAATCCTTACTGGCATGCATGATGATTGGTATTTTGTTCCATTCATATGTTAAGTTATGCATTTGTTTGGTCGGTTATATGTATATATGGATGCACGGGTGAAGAAAGTATGTTTGGATAGATAAAGAGAGTATGAAACCACTGTGGGTCTGCTCAAAGACCCACAGCAATTCGTGAACGTCCCCTGGAAGACGGGCAAACAAAACCTCATGGTAGTTTTGGCCATTCTGGGGATTCGGATCGGATCCGCATATACAGTGCGGATCAGACCCAACAGCACTGCATATGCAAATGGGCCTTGTCCGCATAGGATATGCAGTCAAGCCCAGGGAGCTTTCAAAAGTCCATTTCTTTGATCCGAATCCATCTGACCCGACCCGATTTTAATCACCTTGGACCTTTTGGGCCTTTGGGTCAACCCAAGCCCATTTTAAGACTTGGGCCCACTAAGGGCCCAATATGGCATTGTGGCCCTTCCAACGAGGCCCACAATGCCTGCACCCTGTCAGATGGGTCCCTTCCAACGAGGGACCCGTCAAACCGACAGGGCGGGCCGGGGTGTCCTCAGACTTTCCCAGACGTAACCGAGAACTTACCCAAAAACACGAGACCAGTAAAATTAGACCGTTTAGGCACCCTGTGTCTGCCTGCACCCCATTAGGCAGTGGTATAGACACCCCAAAATTGCACGATTTTTGATAAATCTTGAAGGAGAGAAATATTTTATTGGAATTTTCAATTCTTTGCATTGGGTTTGAGATACTTAACCCATTTGAATCCAAAACCGTAAAGGAAAAGGCCCGAATTCAATCTTTTGTGCAAAGTCAAACTTTTTCCGGTTGAATTTTGTTGACTTTTGACCCCAGAAAATGAAATATTTTTTAAAGCCAGATTTCAAGATAATTTTTCCCGGTAATCAGGTTTTTAGCCATGTTATTGCATAAAAGAATTTTTTGAGATTTTAAATCTTGACGAATACCTTGGTTTTAACATGTTGAATCTTTTTACCGGACCTGGAAAATCGGAATTTTGCCTAGAACTGGAAAGTTGACTTTTTATTCACTTGGAATTTGGGTCTGGAACTATTTTTAATGGATTCAAATAGGGGGTGTTTGCTTATTTACATGTAATATCTTAAGTAAATGGAGATTAAAAAGTACGAGGACATTTACTTAAACGATATTACATGTAAATAAGTATTGCCTGTGTTAAAATTGGGATAAAAGCTTCTTTTTTTGTATCCGACAGATAATGCCGGATACAAAGGATCTTCTTTGTATCCGGTAGATAATACCGGATACAAGTAGCCCTTAATGTATCCGACATCATATGCCGGATACATTAAGGCACTTGTGTATCCGGCCTGACATGCCAGATACATAAGTTTTGCTCAAAATTAGGGTTTTCCGAGAGATTTCACCTTTTACCATCATGTCCTTCATTAAATGAGGGGAAATCTTGGAAATAGCCTTAGGGTTAAGGTTGGTGGGCTATAGACATTATGTTGTATCTACCATTCTCACCAACCCTAACCCTAACCTTTGCCTATAAATAGGAGGCTCCTCCTTAAGCAAATGGCCATTAACTCTCTTGCCAAGAATTCTTGCCAAGAATCTCTGCCAAAAAGAGCTCCGAGTGAAGAAGGAAACCGCTGCGGAATTGCTTCCAGAACTCAGGTAAGCCTCAAACTTATCTTTTATTTTCTATTTTACATTTCTAGATCTAGATCTCTTCTTCTACCTTTCTGTAGAATAAGGCCTTTTTGTGTGTATGAAAATCCTTCCCCGGCTCAAAGTATCTCAAGACTCCCCCTAGCCGTAAAACGTGAAGGCGGGATCTAGGAGAAACGAGACTGAGGATTGACCCTAGTACTAGAACCTATTTAGAATAAAGCCTTTTGAATCTTTGAAGCCCGTTTCATATTCAAAGTACCCCAAGATCATCTTGAAGAACCGTGTTTAACGGGGAGAGAGAACTAAGGGAAACGATAATGGAACGGAACCCTAAGTTGCTTTTAGAACCCTATTTTAAATGAATGAGAATGCATGCTATGTTGTTATATTGTTCTTGAATGATTTTCACTTACACAAACATTGCACCCATTTTGGCGGGATAGGCTCATATTTTGGGTTTATTACATTTATTGTGAAAAATCTGAAATAAATGGCCTCAATCAATTCTGGAATGTTTTTACAAGGTTTTTAAAAGATTTGGATTCATCTTGCACGAATCACACACACTTTATCACAGTTTTGAGTTGGTTTTGTTCAAAAAAGGCTTAACTTGACAGCAACTGTACCCCTACTTTGGACACTCATAACTTCATCGTCCGGATGAATTTTGGAGTGATTCTAGAACCATGGGAAAGGTGAAGCTGCCTAGTTTATGCTCACCAAATTTCATTAATTTCTATCAAGCGGATTTTTGACAGCTCTCTGTCAAAGTTGATTGGACAGTTCAGGTTTAAATACGGAACTTGTCACTTCGACGGAGCGCCATGTGTTCGTTTTAAATCCAATTCAAGTGATTTTTGTTTCTGGGAACTCCTTTATGAGTCTATTTTTAAATCCAGTTGGTTTCATAATTTTTAGACTCCATTTATATTATTGGTAACAGATTTACTCAGAACTGCTCATCAGTACTTTTCTGGGTAAATCTGTGATCTTCGGGGCTTGTTCGGGAGACCACCCAAGGCACATCCAAATGAATTTTTGTATGAGGCTAGTTTTGTTCGAAAGATGGCCATACAGACTTCAATCACACCAAATTTTGCATGAGTCTCTTATTTACCATGATCTTTCAAATGGATTTGGTTTGATTCAATTTAAAATTGATTTTGAATGATTTCAAGACAAATGGCATTACTTTTCACCGAATTTTCCGGATTTAACTCAACTTGGTTTTGTGCAACTTTTACTTTGGATTTCCATTTTCGTTGATATTCCAGAAATGATATTGACATAAAAGAGGATCTGAAATTCATTTGGATCTTCATGTGAAGATATCATATATTTAGCCTTTTTCAAGGTTTTTGATAATTTTTAGCAAGCTTTCTTATTTCTTTTTTTGCATGAACAAACACTTGGCAACCACCTTGTGTGGATGAATGGGGGTGCCTAACACCTTCCCCCGTTCATAATCTAATCCCCTTACCCATCTCTGGATTTGATTTTCAAGTAGGGTTATTTTTACCCTAGAATTTACCTTTTAGCTCCTTTTGTTTGTTTTGAATCTTTTGGTGTCCATTCACACCCCAAAAATCTGAATGGTGGCGACTCTCCCAATTTTGCGTTGAGCCCGTGTGTTGACGGAGGGATGATCATCTTTGGTGATTTTTTCCCATGTCTCACAACTAGCGACTCCAAATATCCCGAGGCACGCACACGCCATGTGCGCCTCGCCTGTGTGAGATCCCATGATCTCTCCTACATGCATTCTTACTGCCCCAGTAAAATCCTTCTTCATGATTGAAGAATTGGAAATCCTTGTTTAAAGGAGAAAACATGCAACTGCTTCAAAGCTTCTTCTTCTTTTTTCAAATCCAAAGACTAAGGCTTGACTGCTTCTTCCAGTTGTTGTAATTCATTTCAATGAAAACCCAGAGGGAAAAACGCTGAGCATGCCCCTGTTTTGATTGCTTGAAGAAGTATTTTTGCAGAGATGATCCTATTTTTTCCTTTTTCTCTTTTTTCTCTTTTTTTCTTCTTTTTCTCTTTCTCTCTCTCTCTCTCTCTCTCTCTCTCTCTCTCTACCTTAGCCAAAAATAAACCCTAATAAAAGAATGCAAATACAAAAATAAGAAAATAGGTTTTATACTAGTGGCCTCAGAATTCTCTAATGCTTGCAAAACCAATGTTTTATGAAAAGACATATATGCTCATCATAGGCCATAAATATAGTTTTTGTCTTTTTTGTGTTTTTATATTGTTTTTGAAAAATGATCCAATCACTTATTTGCATATAGTCCAAAAGAATTAAAATCAAGTTGAATAATGAGAAGATTATTTCAGAAAATGAAGAAAGACCAAAATAAGCCTTCGGAACCTTTAGAATCATTCCCATGACCATTTTCAATTTTAGCAACAATTTCCTAATGGCAATTTTGATGGCCATCAACTTGTTCACAGATGCTTCATACCACAATTCTGATTATGTTGCTTCAGTCTTAAAAAGAAGATTTTCCTCAATCACTTGAAGAGTGACTGTATCTCAAAATAACCACCAACATGAGGACTTCACCGGGATCTATGCCAATTCTGGACTTTCCTCTCTGACGATTTCCTTCTTGTAGATAGTTGATTATTTGCCATGTAGTGCCCTTTCGGGTTTTCACTACATTTTCTCCATTTTTTCCTTTTTTTCCTTTTTTTTTATCCTTCATCACCAGCAACTAGGTAGTCAAAACTGCCTTAATTCAAAATTTCTTAATCAAAGGGGACTTATGAATGGGACGAAACGAAGGCTTGGTGTTTGTTTAGGAAGAAAAGGAATAAAATGCTCAAATACCATATGATCAAATGGGTTAACTGAAATTGAAATTTTTAAGGCATTTCTTCCCTTGGAATGAATAAAAAATTGCCTTCAGTAATGAAGTTCTTCCCCTACTTTGATTTCTTCATTTGAAACTTATTCTCCAAAATTTAACTTCTTTTTCCATTCTTCTCTTCACAATTTTGAAGACATTCTCCAAATATCTCATAGCATTTGATGATCTCTTTTTCTTCTTTCTTCCTTTTTCTTTTTCCTTTTTTTTTTTTCCTCTTTTTTCATTTCTTTGCCCCCTTTTCTGAAAACATCTTTAAAATCCCTTTTGAACTTCAATAATGCCCCCCTTCTTTTTTCTTTTTTTTTTTGCCTTAATAAATTTGCCCCAGTGTAGGGCTACAATTCTCAGTTTAGGTTACCTGGAAAAATTTATCAAGCTCAAAGGGTCTAACTAGGGATTTAAAAAATTTTGGGGATATAAGAAAGAAAGGCCTCTTATCATTTTAAGAAAAGTTTGAATTTTTAGACTTAGTAGAGTTGTACTACATGACTAGTTCAGGATTTTTTCTTTCTTCTTTTTTTTTAATCACCTTCTATCAAGATGAAAGCCTCTTCAAATAAAACCTCTATTATGAACAAGTTGTTCACCTTTTGATCAATCTTATGGATTTGGATTCTTTTCATCAAATGATGCCCAATTCTATTTCCAACGAAAAGGTCAAATCTTCTCCCATATTTTCAAGTGCAAAGCCCCAAAATTTCTTCAACCAATATTATCAACTTCCCTTTGAACGTATCAGTAAGTGGTGGGATCCTTTCTGTATTCTAATGAAGAAATTTCAAATCTTCTTCTATCTTTTCTGTTGAAGACTGTGGGTCATCTTTGGTTCCAAAGGCCATAAAAATTGGTCATTTCATAATTTTGAAAAATATTCTTCTCATGACACTTAAAAAGATTTGAATTTTCATATAAAATGTCTTTTTCTTCGATTTTGGTCTCAAAATTGAGCCCAATTTTGAAGTCATATTCAACTTAATGAAATTCAATAAGAGATATAACTCATAAGTAAAAAGGACCTTGTTGAAAACTTTATTATTTTTTCTAGAAAAATGTTAAAGGGGAAAATCTTTTTTTTTTTTTTTTTGCTTTTTAAAGAACCTTTATTAAAATCACTTCCTAAGGACAAGGCTCCTTAGGATCCTCAGGAAATGTGCATTCTACTTATGGGGGTTTCTTTTTAAAGAACAAGGGAGTTCGAAAACTGCCCTATTCTCAAAGGCAAAAGCTGACTTTTCTCCTTTTTTCAGATAATTTCTTTCTCTTGCTAAGTGAGGCAAGCCTCTCTTTTCATGATTTGGGATGATCTCCTTTGCCCTTAAATGAGGTATCATCACGTTATCAAGAATTTGGATAGCCGCCCTATCAATGAAGGGAGGTTCAACCTTGGCTTCATTCTCTTCTTTTATTGCCCCTTCCTTCTTTTTCTGACACCATTCTTTCACCTTTCATTGACTTGTAGATTACACTGCTTTGATGCTTCTGTCTGCCACTTTTTTGCCTTTTCACCCATCATTTTATTTTCTTTCAATTTTAGCTTTTCTTCTTCCTAACGCAATTGAGTTTGCCCAAATCGGAGTCCGGATGAAGAAGATGTAAGCAGTTGAAGTTCTAGGGCAGCGTGTTGGAAAACTGCACACGTGGCAAGCAGCAGAGCAAAAAGGTCCCAAGGATTAAATCTGTAATTACCCTAATCATTGAAAAGTATCTCAAGGGTAAAGCTGCAGATACCTAAGGGTATCAGGGATTAGATCCATAAGTATCAAAACTTGAACAAATATCCCAGGGACCAATCTGTAAATATCCAAAAGTATCAGGGACTAAATCTGTAAATATAAAAAGTATCAAGGACTAAATCTGTAAATATCCAAAAGTATCAGGGACTAAATCTGTAAAAATCCAAAGTTCCAGGGACCAATCCACAAATACCAAGATTTGCTCATGATTGATGTCCCCTATGGGCATGCATGAGCATCATCCATGCATGCACCCCTCTCTCTCTCTCTCTCTCTCTCCCCCCCCATGATCACACATCATCATCCATACATGCATCCCCTCTCTCTCATGGTTGATGAGCATGCATGTGCATCATACATGCATGCCATCCATCCATAACCCTCTATCTCTCTCTCTCCCCCATAATTGTGTCCCCTATGCATGCATGCACATCACATGCATGCATACCCATACCACCCCACTATAAAAAGCCCAAGCCCCCATACGTATGGGGGGTTGAGCACATTGTCCCTCCATGCTTCTTCTTCTCCAAGAGCTCCTACTCCTTCCCCATCTCTCCCAAGCTCTCTTCACCTCCCTCAAGCTCTCTTCCATGGCTTCCTAACCCTCCATCCTTCTTCCCTTCTTCATCCTCACCACTTGACACTTGAAGGAGAAGAGCTTGCTGTTGGTGGACAAAGTGGAGGTGCTCCAGCAACTCTTGGAGCTTCAAGTGGGTTCAACACTCATCACAAAGGGTTTTAAACCCCAAGGTAATGTTCCCCACAACTTGTTGTTCAACATAAATGAAAATAGGCTCATTTCAAGCATGTTAAAGTGTTGTCTTCTTCTCTAGCATGTTTCCCGTCTCTTTCCCAGCATGTTGATGTCTTCTCCCTCCACTTGTGTGTATCATTTTCGGCATGAGAAAGTTCCCTTGGCAAAGGGAGCATACCTCCGGTTTCTAGGATGAGAATGTTCCACTTTAAGCATGATAGTTTAAGCATGGTCTAATGGCTTCTTAACATAATGTTTGCTGTTATTGGTTGTCTTATTCGAAGGTGGGAGCATATTCCCCCATGGTTGCCTTTTCCAATGTACCCCTTGAAGTAATCCCCCTTGTTCCCTTCTTTAAATGTCCTTTGTTAGAATAAATGAATAATCTACATTGATAGGATGTTGCACATTGAGTTTATGTCCTAGTTTTCATTTGCACATGGTCTAAGTTGATGTTGCATGCATGCATGGATTAATCAATGTTTAAGGCATGTGTTTTACCATTTTTAGGGATCATGTCAACATCTACTTTTACCGACTGTTTTGTGTGTTTACACCATGATTCCACTTCGGTTTAGTCACTGTTTTGAGTCATAAAAAAGGACCCATTCGGCCTTGTACATATTTCATGGATAGGTCTACTTTTGCATGCATTAAAGATATACCTAGGTGCTCCGCATATTCCATTGTTTACTTAGTTCAATTTTAGCTTGCAATATGCTTAGGGATGCCTTAGTTTGTTTGTTGCTTCATGTAAAATTAATGATGTGCTTGTGTGGGAAAAAGAAGCCGGAATAGGGATACTTGAATCCCTGTTTGTGCAATGGTTGGGGGTAGAAAAGAGGAGGGGGCAAATCCCAGCCCCCATCTTTTCCCTTTGATTCTCAAAACACCTTCAAGAGAGCCAAAGGGCCTCACCTGAACCACTGTGAGCTCACACAGGAGCCCACACCATCCCTGGAACACCTTAGAGGACCTAAGAAACCAACCCCACTGCAAAAATCCAAAAAAACAGATTCTGTAGGTTGATCCGGCAACTCAGGCCGGATCAACACAGATCTGTGTGTAACCGGCAACATATGCCGGATACACAGAATACCATTTGTAGCCGGCAAAAGATGCCGGATACACAGAGCTACACTGCCAGAATTCATTTTTTGCCATTTTGCTGATCTTGTGTGATTTTTTGGTTTGTTTAATCAACTCCGGGCGAACCAATAGGGTTTCCGGGTCACCCGGAAACCCAAGATGGGCCATGGACCGACCCGGTCCAAATTGATTTCCGGTGGGCCTTCCAACGGGGCCCACCATGCCCGACCAACCTATTTGTACTTAAATAAGACAATTAAAAGAGTTGAGTGGGCCAGACCCTTTGATGCCCACCAAAGCCCAATTTGGGGCATGCATGCGTAGTTAAGTTATGGTTTGGCCGAGGCAAAGGGCAGGGCCTATCGGGCCCACCAAGCCCATTAACCAACAAAGGTTAGGATTTCAAAACCCTAACTCAAGAAGCCTTGGGCTTTCAAGCCCAAGCCTAGGTAAAGGGCCCCAAGCCCAATACCTGGCCCATTTTGGTATAATTAATCAAGATAACCAAAATCACTTGGCAAACAACTGTGGGGCCCACTCAAGGGCCCACAAAGCAACCCCGGCCCACTTTTGGCATGAAATCCACTTAACTAATCCAACTTGAACTCCAAAATAAAATCAATTCAAATTGAACCAAAGTCCAAAGGGCCACATCTGGCCCACCAAGGGATACCGCGGGCCTTCCAACGGGGCCCGCCCAATCAGACCCACATCACTTTAATTAAGAAGATAAAATCAAGTAAAGGGACCCACACCACTTTGGCGGTCCCGCCATACTTAATCAAATTACATGCCGGAATAGGAATCGGGTGAGTGAGAGACCAACTGAGTTGACTCAAAACTAGGGAAACCTATGGGACCCGTCACTTGACGGGGTGGACTGGGGTGTCTACGGACTTCCCCAGACCGCAACCGAGCCCCTACTTAGAATCTCAAAAGCCGCAAACCAAAAGCCTTAGTAGAAGAACTTAGGCACCCAGGTGTCTGCCTGCACCCCATCAGGCAGTGGCGACTCCAAACAAATCCCGAGGCACGCATCGTTTTGCGTGCGCCTTGTCGTGCTACCGAAATCGGGTGCGCACACATAGATCTATATAATTCCTCCATGTTTGAAGACAAAACAAACACAAATAGCGACCACACATAGATTTAAACAAATCATGCAAGTGTTTCATGAGAAATGGTTCTAAGCCTAAGGATCAATTCCAACACTTGTTTCCCCTAGCTCTTTCTTCACGTTTTACGGCTAGAGAGGGTGCTTAAGGTACTTTAAGCATGGTTTGGGGTTTCAAACACATATAAGGCTTTATCTATAGAAAGGTAGAAGATGAGAGAGTGGTTGAATTGAAATAAAAATGAAGCTTCTAAGTTCACCTTGGTTGCTTAAGTGCCTGAGTGATAAAGTGGGTAGAGGTTCCTTTCTTCTTCAAGAGCTCTTCAAACTTCAAAATTCCAGTCCTTAGCTAGAGAAGAGACCCTTTATTTATAGGCAAGAGTAAGGGCAATAAAGTCCCAAAGGTAGACATAAAAGTATGTCTAGATCCTTCCAACTCAAGTCTAAGGCATGAATTGAGGGAATTTGACCAATTTCAGAGACCAATTTGGGGAATTCAGACTTCCCAGAGAGGTATGGATGTAAATAAGTGAAAGCTCACGGAGTTTTTCAATTTGAAGCATTTTCTTCATGACCGAAAAGACAGTTCGGTAATAAATAAAATATGTATAACAGAAATCGGCCATTAATAAGTTAGGTATAACCAAAATTTAATTTCGGTTATAAATAAAAAATTCATGACCGAAATTAAATTTCTGTTACACATGAAATAGAGTTTGATCGAACTAAGTTTTTGGTTCAGGGCAAAAATGACTATCTGCACAACTTCTGCCTCTAACCTTTACTTGCAAGGCAATACTTATTTATATGTAATATCATTTAAGTAAATATCCTCGTATTTTTTAATCTCCATTTACTTAAGATATTACATGTAAATAAGCAAATACCCCTCCCCCCATTTGAATCCATTAAAAATAGTTCCAGACCCAAATTTCAAATAAATAAAAAGTCAACTTTCCAATTCAAGGCTAAATTCCGATTTTTCAGGTCCGGTAAAAAATTTCAACATATTAATACTAAGGTATTTGTCAAGATTTAAAGGCTCAAAAAATTCATTTATGCAATAACATTGCTAAAAACCTGATTACTGGGAAAAATTATTTTGAAATCTTGCCTTAAAAAAATATTTCATTTTTTAGGTCAAAAGTCAACAAAATTCAACTGGAAAAGTTTGACTTTGCGTAAAAGATTGAATTTGGGCCTTTTCCTTTGTGGTTTTGGATTCAAATGGATTAAGGATCTCAAACCCAATGCTAAGAATTGAAAATATTAAGAAGATATTTCTCTCCTTCAAGATTTATCAAAAATCGTGCAATTTTGGGGTGTCTACAACTGCCCCTCTTTGCTAGAGTTGTAACACAATGAAGAGCAAAGAACAGACACAAAGACATCTCATTAATTAAACATGCTTTAGTCAAACAATGGAGTGAACTAAAAACATGGATTTGAAGATAGCCAATGAAACCCCTGCTTGAAATCTAACATGCTGGCATCTCTTCCTTATCTCAGATTTTTTGGAGCTCTCATGGCTATGAAAAGAAATTTTAGACAAGCAAATTTTGAAAAGAAAATGGATTTAAAATTGACCTCTACAAACTCAATTGCTTTTAATGTTTTTTAATTTACAGTTCAACAATAAGGAAGGAAAAATTTTCCATGGTTTGATTTTTATTGACTTACCTAGGTGCCATGTGATGCTCAAACCTGTGCTTGAATATTCTGCAACTTGCTTTTGCTTCTTCATATTCTTGCTCTCTCAATAATGATATATATACCTTTGCTGCCCATAACCTGCCTTCGTGCTTTTTAATTGCCCAAGTAAATGCCCTCTTCTTGATTGATGGATTTGAGAATCATGATTTGTTGATCTAACCTCATGCCCTTACTATCCATGATCTCTCCTTCATGCCTTCTAACTGCCCCTGTGAATACCATCTTCATCATTGATGGATTGAGAATCATGTGTGAAAGAAAAGATATGTTGAGGCTTTGAATCTTTCAAGATTTTAAGGCCATGTTTGCTCTCCTGGATGATGTGATAACTTCTTTGAAATCCCAAAGGGAAAGTATATTGAGCATGCCCCAGCTCTTTGAAGAGACACTTGCCAACTAGCAGAGATGAATTTTTTTTTTTGCTTTTATTCTTTCTTCTTTTTTTCTCTTTTTTTTTTACCTTTGTAAAAAGAAATCCTAATAAAAGAATGTAAATGTGAATGTAAGAAAATAGGTTTTTATTCTAATGGCCTCAGAATTTTCTAATGCTTGCAAAACCAATGTTTTATGAAAAGACGTAGATGCTCCTCATAGGCCAAAAATATAATTTTTGCCTTTTTATGCTTTTTATATTTTTCGAAAAATGGTCCAATCACTTATTAGCATATAGTTTAAAAGAATTAAAATCAAGTTGAAAAATGAGAAGATTATTTCAGAAAATGAAGAAAGACCAAAATAAGCCTTTGGAACCTTTAGACTCATCCCCATCCTCATCCAAATGTCAATTGATGTTCCAAATATGTTCCTTCATCCTGACTATTTTGCCCCAGTGTCTGGAAAGACATTTTCTTTCATTCAATTAAAGACTGATTGCTTCTCGATTACATCCATGGTATGAGAACTTTCATATATTTCATGCCATTTTTGGTTTTTCTCTTCTCATCTGATTCCAAATTTAGCAAACAATTTAATGGCAATTTTGATGGCCATCAACTTATTTATAGTTGCACCATAGTTCTGATTATGTTGCTTTAGTCTTGAAAAGAAAACTTTCATCAATTACATAAAGAGTGATTGCATCTCAAAAGAACCACTAACATGAGGACTTCATCTGGGTATATTCCAATTCTGGACATTCCTCTTGGACAATCTCTTTCTTGTAGATGGTTAATTATTTTCCATGTAGCGCCCTTCTGGATTTTCACTACATTTTCTTTTATTTTTTTCTTTTTCTTTTTTTTTTTTCATCCTTCATTACCAGCAACTAATGTAGTCATACTTACTTTAATTCAAAATTTCTTAATCAAAGAGGACTTATGAATAGGACGAAATGTAGGCCTAGGCTTGGTTCAAGAAAGAAAGGATAAAAGGCTCAAACAACATACATTCAAATAGGTCAACTAGGATTGCAATTCTTAAGGCATCTTTTTTCATGAGTATAAAATTGCCCCTAGTGTTGAAGTTCTTCTTCTACTTTGTATTTTTAAAGTTCTTCCCTTAGAACTTTTACCCCAGTATTGAACATCTTTTCTCATTCTTCTCTTTACAATTTTTTATTGCCCCTTTTGGAAGACAAGTATCCCTAGCATTTGATGATCTCTTTTTCTTCTTCTTTTTTTTCATTTTTTTTTCTTTGCCCCTTTTTCTGAAAACATCGTCAAAATCCCATTTGAAATTCAATAGTGCCCCCTTCGTTTTTTTTTTCTTTCAAATTGTCCCTTCATTCTTCCTCTTTCATGCCTTAATAAATTTGCCCCAGTGTGGGGTTACAATTCCTATCAAGCTCAAAGGGTCTAACTGTAACGCCCTAGATCCAGGTTTATTTTAAAAACATAAACCCAAACCTTGAACGTTAGGATGAAGGCCCAGAATAACTAATCCAAACTTAAACAATTCCTGTATATAATCAAAGTGCGACAATAAAAGTAATTTTTCTTCTTAGAAGCATGGAATAAAAATAATAAAACATCCAATACATATCCATCAACTAAGTCTGGATGGGTCAATTAGAATAAAATAAGATCCAAATATCCATCAAAGTCAACTACCATAAAATAATCCAATACAACCATTAAAATTCCAAGTCAACCAATATAAAGTTTCCCTGAACCTACACAGGAACAAAATAATCCTTTTCCTGGTAGTCAGAATAATCCCCAGGAGTATCTAACCCTACAACGTCCTCACGCGGATTATCTGAAAAAAAAACCGATAAAACGAATATGTGAGAAACAACACCTCAGTAAGTAGTCATGCAAATAGTTTGTAATAGTTCAAATATATGCAACATTTAATCAGGCTAATTACGATAAATACAGCACAATAATAAACAAATAAAAATGAAGCAACCACAAATATCGTTACCTCATGGGACTCATGAAATAGAAAACCAGAGAAAGAACATAGACATGTGCCAATATGCTACCTAACCGATTTACAGGTGGACCAGCCGAAACCACAGACTGGCTATTCAACACCCAACGGAATTACCCAACCTTAACAGGAGTGAGTTAGCATGTGTGGCCCAACCTTAACAGGAGTAGGTAACGTAGCGACCGACCAATCTAAGAGCGTTACCATCCTCGAGATGATGAAATGCCTATGACACAAAATTCAAACCCTCTAGAAGACATTTCACTTACTAGCTACTCTATGGATCCATGTAAGTGCTCAGCCCACTCAATGGTAGAAAACCAAACCAGGTGATGGACATACCTCCCGAAAGTACCCGCATACGCGGAGATACAATAGTGTCAATAACATGCCCAAAATAGTGGAATAAATGAATTAGGCAATAGCCTTGTCACAATAGTGACCCAAAAACCCACATACGTGGAACCAATTACATATGTCCAAAATCCGGTTTCAATGGGCAACTATGTCCCAGGTGTGTATCGAATCATTCGATGCATAAAACACGTTCAAATAACCCAAATACAGGTGTAAGAATTCTTGAAATCAAGTTTCGTTTAAAAGGGGATTGTTTGGAACAATGGTACTCAGTTAAAAGCCACTTTAGTAAAACATACCCAAAATTTTTATAAAAATTTATTTTAATTATCTGTTAGTGCAAATTATCTCTAGACACTCAAATCTTAATGGTACATAGGTTTACACTGAATAAAAACATTTTTGTAGTGGAAAATTAGGCTAGTTGGAAATTTGGGAAAAATCTATCCAGGGCGCTCGAACGGCATCGGGCGCTCAATCGAGCGGCTTCGAAAACTAGGTGAATTCAGGGTGGTCACTCAAGCAATCGCTCGAGCGGCAATTCGAGCGTTTGCTTTTTAGGTTTTGATCACTTTCGGGTTTCGAAAAATCTATCCAGGGCGCCCACGAACACCTCTCAGAGCCTACTTGGGCGCTCGAGCGGTAATTCGAGCGACCGTTCAAAAATACTCATTTTTGCAACTTTCGAAAAGTTGCGTAAATGCATAAAAATTCGAAAACTCATAATCTAAGGCAACAAACCAAATCAAAACCATTCTAAATCATCTTATAAATATGCTAGAACAGTTTAGGACAAATAAAAACACAAAATCAATCCAAACAAGAAGAGAAGGTTCATGAAATACATGCTAGGACAGGAATTGTAAAGTGCTGAAAATCACTATATGCTCTTTTGATTTCTATTACAATCATGGGAAATCATCACCAAAACTCCCTAAACCAATTCCAAACAAACTTAGACATTAAAACATGTATTTACATCCCAAATTAATCACAAACAATTCTGCAAATTCCCAAATAATCATCGAAATATTTGTTTATGCATATTTTAAGGGACTACTTACCTCTTATGAGATTTAAACCTTCTCTAGCAGTACTGTAAAATCACCCAAAAGATGATCCAAACGAACTCAGCACCCCTTTATCTCATCTGGATCAAACAACACATTTTTAGAATTCATCTACACGTTTAAAACTTCCAAAAACAGAATTTTTTTTAACCTATATCTTACCTGCAAATCTAGACAATTTCTCCCTCTTTCTCCTTCAAATCTGCTCCAAGGATGCTACAAATTAGGGTTTTAGATTTCTTCAATAGAGGAGGAGAGTTTGAGAGAATGAAGTGTGTGGCTATTCACTTGGACGTGAACAGTCGAATGCTAATAGGTTTAGTTTAATATTATTTTTTTTACTCATTTACCCCTACTAACCCTTTAACCCTAATATCATTCCTTATTACTGTCTTACCCTTCCTTCTTCAAACCAAACAAACTAGGTATGGTCTGGGTCGACCTCACCTCCTCTAGAGGTTCGACCACCTTCATTCTTCTTATTATTATTATTTTTTATCAATATTTAATTAGATATAACACAGCAATAACATGATAATTACATTTAAATTTAACTCAACCTAAATTTATAAACTCACCTTAGATTAGCTCCCCAAGTCTTCTAGGTCACCTTGAATTTCTCCGGGTTGAACCAGCTCCTCATCCCCTGCATTGTTAACAACCTCGATTAATTTAATTATTTGCCACAATTATTTTATTAATAAAATCTAGGATTTGACACTAACTAGGGATTTCAAAAATTTTGGAGATATAAGAAAGCAAGGCGTTTTATCAGTTTAAGAAAAATTTAAATTTTCAGACTTGGCAGAGTTGTACTACATTACTGGCTCAGGATTTTTTCTTTTTGTTTTTTCTCTTTTTCTTCTTTTCTTTTTTTTTTTATCACCGCTACCTGTCAAGATGGAAACCTATTCATATAAAATTTCAACCACAAAACATCATTGTCATCGGATCAGCCTCTTAAATGAAGCTTCCTTTTCATTAAACTTTGTAGCTAATTCGCATCTCGTCAAAGAAACCAAATCTTTCCATATTTCCCAATGCAGAGTGCAAACTAGGAGTCATCTTCAAATTCAAAGTGCAAAAATTTCTTCTCCTTTGGATTCTCCTTGACGAGCAAGTGATGCAATCCTCTCTGCATTCTTATGAAGAAAACTCAATAAATCTCCTATTTCTGAGTGAAGATTATGGGTCATCTTTGGTTCCAAAGGCTATAAAATTGGTCATTTCAGAATTTTTCAGAATATTCTTCTTATGACACTTAAAAAGATTTGAATTTTCATTTGGAATGTCTTTTTCTTCGATTTTGGTTTCAAAATTGAGCTCAAAGCCGAAGTCATATTCAACTCAATGAAATTCAATGGGAGATATGATTCATAAGTAAGAAGACCTTGCTAAAAACCTTTTTTCCCCTTTTCTCTAGAAAAATGTTAAAAGTGAAAATCTTTTTTTGCTTTTTAAAGAGCCTTTATTGAAATCAGTTCCTGAGAACAAGGCTCCTTAGGGTCCTCAGGAAATGTGCATCTTTTTATGGGAGATTCTTTTCAAAGAACGTGGGAGTTCGAAAACTGCCACTGTTCTCAAAGGCAAAAGCTACCTTTTCTCCCTTTTCAAATAATTTCTTTCTGCTGCTAAGTGAGGCAAGCCTCTCTTTTCCTAATTTGGGACGATCTCCTTTGCTCTTGAATGAGTTAACATCATATTATCTTGAATTTGGACAGCCGTCCAGTTAATGAATGGCATACTAAAGTCATCCTTAGTCTCATCATTCTTTTTCTAACATCCTTTTTTCTTAATCGACTCTGCCCCAATTTCGGCACTAACTTCTTGTATAATTTCGTGCCCTGGTACAATACTTTTGCTACCTAAATCAAACTGTTCAAGTGGAACAAGAATAGACATCTGAACTACTTCTTTCAACACCCCTTCCTTAATCAAGCTACTAACATTTGTCCCAATGTGTTCTCCTTTTCCTACATTGCCCCATTCATCTTCTCTTTCAAGATAAACCTTGTCTATTGTACCAATAGGAGCGATAAGCGAAGAAGGGTCAAATCTTCTTCTTTCAGAGAAAATTGCCCCCACCGTATGTGACGTGCTTCCCCATTTTTGCTGGTGGGAGGAGGATTGGATGTGACTAAATTGAAAGCTAAAGTGTTATTGTCCAACAAATCTTGAATGGCATGCTTGCTTCAGGGCTAAACAATGGTCTGTGGTATGCCCTGGGGTGCCCATGTGGTAATCACATATGGTGGATGTATCATAATTTTTTCCTTTGCTAGCATGAGGATTTGGCAGCTTCAAAGTCACATAACCCTTTTGAGGTAAAGTTGGAAGAAGTTTCGACAGCTTCATAGAAAGTTTTGAAAATTCCCTTCTTTTCCTTACTTCACTTTCCTCCTTGGGAACTGGTTGGCCTATGGGTACATTGGTTTGGATGGGAGGTAGGGGAGCTTGATGGATGAGTTTAGCATAAGTATGGAAGTTGACATTGATTTTCAAGGGTTGTTTGGAAGGTTGCACCATATGTACGCCTTCCTCCTTTCTTCCTTCCAGTTTCTTTTTCCCATTACCATTGCCCCTGTTCTGGACAGTATTAAAGGTATTGGTCCATTGTTGACTCATCACTTCAGAGTAGTCAATGATTCTTCCTGACTTGATCCCTTCTTCTATTCTATCTGCCACTTGCACTAGGGCAGTAAAGCTTGTGGTGGTTTGTCCCACCAAATAGTTATAGAAGGGCTTTCCCAACGTGGTGATAAAAGTAGATATCATTTCTTGCTCTCCCATAGGTGGCCTCACCTGTGCAATTGCTTCTCTCCACCTCTTTGCATACTGCCTGATTGTCTCATCATTTCTTTTTGTCATTCTCATCATATCATACCTATCGGGCACAATCTCAGAGTTGAATCTGTGTTGAGCCAAAATGGCGTCAGACGAATCTTTCCATTTTCTAATCTTTGAGTGATCCAACATGGAGAACCACCTTAATGCAGGCCCTGTCAATGTAAAATCCTAGATTTTATTAATAAAATAAATGTGATTAATAAATAAATTGATCAAAGTCATTAATAATGTAGGGATGAGGAATTGGTTCAACCTGGAGAAGTTCAAGGTGACCCGGAGGACTTGGAGAGCTAATATAAGGTGAGTTTATAAATTGAGGTCAAGTAGAATTTAAATGCTATTATTTTTGTTGATTGTGTTGATCTAAATAAATGTGGAAAAAAAAACAGAGAAGAAGAAGAAGAAGAAGAATTTAAGGTGGTCGAACCCCTAGAGGAGGTGAGGTCAACCCAGACCATACTTGGTTTATGGATTTGTTTTTGGTTGGAAGAAGGTAAAGGGTAACATAGTAAAAAGGGTGAGTATTAGGGTTAAAATGCTAGTAAGGGCACATGAGTAAAAAAAATAAAAAAATAAACTTACCTTTTAGCATGCGACTGTTCACGTCCAAAAGAGAAGTGAACTGCCGCGCACCTTCACGCATGATTTCTTCTCTTATGTTGGAGATATCCAAACCCTAATCTCATAGCACTCTTGGAGCAGATTTGAAGAAGAAGAAAGAGAGAATTTTCGTTTGGATTTAAGGTAAGCAATGGTCGATTTTCTTTTTTGTTTAGTTCTGAGTTGATCTAAGTTCTGAAATTTGTAATCGTATGTTAAAGGAGTTGCTGAGTTCGTTCGGATCTTCTTGGGGGTGATTTACAGTGCTATTAGAGGAGGATTTAATCTCAAAAAAGGTAAGTAGTCCCTTCAAACATGTATAAACAGAAGTTTCGCTGATTATTCGATGAATGTGATTAATCGGGGGTTTACAGATTTACTTGTGTATAATCTGGAGTGTAAATATTTAATTTAATGTTTGTGATTGTTAGAAATGGTCTAGGATGATTGGATGATAAATATTCCATGATTAGAGTTGATTTTTGAAGAGCTTAGTGTAGGTTACAGCCTTTGCAGAATTTTGTCCAAGCATGATATTCATGTATAATCTTGCCTCATTTGATCTGTATATGTGGATTTAATTGTCCGAAACTTTCCTAGCATGTTTATATGATGATTTCAAATGATATCGAATTGGTTTGTTGCCTTGAATGAAGAGTTTTCGATTTTTTATTAAATTACGCATCTTTTCACAAATCTCTCAGGATATTCAGGATGATTTTGGAGTTTTTTTTTTCCTTTTATGCAATGGAATAGCTCTTGAGCCACAATGATGTTCTCATGAATGTTCCTCCTAGGAAAAAACACACTCTGATGGGGAAAAATTAATTTGGGAATGAGGGGCCAGAGTCTATCAACCAAAATTCTAGAAATAATCTTATAACAGAATTTACATAAAGTTATTGGTCTATACTCCGAAAGCCTCCTAGGGTTGTCATTTTTAGGGATAAGAACTGTAAAACCCTGGATTTTCCTTAAAATAAAATAAGTAATTAAAGGATAAATTGTGGAGAAAATACTAAGAAGTATAATAGTAGGGGAATTAAAGAGAGATAAAAAGGTTAAAATAGGAATTTAAAGAGAAAGGGCAATTTGGTCATTTCAAATTTGTTAAATTCGTGAAAGAAAATAAGATAATTAATTATTTAGTCAACAAATTCAACTAGACAAGATTTTAGCTGAGTTGGATGTAAAATAATGAAATTAAGGCTTAAAGGGTGGAAAAAAGACCTAATGGTAATTATATTGATTAGGGTCCAATGCTTTAGTATTATGAGTGGATAATAAAGTCTAATTACAATTTAAAATTAGGAAAAGAATTAAGCACGAAAATTAATTAGGAGAGCCCTTAAAAGAAAATTAAAAGAGTTAAATTAAGGAAAAGGGTAGAAGAGGGAATGCACTTAGTATATTAGAGTAAGCTAAATCTAATTAGAGTTGATATATTAGTGAGGTTAGCTATAAAATAAAGGTTTAAAGAGTGTTTTAGGTTTTGAAAACAAGTTAGAAGGAAAGGGAAATTCGTGCATAAGTGATAGAAGCCAAAATAGGAGAGAAGAGAGAAAATAAAGGAAGAAATTAGAAAGAAGAGGAGTTACAGAGATGGCCGACCAGCCAACTTCGAACGGCCAGCTAGGAATATCTAACTGTTGGAATGGGCTGAAATTTTAGAGTTTTGTTCTACTCATGGAAGACTTCAAACTGAACGGTGGAGATTTTAATTAGAGAAGTCTAAAGGGGTGCAGTAGAGCTCCAAAGACGGGCACAAGCGAAGTTTCTGAAAAATCTGGGTTCATCAAAAGGCAAGTAGCAAACCCTTGAGACTGGAGGAATTGCATGTTTTTTTTGTGATTTTGATGTTTGATCGTATTGTTTTTTAAGTTGGATTTCATGGGAAAAGTTAATTTGTTTATAAAGAATTGTTTTGGTATTTTAAACTTTCTTTTAGAAATCAAGAAAGGTCGATCATGGTGATTTTTTAATTTGGAAAGAAACTAAAGATATGTAAAAAGATGATGGGATTAGTTTAGGGTGTCTCGTAACTAGTTTGGGATGGAAATTAGATGTTTAGAATCAAATTAAATTAATAATTGGATTAGAAAGTTAGAAAATTTCTGCAACTAAGAAAACTGGTGTTAATAGTCAGAAAACTCGAGGCACCGCTCGAGCGTTACTTCAGGCGAAAGGCCTTTGAAAAATAACAGAACCTGAAACTTAACCGCTAGAGCAGTTGCTTGAGCGACCAACTGTCAGAAATTTCAAAATTTGGGATTTCGCGCCCAAATTCATTTTTTAATAATTTTTCTTGGAATCTTAAGGTTACAACAAATGTAAATAGGGTAATTTGAGATGTAGGAAGTGACGGAATTAAATTCGGATAAAGAAAAATTATTTGGGACAATGAATGTAATAATAATCAAAGTAGACTAGTTAAGGTAAACCTATGCCCTCAGACCACTTTCATTAGGATTTTAGGTATGAAAACTAGTCTAACAAATCATAATATACCTAAATTAACTTCTAGAAAGAACCAATAGCATAACCCAAAGGTTTTAGAGATTTAGGGTATTAGTTTGTAAAAAAAAAAGGATTTAAAAGTAAGGATTTTAGGATGAACCAAAGCGTAGGATTGGAGTAAAAGTTGTAGGAAATAAAGAATAACCTGAATACTGAATTAGAAAGATAAACTAAGTATGCCCACACTAGCACGACTCGAATCTAAACATTTTATTTAGAATTTGTGTATACTCTCGTATTTTTCTTATTAAATGACCTGGAACTCTATTTAAAAGCTGTTTAATGGTTATTTTGAATATCTTTTGGTTGGACACCGTGGTTTTGGAAATTATTGTTGGATACATCATTTGGGACATGTTTATGATTATTGGTACGAGGTTTATCACTGAATATTGTATCTTTGAGTTATTCAAGGGTTTGATTGTGAGTTGCGTCTAGTGGGCAATGCTTAGTATGGATCCATAGCTTAACTAGGAAATGAAAGGGAATTGGCTGGTAAGTTATTCTTGTTCGGAACTCCCCAGTATGCGATCCGTCGTACTTGTAAGTGCGGGTGACGTAGGCAGCAATCCTCGACCGCTGCAGGTACGGCCTGGTCTTAGCCAAGATTGTTGATCGGTAAACGGTTTTTATTTTGTTATTCAGGTTACCATCCGCATGCTTCAATGAGACATTGACTTTCACGAGCTTTATATTGATCATGTTGGTAGGTTACTTGTGACTCGCACGTTAGATCTATGATTTGGCTGTACTTGAGGATCACTCGTGACTTGCGCATGCACCGGTATTAGACGTGTTGTCGTGGGTCCATTAATCTTTGATTGGATTGGTATGACCTCCGCGGAAGTGGTACCCTTGATGGGATTTTATTTTGGACTGAGGATTGTACTCGCCAACCAATTCGTGGGTGGTCCACGTTGATGGTTGACAGATGAAATGGTAGTGACTGCAGGTGCGGGCTCCATCTATCAGGTAAGTCGTGATGTGGCGAATTATGGGAGCAGGAATATCTTATTAAGTGGTTTCAGTTCATGAGTCCTATTATGTCACACGTGTTTGTTTTGGATTGGTAATTGTTATTGATATATTATCGCATTATCGTGGTTTTGGTTTTATCGTTTACCCCATGACTATCTTTGTAAATCATTATGCACTGTTTTTACTTCATGCATCTGCTACTTGTTGAGATTTATTCTCACTCCGGTTTCTCCCCCATTTCAGGTACTCTTGGCGAGGACGTCATATCGTGGGCTAGTTGTAGCTGGGTAGTCTATATAAATATAGGTTGCTCATGTAATTGAAATCCTTGTATATCAGATTCGTTGATTAATAAAGAGAATTTGAATTTAAGTTTTCGCATTTACTCTGATTATAAAGTTAGAAAAAGTTTTAAATTATCCAGTTTTTTTAGTAGCTTTGTTTATTTACCATAACACCTTGGGTTTGGGAATGGACCCGGAACCAGGGCGTTACAAGAACAATGTAGGTATGGTTCAACTTCCCATCAAACCAACCATTCACAAAGAAAATCCCTTTACCATGTTACACACCTCATTCTTAACAATATCCCAATAAGATTGATAAAAGATACCCTAAAACCCATCAGGCCCTAGGCTTTTAAGAGCCCCCATTTTTTTAACAGTATTCCAGATTTCATCCTCATTAGTAGGTCTTACTAACATGCTGTTTTCCACATCAGACATAGTAGCAGTATTCAGATTCAGAGTAGAGAAGTCCTTTTGAGTCTCACTAGAGTTGAAAATATCAAAATGTAGTCCTCTGCCATTCCTTCAATATCTCTCATTTCCGTAATATCTTCATTATAATCAGTTTTTTGGGAAACAATTCTGCTAATATTGCTTCTATGGATGGTTGAGGTATGAAAGAATTTAGTGTTAAGGTCCCCATCCTTAAGCCATTTAAACCTAGATTTTTGGTGCCACATAGCCTCTTGCGCCTTAAGGGCAAGAATATAGTCTTTCCTGGCTTTCTGTTCTTCCATTATCAGGTTAGGGTCATCATGGGACTCGAGGTCTTTCTGGCACTTTTCTTCCTATCATGATTTTCAATAACTCTTTTGTTAATATCCCCCACCACGTCCTTATTCCATCTGCTGAGACTACCCTTCAGGTGGGACATTTTATTTCTAAGGTTTGCTCTACTCTCCTCCCAACTCTTTTGAACAATATTAGTATACCCTGGCTCATCCACCCAGAATTTTTCAAACCAAAGGACCTTACTCCTCTTTATCTCACAAATTAAGTTCAGAGATAGGGGGCATGATCAGATCCCACAATGGGGTCTTGCCAAAGCATCGCTTTCGGGAACATGGTACACTAGTCAGGACAACACATCACCCTGTCAATTTTTTTTCCTTATTTTCCCATTTCCCCCTACCATTGTTCCAAGTGTACCTCATCCCCTTACAAGGCACCTCAATACGATTACAATCATGAATTAAATTTTGAAATAACTCAGCTTTTCATACCTGGATGCGAGAGCCTCCACATTTTTCATGCAAGTACATTACAATGTTGAAATCATGCAAGTACATTACAATGTTGAAATCGCCAAGCACACATCAGGGATGCATCACTCCAACAGCAATGGTCCTCAACTCATCCCACTGCTTTGCTTGGTCTTGTACAACCAAGCTTGCATGAGCAAAAGTGACTTCAAAATTGTCACCAAAATTCATCCTCATCTCCATGTGCACGCACCAGGATAGAACTTTTCCAATATTTATTTGACAAGATTAGTCCCAAAGGATCCAAAAACCCTCCGCTTGGTTGTGGGCTGCCACCCACCAAAAATTCTGGAAACCCATCTTGTTAATCAATCTGGTAGCTTTTTTTTCATTCATAAGGGTTTCAGACAACAAAATTACATTTGGTCTATTCATGCGAATGAGGTTGTGCAGATGCAACCTCATCGGGGTTTGACCAAGCCCCTGACAGTTCCACGCTATAATTTTCATGGAAATCACCCCGGCTGGGACGACCCAGCAGATGAACTAGAGGGAAAAGGAAGAGAAGCAACAGAAGTAGGGGGTAAAATGACTGAATAGACTTATCGACCTTGCCAATAACAGGCCCAATATTAGATATCACAATTGAAGAGGCTTTTCTCTTCTTTTTTGGGTTGAGGCAGGCCTCTCCCCCTTGGTAACATTCCCAACCCGACCCCCTATCCTAGTTGGACTGTCTCACTCTCGCATGCCAATTAGGCTGGCCCAAAGCCTGCCTTTTAGAAGAAGGTTGGATTCTAGTTAAGGTGAGATGGGGCAAAGTCTGAAGACAGAGGTTTGGGTCGGACGTAAGCGATTGGGCACCGAATTTAAAAAATGAAGACAAAAGCAGGTTCGGCCCATTAGACACAGGCCCACTATGGTTTAACACCATATTCCCAAAAGGATACAAACCCGAAAGCACTAGCCCGTTAGACCCGATTGAAGAGAGCCTCGGATTAGCCTCCACACATTCTCAGAAAAGATCAAGCCCTCCGACGGCTGTTCTCGCCTCGAGCCAGCACCAAACCTACCCTCCTTTTCAAGATTTGACGTTTGAGTGTCCGTTGAGACCAAGTTGAACTCATTGCGCTGAGTCGGAGACTCAGACTGGTTCTTCCTCACCAAATTACTCACAGGGTTTCTCTGGCGTGTCATCAGAATAGCCAGGGAACCATTGTAGTTTATTAACTCATCATCATCACCAGACTCAGGACAATGAAGGCTAGCCATGAACAGATTAGTACAATTTACAATAGAATGGCCAACAAATCCACACAAGAAACAAAAGGTGGGAAGGTTTTCAAATCTAAAGTCCAACCATACCTTCTTACCTATCTCACCTTCGAAAAACACCCAGGAGGGAACATGTCTGTTGAGCGGCAGACTCATCCGAGCTTCAACCTCCAAAGACACCAAGAGCTCTTCATGCAGACTCACCTCAAGCCCTTCACCAAATAAAGTAAGGTGGTCGAGGATGACCTTTTCGTCATGAAATTTCCGAGGGAGGTTTTTGATGTGAACCCAAAGGGTTATGGAGTGGAAGACAAAATCTGAAGCATCACTCCCTTCTTTGATGCTATCCATCAGAAGAAGAGAAGAGTTGATCACCCGGGGCTGAGCACGGAGCACCCGATTCTTGTCTCCTTCCTTGGCAAACGCAATCAGGAATCTTCTCTCTTTCACCTTCAGGACCTTAGCCACATCGATACCTTTCCACAGCCTTGCTATGGAGTTTTTGACAGCATTCAAATGCGAGTCATCTCCACTCAACTCACAGATGATGAGGTTTTCCCAAGATTTTTCAAACCTCTATTTATCTTCTAGAGAAGGGGAGAACACCATATTCGATCTAGGGGGGATGAAAAGCTTTTTGAGGTTTTGGGTAATGTCTTCCTTAGGGATAAAGCAGGGAGGGTAGCAGGCTAAAAGGTTACTAGAAGATGAACAAGGCCACACTCCTCAGGAAAGCACAGGGATAGGGGGAAGACCGAGAAACACTAAGGGGGGAAGCCAGCTAGCCACAATCAGTGTGATTTCATGGATATGGGGGCCCTAAGATATCTGAGGACGAAACCCTAAAAACCTAAGCATAACTCCGTGCCTTTCTCTGGATGAAACCCTAATACTTAAGCGATAGCTAGCTACAACTCTTGTTCCGAGATCTCATTTCTCTGGATGAAACCCTAATACTTAAGCGATAGCTAGCTAGCTACAACTCTTGTTCCGAGATCTCATTTCTTTGGATGAAACCCTAATACTTAAGCGATAGCTAGCTACAACTCTTGTTCCGAGATCTCATGGACATGGTTTAAAGTTCATTGTTGGCAAGTTTAATTAGTTTAGTTAATTAGGAGATTGACAAAATCAGATCCTGACCTCGTACCGAAAACAAAAAAACAAAAACAAAAAAATTCAGATCCTCGCCAGCTGCTTAGGGACTAAAACGGTATTAAGGAAAAAGACCGCACTAGGGTTTAAGAAGCATTGGGTTGGCCATCCATATACATGTGTGCTTGAAATCTGAACATGCGAAGCGCAGGTAACTCGGTAAAGGCATAAACTCCTCAGAAGTCTTCAAGAGCGAACATGGTATTCACTCGTTAGATTTTAGGATACGTGCGTTCGATTTGTATTCATCTCGTCGTTCGCCGATTATGTTTTTGTTAATGTTTTTGCTCTACGATTCGTCTATAGCTTTAGTTTCGTACCTTTTGATTTAAGAATTTGTTTCAGACTATTCAGTTGAGAGTTTCTATTTTCCTTCCTCGCGAAATGAGGTTTAGGGTCTAGGTTGTTTGTCGTTCTAGTTGGATGATAATGAAGCTGTATTGCAGTCTATTGTTTTCAAAATCTGGCGTTATGATCTGTAGTTTGGTGAAGCTAGAGTTGGGGTTTTGTTTAGTATCGATGGCAACTTGATTCCAGCCCCTTTTGTTACCTCAAAATTTTCTGCTTCGGAATATTAGGGTGGAGAGTTGGAGAAAAGGGTTTCTGAAAAGATCAAATGAGTTGTTCAGTTAGGTCTAGGGTTTGCTTAATGGAAATTTTTTGTATAGTGTGGAAAATGGGTTGTAGAATTGGATATCATATGTTCTGTCTCTGACATAGAGCTTTAGTGTGCTTGATCTTCTTCGATCAGTGTTGATTACTGATTTAAAATTTACTTTTGGCATAATTTTTATTTAACTACTCACTGCTTGTTTTCTTTTACCTTCTTCTTCTTTTCCTTTTTTTTCTGTTTAAGATTTGGGCTGCTGATTGGATTAATGTGGACATAATGTTTCTCAATGAAAAAACGAGCTCTGATTTTACTGATTTAATATTTACTTTTGGCATGATTTTTATTTAACTACTCACTGCTTGTTTACTTTTACCTTCTTGTTCTTTTTTTTTTTTTTCTGTTTAAGATTTGGGCTGCTGATTGAATTAATGTGGACGTAATGTTTCTCAATTGAAAACGAGCACTGATTGAACAGGTTGAATTAGAATTATCCATAGCTATAGAGAAGACAATCAAGCAGGTTATAGGTTAGCTAATCTGGCAATTGATGAAGGTTTTCTTCCCCTTGCGGTAGCAGACTGCCTTCTTGTTTAATTGAAATTCTTTATGATGATATAATGAGCTTTGTGAAGTCGTAGTTAAGACTTTACTGTAATACAAATATCTTCTTACCATAAAAACCAAAAGGAATTGGAAGATTGAACAGGTGTGACAGTACCGTAACTGTTGAGATATTATTTTTTATTCCATGTCCTAAAACTTACTATTTTAGGTGCAATCCAATTCGAACGGGTGTTTAGCTTGTGTATTGTTTTTGACTATCTGGGTTTTGCCCTCAAATATACCGAAAGAAGGCACTGCCTTTAGTTCTCCTTTTCATACATTCAACTTTACTATAAATGATATGCATGTGATGCTTCTGATCATGTTTCTCTAGATTAGAAGTCCATGCGTCAGGGACACTGTTTAAGGTTCTTTCTTTCTTTGTATTTATTTATTTTTTCTAGTGTCTTTCTGGGTTTTGGAAGCTAACCCATGAAAACTGCGTTATCTTAGAATTACACTCTTTCCCTTATTATTCTGGAATTTTGTTGGAGGATATGTTGTTTCGCAATTATTAACTATGTGCGATAGTGGAGTGGTATATGACTTATTTTATTTAATTTTATTTCATATGGTTTTGTTGCCCTTTTGGCCGACCTCATCCTTTACAGTTTTATCATCCTACATAATTCAAATCCTTGTTATATTTTTTTTTTTTAAAAGGAAGAAAAAGTTTTTAATTATATACATTGCAGAGTAAATGAAGTTCGACATTTTAATAATTTTCCAATAATATGTTGACACACATGCATGACAACAAACATCCTGGTAAGATGTGCTTTAGATTCCATTAGAAAAAAAGTCTTAATGTGATGCTTGTACTGTGGTTCAATTGATGTATGCTATTTGATGGATCTTGTCTCAGTACAAGTTATCTTCCAGACAAGTTGGTAATGTCCATCATGTGCATTGAGGTTATTTATCTTAGAGTTATTGGATGGTTTTGATTAGATCTTCCATGTTTCCCACTTCTTGCTCCTCCATATGTATTGAGCATATATAACAATTTTCAGCATTTGTTAGTATTAGTGTATTAATTCTTTATTTTGCTTCCAGTTTGCTAATGGATAATTGAATACGATTTGTCACAGCCAAAGCAGATCCACGAGATTAAAGACTTCCTTCTCACTGCTCGAAGGAAAGACGCACGTTCTGTCAAAATCAAGAGGAGTAAGGATGTGGTGAAATTTAAGGTCCGCTGCTCTAGGTATCTCTATACTCTCTGTGTATTTGACTCAGAGAAGGCTGATAAGTTGAAGCAGTCTCTTCCTCCAGGTTGGTTTACAACACCACCAAACAACCCCCTACCCCTTGCTCTCCTCTCCTCTTATAAAGTTAATCATTTTTGTAACATGTACATACATACATACATACATACATACATACATATATATATATATACACACACACACACATACATATACGTTGTGGTGAATGTTGGAAATATCATTTTAAAATAGGAAAACAAATGATATGGGGATATCTTTAAGGAAACTTTCTGGTTCTACCATATCCATGAAATAACCATCGCTGAGTAATTGTCCCAAATGAGACAGGGCTGCAGAAAACTTCTTGTCTAGTCTCTGCAACCCACTAGAAGAGCCAACCAACAATTCATCCAAGATGGAATTCCCTTGCCTTGGGGCCTAGAATATGTGCAAAGATTTAGTGTGCTATCCTTAAACATTGTCCATAAAGCATGAAGTGTACCCACTATTATTATGAGTCATGAATGTTTATTTTTGCAATGGCTTGCTCAGTTTAATGACTCATTTTCTTGTGTGCTCTCATTCTGAATACATAGCAAAAGTATTCTGACTTGTAATCATCCTCCTTTCTCTCATGAATCGATTATGGTTCTGTCAACTTAATTTCATTTTTTGAATGGTTTATATCTAATTTTATTGATTTGAATTTCCTTTTCTTCTTTGCAGGTTTGAATGTGCAAGAACTGTGAAAATGGCTAGGAAGTGAAGTAGTGTTTTCTGGGGGCGCTGAGTGATCATATATTTCCTAATACATTGTTTTGATTCATTATTATTACCTCGTGGGTTTCCAATTTTTGAATAGTTCTACTCCCTAATGTTTTAAAGAATTTTGTTTTTCTCCGGTAACATTGCAGCTGTTTTCAAATGGCTTTGTAGAGCCAATTTTAATTTTGTTTGATTCTGTTTTCAATCACTTCCAAAGTATCATATGATTTTTTTTTTTAATTTTGTAGTGATCAGAGCCTTCTCCGAGCCAATCTTCATAGCCATGGCCTCCCATGTCAAGCTTATCAGTGTTAGTGTGATTAAACAATTTATTCATATCTAATATATAAATGGAAGTAATTGAATATCTAGGCCAAGGGGGCCTGATTTTATTTAATTTGCCCTTCATAACTGCATATGGGCAGAAGCACGTGATTGATTTTATTACTGGATAGGTGAACATTTGCTGCTCAATCCTGTGGTTTATTTAGTACATTTTCACATCGGACCGGCAATTTTTCCTACTACCATATCTTTTTTTTGGTAACGAGAAGGAAAATTTCTACTCCCATATCCTTTTTTCTACTCCCATGTAAGATTTGTAATCCTGTACTTGCTGTGATAATTAGTTATAACTCTTGGTTGTGAGAAAGTGGGAACTTGAATTTCTGACTTCCAAACAAGGCCTCAACGAGAAGAAACGGCTCTTACTGATGATTTTAACGGTCCAGTAGCGAAGTTAATGCCAGTTTCTGATGATATTGTCCTTAATAATCACATGAAAAATATGAAGGCTGATAATTTATGGCTGCTTGCTGATGCAAAACATGGTGCTGATGGTCATATTGGCAACGCTTTGAGCCTAAGACCAAGTCGCACTTCTGAAAAACTCTCTTTTTATCAAGCTGATGGTCGTCTTGAGCTAATTCTTCTCGGTATCAGGCTATAATTAAAACATTGTACTGATGGTCATATTGGCAACGCTTTACGGCCAACAAGGTAGATGAAAGGAAACCATAAGAGGTTTCATTAATATCGGATTTCAACGGCCAAAAAGGTAGATGAAAGATAAATAAACGAGGCTTCAATTATAGGATATCAACAGTAAGAACTCTGCCTCTTCTTTCATAACAATTGGTATCGGCTTTTTGATTCCAAGAAAAAAAAAACCTCTGCCTCTTCTTTCAAGACCCAAGCAGTTATAAAACTGTCTCACCTACTAGTGATAATAATGAGAGAAGAAATTAAAGGGGCAAATAGATTTGAGTACTTAAAATTCTTTGTATGGTGTCTCATATGAACTGGGGAAATTTTTGAAAACAAAAAAACTACACAATTAAAATTTTGTGCTGCTTTTTAGCCTACATGGAAGTTCACCAACAAATCGATATAGCAATTAATCAACATGCATGCAGCCAAATAATGCCACGTTCAAGCTGTGTTCTACTTTCTGAAAATCAATTTCAAGGAGGTGTTGCCCTTCTGTTCAGCAGCTTCAACTAAATTCCACTAAATCTAGGTCAAGAACACCAGTAAAATGGACGCAAATGTGACTCCCAAATGAACTTGGCACCCCAAATGCAAGGAAAGGAAACAAAGTACATCCATAAAAAACATATAAACAAAGAAAAAACATAAAAATCTAGGGTACACACCTGAACAAATTGTTAAATTTCATGTTGAAGTCCCAAATTTTACCATGAAGGATCATAACCAAGAGGTGCATGAACAAAAAGAAAAGAAAAGAAAACACACAATGTAGAATGAACTCACATGCATGCAATATGACCCACATTCAAGCCGCCTTTTTTTTCCCGAAAATTAATTTCCATGAGTAAGTGTTGCCCTTCTGTGCAGCAGCCTCCACTCGATTTCCTCCAACCTGTATCAGGAGCACCAGCAAATGAAATAGAAGGCATGGAAGTGTGAATTACATGATAAACAACAACAAACGCAGAAAAGATACCAAAAAAACAAAAGAAAAGCAGAGACTAGACCAAAACAAAAGTTTCTATTTTATGTGATTATCAACTAATCTGCTTTTGTTATTCAGGTTGTCCCATGGACGCTGCATGTGTGCTAACAGCACTTTAAACATTGCCAGAATTTCTCTTTCTGCACAACTCATCTGAGGCTCTTCATAAGGACTTAATTTTAGCCACTCCACAGATTCCCCAACCTGTCCTTAGAACTCGTCCTTGGTTCCATAAATTTGATCTAAGTTCACAATAAGGACTGCACACTAGTGTAGGTTCCTGGAGGGGTGGACTGGAAACAGGCTTAATCTTTGGCATTTTTGCATAAAGTGGCCATTCTCCAACTCAAATCTGCATTTTTACACTAACATCTCAAGGCTCTGTTGTTAATTCACATTACATTCAAAATTAAGAATAAAAGATTCATAAAAACAAGAAAAGAATAAGAGTTCATCTCAATTTTCTGTTGGTAGCAGCTGTAGAAGGCACCTTTTTCCCATTCTTTTAAAAACTACTTTTAATAGATTCTAATCAAGGACAATTACCAACATAAATCAACTGATGTGATTTTCTAAACAATTTTTCCTTTTGAGAACTGACAGTGATATCAGAAAATGCTTGGGACATCAATGCTTCAAAGAGAAAAGATCACTCTCAAAGGGTTCAGATGGAGTCAAGGATTCCAACACAGAAAGAGTGCTGGACTCATTGATTGCTGGATATTACAGTTAATAAATTCAGAAAAGGGGTTTCAAAAGGTCAATATATCCAAAATTCATCTCAAGAGTTAAATATGGCTGCAACTAATTCTTCCATCATTTTCACTTTTCTTTGTGATAGTTTGAGCCTAAAAATAAGACAGAAGAATAAAAAAGATCTCTCCAATATCTCCTTCCATTTCTGCTTCAGCCAGGTTTAAAATGTCGGTATTCATGTTTCTAAAAATCAATCCCTCAAAATCAAGAAGTTCTTCATGGATATTCTAGAAAAGAATGGTCTTTTTTTGCTTTTTGGTAAATCTGGAAAGGAATGGATAATCACTGTAACAGTTCCAAGAAAGATTAGAACATTCCAAAAAACATAGGATGAAAATGCCTTCAAAATTCCTATTCCTTTTATTCCACATTATCAAACAAACTGCAAATGGACAAAGGCGCCACATCAAATAATAGCTTGTATTGCTCATTTGAATTCTCCACTTCCTGAAGCCTCTTATGCATCACGAACTTCACCTCCGCTTCTCTTTCTTGCAATGCAAATATTACATATTTACATATCAGTCCTTTTCTAGAGATGATATAATTCACTGTCGGCATTCTGTCCAACACTGCCATCCAAAGGAAATAACCACCACAGAGGTACTGTTGCTCTACAACTAAGCTTGGGCAATGCTGAAATTTTATTGCTCCCTTGTCAGTGATTTGGAAGAAGGATTGCACTTTAAAATTGCTACTCTTGCTTCTACGTTCTAACCACCACCCACTTTCTTTTGTGCCCCTTGTAAGGTTTTAAGTGAATACAATCTAACATAGAGAACAATAATTCATTCTCCTGTAATGATCCTCACAGTTTAGATAAGTAAACTAATCTCACGACCGTGCATGCTTGTAAGCTATTCGCTAACTCAGGCATGTTTGTTTGATGAAAAAGCGTAAAGATTCAGGTAAAATGTCCAAACAAGATAATCCCTTGTTGCAATACAAGTGGATAGGATCATTCTCCATAGATTATATTGGTTGTTGATCTCCAAAGATTTCTTTGGCATGGTATTTGAATATATTTTATCTGATAGGGATTCATGTATTGCTATGGAATAGAAACAGCTCAGTCAATTGTTTCTTTTCATAATTGATCAAATCTCCAAAGATATCTTCAATTCGATATTTCTCATCTGATTGTGAATTGGGTATTTTCATGTAACAGAACAGCTTGGTCAATTGTTACCTCTATATCCGTCTCTGAAAATCCATTGGAAGACCAGTAGTTGGTCATCCTATTGAGGTGATGATGTCCAAGAAGATCTTTTCTGTCATACTTAGTTTGTCTGCATATAGTCAAGGTAAATGTAATGATTTATTAGGTTTATTCTTATTCGATAGAATTCCTTTTCTTGTTTTCTCTAAATGTTTAAGATTTCTTCACAAGATAGACAAATTATGGATATGGAGAGTCAGTTCTAACAATTTCTTAATGCAGTCATCAATTGACTCATATACAAGAGATAGTTGGTATTTTCATTCCAAGGTTTTTGCAGTAAATGCTTCTCAAGTACTAAAGGACTTCAAGGCCCACCAGTGACACCTTCTAACAACACCAACAAGTTTACATTAACCCCACCATTGATAAAGTGTATCTCTTCAAAGGTCATGCTCATGGGCCGAGACAAACACAAATACAAACACCTTTTTCATTGATTGGTATTTTGACCATAACCTCATCATCCACCTAGGCGAAGGTGGGTTTATACCCAATGATTAATAAATTTTGTCCTCCTCCTCCAGCCCCACTTGCAAATCGTGCCCTATCATCTGAAGGCAAGTATTTCTCATATTTATGTGGCAACTGGCTATTGTCTGTGAGGGCCAAAGCATTAAAACCCTTAATTCTTTATGCTAATTGATTCATGTATCTACAAACCCAACTATTTAATGAATCTTTCTCATGGATGATCCATAACTCTTAAATCATAGTCTAATTGCAAGAACTTGGTCACAAAGAAATTTTAACTTTCCCAAAATTAAGCAATTTTTGCTCTAGAAATAAAATTTTTAACATCATTAAGACCATCAGAACGCCATGATTGATGCTCAGCTCCCAGAAGAAGGAAATTTTGATCTTTAAGCTACTAGATACCAGATTTGGCACACAATTGAACACTTCAGATATTCATATGCAACCTGTGTTCAGGTATAGCATCCAGGATATAACCTTAGTCCAAAGCGGGAAGAATAGTAAAAAAAATCGACATGCATAGAGAAAAGAATGCAAATGTTTCCATTGCTTAGTTACGTAGGAAAATAGATTATACCTTGTCCATGAGCCAATATCCAATGGATGGCATGTACTGCACCAAGTACATAACAGCTAGCACAGGCTGCAAGGCAGTGCAAGAATGAGAGATGTACTCCAAGGTTCTAATGAGACGTAGAGAGAAAAAAAAGAAATATACTATAATTTTCATTGTTTAATCTCACTTGAGAGTTGAGCCTACTCATTTTTTTTCCTTTTTTGTTGTTGTTGTTGTTGCTCGGAAGTTAATATTCTTATTTATAAAAATTAGATGCACAGTCAACAAATGAAAGTTATGAAACAACCTCAACTGAAAATCCTATGGTAATCTTTGTTAATTCAAACTAGAGATCTAGGAAATAGGAATAGAGAACTTGTTCAACTCTGGAAAACAGTGTCCGCTCGGAACATCTATATGCAACATTGAATAACAATGAAATTGCTAGTTGTTCTGTTTTGATCTTTAAGGTGGTAGCCAAGAAGCAGAGCCCGAACATTCCTAGGAGCTCATGTGAAATAGGAATCCCATGTTTTGATCTTCAGTAGGTCCAAAAATCCTTACCATAATATAAAAACTTCAAGATGACCAAGAACACTGTTACGAACTCCGCTAGTTCTAATCAGGAGCTGAGATCCGAGTCAAAGACCATCACATAACAGTCCAGTGCCAAGATCAGAGACTGGAAAATGTTCTACGGTTGATGAATAAATATAGAATGTGAGCAAAAGGACTCCTCTGATCACATCATCAATCACAATTCTGATGAGAAATAGGTGGTTTAAGAGCTGCAAAAACTCACTATGAAATGTGCATCAATAGAAACTAAGATTGCATTTTTGGGTCTATATTTCTTTGACAGATTTCTTGAGTTCAGAAGCTAATCAAGGTTTCAATGCGGAATCTCATCCACCAATAGAAATTTATCATTTATTTATTTATTATTATTATTATTATTATTTTTTGGTGTCATTCCAGACAGTATGACAAGAATAAAAATATTATCCATTAAGAACAAAAGAATTTAACATCATGAGAGGAACCTGATTAGAAAGCCAAGCTTCCTTTAAACCATGGGATGCTGCTATAATTGTCAGCTCTGCACACCTTTCCGATGACATGTGCTTCTGTGATGCAAAAAAAAGAAGCACAGTTTGATGAAAGAGATAAAGAAAATAATACCTAACATTCAACATAGCCTCCTAAACATTTAATTCTTCCATGAAGCTAGAAGACCATGACCTGGAACAAAAAGAAATAATATTGAATTTGAAATGCTTACCCCAGAAGAACTCTTTTGACCTGATGTGCTTGCACCAGAACCACTTGACGTATCTATTGGACCAGGACAAACAACTGTCACCTTAATCCCTTTCTGACACAGCTGCAATGACGAAGGATTACCAACACACAGTACCACAGACAAATTTATGCTCCATTTTTATGGTGGATGCTGAAAGAAAGTTTCTCGTCTACATGTCACTACAACTATTTATGAATCAATAAGAAACTAAATATAAATACAGATTTTTTTTCATGTGTATTCATTAAATAAGAGTAATTTAGGATATAATCATATAGAGCATATGGGAGATCCATTAACTGGGAATTTATGGTATCCTGTATTAAGAAGATTCAGTCTTTTCCCTTTTAATCCATTATGATCATGATTTCCGTTTTTATAGATAATTTCTGTGCAGATAAATTTTATTGGTGCCAGTGGGTTCCACAAAAACTCACTTTTTACCCAGAAAAATAATTGTTTCAACAAAAATGCTGCCGAAATGTTGACCTATTAATGTACTAATTTAACTCATACTCTGAACATTAATATAAGGACATATATAAGAAGGGGGAAAACTTTCTTCTCTAAAAAGATCACCTAAACAATATATATATAGTACCTCCTATTAGTCACCAATCCAACTCAAATACCAAAAATTATTTTAGCACTTATTTAAAAGAATACTTAGAAACCAGTCTCCTAAATGTATATAATCATATTTTCCTTTTTTATTTACTTTCTATTAGTATCCTAGTTCGAATTGGACTCCAAGCATCCTTTTTTTTTTATCAGTAACAGAAATATATTAATAATGGAGAAAAAGAGAACAAAGTTATGGTACACAAGCTAGTGTACCAAACAGCTACAACCTAGATATCAAGCCCAACCATAGTCAAACACTCAAGGAAACCTTCCCTTCTATTCTTGGAAGGACAATTTGCCCGAAAATTCTTCATGGTTGATGATGTCCATTGAAATATAATCTGCCAACCAACTTTGGATAAGGCTCAAGACCCTCTTCCCCAAAAATTCAACCTTTGTCTCTATATTTCTGAAAATTCTTCTATTTCTTTCTCCCCAAATCACCCACGCTATAGCTGCTGGCGTAACATTCCAAGCCATGATCCTAATTGATTTCCCTTTCATCAGTCCCCATGCCTCCAAAACTGATCCAAAGCTCCTTGGTTGCACCCAAGGGATCCCAAACTTTGCTATAATCACATCCCATAGCTTCCATACCTCTTTGCAATGGACAAGAAGTGGTCGACATTTTCTTCATCCCTCTTACACATAATGCACCTATTTGGTAGATGCCAACCTCTACTCTTAAGATGGTTCACCGTTAATATCTTGTCAAGAGCTGCCACCCAAATGAAAAACGCCACCTTGCTTGGAAGGAGTTTGCACCAAATCACTTCATACCCTCTGAGTTTTCTACCTGTAAGAGTCATGGACTGAAATGCTGATTTGACTGTAAAGATTCCTGCTTTCCCTTTAATCCACTTTCTAGTATCTTCCTCCTGGCCCACTTCAATACCATAAATGTCCTTCAAAAGGTCTTCAAACTTGTCTACTTCCCAATCAAGGAGGTTTCTTCTTAAAACAATATTCCATGAATTTCTAGCTTCAGTTGTGTCAATTAAATCACTAATGAAAGCGTGTTTATCCCTGCAAATGTTGTAAATACCCAAATACTTATCTTTTAACCTCTCATTTCCACACCATACATCTTCCCAAAATCGAATCCTCCTTCCATTACCTACCGAGAATCTGCACTCTCTTTCAACTGAGTCAGCTAGACTTGCAATTGGTTTCCATAGACTTGTACGGATGGGCAAATTGGATTGACACGGATACCAGCCCCCATTGGAAGAACCATACTTTAAGTGTATGACCTTCCTCCATAAGTTGTCCTGTTCAATCCCATATCTCCACACCCACTTCTGTAAGAGAGATTTATTAAAAGTGACTATGGGTCTCAACCCAAGACCCCCTTCCTTTTATTGGCTTGCATACAGATTTCTAATTTACCAAATGGTATTTGACCTCACCTCCCGGTCCCTCCCACAAAAACCTCCTTTGGATTTGCTCTAGCCGCTTTGCTACTGATATAGGTATCTTTAGGATAGACATATGAAAAGCGGGGATGCTTGCCAACACACTCTTCAACAATGTTAACTTACCACCCTTGGATAGAACATTGCTCTTCCATGAAGATAGACGCCTCTCCATTCTTTCCACTATAGGGTTCCATACCGTAGACTTCTTGTATCTTGCCCCTAAAGGGATGCCGAGGTAAGACGTTGGGAACTTGCCAATCAAGCAACCCAAGGAAATGCCAAGGTTAGATAAGAAGTCCACCTCACCAATAGCAAATAACTCGCTCTTTGCCAAATTAACCTTCAAACCAGAGCACGCTTGGAAACTCATAAGAACTCCCTTTAACCACAAAACACTATGAAGGGAGGGATCACAAAAAGTTAAGATGTCATCCGCAAAGAGTAGGTGATTTATAGATAGAGTTTCACCAAAAGATACTCCATTCAACACTCCAATATCCGAGGCTCTGACCATCAATCTACTAAAAGCTTCCATAACCACCGTGAAGAGAAGAGGGGAAAGAGGGTCACCTTGGCAAAGGCCTTTGTGGCTTCTAAAGAAACCTGCTGCTGCACCATTTACCATCACCGAGGTCCGAACAGTTGATATACAAAACAAAATCCATCTCCTCCACTTCTCTCCAAAACCCATACGTCTTAGTACGTAGATAAGGAAATTCCAATGGACATTATCGTAGGCCTTCTGTAGATCAAGCTTACACATTAACTTATTTTTTCCCTCCCTTATGCATGAGTCAATACACTCGCTAGCAATGAGCACTCCATCTTGTAGCTGTCTGCCTCCAACAAAAGCTCCAAGCATCCTTTCGAACACAGTTATCACTAAAAACTAGAAAAAAAATAATCTTTTCAAATTAATTTAGGTGCTTAGAAAACAATTGAAAGTATGTTAATTTATTGTTTCTAAGAATTATATGAAATTAAAATTTTTTTTTTTTAGACAATCCGTAGCTGAGTAGTGGTTCTTGTATGACACTTGCGTCCCAAATCTGATAATTTTTCCGTTAGATAGACAGCTTCATCCAGTGAATATGAAAAGAATTAGAGCACATCCACACTAAAGAACATAGCCATTTAAGACAAGCCAAGTTAGAGAAGCTCGTGTTCAAGCATTATAACATGAGGCCGAGGAAAAAGTGACCTCAGAAGCAAAGTAGGAGGGCGGACAAAAAGTTTAAGCCTATTGACCCAGTTCACATATTAAATCATGACAGCTATATACTAAGTGGTTGAAAAACCCAGAGGAAATAGTTCTCAATGAGCTTGACATGGAAGGAAAGCCAACCAGGTCAAAGAGCTACTTGGCAAACTTAGTTAGCAGGTACAATGATGATAATGAAGGAACCATAGAGACGGCTAAGTGAAGCTAAAAGAGCTGTAGGACGATTAAAGGGAGCTTGAAAGGATGACGATATCACCCAAGAGGCATGATCATGGTAACAATGACACTGTTCATCCCGATGCTGATAATAATGGTAACTACAGCAAAGATGATGATGGTGATACTAATGATACTAGTGGAACTTCACACGGTGATTATGAGTGTGACATTAATTTATCATAAGGTCATAGCCAAAGGGTGGTCGAGATGACCATGGATCCAAAGTTGGAAATCGTGACATTTTCTTTATAGAGGATGATCATTTTGATCAATACCACACAAGATACGGACCATGGAAACCCTTTCAAAGGCCTCCAATTTGAAGCCAATATTAATAATAGTTGTACCAATGCTATTCAAGGAATTGAAAATGAAGACATGATATCCAACAACTAAAAGTTATGAGTTGATATGATAAAGCTTGTCCTTTAGGTATATTTGAAGGTGGAACTTATGGAGAGTCTAGGAGATAATTTGGAATTGACCAAGAGGGGCCTTCATCATCATATAATTATAGTTATAGCCACAAGGGATTTTGCTCTTATCAGCCTGGTTACAGTTATGGTTATGAACCATATATCTACATGATAGGTTCATCATATCAACCCAATTTTGCATATAGCTATGGTCTGGCGTTATCATCATCACACTCTTCAAAATGTGTTGACCTTCAGGGAGTTTTTGGACCCAACATAGTAGAATATGAGCAGCCAAGATGGAGAATGAGATATGCTATAACAACTATATGTCATTGGCATCCTATTTGCAGCATGTTCAAGTATTTGAACAACATGCCACTGGGTGATTATCAAGAGACTAACACTGAGCTTGAATGCAACTCCTTGTGGAAATAATAATCTTGTAGAGGGAAGCAACAAGTATTTTATATATAATCGTATCAGGTATTATATAATTTGTTTATGCTTGTTCTAAAATATTTTTTTAAAGATTTTAAATTCATTTGTTGATTTTGAGAGTACACTTACCTGTCTTGAAAGTATGATTTAATCATTTCTTGTTATTTAAGGTAGTTGATATAATCCACTAATCATAAACGATTTTCTTTGCTCTGTTTAGTTTATTTGACATATTGTAGCTTTTTAACATTTAATGAATCATTTTCTTAGTTTCCATGGACCCACTCACATATGTCATATATATGGGTCTATGATATAAAAGAAATTTTTTTTAATTAATAAAGCAGTTGCATAAACTATTAATGCAGCCAAAATCAAACAGTACCTAAGTAATGGTAACACACATTCACTATCAAGTTGCCAGCCAATCAGGCACACTTTGTTCAAGTTGCTCTATGTCATGATGTTTTCAATAGTTGAAGGAGAGCTGTTCTCTACCCTACCAAATGATGTCCTTTGTGCAACCTCTAAATAACTAAAACAAATATACAAATGTATCAAGCATATCCAAGAAATGCTAGTTACAGGTTTACATAAGCGAGGGCTATTGCTTGGAATGCTGTCAGACCCTTCTCTTGCACTCAGCAGGTTCCTGTATAAAGAGCTGATATCGATCTGTCTGTGCAGGATCAGTGGGGTTTGGCTGGTCCAACAGATCTTGTATGCCCACAAGAATCTGCTTTATTGTATAAGAAAATGTTAATTTAGATGATTGGGCTTATCTTTGCATTCAAATGAATTTTCTTCGAAGTATCAACCACTTTCCATGTGAATCCACCATTCCTTGATCTAATGATTTAAACCATTGGTGCTCCTAGTGATTTTGAAGGAGAGAAACAAGTGAATCGTCAGGGATAAAAGCTGCTCTATTCCAGATTTTTGGAGCCATATCACTTCCAACTTGTATGATTAGGATGTCATTCTTACAAAATACGCAACAGAATCTTGAGATGGTTGCCATTCCCCCACAGTTTGCATAGCTGGTTTTTTTTCATAATGGAAGCCATTTTAGTGGATGACAATGTCATAGACTCATAAATAATTTTATTGCGCTAAATTTGTTGATATATCATTTTGTTGCGCTATATTTTGTTTGATGTATTAGGAACCCATCTCTCTTTTTTACATATTTACAAGGCATCTCACTTTTTCACATATTTACTTGAAAATCCCCTCTATAGTAAATATTGAATGTATGGATGACCTTCGCACACCATAGTAATAGAAACTAAAACAATGGATGGATGAATTGAAATTTAATATCATTATCAAAATTTAATTAGAAACAGAATCAATCTGTGTTACATTTTTTACAACTTCAGTTTCTCCTTTTTATCATTATCTTTTTTCATCTCATTTTTTGCTTCTTAACCAATTTTCTCTTAACTAATTACTGTTTTTTTTTCTTTGTAACTAAAGTATGCTTTACTGGAACTATTCCACAATGTAGCCGTGGTTTTCATAGCTGTTATTCCGATGCTGTCACAACCATAGAGAGATGGACCACCATGTTATCTAGGAATGTATGTAGAAATATAGCAGATAGCATTGAATAATGGAGTATTTTTCAATCGAGTTATGGTCATATTATTATTTAATATTTAAATTCCAAAAACCATTTTTTTTCCATATATATTGTTCAATATTTTGTTTGACATCACCATCCTTGTATTTAGTACAAATAGTGTAAACAAATATCAACTATATAATAAGATTTAACTAGAAGTTCTATTGTCTTTCATAGAAGTTTCATTGTCCTCTCATATGAATTTTATTGTCTTTCAACAACATTCTGATGCATGTTATGTCTCAGTAAGTTTCTTTTGGAATGGGTTCCATAGAGCAGTGTGATTGCTTTGACAGGAATGTGATCACACAACTGTGTAACTGATTTAGTTTCTTAAATATTAGAAAATGGGGTTAATCAGAAGTTGCACTGCATATAACCAAGGTTACAAGAGGTATCCTACTTTATCCTCAAGGCAGAAGTTATACCTCAGAACGCAAGGTATGGAAATATCCATTCAAAGCATATTTAGAAGCAGAATATACAGCTTGGCCAGGAGCAGGTGTCTTCCCTGCAGCACTGCTCATCTGCAAGTATACTGAAATGTTATCAACCAAAAAAGAAGGAATATGATAATAGCCAGCTTCCAAGCATAGATGACAGGAATGGTTGAAATACCAATAGCACAAACAAAATTTGCATTACTCAACACTAGGCACATTTTAAATTGCCAATTAGAACCATACACTGCATCCCCAAATTCAATGTACCAGTAAAATGTTTAGAATATCCACAAATCAATAACATTGCAATATATGCAGTCTAAACATCAATGTAAAATATCAAAAACAACAAACAAGCATTATACACACATACACACATACACACATATCATAAACAAGCTCATAAAGTTTGAGAATTTAAACGGTAAAACTTTTAAAAAGATCTTGCTAAATGAAAACTAACCAAATAATAAGGATTCATCAAAAGCAACTATATTATCACATAAATCAGAACCAAAGTGCAAAATCAAAGGGTCAAGATACATATATGGTCACTTGGTTTTGGAATTTTCTATTATAATTGGTGTGCATTTCTATTACAGTCTATGGAAAACTAGTTTCTTTAAACCAAAAAAATTTTGAAAAATAATCAATCTGATATTTAAGCTATTTAGTCAACTTAAAGACAATAAGGTCTCCAACTATCATTGATGCTTTATATGAGATTCCTCATACATGCTAATTGTAAAATAGTAGATAACGATAACTTTTTATGTTGATCCTAGAATCTAAAAATTAATCCTTGTAAGAATAACTATATTTTTCCACATATATGCTCAGTCCATGACGATATTTATAATTATATCTTTTTAAACTTCTCAAGACATAATTTTTTTCATCACTAATCAATCAATCGTGCCTGAAGTTGTTTAAACCTGTGTTATTGGTGTAATTGAACACAAATATGTTTCCATGATATATCTTATATTGTTGCCTGGTTGTCCTCTGTTTTGATGTTTTGGAGTGTAGACTAGCTTACCCTATAATTAAAGAAAAAAGATTCACTCTTAAAAATATCCTTGTGTTTCTCAACACTTTTTTCTCCTATGTTTTACAAGAGTACCAATACATAGACATGTATCTCTCTATAAAATGAGGATAGGTATTAAACTTAAGAGAAAGTTTGAAACCATGATAACTAGGCTCGGTTCTCTATTCGCAATCAATCACAGATTAATCAACTAGCCACTCCAATATGTATCCTATATAGCATATGCACAATTGAATGTGCTTAACAAACAATCATAAACATTTATAATCAGTTATTTTCTTTTAAAAGAATCACAAGAACAATTGGAAATGATAACAGAAATTGACAATCAACAGAAAGAATCATCTTATGCAGATGCCTATTGGTCAAGTCGATCCACAACATGCTGAAGTAACATGCAATTCCACCTTCTTAAAGGGGAGACTTGTACATACAAAATAAATTCTGGAAGTACAAATATTTATTCAAACAAATGAATTACTTTAAGAGGAATAATTTGATGACTTCAATATAATATAAAATTTGCTTCCACGTACCACGACAAAATGACCCTTCCCCCGCTTCAACATGTAAGGTGCCAGTAACCGAGTAAGAGATAATGTCCCCAGAACATTTACGCCAAATGTAGCCTAGTTATAAAGACAATATTATATGATTTTCCCTGAAAATTACAAAGCCAAAATATACAGGCAACAAACAGCTCACAGAATCATGGATCGAAAAAAAACAAAAAACAAAAAACAAAAAGCAAAAATCAAAACAAAATAAAACAAAGAGAAAGATGAAAACCCAAAAGAAAAAATTAATATTGCTTCTTGGATCAATATGGCTGTTGTTGCCTTGACAATCACAAGATGGGTCTGACCACAAGTATGTCCTGGCTTAAGTGCTTGTGACATTTGATACCTTAAGACTTTCCTCAGTTACATCCAGTGCTGTTGTCTTCTGCAGGAGAGGAAAAAAAAAAGAATAAGATGGAGAAAGAAAATATTATCTGGCTTCATTCTCATTTATCTTTAGTTATATCACAATTAATGGTTACAAGTCATGCAGTTTGTTTTGGAGTGAGCATATTAGACAGTCATAACTCCTCCATATACCTCAAATTGCAGGCAGACCCAATATTATTGTAATATATTGTCACCTAATATTCAACCATCCAACTCATGGCATGTTTTTAGCCTTAATATTGGTTAACTAATGTGCAATATTAATGACATGTCAAATTTATGTACCTACCCTTACCATTCTTGTTCCTACTTCCTATACATCTCCTAGATCAGCCATAGACAGTGATCAAAGAAAAACCTACAGTTTAATCACTTATGTACTTCTGTGATACATGCAAACCTCCTAACAGTGCTCACTTCAGAATCAAGAGAGAAATTGCTGTCGGTTGAGGGACACATAATGAGGGAGACCTGTGAGATGTGTGACACTGTATAAGAGATTCAAGGCCTGACATCTTCTTATTGTGCATGTTGATATCCGCAGCCACTGACAAATTGGGGATAAGTTTTAGTTGTAACCTGATCTTAGATCCTTTTGTTGCTTGTTCATGACCTTGTGTGGTCCTTGATTTATTTTCTGTATATAGTGATATTTCCTTTTTTTTTTCAATAAGATCCTCCTTACTCTCTGAGCAAAAAAATTGTTAGACATGCCATACTGAATATATATAGGATTGGAAATTCATCCTTTCATCCAGATTCAATATCGAAAAAAATTCTAGACTTCCATGTGTTATGAGAGAAAATCAGTTGCTCAAACACATACTAACAAGATTATCCCTCTCTTCTTTGATTTGAATCAGTAATCTTCCATAAAAAATTAAAATAAAATAAAAAATACAAAATTTTACAATAATTGGTCGCCAAACACTTGAAAGAGAAAACTCTATTCAGAGCGTGAAATGGACCGGATAAAAATCCAAATATGACCCAAATTCAAACTGATAAGCTGAATATGAAACTCCAATTAGATCTGTCGGGCAAATATGGATCTGAATGTTCAGATCTGATTATATTCGGATTCAAATATGTATTTACCTATATTTGACCCGATAAAGATCCGAATGATTATTTTGTGATTATTTTATATTTTTAAGACCTTTTAGGTCTTTTTATATGCATTAGAAACCCTTTAGAGTTAGAATCATTAAAATTAGATTTAGAATACTTAAATTAGATTTTGTACAACCATAATAGTTTTTGAATTAATGTTCCATTTAGTGGACTTCAGGTACAAATAAAGCTATTTAATCGGATTTCGGATTTATTATCGGATTCGAATATTAATTAGATTCGAATATGGATTTCATAAATATATTCGGATCCGAATTTGGTAACTTATACAAAGGACCATCAGATATTTAATCGGATTCCAATATCCTACTACTTAATTGGATTCAAATTCAGATCTTAGTAGATCCGCTCCGAATCCGACACATTTACAGCCCTAGGCACTAGTGATTCATACAGGCAAGTACATATCATAACAAATCAATGCAAATTCAAAATATATCTATGATACAAAAAGATCAAAAGAAAAATGAAAAAAGGTCACTATACTCGCCAGTATTTTATGTATTGATCTGGACCACCAAATCTAATCCAGTTCAGACTAGAACAGAATCGTATGAACAAAAATGAGAAAAAGATAACTATGTGCACAAACCAAAGAAAGAAAAAGTCACGAGAAATTAAAAATGAAGAAATAAATAAAACAACAGTCTAAATTAAGCGGGAGGGAGAGGAAGAGAAAAATTGAAAGATATAGAGCAAGAGCGAGAGAGAGAGAGAGAGAGAGAGAGAGACAGAGAGACAGAGAAATAGAGAGCGAGAGAGACTGTCTTTGAAAAAACAACCCTAATAGACTAGTGAAGTCCAATATATTTGCAGGGGCCCTATCCAGTCCAATACTGAAAACTGGTCCTTTTTTCCATGTGCCTTAAGGCATACACCCCTCTTTGGGCAAGTAAAATAAAATGCCTCACCTCACTCCCAATTGTTTCCAAGATATTGTTTGTGAAAACTCCAATCAAATCCATTTAACAAACTCTACCTTGCAAGAAATTCTATTGACCCATTATTTTCAAGTAAAATCTCCATGTGGTCACCGTTAGATGATGATATCCAACTCACAATAGCAGATCCACCTATATGAGAGTTGGAAACCAAAAGATTAACTTCCAAGGAGGCCATGCACTTAGGGATAACTTAATGAGGGTTCTCAATACCTGGCCCATTGAACAGGTGAATTGACTGACTGAAACAAGTGCATTGAAACTATAAAATAGATGTCTGAAGGTGCCAAGATACCTTAGACAAAAACTATAAAATAGATGAGACATTAATGAATATTCTTCTCAAGCCAACTCCACTGAAGTAAAGCATGCTACCCTTGCTTCAACTTTCTACGAGCTGAAATAATTTTCTAGAGAAAGAAAACAGGCTTGTCACCAAAACTTAATTGGCAGTTGGGTAAATTAGGAAGGTTCGAACTACAACCAGTCAAAACAAACCATTCTGTTGTACCATTGAACATGGATATCAATTACAAAACAAACAAAACACAAAAAAAAAAAGGAAATGGATTAATATGAGCATATCAACTTAGCCTACTATGCTATAAGTCAAAAGCATGTGATTAATTAACTTTTTTTTTCTTTTTCTTTTTTATGAAATGATATATATATGGAAAAGATAATAAAATTCAGTCAAGAGGACCCATGAGGGATGAGACCTCTAAAAACCCTAAGACTACTCAAGAAAAACATAGCATACAGACTCCATACCAAATACCCTGCTAACCAATATGAGAAACAGGGAGGGAGGAAGAGAAGCAACATCTATGCCAATCTCTAAGGATCTCAGGAATAATCAATCCTTTGAACTCTAGTCGAACTGATACCCACGAAGCAATCGCTGCCATAGCGCTCTCCACTACATGATCCACGCTCCCTCTCCTATCGTGGAAGATCCTGCGGTTCCTCTCTAGCCATATGTGCCACACAACTGCGTGAAAAGGCAAGCCATAAATAATGTGCCCTTTCGTCTCAAGACCACTGAAACGCCATCTGGGTGACAGAGTTGGGCAAAGCCCATGATATCCCAATGATACTAAGAAACCTCGCCCATATGGGCCATGCAAAATGGCACTCCAAGAAGATGTGATTACTTAACTGGATTTAGATGAACCAGTGAATGGGACAAGCATGCATGAATTTTTGAAATTCCAAGCATGTGACAAAACTTACTTGACCTTTAGGGCTTTTCACAAAAGCTAGCCATCAAGCAATAATTAAGAATTTCCACCTTATCTTCAACCTCATACGATGAAGGGAGCACGCCTCTAATTTTATTTCCTTTTTTTGAAAAGATAATGAAGATATATATTAAGGCAAAGAGAGAAGCAAAAGATACATGGTAGCAGATCCTAGAGATATGATAGCACCAGAGAAATCACGCAAGAAGAAGAGTAACCTTAAAACTGCCCAAGGAAAGAAGATACATCAGACCCCTCCCATAATGCTGAAATGCCACCTCTAATTGTTTCTCACACCAGGCTTACCAGCTTTGGTGCAATACACGGACCTTCTTTCTACAACGCAATTCATTTAGGAATTGGTCAGAGAACTAATCAAACCATCCTCAAGCACGAGCTCTGTTCCATGTAAAAACAATCTCCAGTAAACTTCTTTATCAATATTAATGCCGATCTTAACCAATATACTTCCACGATCAAGTTTAGCCCCAAGTAAGAGCCTATCCATCAATCTTAATATATCTTCAACGACTACTGCCCGAGGCAAAAAGCATCAATTCATATACACCTGAAATGGAATACAAAGGAAACATAGCAAAACAATCACTATGCCAAACAAACACCTAAGGAAGTGCACTAAGGAGCTTCGTAGCTTAAGCATTGTCTATGAAGAGTTTTCAAGAACTACACCTTTAAGTCTAAAAGCCCCAAATCTAGTGGACGAATGGAAGTTTAAAAGGCTGGTTCCAAATCCTCAAACTCCTACTCTACAGGGTCATATGCAAGGTGGCAAAGATTATTACTTCCATTCAGAACTTGGAGCTGAGTTAAGAAAACATCCAACAAAAAGAGATCTCAGCAAAAGGTTCAATTGACAACACCTTCATTTTCTACTTCTACTTCTTTGAACCCTCTTAAAATTCCAATAAATAGTAAAGCTACCCAAGCCATCTCTTCAACCAATTGGCAATGGCTCCATTTGACTTTCCTTTTTAGAAAGTGCCTTTGTTGTTTTTGAAAGCAAATTCAGTGCCTTTTTTTTTAACAATAATGAAACATTTGACATATCAAAAAAAGAAAATTCTTATGCTTCAAGTGAAAGTAGTGAAATATAGCTTCCACTTGAAGCCAAAAAAAAAAAATTCTTTTTTGACTTTTGAAGACTCTTTAAATGACTTGATAGTTCGTAATGGTTATTGAATAAGGGAGAGAATAGAACCGCTATTATGCCCCATTCTAATTTATATAAATATAACTATATTAATAAAAAAATAATATATAATAAAAATTATGGAGTAATAGGGATCTTAGGACGTAACTGCAATCTTCATACACCCCTATGTGAAGGAAAGCAGATAACCCTACTCTCAAGTGCAAAGATGTAAATGCATCCACATAATAAAAATTCCAAAAGAAAATACAATTAAATTGTCAAGACCTTGCACATGTACAACTAAAAATCCACATATATTAATCAAATTATAATCAGAGTGCACAGGAACAAATAGATATAACCTATCATAATACTTGATACCATCAAAACCCTACAAAATAATCATGATTCTCATTTAACCCTATACATCATCAAAAACTTCAAAGTAAATCCCTATCTACAATCCTATGCTATGTAGACCATGTCAACGCTAAGATCACATTGAACCAAGTCCGCCCTAAGCCTTATCCTGCTTCTCATCACCATAAAAAGTATCATAATCACCTACAAAATGGTAGGGATTAGCTATATGCCTAGTAGGTAACATCCTACAGTTCAAATCCCAAAAAGAACCTCAACATGAAGAATCACAACCCAGAATAATCATGAACAGCAACATATAATAAGATAGATTATGATAAATCATGCTACACAAGTAAATAAAGCAAATAAATAAACGAGTAAGATGAAATTCATATTTTTGACCTCTAATAATCTACATGAGGTTGAGGATGTAAAGAATCTCTAAACATACTCTATATGAAACAAACACTCCAAAATACGCAAAGTCAAGCTAAAACAACCATGCAATATATGCAGAGATAGTTTGTGCACACCTCTAAAGATATTCAACTTCTCACCGTTTTATGAATAACTTAGAGTTACAAATTATAAGACGAAGCCCCTCCATTATTATAGTTTGTGCACACCTCTAAAATTACAAATTATAAGACGAATGCCCTCCATTATAAGATGAATCCCCTCAGACCAGCACACATTCCCACTGTATAACCTTCCCTTCACTTGTAATAACAGGTTTCCTCAGCAATATTCTATATGCACATTGCCGTTCTACAGGCTTTCAACCGATAGGAGCACTGTCTTTTTTTTTTAACCGATAGGAGCACTATACTGAGCCACTGTTTTGGAAAACGGAATACACCCGCAGATGTCAAAACATACATGCAACAGTCCGGCTCTAAAACAATGACATAGTCTCATCTATAATTGCCTAACTGAAATTCAAGTCTATTATATCAAGTAGTCACATCTTACAAGTTAGGTCTTGGACTCCATGGAAAGACCTCACCGCAACATATAAGGATAACGAATTAGGACTTTTGGTGACTTTTGGAATTGGACTCTTACACTTCACCCATTCAAAAATATATCAAGTAATGCTAAACACATGCATGAACATAAACAAGACACATATAATGCATAATGATTATTGATAGTCACATATGGTTTACATCAACAACTATAGCAAAATATATCAAGAACATGCTTCAACAAGTAGACAACCCAAAAAAAAATCAATACAACGTCAAAAACATAAATATTCATAGTTAAACAAGTCTAAGAGGCATTAGAATTCACCAAACTAAATTTAGGCAACTTCCGAAACAATTTGATTTCAACTGTCAAAAATATAAACGGTAAAGAACATTTACTTTTCAATGATTATTTTCAATAGCTCTTATTGAATTGATTTTCATCCTAGAAACTTGATTTCTTGCTTTCTTATAATATTGGACATTAGACAAAATTCTAAGGCCCCGTTTGGATAGCAAGAGAGTGAATGAAAGTGAAAGAAAAGAGGCTTTTCTCACATCACAGTAGCGTTTGGATAACTGGAATACTATGGGGCCCACTATTTCTCGAGAGAAAAAAAGATAATAATCGCTCAATTTTGTTTCGTGCACCTAAATGTTGAATTCTACGTTGTGAGAAAAGCAAGCACACATCTTACCAACGATATCCTTCCTAAATAACGGGTATCTTAAGATATCCGTACTAAATAACCGAGAGAGAGTGAAGTGTCGGGGGATTAAATAAAGGGGAAATTGGTTTTTAGCGTTAATTTTAAAAATAATCCTGTTTCAGTCATTAAATTCATGGTAATTGAAAATTAGTGACTCTTTAAAAATAATTGAGAATAAGTGTTATTTTAATGTTCACATAAGAAAAAAAGAACAAAAGATCTTTAAGAGGTTGGGTATCAATTGCATGATTAAATAATGGACACACCAGCTAATCTAAGGAGAAAACAAAGTCAAAGCCATGCATACATGTGAGGGTAGGATTGGAATTGCATTTTAGATTCCAATAACTTTCTCACTATCCAAACACGAAATTCTAGATTTTCAGTTAAAACTATAAAATTTTCTTGTAACATCCAAACAGTGTTGAGAAAATTACTTTTTAGTTTCTTTTACTTCACTTTTCTTTTACTTTCTTTTCTTGCATGTCTTTCTTGCATTCGCTCGACATCCAAATGCAGCCTAACTCAGCAATACGAGCAATAAAACTATTCCAAACACTCAAAATAGTGAATTTTGACCAAACAGAGTTTACACAGAAAATCAGATCTAAGCCTTCAACCTAGAAGTTGACTTTTTGTAGGTAAGGAATTAGGTCCTGGAAGTATTTTTATTGAATCTGAACGGCTGTAACCTTATTTACATGTAAGAACTTAAGTAGACAAAAATCATGTTTATGACATTTACTTAAAATGTCTTTCATATAAATAACAGTGAAACAGAGTACATGTCTCAGTATAATGTAGAGAAACTGAAAAAGTGTAGGAAACTGTGTTTTTTTAGCATATTACAGCATGCCGTAAACACACATACGGCATGCCAAAAACAATTACGGCATGCCATAATAAAAATTACAACGAGACATATTTCACAGAGAGTTAAATTTTCTCTGTCTTGCGCTCTTAGTCATCTATAGTGCGCTGTAAATCCTCATGCAGCGTGCCATAATTCACGTACGTAACTCCTAAATTTTGAGTTCTCTTGACCTCTAGAACCCTAAATCTTCATATTTTCATATAAAACATTAACCTAATCAATCTAGGGATATAAAAAACATAAAAACAAGCCACAAACACCATAAATGAATTTGAATTCATCATAGCATGTCATAGATCATTGATTCATGCATAATATTCTAAGAAATTCAATTCATATACATGCTTTGAGTAAATAAAACAACACAAAATTATTTTCAATCAATCTATCACATCAAACTTCACATCGTATGCTATTCAACATGCTAAATTCCTTGTTGGAAGAAGAATTATAGATCCACCTACCTTATTCGCTCAAATAATTCTTAAACCACAACGTAATCTCTTTCTGTTCTTTGAAAGCCTTGCCAAAATCCTTCCTTTGACTCTCCCAAATGTCCAAAATTGTTCTCGACAAGCCTTACATGTACAACCCCAGAATTTTCTGCATCCAAGCCTCCAATAATGATCAAAACAACCCAAATTAGGTTTAAGTTTAATATTTATACTAATTTTTTAGGTTAGTCAAATTACAATTATAACCTAAGGTTATATAGCCCTATTTACATTTTTAGGTTAGGCTATTCTATTATTTAATTAAAACATTGTCTAACCCAATTTAATTCCTTATTATTTTTTACCTAAATTCAAATTATTATGAATTTATTGTTTTAACATTCTTAATTTTCTAGGGTGTTTCAACTGCCATATCCCTCAAAAACTTCATACTACTGCTCTAATCTTCATCACTGGTTGTCTTCCCAAGCCTTAAACCATTTTTACACATCCTATAGTATAACTTCTTCCCCTCTTCCTTTTTTCATTTATTCCCTCTTGAATCTCTGTGTGGCCAATCAGAAAGTGGAAATTTTCAAACTCCATAAACCCTAGAATTGACAATCAAGCTCATTGCTCATTCTAAAACAAGTTTCCAACACTATTGTCTAGGGTGCAATTTAACAAAATTATTAGGGGCTTAGCTTTTTTCTTTTTTCTTTTTATTCCTTCTTTTTCCTATGATGGAACCTCCCTCCTCAAGATATTAGGATCTTGCTTTTTGCTTTCTTAATTCTGTAGACATTTTGAATCATGGAGAGTGTTGTAGCAGCTAATATTACTCCAACCAGGGGCAATGTCTTCCCAATGCAGTCTAGATTGCAATTATTTTAAACCTTCAAGACAGCTACTTTTCTTTGTCAGACCCCATAACACCTTACATGCACATACATGCACACGTATATACTTTGTGGATATTTAGAATTAGGAATTATGCATGTATATAGGTATCAATATGTGTAGGCTTAAGAAGAATAATTATAATCTTTCTATTCACACTGATGTCAATTTGCCTCCAGAGGGATAACTGTTGAGGCATCACTTAGATGCCTTGATTTAACTACAACTTGTACACGTAAATGTTTTCAATCCAAAATTTCCTCAAATTACGACCATTAGAAGTTGAGCTCCTGTTGACCACTTTTTTCTGGCATAGATGACTGTCAAATCCATCAATATATGAATGTTTAAGCTCCATCTACTTCATTCAGATCGTCATATATACTGATTGCATCAATTTCAAAGTTCAAACAATGATGGTCAGCTTGGAGAGTGCCAAATCCCAATAGGACCATTTGGGTAAGTCAAGAATCACCTCATAGCAATTTTTTTAAAGATAAAGGTAACAATTATTAAAATAAATGTAAACTACAAGTCTAGAATATAGGTTCAGGTATCTGAAGAATGAACAGCCATACCATAAACCTAACAACACAAAAACAATACAGAATATTCAACTGTATATTTCTTTTTCCAGCTGCCATAAGCCAAGCATGAATAAGGATACCACCCTACCATCCACTTTCTTTCCACCATCAGAATCATGATTAAAAGCCATGTTATTTCTCCATTTCCAAAAAAAGCATTTATAAGTGCATGAGGGACCACATAAAATACATCCTTTACACCCTGCCAACCTCTTGACCATCTACAAGAAAGCAACAACTCTCTGAATCTCCTAGGCATTAGCTAAAACAGGCCCCGTCACTGGATTTATTTGCATGAAATAGCATGGGCAAAGTAACATAAAAACACGTGATCCACAAAATTCTGCCTCACAGCAGCACATAATACACTTACTGTTTGTAGATCAGCTTCTACTAATTAAATAATCATCTACTAGTATCACATCAAGAACTGTTGCCCATAGAAATAAAGCCACTTTTTAAGGGATCAGTCATGAATTTCTGCCAGGAACGAGGAATCAAACCCACCAATTTCTTATAAAATGATTTTAGATAAATTTCCAGTGGATTCTTCAAACCACAATCTTTTATGTATCTTGCCCAACGCAATCTTTTTCACATATGATGTTGAGAAATCTCGTAAAATCGATCAATTCTCATTTTAAATTGAGGTATAATCCACTATCCCCTTTTGTATCAAAATACAATTGCAAATTGGATTAATTAATTGAAATTAATAGAAACTAGTAAATAGTATCTTTTTCACATATGAATATATGATGTTGAGAAATCTCGTAAACTTGATCAATTCTCATTTTAAAAACGAAGTATAATAAATACCAAGTTCCCTCACTCTAGCTCCATAAGCATCCTGATTGAATGCCAATCGAAAAAGCACAGAAAAAAATAAGTAAACTAGTCCCATTCAACACCACCCATCAGTACAGAAGCAAGAACCAGAACTCATTGCAAATTGTTCCATTATGAAAGCTATTTCTTTAACTTCATAAAGGACCATAACCCAGCAAAGGTCCTCCGGAAGTAGGGTCGCAGAAGGTATGGATTGGCAACAGACCTAACCTCTATCATTCCTTATAAAAAGTAGCCGTGCTCATACTTGAAACGTGTTCTTACACCAGCAACCCAAGGGTTTTACCATCACACCAAACTATTTTTTAACTATATAATACCTTCAAATATTCACTCTATGGCAGCCAATATCTAATTGAGTATCCTGTTCTCATCCAAGAAAAGATACCTTTCTGCCATAAATTATACCTATTGCCCCAAGCTACCACAGCTATTTTCCCCAGAGCACATTATTCATTCAGGAAAAAGGACTAAGCCCTAGACCTCCATTATGGATATTTTAGTGACCCTCCGCTTGAGAGAGATAAATTTATGGATATTTTAGTGATCCTTCGCTTGGGAGAGAGAAATTTTCACAGGGAGCTAGTTCTGGTGAAATCTCTTCACCTCTTTATTCCTTACAGATATTGCAATAAAGTTTCTGCAAAATCTCTTCACCACTTCATTCAGACAGCGCCAAGTTGCAATCCTACGAATGTAGACATGAAGGCCCAATCCAACAATCCAAATTGGCAGATAAGTCCACCATGTTAATAATCTACATCACATTTTTTAACTCTCACTTGAACAAGTTTATATGAAGTCTAGATATTAACTCAACGCACCAGAGTACACCTCAATACTCAAAGCTGAATATTTACACTTCAGCATCCTATCTCTTACTCTGAAAACAGACAGCAAGACATAACCCTTTAACAGAGATAACATTCAACTTAAACCTCCAATACTATTATATATAAAAGTAAAGATGAAGAATCACAGGGGTCAAACTTTTAGCACATTGGAAAATCTCATGAACCACCATAGTTGATATTTTTAATTAAACTACATGACACAAATATCCAGGATCTGAGTAGATTTATACATGAATCAGCTCTAAGTTTTCAAACACGTCATAAAGAGAAAACTAATCGAAGAACACGAAATGCATAGGCTGATATTTGTGCGTTTGGTTCATAGGAAAATGTGGGTCTGTCGGAGAGTGCTCTTTTACTTTTTTTGTTCCACTGTTTTCCACATAACCAAACACAGCCTTAGGAAATACATTCTCAAGCTTACACATTCTACAGGCACATCTAATTTACGGATTCCAATTGCACAATCTCTTTAGACCATAAATTGTTCGCGGCTCAAAAAAAATATTCATTAGATAGCCAGTTTACATAACCTGCTCAGGCAGTTTGTAAGCCAAAAATCCTGAACAGTGAACCAGCTTCACAGCTCCTTTGCCATTCAAGTACAATTAATCACATAATTTCCAACTAGAGTTACATTCTATATGTTATATATGTCAAGAAAAATGCAAAATTTGAAAGAAAAATTCATTTTGTACATATTATATGCTAGGAAAAGGGAGAGCCCAAACCCTCCTTGCCCTGCCTTGCTCTAGGTTGGAATAGGTTGGACTAATATGGTATTTGGTTATCCCATTGTCATCTCTAATATTTTCATCCCAAAAATCTTGTGCAGTATACGATTTTAACGGCAGTTTGAAGATGAATCCCATAGCTACCTATGACTTCAAGAAATCTGAACAAATTTTCAGGAATGCTTCAGTGAATAAGACTAGAGCTTGAAAACAGAGATTTGTAAATATGGCTCACTGTATGGTAATTCATAGGCTGTTGTTTATTTCACCTACTTCTGTCTCTGCCTGCTACTTGAATTAATGTAACAGATATAACTCACTAACTTCAGTACTTGATTGCACATATATTTATACTTAGATGAAGATTTCAGAAACCCAGCTTCTGGCTCTTCAAAAGCTTAAAGGTGGTTGTTTACTTAATCTTGCCTAGCATTGCAGCTATGTAGAATGCATTATCTAACACAAATCATGAACTGGATATTGTTACTGAGGCTCATTCACTTACCGGGCGCTCATAGGCTGCATTATGGACCATATAATCAATACCAGCACCAGAGAAAAAGGACTCCGCATTCTGCACTGCTTCCCTAAGAGAATCTTCACCAGATGTCAAATCAAGAGGCAAAATCTTCACCTCATCTGGTGCATGTTTACCTGTACAAAACCAAGCAAGGCGTTAACAAGACAAACAGAAAAGAATGTTAGAGCTTAATGAATTAAAAAATAAAAAATAAAAAGGTTATTCTTTTTATTGGAAAATGAAAGAAAACATGGAAAAAGAACTCCTAAACAAGCAAAATTGGAGATTAAAGCACAAGAGATGTCCCGCATAAAACTAATATCCACATGTTTGGCAAGATCATCAGCCTTAGAGTCAGGGAACCTAGTAATCCAAGAGAATAAGGCATTAACTTTGGATTATAGACAATTTCCCTTAAACCAATTGATCAAGACTCAGAAGGCACCCAGACTTTTCTTTCCCCATCCAATTAAATTGGGAAAGTCTCCTGTAAGGAAATTAGGTAATCCTAGCATTGTGCATTCCTTTAGAATCCAATGAAGCCCTCTAAAAGAAAGAATGACCTCCTCCTGGTTTCAATAACTGCTCCATAAACAAAAGGCCCTGACTTCCCAATGACCATCCATCAAAATCAAATTTAAGATTTCAGACCAGTGTTCCCACAAAATTAAGCTCTTCCTCATTGGAGGGCATACCAGTAAGTTGTGTTTTGACTCGCTCCAATTCAGCTTCGTTTCGAGCAGAAATTATGAGCTTTGCCCCTAAACTTGCAAATTGTTTTGCAAGAACCTCTCCTGCATATCCAAACATAGAATAGATAAATAAGAGCCTGCATTCAACAACAGATGGAAAGCAATCTCAAAAATATATATATTTCAATTAGTGTTTTCCATTTCAGTGATATTTCGCGAAATGTCGACATTTCCAAGGGTGTCAACACAAAATCTAGGGAGAAAAAGGAATTTCGACCATTCCCTTAAGTCAGCAAACTGTCGTTGAAATGTCGCAACATTTTGTCAAAATTAAGTAAAAGTTGCACGTATCTTGCATGTGCGAATTAGTATGCAACTTTTAAGTCTCCCTTAAGAGGTGACTGCTTGAAATGTCGCGATTTCAGCAATATTTCAAGCATACCTATTTCTTGCAAATCTCTGTCATTTCTCTCATTTATTCCGTCATAATCTATAAAAAACACTTAGTGTTTCTTGAAGATTTTATGCACCTATTTCTTGCAAATTTCTCCCATTTCTTCCTTTAAATATGCAAGTGATCCATTTACATATATTATTTGTCAAAATTCTTAGTTTTGGGTGTATTTTAGTCTCATATAAACCTTGAAATAGCATAATTTCAGAATATTTTATTATTTTACTGCTATTTTCTTATATTTTTCCTCAAATTTTAACTTCTGGTGATTTTTTTCTCATATAAACCTTGAAATAGTCAATTATTTTACTGCTTTTTTCTTGTATTTTAGTCTCAATTTTTCTGAAAGGCTACCAGCGAAATTTCGATCAACACGACATTGAAAACCTCGATCTAAGTTTCTCATTTCATCTCCCTAAATCTTCCTAGTTCATAAATAAAATTTTCTCCTTTTTAATATCTAACTTATCACAAGTTGTCATAAGCATATTTTCTAGGCCACTACAAAACCCAAAGACTAATTCTCCCTTCTTATTCCTTTGACCAAAGCCTCTTTCTCCATGCATTCTATTATCACCGTCACTCTCATCTCTTATATAAATCTTTACGTCACCTTCTATAAATATCCTTTTACTTTCAAATATGTGTTGTATCAATCCATTTATTCCTCCCTAAAAAGGTTTTTTAATAATTTTATCTAAACCTGCTTTAAGCATATAGGTGCAAATAATTTTTAAAACCTCTTGACCTATGACTAACTTTGTCAACATTATTCTATCGCTAATTCTCCTAACACTATTTACCATATTTTTACCATTAACTTTGTCAACATTATTTTTCATATTTTTATTTACCATTGTTCCCTCCCCATTTCAATTATTAGCTTCCTCTATGTACCAAAGTTTATACTCATTAACCTCCCCAGTCTTATCCTTTTTCCATTTAATTTCTTGTTAATACATTATATTTATCCGCCTTCTCTTCATAGTATCTATTAAGTCTAATTTCTTTCCTGTTAAAGTTCCTATATTCCAAGTACATAAACGAACCCCACACTCCTAGACTAGGTTTTTTTATTTGCGTTTGTCCAACTTAACGCGAGAACCCTTGCTCATTTCACATTGCAAGTGAACGGTTCATTTACAAAGAACGCCCTAGCCAAGCTTTACTTATTTTTCACGGAAACCATGCTCCATTGAAACGTGCCATTTCCAGACGACACCCAATGGGATTCTAATTCAAGATTCATGCCATATTTAGATTTAACAACATGTTTTAAACTGTTTGCTAACCTGACACAACCTTCCTCCTCCACCCAGGCTTTGGGACCGGCAGCGCATAAAAGATATAGCAAGAAAAGCCACTGAGCTAAACAAAAATAATAATTCTCCTATTTAATCACTTACCTATTCCACGGCTTGCGCCAGTGATCCAAACAACCTAACAAAAAGAAGAAATTTTCTAATAAAAGAAAATTAAAATTAAAAGTAATAAAAAACGAAAAAGCTACATTAGAATCCATATGTTGCCAAGACATATAGATGGCTGGATACAAGATAAGCTCTCACCTTATCTTCGATTTCTTCGCGCTTCGCTTGCCCTTTTGACAGTAATGTAAAATCACCTAAAAGAACACGCCAAAAACCAAATTGAGGAAAACGAAATTAGCAGTTCCAGATTCTTAAGAGCGCCAAAGAGTCGGTGATGCCCATCACTAATTAGCAGTAAATACAAACCAAAAACAATAACAACAGGCCGAAATATTGATAAAATGACTTGGGATTTTGAGTTATTACCATCTGCAAATACGAATTTGAGGAAGATTGCGAGGAATAGAACGAGAAAGATCGAAATTAATATCAGCATCAGCATCAGCATCTTCAGTCTGAGTGCAAGCTATGAGAACATTCCTTACAGTTCGTTTGGATATGAAATCTATAATTTCGTTCGTTTGCGCTGTCACCAAAGAGCTACAACTGTAGGCGCTTCGATACGCACAATGTCTGGTGCGTTCCTCTGTGATGATCGCCAGTAAATGAAATAAATTTTTAAATAATCCGTCAGCCCGATCGAACCGTTAAATAATTTTTAGTTTTTTTAGAAAAAATAAAATTCAGTTATTACCGTTCCAAATTGTGGAATACTTTATGAAAATAATTAACTTTTAGTAATACAAACCAATTTTCCCATAATGCTCTTATAAAGTGCTGTGCCAGTTAATTGGTTGAACGCACAAGTCACTGCTATGAAATAACTTGGACAACGGTATTGTCCAATTTATTTCATAGCGAGGTACAACATACAAGTCACCCTACTTGTACAATACAATGTGCTTACTCCCAAAGTTATGAGGTACCTTGTATCTCTCTATGAAATGATTTATACAATGCAATGTATTGGCTTGTATAGCTATAGAGTGAATTATACCTCTTATCAATTCACATGTCAAATATTGTATAAGGGCAATCTTGGAAATATTGTGTTTGTAATAGTAAAACATCACTAAAAAAATTTAATTATTTAGTTTGATCATGGTTTCTTAAAAGTTTCCTAAGTAACAACCTACAACAATGCTGATTGCATTTCAATTATTTTCAAAATGTTGTCACTAAAAGTTAATTTCCCTCCCGATAGGACATAAATGAATAAGAAATTGTTAAACGGTATTTTTGAGAAATTGAAAAATAAAAAAATAAATAAAACATAGTTACCCACATGAGTATATAAAACAAGAAGGATATTTTCAAATATATATATATGTTTGGTATACTTTCCAACAGGCAGGGCGCTTCCATTTATATCTATACTACTATTAAAAGCACGAACTATCTTAAATATTTTAAATTTTCACATACCTAAAATGTTCTTTCTAACTAACTAAATAACATATATTATATATGATAATTAACAAAATAAAACTTATTTATTTTAATACTTATCAAAATAACTAAATCATGTTTTTTCTCCCAATTACACCATAAGCCTTATTAAATCAAACTTCTTCCTTGATTGGTGTACTTATCTATAAAATTTATTACATTTAATAATAGTTCTAAAATATCTAACTTTTTTACTTTTGACGTGAATCTATTAAAATTCTATTTTTTCTCTAAAAAATAGATGCTTATTTTAGCTTCTAACGATAATTATTTTATAGTTCTGGTTTTTCTTTTCCGGGTCGCCATGGAGTCCAATCACACCGCGCGTGAGTCATATTAATTTAAAAGTTATCGTGATATTGCTTTTCTATTGGATGCATGTTGCTTGTGCTTTCAACCAATATATGACTTAAAATAAAAGAAAAAAACAATAAAAAAATATTTGAATAGGTTTGATTGTTTAATTTGTTTCAACAAAACATCTCTTAGAACAAAACGTTACTCTCAATTAGCGATTTCAACATTAGATATCAAAGAAAAAATGTAAAAAAGAACATAAATCGGATCTAATACTAGGGATTAGAAAAAAAATAAAAAAGCAAAAATAGACAAATAATTATATTAGATGTTAATAAATAGATAATTATACATAAGACTTAATTAATGAAATAAAACAGAATAATTATTAACGTTAATAACTAAAATAAACAATAGAGACATGTTTTTACCCCTAACTAATTAAATTGAAATAGGATTAGCGTTGGTATAATATAATTAACAACATAAAAGTAAATTGTATGGTTAATAAATAGTTAACTAACTAAAACCGTTAACTATTTTAACGATTTTAAGTAACAACATAAAAGTAAATTACAAACCAATATAAGATTACATATGTATCATCAACTAACTAAACAAGAGAGACGCCAATTAGATTTATATTAATATGTTAATTAATAAGAAAGGCATTAATAAATTTTAATTAAAATCCTATTAAATTTATATTAATTAATAAAATAACATATATAATAAAATAATTCTACCTTATGAATTTTTTTAATAAAATAGACAAGTATTGAACTATTAAACCTAATAAAATAATTTAAATAGTTAACTAACTAAAATCTTTAACCAATTAACGATTTTAACCCAAAATCGTTAATAAAATATGATTAACGTTAAAATAGAAATTTTAATGCTAGGCTTTTTAAGCAAGAGATGTTAGAGTTTTGATCCTAGATCAATCAACAAGAGATGTTAGGCTTTTGGAAGGAATCAAATGATAGTAGATAAAGAGGAGGAATGTGAGAAGCATTTACATTGAGCAAAAAAAATTTTCACCCTGTCATCGCCGCCATAGTGTTTAGATTTTAATTAAAAGTAAAATAGTTACATTGGTATATATATCAAGTTTTGAAGAGGGAAGGCGTTAATTTCTTATAAGTACAAAATATATATATATATATTTTGCTTTTGAAATTTGGGGTATCCGAGCCAGCTTGCGCGCACCACGACTAATCCCCAAGGGCTTGTGCAATCCCCCTGTCTTACACAAACCGGGTAATTACCAGGCCAAAAGCCCTAGGGGTAGCCCCAAAGAATTGATAGCACCTGAGAAGTTTTGAACCTGAGACCTTGGAGGGAGCATACCCCCAAGCCCCAAGCCTTGACCACTAGGCCAACCCTTTGGGGTTAAAATACGTGGGACGGGGGCAAAATATGTTGGTGTGCAAAATATGTTGAAGTGGCTATACGTGCAACACACATACCCTCTCACCAGTTTAGGAAAGGAACCTGATAGCCTATTTGGGCCTAGTTGACATTAGGAATGTATCTCGCTTCGATTTGTCCAATTTAAATCTAGGGTTTGCAATGGTTCGATTAAAACCAATAAATCGAATTGAATTGAACCTATTAAGGTCAGCTTTGGATTTTTCTTAATTGATTTTTGTTTGGTTTCAATTTACTAGGGGGCTGCAAGCGCTACGCGCGTAAAAAACGTGGGCCCCACTAAGATAAACAGCTCAAGATAGTTACAACATGTTTAAAATAGTGGGGGATTGTTTTGTTTAGGAAGTGCAATGTTTGGAAAAAGAAAAGGGGAGCCCGATTCTTCTATTACGGCTTCCCATGTGCCCATTGTGTTACGTTCGTAGGAGCGTTACACGTATCCTGTTAGATGGGACCCGCCTAACAGATGGGAGATAGCGTTAACGGCCTTTTTTGGTCTTCGTTAATGTACTTTTTTAAGAAAAAAATTAAAACAAAACTAAATAAAAACCCCAAACACAAAATGAAAGTTACAAATCAAAATTTGAGCCTCCTCTTCCTCTTGGCTATTCATTTTGGAGTCCCACCTGCCGTGCAATCAGAAACTTGCAATCGCGATTTACCATTAAGTCCGCTTTACAACCATCCAATAGGTAATCGTCAGATCTCTTTCTGCTTCCTCTTTTGTTTAATTAAAAACGTTATATGACGATGAATACACTGGTATATTTGATAAAAAACAGATATGCGATGAGTAATTGGTATATAACAAGGAAAGATAGTGCAACAAAAATGTTACATCAAGCTGGTATGCGTCGATGAATAACCTGGTATATTTGATTAAAAAATGGTATATAACTCATTAATAATTGGTATATGAGAATAAAAAGCTTGTGTACAAAAACGTTAGATCAAGCTAGTATGCAACGATGAATACGCTGGTATGTTTGATGAAGAATTGGTATATGACAGGGGAAGATAGTGCAACAAAAATGTTACATCAAGCTAGTATGTCACGATGAATAGCTTGGTATATTTGATGAAAAATTGCTATATAACCGATGAATAATTGGTATATGAACGTAAGATGATTTTGTCATTCAATATGTAACTCGATTCGATTAAAGAACCCTCTAAGAAAGAGGCAAACAATGGCAAGACTTGATTCCCCAAAAGTATGCTAACAATAAACTCCTAAGAAAGATGCTAACAATGGCGGGTTGAACTCACCAAAACCCGTCCAAAATGTTGTTCCCTTAGGTGTCAAATGAAATGAGCTCGTTTTCAGATTTAAAATATTTAAAAAATGGTGCGTCCAAGCATTTTGCATTACTTTTGTTTTTTTAATTCAAAAAACTTTTGAAACGGGTGTTAGAGACTTAGAGTTAGACGTTTGCGTCTTTTTTTCGTGGGGCCCATCTAATAGGACACGTGTAAGGTTTGCATGAATGTAACACAATGGGCACAGAGAAACCGTAATAGAAGAATCGGGCTCAGAAAATGGGGGCCAGAATCTGGAGGGAATATTCCCCCCTCTTCTCTTTATAAATAGTATAGATAGATGCCATATAAAATTGATTTTGTTTCAGTTTTGTTTGATTTTTGAAGCCAACCCAAAACCAATAACATAAATGTTCAATTAGTTAGATCACCAAGGTCCAACTAGGGGTTGTTGAGTGTAAGTTAAAACAAACTAGTAGGGATGCACGTGTAGTATTACACGTGGAGAGTGGGAATGGGAAGAGGAGAAGTGAGGGAACAGTTACAGACTGATTGGGTTTTGAACAAAAATGCTGAATTTAGACGGGTATAGCATTGTATTATTGAAACCCCAAATTACCCAGGGAATGGGCATTTTGGGGAAGAAGTGAATTGTTTTATGCATGCTTCCTAAGGGGCCTTCTCGCGTTAAATATAATACAGATAAACTTAACTAAACCAAACTTGATAAGTTGATATTAGGCTTGTATTAATCAGTTTCCATTCGGTTCGGTAATCTGTTCGGTCTCAATTACTGTCAAAACTAAAACCAAAACTGAACCGTTGCCATCCTACATAGATCAGTAGAATTGTTTGAATTTGGAAGGATGCAAATTTTGTGGGTGTTATCAAGGGCAAGTCCCCCAGAAATTTGGAACTAGTGATGGTGCTTGCAGATCAAAGAATCTTAGTGAGACTAAAGAAGTCCATTTGTAGTTGTCTTCCATGGAGTATGATCATAGACCAAAGACACAAGTCACCTTCTCTTTCACTTAAGTACCCATTAAAGATTTTGCATATTATCTTGTGGAGTTACAATATAAATGCCATTATCTTCTAGAACAGGAGTACATGGTCCATCACAATAAATTAAACATATTTATTTAGTAATAATAACAAAGTTGACTGAAGAACTTCTCCTTATAATGCAATCTTCTTACTGAACCCTGCAATGCAATCTTCTTACTGAACCCTGCAAAAGAAGGAAAAAAAAAAGGAAAAAGAAAAGAAACCAGTAAGTTATACAAGAACACTCATACACACATATACACCGACACACACACGCAGACAGAGAAATTAATGGAGGTGGCTTTACTTGGAGCAGTCAATGTCACCAGAAATGGGTGGGATTCCAATGTGCAATCCACACTTGCCAGGAAGAGTAGTGGCGCGTGATCTATTGAACGGTCCAACAATGGCGGCCTCATGTTTAAGGCATTGACAGACAGCCACTCGATCATTCCTTCGTTGTGAGACGCTCTCGATGTGCTTGAGCCCATTGCAACAAGCGTTCGACGGATTGGATGCTCTCCCACCAACGTATGCCAGACATGGGATCAAGTCCAGGATTACTTCCCTACAAGAAGGTGCAGCGATGGCGGAGTGAGAAACCAGAAGGATCAGAACTCCCAGAAACATAACAAAGCGAGCCATAACTGTGACTGCACTTGATATTGTAAAAGCCTGTTAAAGAAGGAAGCGATTCTGAGTTTCTAAGCCCCAAGTGATGATACATATTTATATGTGCAGGTGTGGACCAGAATATGCCTGTTTTGTTGGCTAAATACCGGCCATGTAAGTGTCATGCTCCATGAAACAAGGAGAAGTTCTTATTCTCATGCATTCTGTGTGTGCTTTCTTTAAAAATTATGGGGAAACAAAGGAGAAAGAGGATGGAAACTTGCATGTAGATGATAGAAGGGAGGATGAATGCATCTGAGTAGATGTTTTGAATGGTTAGCGCATTACATATCTAAAGGTGTTTTAATTTTGTAACTGCAACCTGTTAACCAACATTGCATATAAAAGCTTAAGCTTATAAGTGAAGGGGTAACTATGTATATGAGAGGGTCCGAATACAATATCTCAATACTCCACCGAACGCGTGACTTTGGACATGATTAACGTATATGGGGAGGAAAAACATATGGGACATATATATGCACCTTGAATACATATATATAAATGCCACGGTAACTCGCCCCGGGAGTCAAATACTAGACTTTCCGCTTTGACACCATGTTGAACAACCGTTATGTAAACATAAAAGCTTAATTAAGATGATAAGTGAATGTGTAATTATGCATATAAAAGGGCCAAATACAATATCTCAACACAACAATACAAGACAAGGGATGCCACAAGTTGGCATCGGCGCCCCACAAAGTAAGGTCCCAAGAGGAAGAGACTAATTACATACCTCACATTTGACATTTTTCACACACTTGTGTGTTATGTTGGTGTGGATAAACAATAGATATGCATCAATGGCATCTAGACTACTTAATTTGGAATAAAATTGAAGGCTTATTATATTTAGGGTTGATCATTGGGTGGACTTGTACGAGCTTGGGCCAAGCGAAAGGTCATATATAAGCCATATGGTCTTTGTCCAAGCTCACCCAAGTCAAACATCGGGCTTGTTCTTTATGACCAAGCCTATCCAAAGAAAGACATCTAAAAACCCAAGCCTGAACGAGCTTGCCTTGACTATGATTACTTATACATCTAGTTTCAAAAAAAAAACTAGGCCTAATTTGTTTTTTTTTTTCCCTTCTAATAACTAAAAGAAATTAATGTTTGGGTTGAGCGAGACAATAAGTATTACAATTCGCATGGTACCTTTCTAAGATTATAAGGAAAAATATGAAATATTGAAGTAGCAGAAAACCAATAAAAATTTAAATTTTTAACATGTGCATATAACATCGAGCTAAGAAGGGCCGGCCAGAGGTTTCTCAAACATGACCAAGCTCGCCCAAAAATTTTTTGGGCTTTAAAAAGCAATCCAAGCCCAGCTCTATGGTCAACAAATCCATGACCAAGCTTGTTCAAGAAAGGGCCTGTCACCTTGGCTTGGGCGACTCGTAATTATATTGTTACCTTAATCATATACCCATATTTGAGTGCAAAGAATGTGGATTGTAACTTTGCAATGTCTTCTGTAATGTGAGACATACATATAACGAGTAACCCTGATGACCAAAGAAACCTGCCACTGGTCCTGCGGTGTCACCCATTGCAAGAGACATTTCAGCAGGCTTACATTACATTGTAGAGGATTTTTTTTGCCGCTTTTAAATATCAACCATCTCCCTTTCGTAATGGAAAACAATAGTTCCCAGTCACTAATAACAACAAGAAGGTGGCGGTTGATATTAATTATGATCCCTTTCATATATATGAGAAAATTATAGGAAAACCCTCCTTTTGGGGGACTGAATTTTTCCTTAAAGGCATGTACTTCTAAGTTAAGTCAGTAGGCTAGCTTTCTTTTGGTGAAAACTTATGAAAAAGACCTCACATGAATAGAATATGAGTACTAATTTCTAAATCATATGGGAATACAAGCAATAATTATAGTAGAATACTAGCACAGTCATAGGAGGATAGAAGCATAATCGTAGTAAGATACAATTATAATCATATAGGAATATAAGCAAATATGATAATAGGATACAAGCAAGTGGGGGTAAATTTGGAACTTCGGACTCGCATACTGTTCATGTGAGGCTTTCTCAATAATTTTTCATTAAAAGGAGGTCTATAGACTTTTAAATTTAAAATACAAGCCTTGAGGGGAAAGGTATCTCTAAAAAGATGCCTTTTCCCTAGAGCTGTAAATCTAGCCCTGACCGCCCAACCTAACCCAAATAAGAGCCCGAAATGAGCATTGAATTTGGGTTTGGGTTGGGTTTCATTTCAAACCCAAAGTTGAGTTTGGGTTGGGGTTGGGTTCAAGCTATACAACCCGAAAAGCCCAAAGTTAATGTTGAATATTTAGTTGTATATACATGTATCATTGTTTTCTTTTCCTTTTATATTGTCATTGTATTTATGTAATCAACTATTAAACATAAACTATTAACATGTGATAATAAGTTTATGAATTTTTGACAAATGAATAATTTTATACTCAAATATATATACATATATGTGACAATGAATGTGATATTTGAGAGCACATACTCTATAAGAAAGATTGTGCAAAACCACAAATATAGTGAGCTAGTATTATATTTTAAAATTTTTAAAGAAATAAATTAATTAAGTGTGTTTTTCCCAAATTCAATGGACAAATCAAGAGGAATTTGAAATATTTGCATTTATAACAAATAAACATAAAAGCATGTTGATAGACAAATTAATGAATGATATTCCAACATTTTGTAATTATAACAAAAATTGTAAAAAAATTCAAAATCTTACATTTTGTTTGGACCAACCCGAACCCAGTCCGAACTCAAACAATAATGTTTGGGTTGGATTTGGGTTTAGTGAGTTTGGGTTAGGGTGGGTCAACGATGAGTTTAGGCTAATAAATCCTAGATTTGGTTGAGCCCAAACTCTCGTAACCCAACCCAACCCGCCCTACTTACACCTCTACTTTTCTCGTAGTTCTCCCTGTACATTTATGGGCTTGCATGTCCATGATGTGATCTCATTAAACGGTGGTTTCGTATAGGCTAGACACCAATTGACTCCGTTCAACGAACTAAGTACACACACCATTATAATGCATGGCTAACCGCAACAAACGTGGACTGAATCTGGGCTTGCAAAAAAGAGAGCAATGAAATAAATGCTTCTCAGAGAAAGACAATGACAGTTTTTGCCTAAACTTAAAGTCGAATTTGCCTAAATTTAAAGTCGAATCTGTGGTCCATTTGAACAGATAGAAACACCATAGTTTGTCATAAATGTTTCAAAGTAATTTTATTTTGTTGCATAAATGTTTCAAAGTAATTTTATTTTGTTGAAAAAACAAACATAAAAAAAAAACAAACAGGAAATAAAAAATCAAAGTAAACAAAGACACATGATTTTTGTGGTTCGGTAAAAATGCCTACGTCTATAGATGATGAAAGTTTCTTCACTATGTCTATGAAAATAAGGTTACTGTGAGACATGGGAAAAAATCAATCTAATGATTTCCTCAATCATCACACGGGATTATATAAAACAAAGAGTCGCCACCATTCAATTTAGGTGTGAATGGACACCAAAATATCAAATAAGCACAAAAGGCAAATTTTAGGGCAAAATAACCCTCCTTTAAAAACAACCAGAGATGGGTAAGGGGATTAAGTTATGAACAGGGGAAGGTGTTAGGCACCCCTATTCATCCACACAAGGTGGTTGCCAGGCATTGTTCATGTTAAATTAAAGGAAAAAGCTTGCTATAAAAATCAGGAAAAATCACAAAAAAGGGCAAAAATATATGGTTTTTTCATATGAATAGTCTGATTGATCCAGAACTATCAAACATGATTATACCATTCCTAGGGTTTCATGATCAAAACAAATTTGAGATAAAATCAAATAAAATCAATTTAAAGTGAAAAATCCAAAAATCTGGCTTCAAGTCAAAATTCTAGAAATCTAGAAAAATATGATTTTTATAAAATATTTCAAAATTGAACTTGAATAGTCCAGGACATAGATAAAGCCCAAATTTCACATTTAATTTGAAAATCAAAACCAAAAATACCCACGTTGATGAAAAACACCAAAAGGGGAGAATTTAGACCGTAGGGTCTTCTCTCAATAATGAAAAACAATTTAAAAACCACATCATGAAACCCTAGATTTTATTTTCAGGCTTCTAGATTCAGATCTATCATATTGATCATGATAAATCCAAGATCCTAGCCTAAAATCACAAAAATCACAAAAACAGTGCTGTAGGTGCAAATATGTGAAAAATCCAAATTTTATCAAAAAGTGGGGATCTCATGCTATAAACATCATAGATTCATGTTATTCATTCAGATATATCATAAAAAGCATTAAAACATGATCAAGATATCAAAAACAGTCACATCTCACAGATTAGAGCACATGGGGGTCTACCCTACGGATCCACATGTTCCCCTTTCCCCTAATTCTCTCTTCACGTTTTACGGCTAGAGAGACTCTTGAGGTACTTGGAGATAGGTTTGGTTACACAAACACAATCACAGGCCTTATTCTATGAAAAAAAAGAAAAAAACAGATATGGGGTTCTATTCTAGGAATCCACCTGTTCCCCTTTCCCCTAGTTCTCTCTTCACGTTTTACGGCTAGAGAGACCCTTGAGGTACTTAGAGACAAGTTTAGGAATACAAAAACAGATATGGCCTTATTCTACAGCAATAGAGATGATCCTATTACTTCTAGAATTGAAGACAGAAAATAAAAAGGGATAGGGGACTTACCTGGATTGAGCAAGCAGAGCAGCAGGGATTCCTATTCTTCTCTTAGAGCTCTTGATTCTTCAAAATTTCGTGGCCCTTAGCTAGAGGAGAGAGCCTCTATTTATAGACACACCCAGGGGCAAGGTTGGTTCAGGGTTTGGCAAGATAGAGTTTCAGTTTGAGTTAAATACAAGATAATACCCATCCTTTATCCACAAAGATAAATGAGATAATTCGAACAGATAAATAAGAGAATTCGCTTATCCAAGAGAGATATTTGGGTGCAGATAAGGCTCAAAAATCAAAAAGGTAAAATTCGCACAAGACCCCCGTGCCCGTATATATATTACGGTCGCGCCCTGCCCGTATTATTAATACGGGCACGCCGTGACCGTATATCAACTGCAGGTATGACCAGACCGTAAACAAAATACGGTCATGACCAGTTTGGCCAGATTTTATACTTTTTTGACCTGTTTCAAATCCCAATTAATATTTTCAATTATTTTCTCATTTTTAGTGCAATTTGGGGTGTCTACAGCTGCCTCCTCTTTGCTGGTAATTGGAACCAATTACAAGCAGAGAGCAAAAAAGACCCACCAATTGCACTTTCTAAGACTTTTGTCTAACCAATTGCACTTTGCAAGGATCAAATGGATGATTTTATGAAAAAGAATTTATTTTGGAAGATTTGCTAAGAAGTCCCTCAGCTTAAGGGCCAAATCCTCCTCTCTCCTCTCACTGAGCTCTCGTGGCTATGAAGTGAGATTTGAGACAAAATTTTTAAAACAAAAGTGGGTAAGGTGGCAATCCTTGCAACTTACAACTAATATAGACATTGATCTCCTGATAAGTGCGGAGAAAATAATAAAAAGGACAATTTTTCTGGGTGGCCTGCAGTTGTAGCACAATGAACAGCAAAGAACAGACACAACTCAAAATTGCACATTTGAAAAACATCTCATTAATTGAACTTGCTTTGGTCCAACAAAGAAATGATAAAAACATGGATTCGAAGATAGCCAATGAAACCCCTGCTTGAGGTCTGATGGGGTGGCGTCTCTTCCGTATCTCAGATTCTCTTGGAGCTCTCGTGGCTATGAAAAGAAATCTGAGACAAGCAAATTTTGAAAAGAATGTGGATTTAAAATTGACCACTGCAAACTCAATTGATTTTGATGTTTTTCACTTTTTGAATTTTCCTGATTGATTTTCTTATTTGATATACCTGGGTGCCATTTGATGCCCGAACCTATGCTTGAATATTTTGCAACTTGCTTTTGCTTCTTTACCTTCTTGCTCTCTCAATAACGATGTATGTGCCCTTACTGCCCATAACCTGTCTTTATGCTTTTTAATTGCCCAAGTGAGTGCCCTCATCTTGATTGATGGATCATGATCTGTTGATCTAACCTCATGCCTTTACAACCCATGATCTGTCTTTCATGCCTTCTTGCTGCCCCAGTAAAATCCTTCTTCATGATTGTAGAATTGGGAACCCTTGTTTAATGAAGAAAACATGCCATTGCTTCGAAGCCTTTTTTTTTTTTTTTTCAAATTCGAAGACTAAAGCTTGATTGCTTCTTCTAGATGTTGGAATCCATTCCAATGAAAACCCAGAAGGAAAGACACTGAACATGCCCCGGTTTTGATTATTTGAGTATTTGCCCCTCAGTAGAGATGATCCTCTTTTTTCCTTTTTTTTTCTTCTTTTTTTTTCTCTTTCTCTTCTTTTTTTTTTTTTTAACCTTTGCCAAAAAGAAACCCTAATAGAAGAATGCAAATGCAGACATAAGAAAATATGTTTTATACTAGCGGCCTCAAAATTCTCTAATGCTTACAAAACCAATGTTTTATGAAAAGATATAGATTCTCATCATAGGCCAAAAATATTTTTTTTTTGCTTTTTTGTGTTTTTATATTTTTTTGAAAAAATGATCCAATCACTTATTAGCATATAGTTCAAAAGAATTAAAATCAAGTTGAATAATGAGAAGATTATTTCAGAAAATGAAGAAAGACCAAAATCAACCTTTGGAACCTTTAGAGTCATCCCCATGACCATCGGCTTGTCAATTGATGCTCCAGATATGACGACTCTTTCAATCTGACTATTTTTCCCCAGTCTAGAAAGACATTTTCCTTCATCCAATTGAAGAGCAATTGTTTCTCCATTGTATCCATGATATGAGAATTTATGACTGCAACTTCAGCAATAATTTCCTAATGGCAATTTTGATGGCCATCAACTTGTTCATAGATGATTCATATTATAGCTTTGATTATGTTGCTTCAGTCTTGAAAAAAGAATTTTCCTTAATCACTTGATGTGTGACTGTATCTCAAAATAACCTTCAATATGAGGACTTCATTTGGATCTATACCAATTCTGGACTTTCCTCTCTGACGATTTCTTTCTTATAGATAGCTGATTATTTGCCATGTAGCGCCCTTCCGGGTTTTCACTACATTTTCTCCATTTTTTTCCTTTTTTTTCTTCTTTTTTTCTTCTTTTTTTTTTATCCTTCATCACCAGCAACTATGTAGTCAAAGCTGCCTTAATTCAAAATTTCTTAATCAAAGAGGACTTATGAATGGGACGAAATGAAGGCTTGGTGTTAGTTTAGAAAGAAAAGGAATAAAAGGCTCAAATACCATATGATCAAATGGGTTAACTGAAATTGTAATTTTGAAGGCATTTCTTCCCTTGGAATGAATACAAAATTGCTCCCAGTAATGAAGTTCTTCCCTCAATTTGATTTCTTCATTTGAAACTTATTCTCCAGTATTGAACTTCTTTTTTTTCCATTCTTTTCTTCACAATTTTGAAGACATTCTCCAAATAGCATTTGATTATCTTTTTTTTCTTTCTTTTTCTCTTTTTTTTTCATTTCTTTGCCCCATTTTCTGAAAACATATTCAAAATCCCTTTTGAACTTCAATAATTGTCCCTTCATTCCCTTTTTTTATACCTTAATAAATTTGCCCCAGTGTAGGGTTACAATTCTCAGTTTAGGTTACTTGGAAAAATGTATCAAGCTCAAAGGGTCTAACTAGGGATTTCAAAATTTTTGAGGATATAAGAAAGAAAGGCCTCTTATCATTTTAAGAAAAGTTTGAATTTTCAGACTTGGTAGAGTTGCACTACATGACAGGCTCAGGATTTTTTTCTTAATCACCTTCTATCAAAATAAAAGCATCTTCAAATAGAACCTCTGTTATGAACAAGTTCTTCACCTTTTGATCAATCTTTTGAATTTGGATTCTTTCCATCAAATGATGCCCAATTCTATTTCCAACGAAAATGTCAAATCTTCTCCCATATTTTCAAGTGCAAAGCCCTAAAATTTCTTCAAACAATATTATCAACTTCCCTTTGAACGAATCAGCAAGTGGTGCAATTCTTTCTGTATTCTAATGAAGAAACTTCAAATCTTCTTCTATCTTTACTGTTGAAGACTGTGGGTCATCTTTGGTTCCAAAGGCCATAAAATTGGTCACTTCATAATTTTGCAAAATATTCTTCTCATGACATTTAAAAGATTTGAATTTTTGTATAAAATGTCTTTTGCTTCGATTTTGGTCTCAAAATTGAGCCCAATGTCAAAGTCATATTCAACTCAATGAAATTCAATAAGAGATATGATTCATAAGTAAAAGGACCTTGCTGAAAACTTTTTTTTTTCTAGAAAAATGTTAAAGGGAAAAATCTTTTTTTTTGTTTTGGAAGAGCCTTTATTGAAATCACTTCCTGAGAACAAGGCTCCTTAGGATCCTCAGGAAATGTGCATTCTTTTTATAGGAGTTTCTTTTCAAAGAACATGGGAGTTCGAAAACTGCCCCTGTTCTCAAAGGCAAAAGTTGACTTTTCTCCCTTTTTCAGATAATTTCTTTCTCTTGCTGAGTGAGGCAAGCCTTCCTGCTCATAACCAGGAGCATTTCTTTCAAGATAAACCCTGACTGTTGGACCAATAGGAGCGATAAGCTGAGAAGGGTCAAATCTTCTTTCTCTAGAGAAAATTGCCCCTATTGCATTTGAGCTGCCTGCCCCATTGTTATCGGTAGGTGGGATAGGTATAACTGAATTGAATGATAATGAGTTATTATCCAGTAAATCCTGAATTGCATGCTTTAGGGCCAAGCAACGATCAGTGGTATGCCCTGGAGTGCTCATATGATAATCACAAATTGCAGATGAATCATAACCCTTCCCCTTACTTGCATGAGGATTTGGCAACCTCAAAGTCACATAACCCTTTTGAAGTAAAGTAGGCAAAAGCTCAAATGGTCTCATAGGCAGTTTAGAAAATTCCCTTCTCTTCCTTACTTCTGTTTCCTTCTTCACAGGCTTTGCAAAAGGGACATTAATTTGGATAGGCAGCAAAGGAACTTGATGGGTTGGCTTGATAGGAGGTGGATGGACATTGATTTGGAAGGGTTCCCTGGGAAGTTGCACCATATTCACTTCTCCTTCTCTCCTTTCTTCAGATTTTTTCTTTCCATTACCATTTTCCTCTTTCTGTGTAGAGAAAGTGGTGGAAGCTTCCTGGTTCAACACTGCAGAGTAATTAACTATTTTCCCAGACTTGATCCCATCTTCAATTCTGTCTGCCACTTGCACTAGGGCAGCAAAGTTGGTGGTTGTTTGACCCACCAAGTGACTGTAAAAGGGTTGCCCCAGTGTGCTAATGAAGGTTGAAATCATTTCTGGTTCTCCCACGGGTGGCCTAACTTGTGCAGCCAACTCCCTCCACCTTTTAGCATATTGCCTTATGGTCTCATCATTTCTCTTTGTCATCCTCATCATGTCATACCTATCTGGTATAATCTCAGAGTTGAACCTGTATTGTGCCAAAAAGGAATCTGCTAAATCCTTCCACCTTCTTATTTTCCCATGATCCAAAGTGGTAAACCACTTCAAAGCAGCTCCAGTTAAACTCCTCTGGAAGAGTTGAATTAGTATGCCGTCATCCCAGCCAAACTGGCATAAAGCCCCGCAGTATAACTTCAAATGGCTCATTGGGCAACCAGTGCCATCATATTTATCAAAATCCGGACACTTGAATTTGGCCGGTAAGCATACATTGGGGTATAGGCACAGATCTTCAAAATTGGTGCCCCCAAAGTTACGTATCCCTTTCACCTCCCTCATTTCATCCTGGATCATCTCCAGCCTGTGCATTAATTTTCTTTCTATTTCATCCCTCATCTTTTCTTTTTCATTCTCTTTCTCAGACTCAACCATCTCCTCCCTGATCAGTATAGGTTCAGGGGTAGGTTCAGAAATGGGTTCAGGAATAGGTTGAACCGGAGGTGGGATATTGATTGGAGGTGGAGGTGCTTGGTTCTGGGCTTGAACTTATTGGGCCTGAACTGATAGTATGTTCTCTAGCATTCGGGCTAGTCCTGCCACTTGTTCCTGAAGCAAGACAATATCTGGGTGAGGAGCATCAGCTTCAGTCTCAATGGGATTCATGGCGCGAGCTCTTGATCTGGTTACAAGAGCTATGGTTGCAAGTGTATTGGTACCTGGAAAAAATAAAAAAAATCAGTGCCCAATTAATCTCATTCACATGCCTAGGAATGCCTATGTGCAAGCTGGGTGAACACGAGTTTGGATTTTGTTTCTTTATTTGCTTCTTTTTTTTTTGAATTGAATTGTTGGAATATTCTAGGGCTTCCAACAGGTCCCACAAAAAGAGAAAAAGATCTGAAATTCAAAGGCTTTCAGAGGCCCAGGGATATTTTTGGAAAAAGTCTGAAATTCAAAGGCTTTCAGAGGCCCAGGGATATTTTTGAAAAAAAGTCTGAAATTCAAAGGCTTTCAGAGGCCCAGGGATATTTTTGAAAAAATTCTGAAATTCAAAGGCTTTCAAAGGCCCAGAGGATATGTGTCTATAATTCAGAGGCTTATAGACGGCCCAAAGAAATGATTTGTCTAAAATTCAGAGGCTTTTAGACGGCCCAAAAAAAATGATTTGTCTAAAATTCAGAGGCTTTTAGACGGCCCAAAGGATATGTGTCTATAATTCAGAGGCTTATAAACGGCCCAAAGAAATGATTGTCTAAAATTCAGAGGCTTTTAGACGGCCCAAAGAAATGATTTGTCTAAAATTCAGAAGCTTTTAGACGGCCCAAAGAAATGATTTGTCTAAAATTCAGAGGCTTTTAGATGGCCCAAAGAAATGATTGTCTAAAATTCAGAGGCTTTTAGACGGCCCAAAGGATATATGTGTCTATAATTCAGAGGCTTATAGACGGCCCAAAGAAAAGGTTTGTCTAAAATTCAGAGGCTTTTAGACGGCCCAAAGAAAAGGTTTGTCTAAAATTCAGAGGCTTTTAGACGGCCCAGAAAGGATATGTGTCTATAATTCAGAGGCTTATAGACGGCCCAAAAAGGTTTGTTGGAATATTCTAGGGCTTCCAACAGGTTCCACAAAAAAGAAAAGAAAAGGATCTGAAATTCAAAGGCTTTCAGAGGCCCAAAGAAATTTTTGGAAAAAGTCTGAAATTCAAAGGCTTTCAGAGGCCCGAGGGGTTTTGAAAAAGGTCTGAAATTCAAAGGCTTTCAGAGGCCCAGGGATATTTTTGGAAAAGGTCTGAAATTCAAAGGCTTTCAGATGCCCAAGGATTTTTGATAAAAGTCTGAAATTCAAAGGCTTTCAGAGGCCCAAAGAGTTTTTGAGGAAAAGTTTGAAATTCAAAGGCTTTCGGAGGCCCAGGGATATTTTGAAAAATCTGAAATTCAAAGGCTTTCAGAGGCCCAGGAGTTTTGAAAAAGTCTGAAATTCAGAGGCTTTCAGAAGCCCAAGGAACCTTTCTCTCACATTTTTATTTATTCAATTATTTTGTTTTGTTTTGTTTTTTTTTTGTTTTTTGTTTTGTTTTTTTTTTTGAAGCATTTTATTTAAACTTGTTTCCCTTTATCATTATTTAAAGGTTAAAGGAAGATTTTAGTGAGAAAAACTGATTAAAATTGAATATTCCGAGAAAACCGTATACACAGTACGGTCCAGCCCTGCCCGTATTCAAATTACGAGTAAGCCGTGACCGTATGCAATCAACGGGCGAGCCTAGCCCGTATAACCAATACGGGCAAGCCCAGCCCGTGTACTAAATGCGGTTTTACGGAACCCTGTTATATTTTTTCAGTTTTTACATGGTTTGGTCACTTTCATTGTTCATCCAACCATACGGTTCACCCAGTGCAAGGCTTCTAAACTGTCCCAAAGTGGACTTTGACCTTTTTGCTAAAACACATGTTTATGAAGGCACATGTACCCTCCAAATTGACACCATACTCAAGAATTTGGTACCCTTTTGTTGCCTATTGTGTGTACATAGGGTAGGATTGATTCTAAACAGAGTTAGAGACTCTTCCTATGGGCTGCACCAACTTTAGAAAATATGCATATTTTGGGACCAATTTTATCCCGAACCAATGGGCACCATGACACCCCTATGACATGAAAATAATGCAAAACAATAGGATTACCTTGTTACCTTGTTTACCTTCAATATGGCATCCGCATTATGCCCTGGTTTGTAAGCCATGCATACGGCCTTCCCACAATCATACAAACCCATATCCCCACGTAATTGTATACTTTAGCCAAAAACGTGTAACTCCACCTTCAAGCGTAAGGGTTTTGGGTTTTGGCTTCATGGCAACTTAGCACTCAAGCCTAGTGATGACCAGAATCCCAGATCCACGTTATCATCACATCATTAGCTCAAAGTTCTAAGGTGAATGTTTTCACTTTCGCTTTCCGAAGTATCGACCTCGTTGCGTCAAGCTACACACATTCGGGTTCAACTTCCTATAGGTTAAGGGTAGGCTGTGTAAAAAATAAAAGGTGCACAGTGCATTGTAAAAATAGGGTGCATTCACAACGTCCCAAACCCTTGCCACTCTTTTCGCAGCCATGCATAAACAAACCAAGGCATAATAGGAGAGCATATTTAAAATAAACAAGTAAATAAAGCAATCCTATATCACTTAAAACATGCTCATAAAAAAAAATCATCTATCATGCAAACATATGATCATGTTATACACCCAAAATCATCATGGAGATCATGCTGAAAATTAAAACATGCTATCATAAAAATATAGCAAGAAATAAGCATGGTTCAACAAAACGGACCTCCCCTACGCATGTTTGTAGAAACGATCTTATAAATCAAAATTAAGCATGTTTCTACCCCCATGAATTCTTGAGCAATAATTCAGATTTAAAACATACTCAACATGCTTAAGAACACAAAATAGCAAGCAAATCAAAAAATATCAAAAACATGAACTAAAACACCAAAAGGCTCAAATCCACAAATCCCCAGCAGAGTCGCCAGTTGTGAGACATGGGAAAAAAATCGATTTAATGATTTCCTCAATCATCACACGGGATTATATAAAACAAAGAGTCGCCACCATTCAATTTAGGTGTGAATGGACACCAAAATATCAAATAAGCACAAAAGGCAAATTTTAGGGCAAAATAACCCTCCTTTAAAAACAACCAGAGATGGGTAAGGGGATTAAGTTATGAACAGGGGAAGGTGTTAGGCACCCCTATTCATCCACACAAGGTGGTTGCCAGGCATTGTTCATGTTAAATTAAAGGAAAAAGCTTGCTATAAAAATCAGGAAAAATCACAAAAAAGGGCAAAAATATATGGTTTTTTCATATGAATAGTCTGATTGATCCAGAACTATCAAACATGATCATACCATTCCTAGGGTTTCATGATCAAAACAAATTTGAGATAAAATCAAATAAAATCAATTTAAAGTGAAAAATCCAAAAATCTGGCTTCAAGTCAAAATTCTAGAAATCTAGAAAAATATGATTTTTATAAAATATTTCAAAATTGAACTTGAATAGTCCAGGACATAGATAAAGCCCAAATTTCACATTTAATCTGAAAATTAAAACCAAAAATACCCACGTTGATGAAAAACACCAAAAGGGGAGAATTTAGACCGTAGGGTCTTCTCTCAATAATGAAAAACAATTTAAAAACCACATCATGAAACCCTAGATTTTATTTTCAGGCTTCTAGATTCAGATCTATCATATTGATCATGATAAATCCAAGATCCTAGCCTAAAATCACAAAAATCACAAAAACAGTGCTGTAGGTGCAAATATGTGAAAAATCCAAATTTTATCAAAAAGTGGGGATCTCATGCTATAAACATCATAGATTCATGTTATTCATTCAGATATATCATAAAAAGCATTAAAACATGATCAAGATATCAAAAACAGCCACATCTCACAGATTAGAGCACATGGGGGTCTACCCTACGGATCCACCTGTTCCCCTTTCCCCTAATTCTCTCTTCACGTTTTACGACTAGAGAGACTCTTGAGGTACTTGGAGATAGGTTTGGTTACACAAACACAATCACAGGCCTTATTCTATGAAAAAAAAAGAAAAAAACAGATATGGGGTTCTATTCTAGGGATCCACCTGTTCCCCTTTCCCCTAGTTCTCTCTTCACGTTTTACGGCTAGAGAGACCCTTGAGGTACTTAGAGACAAGTTTAGGAATACAAAAACAGATATGGCCTTATTCTACAGCAATAGAGATGATCTTATTACTTCTAGAATTGAAGATAGAAAATAAAAAGGGATAGGGGACTTACCTGGATTGAGCAAGCAGAGCAGCAGGGATTCCTATTCTTCTCTTAGAGCTCTTGATTCTTCAAAATTTCGTGGCCCTTAGCTAGAGGAGAGAGCCTCTATTTATAGACACACCCAGGGGCAAGGTTGGTCCAGGGTTTGGCAAGATAGAGTTTCAGTTTGAGTTAAATACAAGATAATACCCATCCTTTATCCACAAAGATAAATGAGATAATTCGAACAGATAAATAAGAGAATTCGCTTATCCAAGAGAGATATTTGGGTGCAGATAAGGCTCAAAAATCAAAAAGGTAAAATTCGCACAAAGACCCCCGTGCCCGTATATATATTACGGTCGCGCCCTGCCCGTATTATTAATACGGGCACGCCGTGACCGTATATCAACTGCAGGTATGACCAGACCGTAAACAAAATACGGTCATGACCAGTTTGGCCAAATTTTATACTTTTTTGACCTGTTTCAAATCCCAATTAATATTTTCAATTATTTTCTCATTTTTAGTGCAATTTGGGGTGTCTACAGTTACCGAGCATAAAACCCTTTCTTAGTCGAAAACTATAATCTCTCTCTCAATCCACTATGTTGGGGCTGAGTTTACAGTAAAACTTGTATTGACTGAATACAAGCCACATATTCAAACAGGGAAATGGTTTCCTCTTCTGCGTTTCATGGATAGTACCATGAAACACAGGAGAGGAAATGCATTATCAAACAGGATGTAAGAATCAAATTATAGGGCTTTAAACGAGCCAAGCAGGGCCCGAATTTACCAAACTTTGCTATACATGTATGTATACTAGGGGGTTGCACGTGCTACACGAGTAGAAAACCTGGGCCCACTAAGATAAACAGTTCAAGGTAGTTACAATATGTTTAAAATAGTGGGGGATTGTTTTGTTTGAGGAGGACAATGTTTGGAAAAAGAAAAAGGAAGGCCAGAATCTGGAGGGAATATTCCCCCCTCTTCTTTTTATTAATAGTATAGATATATAAATTAAAGAAAGAATTAGTTATTATAGGTTATAGTAATTTACTTTTAAAATTTGTGAATATTATTGACATTTATAACTAATATAACATTATAAATATATTACATAATAAATAAAGCAAGCCCATCAAGCTTTAATTGAGTCGTGCTCGCCCAAGCTCAGCTCGGGTTCTTTAACTCAATTAGTCCTCTTTTAAAGCTCATGCCCAGCTCATGAGTTGGGAGACAATTGAATCCTCTGTTTGAACAGAACAAAAACAGAGAAATGCTGCAATTTCAGGAATTAAATTTTCAGATGGGTCCCAACAATAAAATAGTATCTTCTTCCCTTGATTCAGTCTGAAGATTAGGATTGTTGAGAAGGTAGATTTTGAATTCTCACCAATGACTACACACTAACAGATGTCCCTGATGAATGAAGTTAATATATTCCCATGTATAGATTTTCCAGATCAAAAGATTGATTTGGTTTCTAAATTTTAGAATCATTAACAAACCAAAAAAAAAAAAAAAAAAATGGATGGTTACCTATGACAATGTAGGCCCCTTCTTTGGAAATTTGTTTATGTTTGGTTTCCTATGATCCAAAGTTTCAAAAGCATATAATCAGGTTTATCCAGGCTTGAACCAAAAGTTCATAGCTGGCATGACAGCAAGAGATGAAGTGCTACATAAGTTTGGGTTCTTTATTGATTCATATTCCAACTGAATCTAATCCTTCACAAATATGCATGAAACCATTAATTAAATGAGTACATATTTGTATAATAGTATACACCATTTTCATTAATTTATATACAAAGTTTGAATTCCATATCAAGAATCAGAAAAAGCTCAAATCATAGAAGGGTACACATTAACAGTAAATGAAACAAAAACAAATGGGATGAAATTACCCAAATCCTCTGGCAGTCAAACTGCTGTATTTTGTATAAAACAAGCAAACACATAACTTATAAAACATTCTTACATTTTCTATGAAATTCCTTCTTTGACAATAAATCATGAGTATTCCATCTGTACCGAAAGACCCCTCTTAACCACTTGGTGGTTTAACCAGGCTCTTTCTCTATGTGATATGTGCAATGCAATCTATAGATTTCTTGTCCAACAAAGCAGAAAATTAGTATGTCATCTCTTCACTTTCATTTCTGTTGTTTGGCTTGAAGGTGTTGTTTGTGTTCCACCACCAAGTGCAACTGCAGCGGATTCTACATGTGTAAGAAGGTACTCATAGATTTTCTTCCTCAACCTATCAATCGTCTCAGCCGAAATGCGAGGCACTTTACCTTCTTCCTTGCCAGACCCAATTTCATCTAACCAGTCATTCACACTCTTGAGCTGGGACAACATTCCTGCTATTTGACTGTTGTCTGACAAAGCTGTGTCAACATCAGAATTCAAGAACTTCTCAACAAATCCTAGGAACCAATCCCGGGATTCCACTTGCAACATCTGGGCCAAATCAACAGCCTCATCAAGACCATTTCCTCGTATCCATTGAGGTGGAGGACTGGCCTGTATCTTTTGAGCCAAAGGTAGCCCATCTGCCTGTCGCCGAGGAGTCACAGCTGTCACGATCTTAGAACCTACTATGGGGCGGCTCTTTGTTTGTGTCTTTGTTGATGCACTCTTGATTGAGTTGTCAAGGACTAAAATGGATTGGTTGCAAGAGTCGGACCTGTGATTTTTGGCTGGAGTAGAAACTGGAGCTGTGGTGGAAGAGACCTGTTTATTAAATACCGTAAAGGATGAGAGGTCCGTGGCTAATGCAGCTTGAATCCATGAAGCTGCGTGCTTATGTCTCTCCAAAGAGATCTTAAGTACTTCTTCCAATGGCTCATCTTCATGATCTGGAGATGATTCCACAGGTTTTGTCTTTGATAAAGAGTCTGCAACAAGGCAAGCCCTGTTCAGGCTTGCATGAAGGCTCAAGAACTGCTCCACTGCTAGCTGGGGGTTAACTTCTTTGGCAGATGAGCGTAGCTCAGAAAATATGCTAAAGAAATGAAAAGCAAATCAGATGATAAAATTAAGGCAGTACAAAAACCCAAAAATAATTTGGATGCCAGCTGAATAAATTGATTTTGTTGATTGTGGAGAAGGTTTTCTTTGTTGGAGAATATTTTCTAACGAAGAGACCAAGCTTTTCTAGCTGTATAATTTTATTCCAGTAATCACAAACACATGCATGCACATATATGCACTCCGAAAAGAGGAGAAACAAAATGAAAATAAATAAAGAAATAAATAAAGAAATATGACTGAATCTTCTTTATGTCAAACACAGAATGGAGAACAAGAAATGTCAAATCACGTTGTAATATGCCATGTGAAATATAAAAATTATCTCCATTAAAATAAAAATGGCCAAAATAATGCCTAATTCGAATTGGATAATCATGGGAACACAGATCCTGCTCTGTCACTCCTTTACAATTATAACATGTAAAATAATGACTAATTCCAACTAGTTTGGAGTGGACACATATATCCTCCTCTGCCATTCTAATTTGTTAAAATTTTTTAAGTTATATTTGTGTGCCTCTAGATCATCTGTCACCAATTTCACTGAGTTCTTATTCAGGTTTTCTCTATCCCTTTGCATCCTTGAAGTTGCATCATCTGAACCTTTTCTCCCTCTACAAGATTAAATCTTATATGCCCCTGTTTAGATGTCCCTAATTTAAACCATAGGCTGTCAAAGGCAATTTGATAAGTCGCTGCTGATAAACTTCAAGTCAACTTATGCCTTACATTCATTTGGTTCCTTTTCTCTTGTCCTTCCTAGCCATGAGTACTATACCAGTTTAGAAAAAGAGGGGGGAAAAAAAAACCACGCCCCCCCCCCCCCCCCCCCCCCCCCCCCAAAAAAAAAAAAGTGTAAAATGGCATTAATCATGGTGCACTGGAAGCCGTATTTCACAGATTTTCCAGTTTCATCTGGTTGCAAACATTTCAAATGCTTAATGTGAAGACATGAGTAGCTCAACACACTACTCAACATCAATATGCACCCTCAATGACTCACTAACAGCTCCTTCGTTTCAGAAATTTTTTCACACGCTAAATCATGCAGGGAGGCAATTCACTTGATGAAAGGTGACTTGAGCCACACAAGCATGCATAATTTAGATAGTATATAAATAAACATAATGTAATAAACCAACAAGAATAAGAAAATGTAGAAGAGAGGGTGACATAAACAAGAAAAATTACATTCACAACACAAAAATTTAGAAGTGCCAGTTGCACATATCCTATTATATATCCTGTCAGGTTTTGTTACTAGCTAGGATATGGAAGTTTCTAAACTTCTAGAATATACTAGTGGAAACTTCTAGAATATACTAGTGTGTATTATGGAAAATAAGTACAATTGAGGCCAGAAGTTGCTATAAATAAAGTTACCTCATCGTCCATATAAACACTCACAAGTATAATTTAGCCATCATTTGACACTGAATTGCAAGTGCGCACAGTTGAAACCAAGTTATAATAAGAATACAATAAGCTAGCAGCCTCAACATCCATGATGGATTTCGTGATGACAGAGGCTATAGAGCCTAAAATGGGATCAGAACTCCAAAGACATTAAAGTAAAAGGACAAGACTAGGAATATGTAAGTAATGATTTTAACCTCCATTTTTGTGAGAGGATCCTTAATGATCAAGGTTCAAGCCTCAACATAAAGTATCCTCAAGACGTAAGCTTGATTTGAGCTCACATTAAGGCCTTAGAATGATGGGTAGAGTCAAGTCAAGTAACGGGGAAATTTTTTAAGCCTCACCTTGCATCAAATCTTGAGGCATAAGCATCACATGCCTTCTAAAAACACTGGCTTCAGACAGAAAACATGCTTGAAACTTATTGCAGCAGGTTAAGAAGGCCAGCCTTCTTTTGAGTAAGCAAAAAAATTTTTTTTTGGGCACAATTACTACCATTACTTTCATTTTTCACACTGACTGTGATTTATCATCTTTATAATTATTACTAAAGTCCTCTCGAATATTAGTGGCATCAAGACTTTTCACTCTTCTACGATTCTGGTTTCCTGGGTTGAACATAACCAAAAAAACCTGAAATAATGAGCATTCAGATCAGAAAACATGACAAATCTTTGGTTTCAAGCCGGAAGGATATGAGTTAAAGTTTGAAAACCTTTGGGCTCAAGCCTAAAGATCAATCATTCATGGAAAGTTAACAGGTTGGTTACCCAGAAGAGACAAAATGCAAAGAATACAAGGAAAATTCAATGGAGATGAGTAATGGAGTTTAGGAGTAATGTGGAGGAGCTAGATGGAATTTTCATCAAATCATTTATGGTATCATGGAGACCACCTTGAAGCTGTGTTTTTGCTTTTCTTATGAGTGTTCTGTTTGAGGCACAATTTTTTTGGGACCACAATTTTTTTTAACTTTTCCTTTTTCCCTTATTCTGCTTTTGTTATGTGTACCTGATTGTGTTAAAATTATTTTTTCATATATATCAATCACACCTTCGAGTTCAGGGGGTAGGCCCATGCTGTTTCTTTTGTATCTTAAATGGAATTTTTTCTTTTTCTGATCAAAAATGAAAATGGCTCCTATACCATATGACAAGGACCTTCAAATACCTACATAATTATATCTAAGTTTATTGAGTCCTTATGTTCAAATGGTAAAGCATCTCATATATCTATTCTGCTTGTTGGAGTCTTCCAGTTTTCAAAGAATCAAAATTGATATACCATAAGGATGTACACTGTTGCGATGGATTCTAAGAGCCTTATTGGTTTGTTTCATATCATATAATTTTTCTTTTTCAGTTTAGTAGCACTTTCAAGATCTAGCATTTTTAAAGCTCATTAAAATCAAATTAACAAATGAATTGGGCATGTAGTTAAAGGAGGTTCCTCTAACTTGAGTATCATTATAGTAAAGTATAAAGAAGATATTCGTTAGATTAAGACTTACTAGCAAGAGAAAACAAAAAAAAAGTTGGGGAGATAAAAACTTCTTTCCATTAGTAGTTATTTTAATAACTTATTTTTTTCTTTCTTCTTCTAATTCAAGAAATAATTCATTTTTTTTGTGTGAGATTGCTGGGTGTTGGGGGAGGGTGGGGGTGTTGGCGATATTGTTGTCTTTTGGGTGTTGAAAGTGTTGGGTAGCGATGATGTTAAAGACAGCCAAAAATTCTGATCCAGGAAAAGCAACACATAATGAAATAGTCAAAATTAACACCAATTCAGAAGAAAATATATATATATATATATATATATATATATATATATATATATATCAAACTGACAAGATGAGTATTCCATGATTTTGGCTCACAAACAACGTTTGACTACATTTGCTGATTCACCTTTACCAATGAGGGGAAGGAGGCAAGTGGAGCAGGCCGAAGAATTAATGTTGCCTTGGAATACAGATGACAACAACCTCAAACACAAAGTGTTTTCATATTGACATATGGGTGCGTAAAGCATAATAATCCAAGAGGCATTAAATCAATGAAGGTGCTATAAGGATCACATCAACTTTAAGCTGTATTTTCAGAGTATCACACAGTCAGAGAGATTTTATTTCAGTGTCTTTTTATAGTTTATCCAATGAATAGTCCAATGAGGCCCTGTACAAGATGAGGTGTCAGTTTATGATGGGATTCCTAGCTTTTGTTCAGGTTCAAATTTAGTCATTTTTTGTTTCACATCATTTTTTTCTTTTTTACTATTCTAATTTTGTTTCTTGAATCAAGTTGCACCAAGTGCTATCTGTTTCAAGTTCCAATCTTTAGTTCTAACTGAAGCTTCAAAATATCTTGAAAATCATAGAAATCTGATTTCGTCTCGTTCATTGTTAAGTTCTTGCAATCTGTTGCTATTATGGTGAGAGCCATACAAAGTAGGGGTGCAACCCAAATCGGTTGATTCTCATCACTAGTCTACCCATAACAAACCCAAAATTAGAAGAAGTCAACCAAAACTAAAACAAACCACATCTGAAATGGACATTCAAACTCACAAACTAAATAAAGTTCTATAGTGCCCTACCCAATTTGTAATTTTAGTTCAATTTGTGTTGGACTAACACATCCAAACACTCAAGAACAGTATCTTCCACTTTTGCTTTGCACCCCCATACATGGCAACTAGAAGATTTCCTTCGGAGAACAAATCTACAGCCATATTTAACAAAAGGCCTGGTTTTCTGGTGAAATACTCCATAATAAGGAACCTGATGAGTCACTGATCTTGCAAATGGCAGCTTATCTGGATAACTCCACCTGTCCACACTTAATTCAGTTTACAAATGACTGCATCTCATATACAAAGTTTTAGACCAAAAACATTTGCAACATGCAAAATGCCTATAAACACAGCTACTGTTGAGCATTACAAAATTTAATATGGAGACTATTTGGGTTGAAAGTTCATGTAGTCCATCCAGAGGGTTGGTTAGACAAGCTGACTCAATAACATAAGTGATCCATGTAGCATAAAAGGTCCTGTCTCAGAAGGAACCATACCTGGTGAGGCAGATAAGAATACCTTTCACCATAAGTCACTCCGCAATAGATGTAAGGTTCCAGGTTGGTTCACTTTACCCAAAGCCTAACAACTGAATAGACCTAAACCAAGGTATTGTCTCTGAGAACCAAGAACAGACCAAGTTCTTAAATTCTGAATCCAAACCGACCCAAGGTCAGCCAATTCTTGGGTAGAACCAACCCAAGTTGCACCCATTTTACACACTGATTGTGTGATAGCCAAAACTATTAGAAAACCTGAATGCATGATTCCATTAAATACTAAATCTATTAATTAGTGAAACTCAATTTTCAGGCTTCTGGTAATCTGTCCAACATTAGGTTATCACAGTGATATCAAGAGGTTTCTTCTAGTGCCTTTTTTTGTGAATTTATTGTCTGCTTGGGTCAGTCATTATACAACAGAAGTATAGCAAGTGAGAATACTTTCCACTTTGTTTAAACTAAGATGTTGATCAAGAGGAAACATAAAAAAAACAACTTAAACTGTTCTCTTCTGAGTTCATGAACAGAGGAGGATAAAACAAAATAGAAAATGAATGAATAGGGATGTAAAATTATTATGATAACATGTTGATTTACAATTTTATACAAAATCATCTATGGCTGAGAGCCACTGACATCTTTTTACCAATTTGACATTGTAACTATTGGTGTAACAATACCAAACTACAAAAGGGCTAAACTCTAGATAAAAATTCATTTCATAATAAGTTTTTGATCTATTAATTTTTTCTATTTTCATTTCCTTTTGCTTACTATTTTCTTTTCCATAAAGAGGGCACCTTTACAGGACATATGTAGAGAAGAAATAACAACAAAACAGAAAATGGACGCATAAGCAAAGAAAGTCTCTTCTTTATTGCCACACTAATTTCAGCATAATGTGTTTTTTTATAAGTAGTGAAGGTATATATTAGATGAAAAGATAGAATGTACAAATAAAATGGCAAAAAGGAAGAGATCTAACTACTACTCCTCCTGCCAAAATACAACTCCATAAGAGTGATAAACAATAATCCCAACTTGAGAGCAAAACTACCCCCATAATAACCTCCAGAAACTCCCCACCTGGAACACCAGAAAATATTCAGCTCTTAAGGATCCCATCTTGGCCAAACAATCTGCTAAATGGTTAGCGCCCCTTGGCAATTGACTGAATGAGACATTTAATTCACATGCCAATGATCTAGCTCTATGAATGAGATGGAAAACCTCCACAAGCCCCTGACATCTGAAACCATCCACCTGATGACCGACCCTTCATCGCCTTCTATACAAAATTCCTAATCCCTCCTTGTCTTGCCTTCCATCCATCTGATGACTGACCTAGTATAATTTGTTCAAATCTAGGATTTATGGATTTGCATGAATTTTTTATATCCTATTCCTATGTACTAAAGCTAAGGTCTAATATCCTTGTATCTTTGCCCAGTTCTCACATTAAAGGACATGACCTTATCTAGATATGAAATTATGTCAATATTCAATAAGGATATATATATAAAATTTTGGAAGGTAAGCCAAAATTGTATTGATATGAAATAGGTATGTACAGTTTGTGGGAATAACCCAACATAGTAATCACAAACCTCCAATTGTGCCCAACAAGGCTAGGCTTGTGCCCTATATATACAGCCATATACTTTGTATTCCTATCCAACACTGTTTATATGGTTGCACATCCACTTGCTATGGTCAATGGGCCTATACAAAATAACTTACCTTAAGCCCCCACTTTTCCATAAACTCTTGTATGGTGTGTCCTTCAATTTTGCTTCCTCCCCTGCAAAACAATTAAAAATATCCCATTTTATAGACTTCAACAGCTCCTCCAATGGTTTGAATTCATTCCTAAACAGCCTTCTGTTTCTTTCCATCCATCCTCCAATGGTTTGAATTCATTCCTAAATTTTTGCTATGGTCAATGGGCCTACACAATGGTTCGAATTGCTTCTTTAATACTCTTTCCTAATTGCTGCTTTAATACTCTTTCCTTTATACTTGTTTAACACCCATCTGATTTCATCTTCCCATGGTTCAACACCTCTATTGATACAATTTAATCTTAACACTTGCTGCTGAAGAGATTTGAAGTAGCCACATTCAAAGAAGAGGTGTTGGATTGTCTCTAAACCTGCTTGGCCAAAAATGCATCTTGATCTACTTAGCACTCCATATTTGATCAATCCTTCTTGAGTGAGAAGTCCGTCCTTAATGGCAAGCCATAAGATGAAGGCGTGGTGTGGTATATTGGGGTTAAACCACACTAATCCTCCCCAATCCACCACAGGAGGTGTTTATCTGATCCTATTGTAGGTATCCTTATTCCTTAATATTGAACTCATCTGTATTCAAAGGAATTCGGGTAAGCGAGTCCGGTATGTCATCCCTTGGCTTCGGAATCATGAGCAGCTTGTTCCAAATTGCCTGCAGATCTGGGGAGTCTACAACCGGTGGTCTCCATTGGTTGTTTGCAATGATGGATGATATTATAGAAAGAGAAAAGATTGGTAGAAGGGGGGATGTATATGAAGAATATGACAACCACCTACTTAGGATAAGGTGTAATAATCCTCTAACCTAGGATGCTATTTAGAGCACCACTATTAAAGCTCCAAGAAAGAACTACAATTCAGAAAATCCACTACAGATAATTTGAGAAGGTTGGAAGGACGGAGACCCAGCTGAATATGAGGCATAATACTGCTTGATTCAATTTAACCACTGTTTTTACTTCTCCTCTGAAAATCCTACAGTTTCTTTTGCCCCATAGCACCCACATAATTGCTTCTGGGCATGTATTCCATGACAGATTCCTCTTGCCCTTGTTCCTTTTCCATCCCCAAGCTGTTAGAGCTTGCTGAACTGTGTCCGAATGGGCCAACATGATTCCACACCTTAAAATAATCGGAGTTCGATAGGCTACTGGCCACTTTGCAAGAGATCAATAAGGACAATAATATTGCCTAAGCCTTCTCATAATCCATCACATCGTGCCTCTGAACACGCCATAATTCCAGAGGGCCTTCAACTCTCATTGGAGCTATAGTCAATGCTAACTCCCTCGAGTTTTGAACACCAATTGGAACTATATCAGAGCAACATCAGTGACTAGTTTGTTTTGAGGGTGCCACTTGGGATGATGGTAAAGCCTTGTGATGCTCATATACAAGGCATGAGTTCAAAAATCACCCTCATAAAAGCATAGGGAGTGTGCTCGACGATTTTCCTCTAGGTGAGATGTCGTGTGTTGTTCAAGTTGTCACCAAACGCCAGGCTCCCCCCCCCGAAGCCGCACTCCCTGAGGAGGTAAGGGTGATGAGGGTGGTGTGTGTGTGTGCCAACTACGTGTCGGGCGAGCAGTTTCCATGACATGTACCAAAATAAAAGAGGGGGGTGGGGTGGTGTTGCTCATGTTGATATAAGACCCTCCAACTTCTAGTGCTAACATTTTAATTCTGTTAAAGACCAAGCATCCAATATTGTTCTTTGTAAGCTACTCCAGATAATAGTTAATGGAAGCATACATGTACTCATTTCTATGGATCAAAGAAATTGGGATCACCAGTTCCCTTCACTGTCCTTTAAGATAAAACAAGTGATGGAAGAGAACTAAATGTTGGTAATTTTCAATATTGACCAGAAGACCCAAATCATACAATTATGGATGCAAAGATATTCCAAAGAGAGAGAATTCGATAAATGAAAATTTTGACTTAAAAGTTCCAAATGGACATAATTTTGCCAAAATGTCATTGTTAAGATTCAAAAGTTTCCAAAATTTTAAGCTGCTGGAGAATTAAAGCTAGAGGGATGAATTTAAACTTCAGAGATTTTCGTTTCCTTCATTTACCTCAAACATCGAATAATGCTTTCTGCAGCCGAAGCCTCTTGCATAGCCTCAATAGCAGCCACTTGTGCAGCATCTCTGTACCTCAAAACTTCCTGAAAGAAAGGAAGTCAAAGCAAATACTTGGCAATTGGACAATCCAGGCCCAAATTCTCTTTGTACAATGTACAACATACCATGGTACACCGTAACTTAAAAAAGAGGAAGATAAAAAGAAGATTTTCCTTTCACAAATGCATTACAAATAAATAATAAACTTCCTATTAGCCATCAAATATGTAAATATGCCTGCAATACAAAAAAATGAAGTACATAGCCTTTTTTCTTGTATGCATTCAAAATTCACCCCTTTTTTCTTGTATGCATACAAAATTCACACCTATCAGATAATAAAGTATGCAGTTTAGAGTAGCAATCACTATAGAGTTCCTGCAAGGCCTTACCCCATGACAGGTAAGAAGGCCCCACAAAGTTGTCACATGTATCTGTCAAAATATTCTAGGTGTTATACCTTCCCAAGTTTTGCAAGAGATGATGGCAATGACGCCCACGAAACGCTTCCATTTGTCAATCTTCTATTACTGGGTATGACCTTGACCAAGTTTCCAGGCAGTGCACTAGTAGCAACTTCTCCTGAGGTTCTCTTCCCAACAGAAGGTCGTTGCTTATTTAACTTACCAGGATCATCCAGAGTTCCATTTGCATTAGCTTTCTTTGCAGGCATCTGAACCTTATTGTCCTCTTTGGATAACAATGCATCATTTGCTGAGCTTTTTCTTCGAGGAGCCTACCGGTGCATAATAAATTAGATGGAGAAGAACAGAAAGATTAAACGGAGATTGGATTATCTTCCTTTCAAAGAAGAAAAGTCAAATAGCAGAACTTGAGAAACCCAATTACAGTTTGACACAAATATTGATGCAAGAAACTGAGGCCACACAAATCCCTACTAAGATATTCGAAAGCATAGTCCAATATTTCAATAAAATATAAAAGAAATTGTCAAACTCCCAGATATCTTGATAGGAAGAACCAACAAATGACAACTCAGTAGTACAATAGACACAGGAAATCAACAAAACCACATGACTGCCAAAGAGGAGAAATTTAGTTTTCAAAATTCCAGATTCAGATATCTGATACATCACAATGGTAGAGATAAACCAGGGTCATTCCAAGTAAAACTGAATTTTGATTTGATGAAAGAAAGACAAGCTTATGAGAATAAACAACTTACAGAAGTGCTCCGGGATTCAGGTTTTAAACCATTCTTGATGGTTCTTGAGCCCAAATTCTCCCGCCCTTTCATCTCTGTACCTCCTTCCCAGCTCTTTCTTAATGCCTTGGACCCTAATTCAGTACCCTGAAATAGATTCCTGAGAGAATTCCCCATAGGTGGTCTTTTCCCTGTTGAATTGGCCCTAAGAACAGAAGCTGCCTTCTCCACCAACCCCAACCCTGCTGACGGCTTCTCCAATCCTTTGATCTTTGCCTGCTGCTTGATCCCATTTGCGAACTTCTCAAAAGAGGTAGGCAATGAGTAGCAACTCGTCGGAGATGAAGGGATCGACCTTGAGTCTTTTGAAGATTTTGATCGCCCCATAGCTTCCTTCTTCTCTGCTAAATTCGAAGCAGGCTTCGACAACTGAGACTTCGATCTGTTAAGGGATGCTGTTTTCTTGTCCGATTCCTCGACCTTAGCAGAACCAATCATTTTCCCCGGTTTGCATTTCTCCTTCTCCCCAATTGACAAATTTCTTGAGCCTTTCGATTGTGATCTGGTTTTCTCCATGGATTTTGACCCCGAAGAATTGAGGAAGCCAAGCGAATGTGTTGCAACCAAATCTTCGGGGCTTCCAACACAAGGGTGGCGACCAGGGACCGGCTTCACCCCACGAAGAATCGGAACTGGTGAAGCAGCCTCAAGCCGCTCGACATGGATGAACTGACCCAATTGAAGCTTGTCACTGAGGATGAGATCATCGTGTTCATCAGGGAGTGAAACATAGGTGGCATGCGAAGAATCAGAGACCTTCAAGTAAAACCCTTGATTTGAGAAGAGCTCCCCACCAGCAAGCGCAGGAACAATGCTCACAACCTGCAGAAGCGACGACCTGTGTTCTCCTGCAACCTTTACATCCGTGTTCATGTGCTGTAGAAGCTTCAAGAGAACTCCAGGAACCAAAGTTGCCATATTTTTTAACCTTCAAAACGCATTAATCTGCAAGTCCAGAAGAGAAACTCGGCCATCTGCCAAAGTTCTGATCATAAAACCCCAGCATTTCCAACTCGATGCACACTATCGATGCACACTAACGCAAAGAATCTCAATACCCAGATCGAGGAAACTAAAATTTTGGATTTTCAACAGGTTGCAGAGAGGCAAAAAGTCACTTCCCTTTAGACCCAAATGTGAAACTGACTCTTGGAGTTTCTTTATGGATTGGTGTGCCAAAGCTTTACTCTTGAAACCAAGACAGATGGTTGGATTGTTTGTGATAATAGACTAAAGAAACCAGAGCCTTCTTCAGTAACTAGACAGAAAAGCAAGATTTATTGGCATTGATGATCCGCGGATTGAAATACAACGATCACCCCGAAAAACCAGACAGGAGAAGGGTAGAAATGCAAAAAAAAAAGGGGGGAGATAAAAGAGTACAAGAATCTTTGGGCTGTTTTGCAGGATTTGAAGGACAGGAAGAAGCTTTATTCTGCAAAACCCAAATGGCAAAGACCTAGTTTTGGGATGTTTTCAATGGGCTATAGCTGAAAAAGAACCATTACTAGGCAGCAAAATTCAAGTCGTTCTACAAAACCCCAAATGGAAAATGGACCCATTTTGGGAACTTCTTGAACTAGATATTCAGAAACTCCATGACTTAGCAATACCAGTTTGGCAAAAGGCAACTTTTTGGTTGTTGAAGGATAAGGACCCCCAGCAAGCTCTGAAACATGGGAGGTGGATGGGTTTCAGAAAAAAAGGAAAAGGTGAAGTATGATTGCAGCAAGCTTCCACTCATTGAATGATTGACGGCAAGAAGCTGTAACAGAATCTGACACTGTCTGTGTTGTATTTTTCTATCTATTTCCTTTTGAGGTCGATTGGGTTTTCCGAAATTTTACAAAAGAGCTCGAAAACGAACGAAACAATTCTTCACGACCTGCAACAAAGGATCATCTAAGGTCAGTTCGCAGAGAATAATTCATGTGCCGTAGCTGTTAGCTTTTTCTTTTATTTTTTTCATTTAATTATTTTGTAATTTTTGTAAAGTATACGGTGGAGAATTATCGTTGTTATTGTTATTATTTTAAGTGAGAAGAGAAATGGGCGCATGTGGACGGACAGTGGAATGTCGGCTATATCAGGAAATGTTAGATCCCGGCGCCGGTTGTAGGATCACGTCAAGAAAGACAGAATGCGGTGAACAAAGCTGAGCAGAGCTTTCTTGCGTCTTGGCTGACGCTCAAAAGTCATCTCGCTTTTGAGGTCAAAGATGCACAAAATTACGTCGTGAAGGACGCAAGTTTCTTGTAATTTGTAACGCATTCAAGATCCAGGTTTTACATTTTAGTTTTGCTCAAGGAAATTTCAAGTGTTTCCCTAGTTTAACTAACAAAAAAAGATAATTACTTTTTTTAAAAAGTGTTTTCTCTTATTTCGCGCGAAATTTTATTCCATTTTTTTAGATTTATGTTATGTTTAGAGTCTTAAGTTGTCTTAATCATGCACAAAAAGATAATTTATAGTGTTCAGGTTTGAGTTATAAGAGTTGTGATTCAAAGCAGGTTGAAAAATGAGTTGAAATAAGAAAAAGTTGCAATTGGTACCAGATAGTGGCTCGAGCCTGCCTCTAGCCTGAAGAACAAGTTGAGTCTGAAATTCGCACTTGACCCAGGCTCGAGCCCCGCACTAGCGAGTGGAACAAATTTAAATCAAAATAAGTCAGAACCCAAGAGTGGCATTTGAGAAAGTTTGATGTAGCGCTAAAGCAATCATGTGTTCAACGAATGAGTCACACTCGACATCAAGCTCTAGCCTGGCTTCAGCGCAAAGAGCAATTTCGAAATTAAGCCTTCATGCTAGTCCCACGCCTTACCCTGGGTTCGAGCCTGAAGGATTTAGACTATCTTAAACTCAATTTTTAATTCCCAATTTGATTCCTATCTTTATCACAACACCTTGAAAACCTATAAATAGGACTAGGGGACGTTCTAAAAAGATATTGGAGATATTTTTGAAACCTTAGACGTCCTATTAAAACAAGAGAAATCTCCTTTCTTTGTTTCTCTCTTTGTGCCATCATCTTCTTCTATTCTTCCTTGTTCAAAGCCTTGGAATTTCGTGTTGGGGAGAATTGCACATGGGAGTTTCCATAGTACCGAACAAGTTCATTTGGAGTGGTCGTATGAGAAGATCTCAGAATTTCGGAGTGCTATAAGTTGCAGATCTGAAGAGTTCTTCAATTGCTTGACAAGTTAGTGAGTTTACAGTCTAGCAAGATTTGTTGAGTCATTTGAATCATATTGTAAGCCTTCTTCTCATAGTGGATTTGTAGGTGATGCCTGCATAGTCAGGAGGGTTTTTCTCTAGTGAGAGTTCTAACAGAGTTTTCCTTTATCATCAATTTGCTTGTATCTTTTATTATCATTTTATATGCTTTAATTCTTCTTTACAAATTGTGTGGCCATTATCTGTTGTGATTGTGTTTGTTTAAGAACTTGTGCATGCCTATTAATTACGGACTTGTCTTTACTTAGTAATAATTTTTAATTTTTCAATTTATAATGAAGTGAAACAACCACATAAAACATTTATCCGGAGTCGTTTGGAGCAAAATTGCGAGGTCTAGATACAGCATTAAAGAAGCAGAATTTTTTTTTTTTTTTTGGGTTTCCCTTTCAAGAGCAGGGGAGCTTTACCTTTTAGCTGAAGCTCCCCTTTATCAGCCTGAGCCGAGCCTTACCATGGGGCTTAAGCCCACTTTAAAGCCTTGTTGACAATATTTTAAATGGACTGGGATTTGAGAGTGACACTTTATCCTTTAAACTTGGCGATGGTTTCATTCCGTGTTTCACGAGATCTCTTCCACGAAGGTAAAGCAGTCCGAGATAATCAAATTTAATGAAGCAAATGCAGCCTCAACAAAATGTAAAGAAAAGCAAATGTCATGTGAACAAAAATCAAGGACACCCATTAATGCTTCCCATATCCAAGAAGAGAATTGTCACTTGAAGAACAAAAGATCTAAGCTTTCGCCAAAACCATGACAAAGGGGGCAATCTGAGTCAGAGATAATACTGAAAGCTTGAAGCCTATCCTTTGTAAAAAGCTTCCTCCTTATACCCATCCAAATGATGAAAGAGTGACAGGGCATGTGATATTTGAATCAAATCAGTTGTGCCCAAATATGTCTAGCATGCCAAGTTCTCAAAGCCTCATAAGTTGCCTTTAAAGAGAATTCAGATTTTCCCAACCAAGTACAACTGTCCATTGCTTCTTCTGAAGGAGGAGGAAGAGATTGAAGGCCATTCCATATTTCTTGAAGATTGGAGGATACATAACGTTGGAAACATTCTCCAACCATTGCTTGATATAATCTAAAAAACCTTGCAATCAATACCCAAATTTGACTCATATATGATTCGATGACCATACTTACCAAACAAAGAGCCCAGGGGGTGCCAATTATCAAACCAAAGCCAAATCAGATTTCCATCTCCAATTCTATGATGAAGGAAATTGTAAAACAACTGTCACTTTTGAAGGATCTTTCGCCATGCCCATCTGCATGATATGCAGTTGGACACTCTCAAGGAAATTTGTACGAAAAGAAAAGAAAGAAGAGAAAAATAGAGAAATTTACACTTACACCCCCTATATTTCTAACAAAAGTAATTGGACACTCTCGCATTTAAAAAAGACCGAGACTTCCCTCCATATTTGGAAAGATGTGTACTTACCTTCCTTATTGTTAAAATTTTTACGACGTTATAAATTAATGAGAGAAAAAATCTAAATAATTAATTTTTTGCTAATCTTGAATTTATTAAAGGATTTTAACCCTAGCTAATTGATTATATAGAGTAATTCTCTTATTTACGTAAGGTTATTTGGTCTCATTTTATTGACAGAGAGACAGATGCATATTTGTTCAAATATGGAGGGAGGTCTTTACCTTTTTCCAAATGTAAGGATTCTAATTGTTTTGTCCAAAATGTGAAGGGTTGTAAATGTAGATTTCCCTAAGAAAAAAAAAATTTAAGCTTAGAGTGCATATCAACTCAAGCGACTCCACATTTGATAGGCTAGTCTAATGGTAAAGCATTTGTAAATATCAGTTTTATAGACATACATGTACACCAGCTGCTTCAAATTTGGAGTAGCCTATCAAACATCGACTTGCTCTAGTCAATATACACGAATCTATTTACAAATCGATAATAATATAAAGGGATATTTACACTTTACCCCCTTGGGTTTCCAACAATCCCACTTTCCTGCTTCTTGAGGTTTGATGTTTGTAACAATTTCCCCCTTCTAGAATTTTGACTATTAAAATTTCAATAATATTGATGTGGTAGCAAGACATAAAACATATTGACAATTTTTGCCCTTCTTATTCTAATTATTTAAAATTAAATACCTAGAGTACCCTTTAGTGGGTTGGTTCAATGTTTACAATATTGGTTCAAATTAAAAAAAAAAACTCGATTTACATCTAGTATAAGGGTATTTTTGGTATTTAAGGCTTAAATAAAGCTTTTTTACTTTTAAATGTAAATAATAGGGGCAAATTTGTTAATTAATTTTCTTTGTTACCATTAGTGCTCAAACATCTAAATGGGGGAGATTGTTACACATAAAAAACCTCAATGGCAAACTAGTAGTTTGAAAACCTCAAAGTAGGAAGAGGGATTCTTGGAAACCTGAAGGAGGTAAACAGTATATATCCCAAATAAAAAAAGAAAAGAAATAAAATTGTAATTTTAAGCAAATATTATCTAATTGTTGAGAGATCAAATCAAAAGATTTAGTATCTTAAGAAGGTATGGGATTATCAAGCACATAACTGCCGGTCTTCGAGTGGATTAATGCTTTAATTATTGTTGCTTATCTAATCAGCAAGACAAGGAAAGCAAACGATAAATCCAAGTCCTTAACAACCTACCAAAACTATCAACTCACTTTTTTTTGGTTGAAATGATTCAGGTGCACCTGTTGTAACCATGGGATAAAATGCTCGATATTACATAAAAATTTTCTTAAAAATTGTGTTTCTTTAACAACCTGTTAGAAACAGTGGTTCTTATTCTGGGTCCAAGGGGAGCCCCTACAGTACAAGAAAGGGTATTTTTGGGATTTCAGAAATACCAGTTTTAGGGTTGGTATATATGTGTTGATGCAACCCTAATTGACTTTTCTTCATAGTGGAAACTTTGCCGTATACAGTGGACGTAGGCATATTGCCGAACCATTTAAATTTGCGTGTTCTTCTTCTTCTTCTCTATGTTTCTTACTGTTCACGTTGCACGATTCTCAACACAATCATTCAAATAACTTTGTTTAATAGTGTGCACGTGTGTGTGCGAGCGTGTGTGTGCTCATATAGATGTGTACTTGCGCTCGTGTGTTTGTCAACATGCGCATGTGTGTGTGCATGTTGTAAAACCATGGACAATCACTCAACTCCACGCATTTTACACAGTACTTAAAAAATAAATGGAGTCACTACCATCTAAAAGGTCTTGGTGTAGATGATCACTAAAGTATGCACTAATGTACGTAAAGGGAGAGAACAGTTTTACAACTATCCAGATTTTAAATGAATAGGCAGAGTTTTGACTAGTTTAACCCTATATTAATTATGCTTTATCAACATACAGTAAGGGCATTTCAGGGAAGTCATGCATAGTTGCTAGCATGCTTCCCTAAGGGCCTATTCTCATTATATATGGTATAGATGTGTTTCTTATTGGAGATATATATATATATATATATATATATATATATATATATATCATCAATCCATAAGATTTTTGCAAATTCTAATCCTCCATAGTTGTATATCCTTTACAACAAGAATTGTGCAATCACGCATACAAGAGACCAACGAAGAGCCTAAGCCTATTATACATACAATAGTATGTTATAGATGATTTCAATCCTCATGCATTAGGTTCACATCTTGTAGAGCTTCTATTTTGCACTTTTATTTGGAGCTTTCACAGAATTGTGCCATGTGTGATTGAAAAATTACGGTTAAACCACTCAACTGCTTACATCCTTAATATTTTTAATAAATGTGGCATGAACTTGTGGATGCCCCAGATAAAAGTGCAGATATGAGCTCCACAGGATCTCATCGGTCATGGAGATATATAACTTCAACATACATCATTGACAAAATAAAGATTTTCAAGTAAAATAGTTTATCTTTTTTATTATTTTTAGAATACATTATATATGTATGTAAAACATACGATGGAATGATAAGAGCTGATTTACACTTCCACTCTGAGACTGAGGCATCTTATTCTGGGATCTTAAATCACCATGCTCGGATCCTAAAGTTCTAATTCTTATGTAAAATAATGGTAATTTAATAACAATAAGCTTTGCTAACACGTTTGGCAGTTGGAAGTGACTACTGACTAATTACCTAATGATCATTTTGTCGGGGGTATGACGTCCCTCGTAATCTTTCTAAAGAATAACGCATTTTATTAGGATTAAAGTAGGTAAGAATAATTTTTCATTTTATTAATGATTCAAATAAAGCGAAGGGACTCGAATCTTACGTACCCAGAAATAGAATATTAAAGGAAAGGAAAGGAAGGATAGAATAAAGGCTATATAACCACTTTTGCCTTTTTACTTTTTCAATAATGGAGCCTTCACGTATTGAGAAACTAAAGCAAATGAATGGCTTTCACAGTAGCCAGGATTTTCACCTGGGGTCGTGGAGCGGACAGCAAATGGAAGATGAGTGGATGAGATTAAAAGGATAGTGAGTAAATTAAAAAAATTTAGAGGGGCAAAATGGTATATATACAAGTGCATAAAGTAATCTTTTGTATCTTAGGTTGGGTAGTTGCCAATGGTAAGTTTTATGTAGTTCTATCATGTGCAGCATCTTACGATCAATATTTTTGCTTATGAAAAATGTGAAAAAACTTTTCAATGTACAAAACATTGGTCGCGGAGCATCTCATAGTTGCGATAGGGTGTGTGGCAGCATGTCACTGCAGACAATTTTAATCCAGTGTTTGGATATCGGAGGAAAAAAAAAATCCTATGGGATTCGAAATCAGCATACCATCATATTACTAAAGCTAATATAGCAGCATCCTACATGAAACACACATTTTACATAGGACATGAGCACATCATACATGAATACAAACATTTCTTAGCTAGCTACAATATAGTGTAATTTTCTTTTTCAAGTGACCTTGCAGTTCTTTTTTCCTTTTTTCTTAGTTTTTTTTTTTTGTGTGTGGAAAAGTCAACGTTTTTTTGGAAATAAGATTTCTTATGGACTATTTTTATAAATATGGGCCAAGCACTTGTTTGATCAAGTTATAGCAAGAGAAACTATTATTGATACTAGGGGGCTGCACGTGCTACGCGCGTAGAAAACGTGGGCCCACTAAGATAAACAGTTCAAGGAAGTTACAACATGCTTAAAATAATGCGGGATTGTTTTGTTTAGGGAGGCTAATGTTTGGAAAAAGAAAATAGGGGTCAGAATCTGGAGGGAATATTCCCCCATCTTCTCTTTATTAATAAGAAAAAGAAAATAGGGGCCAGAATCTGGAGGGAATATTCCCCCTCTTCTCTTTATTAATAATATAATATAGATTGGATTTTTCTAATTAGGGTGCGACTCGACTTGGTTTGGTTCATGATAACATCAACCTAAGACGAAGTTGAGGTTTGTGATTGTTAACCCAAAACAGGACCGAACTGAATTGAGAACTGGCTTAATATAAGTAACTTGAAAACCGAACCAAACATTATGTATATAAACGTTCAATTTCTGAAGCAAAATTCTTAAGTCAGATTGATTCGGTTTAACATCAATTCAAAAAATTGAACCACAGGCCTTGAAACCTAGATCGTTTAGGCATTGTCGGAATTTGAACAATAGAAACTAGAAAGTCACTTTCGTCCCAAAGAATGGAAACATTATAATGATACATAATTGTTGAAATGGGTTAGCAGTTAAAAGATTATTTGTTTTACATGTGAGAACTTCCCAAAGGAAATTTTGAAATATATATATATTTTTTATAAATATAACGAGATTAGGCCTTTTGGGAAAACAAATAATCTTTACCGTAAATGCATAATTATTATATGGTTAAAATAGTCAAAACTCTATCTATTCATTTAAAATTTGGACAGTTAAAAAACTCTTCCCTCCCTCTATGTGCAATGTTGCACGTGTGCCCCGCCAGTTTTTTTTTATAAATTTTACAAGAAACGAAAAAATCTTTTTAAATTAAACACAATAATTTTTGTAGAAGATTGATTAGTGAAGCTTTGGGATATAATAATTGCACCATCATGCAACCATAAAGATGTGACCTTTCAGCTTCTGAATCCGAACTTCCATATGTTAACCAAACATAAAACCAAAAAACTACATAAAAAAACCTAACTACATGTTCTCAACTCCCAACCAACCTCTCTTAGCTAATCATATGCACTAACCCAAAAACAAATAATTATTTTTTTCTTTTCCAGAAAATCTACCAAAAAAATCATAGACAAGTTTCTTGGTGGTTTCATGTCTACGAATTTGAAGCGATGGGTCCCATTCATGGAGATCACTAACCACAAAGATGATCCCATGTGATGGATTTTGCACAAAGGTACTTATATTATGAGATCAAATAGAAGTTTAGGAATTGATGGTTTATCATATCATTTCATGTACCTTACCCATTAGAAAGAAAAAAAAAATCATATAATTCATGTCCAATGAGTTGAGCCATTCTTCGGCATGACCCCGCTTCAAACTGTGTAGGGTCTCGCCGCAGACCCTGCATCTTATGTCAGATGCTGTCATGTGTAATAACTGATGGCTTCTGTGTTTTCATTGAAAAATGTGAAATCACTTTGTACATTCTAATACCAGAGGTCATCAAACACTGCACGTGGCAACATTTGACATAGGTTGTAAGGTCTGTGCCAATAGGTTGCAGGGTCTGCGGCACAGACCCTACGATAGACAATTTCAAACCACTTCAAACACACCAGAAAATGACAAGCACTGTAGCTGTACCATGCTAGGTCATGTCCATTGGGCTGTTGCTGGCACAATAGGCTCGTTAGTAATATGATATACTAGCATTGGAACCCGTGCTACGCACGGGAAATACGTTTAATATATATGATAGTTTGAAAAAAAAATTTATCAATCTATATTATTACTATAAAAGGGACAAAAACACTTACTGTTTGTCCACTTTTATTTTCCATAAATATCCTCCCTCATAAATATATTTCATCTCAAACTTAATTCGGATTAACTATGAGGTTCTATCAACAACAAAAGAAAAAAAAGATTAACTATGACGAAACAGACCTTATAACATTCTCTTGGCTATCAAAGCCAAAGTAAAGAAAAAGAAAGGCAGAAGTAAATTACAACTAATAAACTTTAAGGCTCTGTTTGTTTCACCAGAAAATATTTTCCAGTGGAAAATATTTTCCGGAAGAAAATTTTCCAAGAAAAAATTTTCCTTCTTTGTTTTTTCCAAGTGTTTGGATGTAACATGGAAAATATTTTAGAATCTAGTCAATTTTGATAGACAAAAATTAAATCTCTATAATTTTTGCTCTCCAAATCTAATTTGAGGACTAACTTTGCAACAATGTCCAGGCTGAGAGCAATCGAACAATAACCTAAATTGGAATTCAAATCATTGTATTTTCCGTAATACCGTATGTCTAACCCAAGCACAAAATCGATGAAACTACTTTGCATTGATATCTAGCCTAAGCACCATCAAACAATAAACCTTCAATAAGTCAATAACAAGGAATAGACAGTGTAGCCCACTTAGGAATATGATCAAACAGTAGGCAGTATCCTCTGATTGCAAAACATAGAACGAAAATTTTGTGAACAAAACATCACAAGAATAAAAATAAAAAAGTGTAAGAGAGAGAGGATTATCGAGACGTTCATAAAGGCAACACTAAAAAAGCTATAGCCATTCAGAGAGAAGGTGAAACACTACTGGCACAAATATGTTTGCATAATCAATTTCAACTCGTCATAGGACTTTTGTCGACCAGTTGGAGAATAGGAGTAAATTATTGACGTGATTTCTCTAACAAAAGGGTCCTTTCACATTTCGGCTCATGAATTTCCTATTAAAATGATCGAAATGAAATTGAACATTGGAGGGATTGCTCACCTATATCACTTAACAATTTTATTCTTCAAGGAGTGTCTTGTGGAAGATTGTGGAGAAGGTGGGTTTGATGTATTGTGTCCACTTCTTCTGCAAAGAATAAGGTGCAGCTTTTCAAATCTCAGCTCAGAAGATATTATTGTTGCCTCCAGAGCTATGATTCGCATCCATAAGACTGATGATCATCATTCTCGGTTTCTATTTATTGATTATGTGACATAATCGATAGAAGGTTATGGAGATGGAGTCCTCCCAAATTTAGTACTCGGATCATGCCCTCGGTTCGTCGAGGGATCGCCATAGTCGTGGGTGCTAACCATCAGAGACCTCCTCTTCGTCACCTCCATCTTCTCCACATTCCGGCCGCCTGTTTTCATCACTTTCAAGCAAATTAGAAGAGAGTCGAAGTTGTTCGTCGAGCTACCTTCGTTGAAGTCGTTCGTCGTGCCCCAGGAGGAGGAAGAAGAGAGTCGAACGAGGAGGAAAAAAAAAATCTAAACACTAGAGTTATAATCGTAATGCCTGGCGGAAAATAACTTCCGCTGAATTTTAGCGGAAGTTATTTTCCGCCAATTTTCCTTTAATTTGGAAAATATTTTCCCTTAGTTTTCCTTTTCCCCTAAAACAAACGCTTGGAAAATTTTAAAATTCTGGAAAATATTTTCTTTTCCTTATTTTCCGGTGAAACAAACACAGCCTAAAGGGAAAAAGAAAATAAAATAATTGCACAAACAGTGTGATTAAAGACGATTTTGTCCATATATTTTTTAACAATGTGTAGTGAAAAAGATGAAGTAGGCATAATGTGCCGCAGAGGAGTAAATATTGAAGAGTAGCTCGTCGTATGCATAATAGTGACATTACAAAGTTATGTTGAACAACATATTAGCTGTAGTAATGACCTACCAAGATGAAATGAGGGTCTGTAGCTTGCTTTGCAGTACAAAAAGCTCAAACTAATAATTACTGGAGGAATTATGATCCCTAATTTAACTCATTCTGTGGCAAATTAACAGAATCAAACATTATAACACAGGTTTGAAACATAAGTAAGATGTAATAAATTCTATCCAAGTTAGCCCTAACCAAAACACGGAACAAAGTGGATTCATAGCATTGCTTTTGCAAATGGAAAAGATAAAAAAAAGAACAACACAAAAAATCATTCGTAGAATTTATATATATAGTCCAAAAAAAATAAAAAGATAACACAGAAAATCTTTCATAAATTTATATATAATCCAATAACAGTTTATCATAAATAACTTGCAATGGTAGTTGGTTGTATCAAATTGTCAAATTGGAGATAACTAACTTTAAATCCTAGGGACAAATTGATATTTTTCATTTGCAATAAATAGTCAAAACAGACCATTCAGTATTGATTCCAGCCTCAAGAATAGTCTTGTGTGTACAAATGGACTGTTATTTGAACCCATTACCTTTGTTTTTTTTTTATAAAAAAAAGGATATGGCTATAGCCAAACCTATAGAAGGCAAATTTTCAACATAAATTGTACTTCCATAAGGCAAATTAGCTCAAAAGATTTCAAAGGAAAATAATACTAATGCCGTCAAACGAATAAGTTCATGAGATTGACTAAATTACGAAGAATTAATCCATTAAAAAATGATAATGACCAAACCCACAAATAGAGGTAATAATGGTGTTTTTGAGGGAAAAAGTTGATAGATGGTTGCTAAATATGCAGTTTTTGAATGTTTGGAATGTTAGGTAGGCATACTGGTCTGAAAAAATAACATGTCTATGAACATGACCAGATATAGAACCTTTAATTCTTTCTAGATTTAAAGAAACATTTGTTTCCTGTTAGAGATAGTATTAACATTAGTCAGCAAACCAAAGCTTAGATCACCTAGTAATTTCATTATAAATAAGTACCATAAGAATATAAGTTATTTTATTATAAAGGAACCTTTTAAAGGATGACATTAGTCAGCAAACAATAACTTGAGTCCTAAGCATGGTCGGCTCACGAAGTTCAGGTCAAACACCACAAATGCAAACCACCTCTCCTTTTTTTTCCCCAGTTGGAGCACTATAATAACACGCCAAAGAGAACGCAAATGTCAGGCTAAGCAACATTGATACAATAAGCGTGGGGGTTGCCATTCATAAAAAAAAAAGCTTATGTAGATGAGGAATCATAACTGACAACAAAAAGCTGAATAGCATGAATAGGATATTGGTAAATATGGATTAGTAATTCGAATGAGAAATATATTCTAGAGAAAATAACATTTAGCCACTATTAAGAAAAAATAAAAATAAAAAAGGGTTCAAGTGACAGCAAAGAAAGAAAAAAAAACCTAAATAAAACAGACAACATTCACTTGAAATAGAAATTTATTGTTAATGACCATAATAAGACCTAAGGTTCCCAACACTGTATTTACAAATAGTTGAAAGCAAAAACATACACGTAGCAAACCCCATAAAATATTACATGGTAACAACAGAGGCAGGAAGCAGCAGAAATTTCTGCAATAAAATTTCTTTAGATATGTTAGGCAATAGGAATTAAACATCATCTATAAGATGAACCCCAAAAACAGAAACATTAAGAAAATTAAAAATACAGAGAAGCTGAATTTCTATCTTACTCCCAGGGAAGATCTCCCACCATCATCCACTCCCCTTCCTTTGTTTTGGTTGGCTAATACATGGTATCTGTCGACACGCTCTATGTTTCTATCATTTCAGGCTGCTCAAAAAATAATTAAAAGGAAGAAAGAATGTAAATATTGAGGAATGAAACTTTGGTTCCTTTCATCTTGCATCCAAGAGAGTGATTGCTTTGATGAACTACAAAAAAAAAAATTCATTCCAATTAAGATGTTACTATTACGATTCAACAGAAACAGTTCTACACACTTAATAGAATTTGCAATTTCTTCAGACGACAAAGGAACAGAACAACAACGTCGATTATAAATATTGATTAATCACCAAAAAAAAATTTTAAAAAAAAGAAAAAATTTAAGAAGAGTAAGAAAAAAATTGAAAATTGGGAAAAAAAAATTATGAAAATATATCAACAAACGAACCTGCCATTTAGCAGTGCCTAAAGCGGGCTGGAGCTCCTTACGCAGTTCCTCTGAATCTTCAGATAACAATCCTTCCCTTCTCTCACGAACTCATGTTCTATAAACCGATTCCATGCTAGAAACCAAATGACAAAAATCCAAGAAAAAATTAAGAAAGACCAAGAATTTAAAAGCCAAAAAACGAAAAACCAAACAGTAAAAAACCTGAATCAGTCCAGGTAAACCTGAATCAATGTCCAGTAACAAAATAATGAGCCACAATAGGTTACACTTCAACTTCAGATGATCTAAATCCAAGTTTTGAGGCCACACCTGATTGATTATACGCTGATCAATGTCCGTTCAAACCCCTCAAGTTGAATAACGTCATTAGCCAGACCCTGTGATCACCAAGGAACTTGAGACACATCCTTCGTTGACCTTGCATTCACCCCTTTCTTTCTTCTCCAAACCCTGTGATCTTCCAATACCGCAAGTCCAACACAAATCACAATTGCTTCCACCAACAAACCGATCCCAGCAGCACTACTCACTTGCTCACCTTCTTCTTTACAACAGATGGACGTAGGTTCCTACAAAGAGAGAGAGCGTATTCTCTACCCAAAAAAAAAAAAAAAGCAACAACAACAACATAAACGCCCCGAATCTATAAGAAAAACCAAAAGAAAAAAAAAACCTAAATCAGTCCAGTAAAAAACCAATTCCACGTTGTGAGTTTTTTTTTCACCTTGATCAGAAGCCCCCGGAAACCCATTGGCAGCCGCCGCCGCCGACGACTTTGCCATGCCAGGGGAATACAGCAATGGCGATTGCTTTCGACTGGAGAGAAGCTTTCGAGAGAGGGGTTCTGGAACAATCAAGAAGACTTCGAAGGATGCATGAAAACGAAGTGAAGACGAAGGAGAGAAGAGCAGAGGAGGGAGAGGAGAACAGAATTGAACATTCCAGAACCACCTGTCATCCCAAGCTTTTCCAGAAAGCTTGTTGGAGAAGAAAGGGTTTTCTGCAAGAAGATAGCTTCTTCAGAAATCCCGGGGCTGCAGGGAAGGCTTCAGGCGCCTTCTCGATCCTTCTTGACGAAAAAGGGCAAAAATTACAGCGTATAAATATTTGGAGGCTCGGAAGGTTTCGTAAAACATTTAGAGGCTCGGGCCGGCGAGGCCGCGCGAGGCGGCCACGTCAGCCCGAGGCCGTTCCATTTAAGAGAATAGATATAATATAAAGTTATATATTATATATTATCTATACTAATAGAATATAACATAGAGAGTTTAATTGTAGTCTTAAAAAACTTACCCTTTAGTTTAAGGCCAGGGCCTAAACGAGCAAGAGGAAAACATAGCGTTTCTCAGTTAACCCTAAATTATACATATAATTGTAAATTCTACATTCTATTTCCACTACCTATCATCTTACCAAAACATCCAAAGATTGAAGTATTCTTCCCTCTTTTATGCAATTCCGGTTCATCCTTTTTAATCTTAACATCATTACCTCAACAATCGGTTAGTATAAAATAAAATAAAAAAAGGCCAAAAAACCAAAAAGAAAGAGAGAGAAAATAACCTCGTAATATCTTGATTTGTTCAATTGCTTTTTATGAAAAGAAATAAAATAAAAAGATGAAAAAAACGAAATGATATACCGGATTTAGTTTTTTTTTTTGAAAAGGGTGTGGGGATAAAATCTATATTTTATAAATATAAGCATAGTTCACGGTTAGAAAGAAATTAAAACAATGTTTCTTGGGTAAAAAATAATAGAATTATAAAGTAGAATATGCCAAAATAATTGTAGTTTATGGTTAGCTGAGAAATTATCCTTTCTATCATTCTTAAGGAAGCTTTTTGCGTCTTCTAAGCCTAAAAATTGTGGTTTCTAGTTAAAATCTATGCTATTATAAAACGAAGTGCTAGCATTTTAGTTGACAAAAAATTTATTTAAATCTAAAAGACAGTCACATCCCATAAAAAAAAGCTATCCCATGTTACACTTAAATAATCATGAAATATTGTTAGGTCGCGGAACCAGGACTCCAAATCTGAGAGGGCAAAAAAAACTTTCAATTAACACTTCTCATGAAATATAGAAATTTCAATGAGTTGGAGGGGCAAACCAGAAATTTTAGAGAGGGCAAAACATAAATTTTAATTAAAACATATATATTTTTAATTAAAAAAATAAAAGTTGGTGGGGGGGGCGCGCCTAGCTATAACGTGGTTCCGTCACTGGTTCTAGTAGTGTCTTAATTTCATTACCAAGAGTGGTGTATAGAGTATTAGAGAACCATTCAGAGTGACTCATTTTTATACAGGTAAAATTTTGAGTTGAAATGTGCAAGTTATGAATGTGGCTTGATGTTACTTGAAGCAAGATCAATTGCTGCTCGAGCTGGGGACATACAAGTGATTTCCTTCGTTGGGGCTCGACCTTAGGAACAAGGCTTTAAGTTGGTGTGCCGCCGAAATTTCGATTTTTTTGCCCGGGCGATGCGTTTCGCTGGGGGAAATCGCTAGGGTAGTTTCCCTGGTGATTTGTTTCGAAATTTCATCAAATCGCTGGGTTCCGGCGATTTTTTTTTTTTTAAAGTTCAAATCGCTCGCATGTGTGCTTGTGCACGTGTGTGAGCAACTTTAAAAGAAATTTCGATCGATTTGGGCAAAATTTCCCCCAAATCGATCGACGAAGGGGGTTTTCAAGGAGATGATGAATAAGTCTATACCAGGGGTTTTTTTTGTGTGATTTGTGTGGATTTAATCCTCTGTTTCAGGCGGTTTTCATCACTCTACATGATTAGAGTGAATTGAGACTGATTTGTGTGGATTTAGAGGAGATTGAAGCCGTTTTTCATCGCTCACGTTAGGTATGATATTTTAATTCGTTTTTTTTTTCAATTTTTGTTGATCTACAACTTATAGAATGATTTGATTTCATGGTATGTTGTAGTCCGACACTCGATCTACAAATAGGTGTCGGCGTTTTATTTTTTGCATAAAAAATTTATTTTTTAGCAATTATTAAATCCGAAAATTCATATAATTTGTTTTTAATTCATTTAAATTACATAAACAATGTATTATACTATGATAATTATATATGATATATGGGGACACCAGATATACAAATGGGTGTCCCCGGATTAATTTTTTAAAAAATTATTATTTTTGTGAATTTTTAAATCCAAAAATTGATAAATTATTTATAAAATGAACAAAAATAGATAAGTAGTCAAATTAAATTCATAAATTTGATTTATTTATTGTAGAATGATTTATGTTAAGGAATCAGAGTTTATATAAATTTTTTATATATTTATGATTTTTTTGAATTAATTAATTATTCATAAATTAATAAAAAAAAGATAAGTAGTCAAATTAAATTCATAAATTTGATTTATTTATTGGAGAATGATTTATGTTAAGGAATCAGAGTTTATATAAAATTTTTATATATTTATGATTTTTTTGAATTAATTAATCTGAAAATTAATTAATTATTCATAAAATTAATAAAAAAAGATAAGTACTCAAATTAAATTCATAAATTTGATTTATTTATTGTAGAATGATTTATGTTAAGGAATCGGAGTTTATACAATTTTTTATGTATTTATGATTTTTTTGAATTAATTAATCCGAAAATTAATAAATTATTCATAAAAATAAATAACTACTCAAATTATATTCCTAAAGTTAATTTGTTTATTATAGAACAATTTATTTTAAGGAATTGGAGTTTATATAATTTTTTTATATATTTGTGATTTTTTTGAATTAATTAATCCAAAAATTAATAAATTATTCATAAAATTAATAAAAATAGATAACTACTGAAATTAAATTCCTAAAGTTAATTTGTTTATTACAGAACAATTTATTTTGAAGAATCAGAGTTTTTATAATTTTTTTTATATAATTATGATTTTTCGAATTAATTAATCCCAAAATTAATAAATTATTCATAAAATTCCTAAATTAATAATATAGTTTATAAATTATAATTAGTTGGTAATGTTATTATTGTGGAATGTGGATTAATATTCATAATTTTTTATTGTGCTCTATTACTGTGTAGGGATTCAAATCCCAGTGTGCACTATGTAACGCTTCTTGGTTAGCCTGTTAGAGACAGACAGACAGTATGGCATTTGGCAGTGGTAGTAGAGGGGGCAGAGATGATGGCAAGAGGCAGGATATTGGCGGGGCCCATGGCATGAGATACGAAGGAGACAGAAATAAGACGGTCTGCAACTATTGCCACCAAATCATAAAAGGTTGTGGAGTATCATGGTTGAAGCAGCATTTGGCGCACGGCTACAAGAACGTGGCCAATTGTCCTCAAGTCCCTCTAGAGGTTAAGAAGTAGATGAAAGAGCACTTAGAGTCAGGGAGTGCATCTAGGGAGGGGAAGAGGCACGCATGAGAGGAGGTTAGACGTAGATTGGCAAAGCCTTTCCGACCCTCAGTGCCTAATGATGATGACACCGTGTACCCCGACGATATTGTGATAGAGGCAGAGAGGGCAGCATTCAGAGCCTCAATGCGAGCATCTGTGCAATCTGAGTTTGAGAGGAGAGAGACGGGGAGGTACAGATTTCACAGGGGTGGTACCTCTAGAGGAGATGCAAATGCAATTGATTTTGATACTCTTAGACATGGGGCTGGGGATGGACCTGGGCTCACTCGTTCTCAGAGCACCAGGATGCCCGATTATCCTATGGAGTCAAGTATGTAGCGTTCATCTTATATCAGATGCTGCCATGTGTAATAACTGATGGCTTCTGTGTTTTCATTGAAAAATGTGAAAACACTTTGTACATTCTAATATCAGAGGTCATCAAACGCTGCATGTGACAACATTTGACACAAGTTGTAGGGTCTGCGGCACAAAGCCTACGATAGACAATTTCAAACCACTTCAAAAATGCCAGAAAATGACAATCACTGTAGCCGTACCATGCTGGGTCATGTCCATTGGGCTATTGCTGGCACAATAGGCTCATTAGTAATATGATATATATAATATAATGTTATACATTATCTATACAAATAGAATATAACATAGAGAGTCTAATTGTAATCTTAAAAAACTTATCCTTTAGTTTAAGTCTAGGGCATAAACGAGCAAGAGGAAAACATAGCGTTTCTCAGTTAACCCTAAATCATACATATAATTGTAAATTCTACATTTTACTTCCACTACCTGTCATCTTACCAAAACATCCAAAGATTGAAGAACCTCTTCCCTCTTTCATGTAATTTTGGTTCATCTATAAAGAGAAGATGGGGGAATATTCCTTCTAGATTCTGGCCTCCTTTTCTTTTTCTAAAATTTACCCTCCTCAAACAAAACAATCCCCCACTATTTTATACTAACTACCTCCAGCTGTTTATCCAAGTGGGCCCATGTTTTCTACGCACGTAGTGCGTGCAACCCCCTAGTCCTTTTTAATCCTAACATCATTAACTCTATAATCGGTTAGTATAAATTAAAGAAAAAAAGGCCAAAAAACCAAAAAGAAACAGAGAGAAAATAACCTCGTAATATCTTGATTTGTTCAATTGTTTTTTATGAAAAGAAATAAAATAAAAAGATGAAAAAAAAAACGAAATGAGATACCGGATTTAGTGTTTTTAAAACAAAGGGTGTAGGGATAAAATCTGTATTTTATAAATATAAGCATAGTTCACGGTTAGAAAGAAATTAAAACAGCGTTTCTTGGGTAAAAAAATAATAAAATTATAAAGTAGAATATGCCAAAATAATTGTAGTTTATGGTTAGCTGAGAAATTATCGTTTTTATCATTCTTAAGAAGCTTTTTCGTTACTAAGCCTAAAAACTCTGGTTTCTAGTTAAAAGCTATGCTATTATAAAACGAAGTTATAGCCCTTTAGTTGACAAAAAAATTGTTTAATTCTAAAAGACTGTCACATCCCAAAAAAAACTAACCCACATTACATTTAAATAACCATGAATATTGTTAGGTCTAGTAGTGGGTAAATTTCATGTCAAAAGTGGTGTATAGAGTATTAGAGAACCATTCAGTGTCTCATTTTCATAGGGGTAAAATTTGGAGTTGAAATGTGCGAGTTATGAATGTGGCTTAATGTTATCTTGAAGCAAAGATCAATTGCTACTCGAGCTGGGGACATACAAGAGATTTCCTTTGTCAGTGCTCGACCTCAAGAATGATCCAATTGAGATCCTGTAAAGGCTCTATCTACAATCTGGAATAGAGCCTCTACAAGATGGTGACATCTGTCCCACTTAAACCACTTAAATCTCCATTTTGTTAAAGATCCATTTTGTTAAGCAACTAAAACAAAAGGGACAAAAGGCACTTTTGGTAAATTCTCTCTCACTCTGAGTGATCTATTCACATGTATATATATGTTTACAAGTGTATACAGGATTAAATTATACAGGGAAAGAAGATCTATATATATGTTTACAAGTGTATACAGGATTAAATTATACAGGGAAAGAAGATCTTTATGCATGATTCACTGTGGCGTGTCTGGAGACATGGATATTGCGTGATCGGTAGTATCTATAGTTCCCTTATTATCCCCCCTCAAGTTGAGCGGGAGTGAGCGGACACACAGCTTGCCACAAAGTTCCAGGAATCTTGCAGTAGGTACAGGCTTGGTGAAGGCATTAGCTAGTTGAGCTTCACTAGGCAAGAAATGAACAGACAACGCACGTTGGTGAACCTGCTCATGGATGAAACAATAATCAATCGCAACATGCTTAGTACATGCATGGAGGACAGGATTTGCAGATAAGTACATAGCCCCAAGATTGTCACACCAAAGGCGCAGGCATGTAGTGGTGGAAATGCTCAATTCTTGTAAGAGGGATTTAATCCACAACAATTTTGAGGTAGCATTGGCAATGGATTTATATTCAGCCTCAGTACTAGAACGAGCCACTGTAGGTTGTTTCTTCGAACTCCGTGAGACCAAGGACTGACCAAAAAAGACACAATATCCACTCGTTGATTTTCTGTCATTTGGGCAACCTGCCCAATCAGCATCGGCATACACAGATAAGACAGAGGTCTTGCTGGAACGGAGTAGAAGTCCAAAATCTATTGTATCACGCAGGTAACACAAGATGCGTTTGACAGCCGCCCAATGCTTGTCAATAGGCTTATGCATAAACTGGCACACCTTGTATGCAATGTCAGGACAAGTAAGGGATAGGTATTGGAGAGCACCAACCACACTACGATAAAGGCTCAGATCAGAGAAATTCGCACCATCAAACAAAGAAAGTTGAGTACTAGAGGCCATTGGAGAATGCATGGCTTTGGCATTGGACATTTTTGTGCGATCTAGAAGGTCCATTATGTAACATTTTGGACTAAGCAGTAGGCCTTCAGGTGTGTGAATGGTTTCAATGCCGAGAAAGAAATGCAGGTCCCCAAGGTCTTTAACGGCAAACTCCAAACTGAGGGGCTTAATGAGCGATGATATAGCTGAAGGGGAGGAGCTAGTAATAATAAGTATGTCATCGACATATACAAGTACAAAAAGCTGAATAACATGGGAGTTGAAAATAAACAATGAAGTGTCTGACTTGGAGTTGTTGAAGCCGAATTCAAATAGATTAGCACTCAAGCGAGCATACCATGCACGGGGAGCCTGCTTTAGACCATAAAGAGCTTTATGAAATCGACATACATGATGAGGAAGAGCCTTATCAAAATAACCAGTGGGTTGAGTCATGAACATTTCTTCGTCCAAGAAACCATGTAAGAAGGCATTGGAGATTTCAATCTGCTTGATAGGCCATTGCTGTGAGATGGCATAGGTAAGGACCAAACGGATGGTAGTGGGTTTGATCACTGGACTAAAATTATCACCATAGTCAATGCCTGGTTGTTGGTGGTATCCTTTGGCGACAAGGGCAAGCCGTGTAACAAACCGGTTTACCTGTGGAATCCCTCTTTACACAGTACACCCAATTATTCCCGATTATGTTCGTTCCTTCTTGTAAAGGAACAAGTTGCCACATAGCATTCTTCATTAGTGCAGAATATTCATCATCCATGGCTTGCCTCCAAGGCTCATATTTGACTGCACAAGAGTAGCTTTCAGGATCATCGGGGACAGTAGTAAGGTTTGCCATAAAAGCCTGTGGTTCCTTGTAAGGAATACTACCATCGAAAAAATTTTTGGTTTGAAAATTTGATTTTGTGTCCTAGTACGCATTGGATGAATACGTGCATGGAAGCTTCTGTTGCAGAAGGATATGGATTTTCAGAAGAGAGATCCACAGGAAGAACACTTTCTAAGTTATTTGAATTGGACCGAATATGAGAGGATAGGGGAGTTAAAGCTGACACGTGATTATGGGGAGAGAGTATAGGAGAAGACTCGGTCAAAGGTTGATTAGATGATGGGGTTAAAATAGGAGTAACCGAATTTTGAGGAGGTGATTGATCCCGGGAAAGATGCATGACTGATCGGGTTGGTGAGTGAGCTGTATGGGAAGAGCTCACAGCTGGTTGCGATAAGTCAGGAGCATTAATAGGGGAAGTTGGCAATGAATGAGAGGCCAAATTATGCCGCAGTGATTGAGATGGAGATTTAATGGAAGGCAACCAAGCTGAGCTGAAGATTCACGCCACCGTGAATCATGCATAAAGATCTTCTTTCCCTTTATAATGTAATCCTGTATACACTTGTAAACATATATATACATGTGAATAGATCACTCAGTGTGTGAGAGAGAATTTACCAAAAGTGCCTTTTGTCCCTTTCGTTTTATGGTATCGACGTAAGAAAGGGAAGAAGAAAACAACCTGAAAGAATTTGCTCTGGCTTAAGCTTTTGGAATTATTCGATGAATATACAAAGAATGAATGAAATATATAGCTGATAACTCTTGCTACCACGACTAACAGAACCAGCTACCAAAAATAGAAAAAATAACATAACCAATGAAGAGCTGTACATCCTAACAAATTGATTCTTGCCCATCTTTATGCATGTGATGCAAATGACGTGTAAGAGATTCCTCTTCCAGATGATGACAAGTAGTTGGGGAAGATATGCTTGTAGCCTTTTTACCAAAAAAGTGACCTGTAGCATTAAAAGTAGAAATTTCGTGCTGTAATCCCCCCCCCCCCCCCCCAACAAGATGGAGAATATAAGTTTACTATTCCTATCTAGAGGGAGTGCAGGAGCTTAGAAGTGTGCACACCTGATTTCAGTCGCACGACGAGGCGCATGCAAAACGATGCGTGCCTTGGGACTGTTTGGAGTTGCCACTGCCTGAGAGGTGCAGGCAGACACGAAAGTGTGAGACATGGAAAAAATCACCCGAAGATGATCATCCCTCCGTCAACACACGGGCTCAACGCAAAAATGGGAGAGTCACCACCATTCATAATTTTGGGGTGAGAATGGACACCAAAATATTAAAGATAAGCAAAAAGAGATAAAATGCCAATTCTAAGGTAAAAATAACCCTACTTGAAAATCAAATCCAGAGATGGGTAAAGGATTAGATTATGAACGGGGGAAGGTGTTAGGCACCCCCATTCACCCACGCAAGGTGGTTGCCAAGTGTTTGTTCATGCTAAAAGAAAATAGGAAGCTTGCTAAAAAACCATGAAAAGCCTTGAAAAAGGAACAAGTGTATGATATATTCACATGAAGATCCAAATGGATTTTAGATCTTCCCTTATGTCAATATCATTTCTGAAATGTCATAAAAGATGGAAATCAAAGCACAAGTTGCTCAAAACCAAGTTGAATCAAATCCGGAAAATTTGGTGAAAGTAATGCCATTTATCTTGAAATCATTCAAATCCAATTTTAAATCAAATCAAACCAAATCCATTTGAAAGACTATGGTAAATAATAGTCTCATGCAAAATTTCAAGTAATTCCGGGTGAAAACCTAGGAGTTATGTTCCTTGAAAGTTGCTGCTGGGGATATTTAAAAGTGATGAGTGGGCAACTTTGGAAAATCACCTAGAAAACTCCACTCCGTAAAAACCCACGAAATTTGGTGTGATGGAAGTCTGTATGACCATCTTTCAAAAGAAACTAGCCTCATAAAAAACTCATTCGGATGTGCCTTGGGTGGTCTCCCGAACAGGCCCCAAAGATCACAGATTTACCCAGAAAAGTGCCATTGAGCAGTTCTGAGTAAATCGGCTACCAATAATACAAATGGAGTCCAAAAATTATGAAACTAACTGGATTTGAAAATAGACTCATAAAGGAGTACTCAGAAAGTAAAATCACTCGAATCGGATTTAAAACAAACACATGGCGCTCCGTCGAAGAGACAAGTTCTGTATTTGAACCTGAACTATCCAATAAACTTCAACAGAGAGGTGTCAAAAATCCGCTTGATAGAAATTAATGAAATTTGGTGGACATAAACTAGATAGCCTCACCTTTCCCACGGTTCTGAAATTACTCCAAAATTCATCCGGACGATGAAGTTATGAGCATCCTAAGTAAGGGTACAGTTGCTGTCAAGCTAAGCCACTTTTGAAGAAAACCAAATCCGAAAAGTGATAAAAATGTGTGATTCGTGCAAGATGAATCCAAAACCTTTAGAAATCACTTAAAAACATTCCAGAATTGATTGAGGCCATTTATTTGAGATTTATTACAATGAATGTAATAAATCCCCAAATGTGAGCCTATCCCGCCAAAATAGTGATATGTATGTGCAAGTGTGAAAAACCAAACAAGATCAATAGCATGCATACATATTCATCAAAATAAGGTTCTAAACAGCCTAGGGTACCGTTCCATTATCGTTTCACTCTGTTCTCTCTCCCTGTTAAACACGGTTCTTCAAGATAATCAAGGGTACTTTGAATATGAAACGGTTTACAATCAATCAAAAAGCTTTATTCTACATAGGTTCTAGCACTAGGGTCAATCCCCAGTCTCGTTTCTCCTAGATCCCGCCTTCACGTTTTACGGCTAGGGGGAGTCTCGAGATACTTTGAGCCGGGGAAGGGTTTTCACACACAAAGAAGGCCTTATTCTACAGAAAGGTAGAAGAAGAGATCTAGATCTAGGAATGTAAAGACAAAATAAAAGAAAAGTTTGAGGCTTACCTGGGTTCTGGAAGCGATCCCGCAGCGGTTTTCTTCTTCTCTTGGAGTTCTTCTTGGCGAGAATTCAAAACAAGAGTTAATTGCCATTTGCTTGAGGAGGAGCCTCCTATTTATAGGCAAAGGTTAGGGTTAGGGTTGGTGAGAATGGTAGACACAACATAATGTCTATAGCCCACCAACCTTAACCCTAAGGCTATTTCCGAGATTTCCCTTCATTTAATGAAGGATATGATGGTAAAAGTGAAAAGCTCTCGGAAAACCCTAATTTTGAGCAAAACTTGTGTATCCGATATATCAGGCCGGATACACAAGGGCCTTAAGGTATCCGGTATATAATACCGGATACACTAAGGATTGCTTGTATCCGGTATGTTCCACCGGATACAAAGGAAAATACTTGTATCCGGCCTGAGTTGCCGGATACAAGGAAAAAAGCCTTTTTTCTGAATTTTAACACAGGCAATACTTATTTACATGTAATATCGTTTAAGTAAATGTCCTCGTATTTTTTAATCTCCATTTACTTAAGATATTACATGTAAATAAGCAAACACCCCCCCCCCCCCATTTGAATCCATTAAAAATAGTTCCAGACCCAAATTCCAAGTGAATAAAAAGTCAACTTTCCAGTTCTAGGCAAAATTCCGATTTTTCAGGTCTGAAAAAAAGGTTCAATATGTTAAAACCAAGGTATTCGCCAAGATTTAAAATCTCAAAAAATTCTTTTATGCAATAACATGGCTAAAAACCTGATTACCGGGAAAAATTATCTTGAAATCTGGTTTTAAAAAATATTTCATTTTCTGGGGTCAAAAGTCAACAAAATTCAACCGGAAAAAGTTTGACTTTGCACAAAAGATTGAATTCGGGCCTTTTCCTTTTCCGTTTTGGATTCAAATGGGTTAAGTATCTCAAACCCAATGCAAAGAATTGAAAATTCCAATAAAATATTTCTCTCCTTCAAGATTTATCAAAAATCGTGCAATTTTGGGGTGTCTACAGAAAGGGCATATATTTGGGCCTAATTTTTGTGGTCCGCGACTTTATTAGAGATCTGAGCAAGTTCTCGGTTATGTCTAGGGAAGTTCGAAGACACCCTAGCCCACCCCATCAGTTGACGGGTCCCATGGGTCTCCCTGGTTCTGATCAACTTAGTTCTCACCCAATTCCTAGGCTAGCATGTACACTTATTTGGTCTGGTGGGGACCGCTGATGGTGTGGGTCCCCTTTTTATGTGATTTTATATTTTTATCATTTAATGAAGTAGGTCTGGAATGGGCCCCGTTGGAAGGCCCATTGGAATCCAAGTTGGGTCAAGTCAAGCCCAAGGCCCAGATAGGATTATTGGGTAACCCTTATTGGACTTGGTTATTTGGTATTAAGATTTATTAAATATTTACAACATTAATAAGTTTTAAGCTTTTAAGGCCCAATGGGCCTGGATTGGCCCATGGGTAGTTAACCAGGTGACCTCGGGCCCATTTGTCAAAACGGGCCTTGGTTTGAGCCAAATTGGGTGTGGGCCCTGTTGGAGGGCCCACGAAGCATCGTTGGGCCCAACTGGGCCCATAGTCCCAAAAATGGGGTTAGAATAGTCCAAATGAGCCCAAAGGGTCGGGTCAAGTAAAAATGGGTCGGATTGGGTCCAACCGGGTCAAAAATCTGAATTTTAACTTTTTTACGAATTAACTGCATTAACTCTGTGGTCTGGGCCGGACCGCAGAGTTTATGCTATCGAGGATTGACCGCATATAAAATGCAGTAAAGTTTGGGCCGCACTTACAGTGCGGTTTCGGCCCGATTTCCAACAACAAAAAAACGCCGCCACGGCCACCGGATTTGGTTCGTCCTCTCCTTGGGGGTGTACGCCGACTTCTGGGGCCTGCGGTACCTTCTCGATACTGATCATATGCCCATTCCGAGCCTAACCGCCTCATTTTTCAAACCATCCCGACATGCTTTGACTTAAGCATCTGATTGAAAGGGAGAGGGGAAAGAAACTTAAGGGGTACATGAGATGATACAAAGAGGACAGGACCCCTCTTTAACTAAAATAATTAGCAAAACAAACAGCAAATATAAATGAGTTTAGATGACCCCTTTTTATTTTGATTACGAATCTATCCTCCCTTTCTTTTGTATGGAGAGTCCCCCGTACCATAGCGACTCCCTTAGTATACAAAACAAGATTAGTTGGTTAGTATAAGGAAAAGAAAAATAAATTTGAAAATAATCAGCATAAATCTTGTTTAAGGGAACTTTTTTTTTTTTGGCAAGAAAAACAGCTCACGCTTTCTGGCCCTCTCTCTTCTTAAACAAGAGGGCAGAAGAAATCAAGACTGCAAATATTGCATAAGCTATATCCTGATCCATTATTCACTTTTAGGCTCATATAAAACGACTCAAAACAATTTGTATTACGTGGTTTCCCATTCAATGATTTGGGACAAAATGGGCTACAAAAGTAGCCACAAAATTCATTTCTCATACGTATGCCGAAAAGAAAAATTCCGAGTGTTAAAAAGAAAAACTCCTCTAACATGGTAGTACTTCTCCATGCAAGTTTATGATCAACCGAATTAGGCCTTCTTCTGCATTTCTACCGTCTTTTACCGGACCGGTCGAGCCAAGATATCAACGCACCATGCATTGACATGTGGGCGAGAGCCGAATATTTTCTTCACCTGGGTGCCCATCAGATATTGCATCGTCAGAAGGTGATGCAGATCGGCTAAAGTAAAGCTATCTCCGACTATAAATTTAGACTTTCCCAGCTGAACCTCGTACACGTCCAGAACATGTGATAGTTGCTCATCGTATTTTTCGACAACTCCGGCGTCGTTAGTCATCCCAAACACCTGTTTCGCCAGCTTCGAACTCAGTTTCGCTGCAACAAGATCGTACTCGTGCTGTGCGCGAGGTCGCACGGGTAGGCACGCCTCCTAAAGGGTAATTCGGGAATGTTGGAGTCGCCACCCGCCTGATGGGGTGCAGGCGGACACCTGGGTGCCTAAGTTCTTCTACGAAGGCTTGGTCTGCGGCTTGAGATTCTAAGTAGGTTCTCGGTTGCGGTCTGGGGAAGTCCGTAGACACCCCAGTCCACCCCGTCAAACGACGAGTCCCATAGGTTTCCTTGGTTTGAGTCAACTTTGGTCTCTCACTCACCCGATTCCTATTCCAGCATGCCATTTTGATTAAGTCTGGCGGGACCGCCAAAGTGGTGTGGGTCCCTTTACTTGATTTTATCTTTTTAATTAAAGTGATGTGGGTCTGATTGGGCGAGCCCCGTTGGAGGGCCCGCGGATTCGTTGGTGGGCTTGGTTGAGCCCACGTGTCCCTTGTGGGCCTCAGTCTAGCCTGAGAGGCCCTTTGGGCTTTGGTTCAAATGAATTGATTTTATTCTAGGGTTCAAGTTTGATTATTTAGTTTTTTCCATGCACAAGTGGGCCGGGACGGTTTGTGGGCCCTTGAGTGGGCCCCACAGTTGTTTGCCAAATGATTTGAGATTTATCTTGCTTAAGTTTCCAAAGTGGGCCAGGATTTGGGCTTGGGGCCCTTTACCTGGGCTTGGGCTTGAAAGCCCAAGACTTCCTGAGTTACGGTTTTGAAACCCTAACCTTAGTTGGTTAATGGGCTTGGTGGGCCCGATAGGCCCTGCCTTGGTCTCGGCCAAACCACGACCTAATTTAAGCATGCATGCCCCGCATAGGGCTTGGGTGGGCCTCAAGTGGTCCGGCCCGCCCAGTTCCTTTGATTATCGTATTTAAGCACGATTCAATGGTTCGGGCTGGGTGGGCCCCGTTGGAGGGCCCACTGGAAATCAAGTCAGACCGGGTGGTCTGGGTCCCATGTTGGGTTCCCGGGTGACCCGGAAACCCTATTGGCATATTTGGTTCGGTTTGAGAATGTCACCCCACAGTTAAAAATCATGAAATACACAAAATATACGAAAATCACATACACTGGGTCCAAGGGGTATTTTCGGAATTTAAAAAATATAGGCCATTCGGCCTTAAAAGGGTAGGCGCCGACCTCCGGGCGCTAGGCGCGAGGTCAGCGCGAGGTGGGCGGACCGAAAACAGCGAAAAAACACCCAAAAACGAAGTGGGCGCACCCAAAATGAGGTGGGCGCGAGGTGAGCGCGAGCTGAGCACGAGCTGAGCGCATCCAAATTTAGGTGAGCGCGAGGTGAGCGCATCCAAATTTAGGTGAGCGCGAGGTGAGCGCGAGGTGAGCACGAGGTGAGCGCGAGGTGAGCGCGAGATGAGCGCATCCGAATTTAGGTGGGCGCGAGGTGAGCGCGAGATGAGCGCATCCGAATTTAGGTGGGCGCGAGGTGAGCACGAGCTGAGCGCGAGGTGAGCGCGAGCTCGGCACGAAGTGGGCGGACCCAAGCTAGGTGAGCGCGAGCTCAGCGCGAGGTGAGCGTGAGCTCAGCGCAGACCCTGACTCTCTGTTTTTTCTCTCCAAACTCCATTTCCGACTGGTTTTAAGCTCTGTAACTGGTTTCTGGGGATCCTTAGAACCCCAGAAGACCTCTAACATACTTGGAAATTAATCTAACCTAAGTTGTGAGGATCAAACCTCTTTGCAAACCTACAAATCCGAACACCCAAACATTACAGAACATGCATAAAACTTTGAAAACAAAGCACTAACTAACAAAACACGATTAAGGAAGAAGGGAAAGGGGGGTTTTATCGGGATACAAGAGAGGTGCGATCACAGGGAACATGCTCCCCTTCGAATTCGAATCAAACAAACAATGACAAACAAGATATCAGAGATGCATGGGAAGCCTAAATTATATATATATTGAACAAAAGAAAATGGAGAGCTCACCTTGGTTCCAGGTCTTTGTAGAGTAGGCCGGAGGGTTCCTTGGAGCCAACGAGCTGCAGCCGGAGCCTCCTTCTCACACCAAGAGCAAGATTACCTTCGGGTTTGACGAGGAAGAAGGGGAAGAAAGGAATGGCCAAGAGTGTGGTTTCTTTGGGGAAGATGGTAGCCCAGACTACCTTCCAGTGCCGAGGGACAACAGAATGTCCAACCCCCAAGAAATGCCGAACCAAAAAAATGCAGAACCCCTGCAAAATCCGAACGAAAATTTTTCCAGCCCCCTGCAATGAAGAAGGTTGCGGCTTTTATAGAAGAGGACGGGGTATCCGCCGACCTCGGCGCCCAGCTCGCGCCGAGCTCCTGTCGCTCGGCGCGAGCGACATAATGATTAAATCATTAAATGCCGCCGCGGGTTTGTTTAAAAAATCCGAAAATTAAGATATAGTCCCTGGGATATTTTGGTTTAATATTATTTTATTCAGATATTTTCAAATACTTTCAGATTGGTCCCTAGGATATTTTGAATGTTTGGATATTTACGGATTTGATCCCCGAGATATTTTTGCCACGTGCGCAGATTGCCGGTTTTGCTGCTCGGGAATTTTGTCGGCTCATATTTTCTTCATCCGGGCTCCGATCTGGGCAAACTCAGTTGCGTTAGAATCGTATCGGAGCCCTCTATCCAATGGCATGGGGGTAAGCACCTGGATCGGATTTTATCAGAAAGTCAACTTTTGGCTTCGCCCAAGTTTGACCGCCCGCAGAACCTTCATCCGGACTCCGATTCCTGCAAACTCAGTTGCGCTGGAATCGTGTCGGGATCCTCTATCCAATGATATAAATCAAGGCCTCTGGATCGGATTTTGCCAGAAAGTCAACTTTTGGCTTTGCCCAAGTTTGACCTCCCGCAGAACCTTCATCCGGACTCCGATTCCTGCAAACTCAGTTGCGCTGGAATCGTGTCGAGATTCTCTATCCAATGATATAAAGCAAGGTGGCCAACTATCACTTAATCAAAAAGTCAACTTTTTGTCCCCTCGGGGTTTGACTTTCTGCCAGGGTTTTGAGCTGTTTTGCTGTCTTTTAGTACATTTTTTGTTTTCTTATTTTCTTTTCTTTTCCCTTTTTTTTTTTTGGTTTGATCAAAATTTGGGTGCTTACAGCTGCCCCCCTTTGTCGGAGTCACTTGTTGATGAACGACAAAGGTTGAAAGAAACCCAAATTTTGCACTCCTCACCTCCTTCTGAGAGAGCCTAGGATTTAATTTTTGGTTGGTGGGACAAAGCACATTAACGCGAGCTGGTCACGCGTGTGGTACCTTTCCCGGTTCTGGTTCTTAGAAATAGGTGGTGATTAGCACCTTTTCTAGATTCTGGTTCTGGGGAAAAGGTGGTGATTAGCACCTTTTCTAGATTCTGGTTCTGGGGAAAAGGTGGTGATTAGCACCTTTCCGGTTTTGGGTTTTCTGGATGATTCAGCTTCTCAGATTTCAGTGAGGATGCAATTTTCAGATTTCAGTGAGGATGTAAACACATTTTTTTTCTTTTTTTCTCTTTTTTTTTTCTTTTTTTCAAACCTTGGGGGTTGGAGGTGGGCCAAGGAACGGAAGGAGAAAGGAAGGAGGAGGTGCCCTTGGTGAGGAGGTGCTCCTGGCGCTGTCCAATGCCTCAAGGGGACTCACACACCTGTCCTACTCTACTTACAAAAGTGGGAAATCGAAAATTACATGAGGGGCCAATTTGCCCATTTGTCTTCAGAATACGCCTTCTCTTCTTGATCGTGAGCTTGTTTGACCTTTGGACGGTTCTCCGCTGGGGATCTGGGGGTTCTTTATTTGGGAAAAAACCCGTAGGGTACAGGTGAATTTTCTGCAAACTCCCTCTTGGTGTGCTTTGGATCATCGCATGGCTTTTCTCCGCTCTGCTTTTCTTTTCCTCTCTTTCATTCTTTCTTTTCTTTCTTTTTCTTCTAACTTGAGGATGCTTCCTGATATCCTCTGATTCTTCCTGCCTCGCATGGGCCTGCAGAATTCTCACAACATGGTGAGGTATCTGAAATTCACACTATAAGCACTTGTGGCTTATTTGGTTTTATTGTGTGTGCGAGTGCACATGACTGAAATGAAATATTTTTTTTCAAAAGCTTTTTTTTTTTTTTTTTTCAAAAATTTTGTACAAGTGCTTCAGAAGGAATGGCAGGACCAATGACCATGGTGATTTGCCTTGTCAGCTTAAAGTGTTCTGGGACGGTGTGTTCGACACGCATTCCCACGAGATTCTTGACTTGTGCCATCAGAGGCTCTCAGTGGTTCTGTAAAAGTTTAGAAGGTGGGGAATGTCTCAAGGAGTGTTTTCCCTTTCCCAGTTTTGGTTGCTCTCACCTTGACCCAATCATTTAGGGTGGTTTCAGGATCTTGCTATTGAGGGTTTTCCCTTTGTCCTTTCCCTTGGGTTAGTGCTTGCCCCAGCTTTAGGGACTTTGGCTGACTTTTGTGCATCATGTCTCATAGATCAAAGAGGTCTTCACATTAGGACGAAACATAGGCTTGGTTTTAAATCTGAGAAATAAAGGGATATAAGGCTCAAATTCTTTCCTTTTCATTTTCAGGTCTTACTTTGTGTCTCGCCAAAGCTCATTTTCCTTTTTAGATTCCTTCATTATAGATCTGCATGAATTCAATTGTCACATCCTCTGCAATCAGAGAGGACTTTCTGATGGGACGAAACGTAGGCTGAGGTTTTTGGTTTATGAAAGGAAGGGAATATGGCTCAAAGTCTTTGGTAAATGGATCGAGTCATGTCCTACCCTTTTCTCGACTGCTTGGGCTTTGCCAATACCTGTTCACTTTCTTTCATTTTTTCCTTCTTGAGGCCTTTTGTGACCTTCACTCTTTCCTCTAGCCTTTTTGCTTTTCATTTCCTTTGCTCTAGGGTCATCTTAGCTTTTTACTTTGACTAGCATGCCCCGGTTTATTTTCTGCTTTCTTTTCTTTTTCCTTTGTTCTTGCTCATCCATGTCTTTTTTCCTCTTTGACCAAGCGCCATATTTAGGGCTCATGACTCAATGGGTTAGAAGAAAGAAGGTTAGGCTCAAAATGGTTTGACTAGAGATATGACTTTGAAACCGAGAAAATAAAGCAAAGAGGGCCTTTCATCATTTTGCAGAAGTTGTGACAACTTGGTTGAAATATTCATGCAAATTTATTCAAGAATCTATTCATCCGTTTTATTTTCTTTCTTAGCTTTGCCCCAGTGTGGGGTGGCTAGACACAACACGGGTATTTGAATAGCACGATCAAGCCCAAAGTGTTTTGACTAGCGATTTCTAAGATTCAGGATTCATGAAGGACGGCCTCTCATCCTTTCTTAAAGACGTGATGTCAAAGTCGGCCTTGGCCCTTAGCTGGTTCTAGCACTTTCACTTTTCTTTCTTTTTCCTTCCCTTTCTCTCAAGGATCATTTTGCCCCGATGTAAAGATAGGTTTGGGAGGAAAATCAAGGCATGGATCAGGAAAGATTGCCTTTGGCTCAGTCAAGGTTCTCATGGGAGCAGTACACTGCACCCGGCTGAAGACACCTTTGAGCAACTCAGCATTTTTCCATGATCATGGTCGTGCCAAAAGGTGCGGTCTCAGAATGATGTCATCATCGACCCAAGCACTTGCCATTTTTTTTCAAAAAGTATTTTCTTCTTTGTTGTTGTTTTTTTTTTTTTTTTTTTCAAAAGGCTTTTTTTACAAAAGTTTGCATGAAAGCGAAAGTATGTAAAAATATGTACAGAATGACCCATCACCAGGAACAGTTGATGCAAAAAGTAAATTCAAACTTAGCCTGGGAACGCGTGGGATTGCGTCCGGTGCAGATTTTGGATTCTTGGGAGTTGGTTGCGCCCCGCAACTCACTTCTCAGTTGTGCCACTAGAGGATGCCCCCTTGCTGTGATCCGGGAGAGGGTTCACATATACGGCGGCTGGTGGTATTTTGGCAGGAGCAGGAGGGTCCACTGTGATTCTTCTGGCATCAATCAGATCTTGGATTGCATGCCGAAGGGCCCAACACTAATTAGTGGCATGCCCCGGTGACCCCATGTGATATTCACAGATTGCCTTGGGGTCATAGTTCCTGTTCAACGCCGCATTCGGGTTGGGAGATATCAACCTTACATAGCCTCCCTTCAACAATGTAGGAAGGAGCTATGCCAGTGTATATGGAAGAGGTGTAAATACCCTCTGTCTCCGATCTTCCCTTCGTGCACCATGTGGCGGCGCCGACCCGGTAGGCCCTGTGCCATGTGGATGTGACCCTCCTTGCAGGTGGAGTGGCTGCTGCCCCTGTGCAGTGTCAACACTTGCCACGTCCTTTTGCCCTTCAGGCCTCTTGCCTCCATTCACTGGCCTTCTTGCCATTGCCCCAGGTGAGCCTGCCTCTATCAATCCTGCCTTGATACCGCCCTCAACCCTGTCGGCGATCTGGACCAAGGCACTAAAGCTTGTAGCTTGCTGGCCAATCATGTGAGAGTAGTATGGTTGTCCCAGGGTTGAGATGAATAGGCTGGCCATCTCTTCCTCTGTCAGTGGTGGGCGCACCATCATTGCATGTTCGCGCCATCTTCGAGCATAATCCCGGATTATCTCGCCTGCCTTCTTGCTCATTCTCATCAGTTCCATTCTTGTAGGTACAACCTCAGAGTTAAACCTGAACTACTCAGTGAAGAGGTGTGCCAGGTCTGACCAAGTTCAGATCTGTGTAGGGCTCAGGGTGGAAAACCAACGATGTGCCTGCCCGGTCAAGGATCTCTGGAATAGCTGTATCATCAACTGCTCATCCCTGTTGTACCCCATCATGGCTCCACAGTATGATCTCAAGTGTGCAGTGGGGCAGCCAGTCCCGTCGAAATTTTCAAAGTCAGGACACCTAAACTTTGCCGGGAGTCGCATGTCAGGGAAGAAACAGAAATTGTCAACTGTCATCCTACCTGGCACTGCCCCTCTTTTCATCTCTTGCCATTCTGCCCTGAGGTCTTTGATCGTGGCACTAAGTTCAGGCGAGATGCCCCTTACCTCGACCCTCTGTCTATGCCATTCCTCCTCTTCTTCCTGGTTTATCTCCGGGATGTGCGGGAGATGTAATGCTTCTTCAGGAGGTGGCTGATGCAGCTGTTGGCCTTGTGGCACCGCTGGAGGTGGAACTTGTGGAGGGAGAGCCTATGGAGGCATAGGGCGGATAGGTACTGGCGGGGCATGTGGTGGCCCTGGCGGTGCCTGTGGCAATGCTTGTGGTTCTCCTTGAGGTTGCAGGATAACTGGTTGCGGCATCTGCCTGACCAAACTCTGGAGCAGCTGGGTGATTTGCCCCATCTGCTGTGTTAGGTGTATAATCACAGGCTCATCCTCAATCTGGCGCTGAGGTAAAGGCTGTTGAGGTGCTGGAGGTTGTGGTACTGGTGGCTGAGGTATAGGTGGCTCTTCTGGGTTCATCCTTGCACGAGATCTCAGCAGATACGGGATCCGATTGGCAATGGTTGCACCGCTTTCAACCTGGGGGTTACAAAAATAAAAACAAAAGGAAGGACAAACAAGCAACATGTTAGTTTCTTCTGAAAATGGTCTGCTCCTGTGCGAGGGCAGCCGTGGTTTAGAGTGCCGTGTGTGGCAGAAAAGTGGTGCTTTTTTTTTTTAGGTAAACTTTGCTTTGTGCTGGTGCTGTGAGTGGTGAAAAGGAATCTTTGCACTGCAGACAGCGCTGCGACCGTGCGTGACAAACGCCGTATGTGGCTATGCATGAAAAGGAAACGTCTTGAAAGCTGTGCTATGCCAAGGACTGGCAAGGGTAGCCCAAGGGTAGACGCCGTATATGGCTATACATGAAAAAGAAACATTTTGAAAGCTGTGCTATCCCGTATATGGGAAGGGTAGCCCAAGGGTGGATGCCGTATATGGCTATACATGAAAAAGAAACATTTTGAAAGCTGTGCTATCCCGTATATGGGAAGGGTAGCCCAAGGGTTGATGCTGTATATGGCTATACATGAAAAAGAAACATTTTGAAAGCTGTGCTATCCCGTATATCGGAAGGGTAGCCCAAGGGTGGACGCCGTATATGGCTATACATGAAAAAGAAACATCTTGAAAGCTGTGCTATCCCGTATGTGGGAAGGGTAGCCCAAGGGTGGATGCCGTATATGGCCTTCTTGAAAGCTGTGCTATCCCGTATGTGGGAAGGGTAGCCCAAGGGTGGATGCCGTATATGGCCTTCTTGAAATCTGTGCTATCCCGTATAGGGGAAGGGTAGCCGAGGCTGTGCTATCCCGAACACGAGAAGGGTAGCCCAAGGGTGGGGGTGCTGTGCTATCTTGCATATGAGAAGGGTAGCCTGAGCTGTGCTATCCCATATACAAGAAGGGTAGCTGGAAGGTAAAAGTGCTGTGCTATCTTGCACATGAGAAGGGTAGCCTGAGCTGTGCTATCTCACGTACAAGAAGGGTAGCTGAAAGGTATGAGAGCTGTGCTATCTTGCACATGAGAAGGGTAGCCTGAGCTGTGCTATCTCACGTACAAGAAGGGTAGCTGAAAGGTATGAGAGCTGTGCTATCTTGCACATGAGAAGGGTAGCCTGAGCTGTGCTATCTCACGTACAAGAAGGGTAGCTGAAAGGTATGAGAGCTGTGCTATCTTGCACATGAGAAGGGTAGCCTGAGCTGTGCTATCTCATATACAAGAAGGGTAGCTGAAAGGTATGAGAGCTGTGCTATCTTGCACATGAGAAGGGTAGCCTGAGCTGTGCCATCTCATATACAAGAAGGGTAGCTGAATGTGCTTGGAAAATTTTTAACAGTAACTTTTGAAATCTTGGTTTTGGTGCCGCAGATGGCAAATTGATTTTTTGAAGACCTTTTATTGGTTCGGTGCCGTAGACGGCAAATGGATTTTTTTGAAAACCTTGTATTGGTTCAGTGCCTCAGACGGCAAATGGATTTTTTTGAAAATTTTAGGAATGTGCCATTTATGGCATGATGATTCTTTGAAAATTTTAGGAATTTCAGGATTCTGAAAGATTGGCTTAAAACATTCTTTGGAAATCTTTTTTTTTTTTTTTTTTTTTTTGAGGTTTTACCGTTTTGACGGCGAAACTCGAAATCGTGCCGAGACTGGCAAATTTTGAAATTATTGCTATGAGGAAGCAAAAATGGGGGGCATTGGAATTGGTTCCAAATGTCATGCCATGGATGGCATTGCCCCGGTTGAAAAGGAATGTATGCCAGAAAAGGCAATTCGATGTTTCTCCAGGGTGATGGCCCAATATAACCATGGAAAGTGGTTTATCGTGGGTCACGGGAGATCTTTACAAATGTACGTCATGAAAGACGATTTTGATGTAGGCCTGGAGGCCACTTAAAGCTGTTTTTTTTTTTTAAAAGCAATTTGCACCTCAGAAGGCGGCTTGATGTACGCCCAGAGGCGGTTCAATGTAGGCCCTGAGGCACTTTGATGTACACCCGGAGGCAATTAAATTTTGAAAATTCTTTTTGTGCAATTTTTCAAAGCAGTTTTGACCAAAAGTGTTGGCATGGTTTGGGTGCACTTGTGATGCGCAAAGGATTCATGAAAGTGCAGGAGGGTAAGTGCAGGTGTTGCAGGGCTTACCGTCCTCAGACATTGTACAAAGAAAAAACACACGAACAGGATTGAAATGTGTGTGCAGTCCTAAAAGGGTTGGTGCCAGCGAAGGCACGACTCCTAGACGTACTTGTGTAAGGAAGCACATCCAAGTCCAAATCAGTCTTTTCATCTGTTCTGAAGAATCTCTGCTGTCTGATTGAAGAGCTGCTTACAACTTGCCAGCAAGGGCGAAATCACTTAAAGCCTAAAAAGCTGGAAAAGTGTTCGATCCCAGGGTCGTTGGGAACCCTAAGATAGGATACAATTGATTTTAAAAGAAAGGGTAGGCCGAAAAGTCCTAGATCTAGGGTTTCACTGCCCCTGTTCTGATCTGGCCTGCTTTCGTCTGCTTTTTCTGATCTGGCCGGCTTTCGTCTGCTAAAAAAAGACTGATCCGGACTCAGGGTGCTTCCCGCGGACTCAATGGGTCAAGGCCCACGGCACACAGGACTCAATGCATGGATCTGGGGTTGTTCCCCTGATCAAAGTTTGGTGGGTTTCCTAAATTAGGGCTGAGGTAGCCCATGATCTAGTGTTTACTCAGTTGGATGCAAAAAGCGGGGGTTGCTGCCCCTGATGGACTCTTGGATTTTAAGTTGATCTTACTCCTTTTGTATTCATCATTCATATCACCCTCGCAATATCAAGCGTGGTTTGTTCAGAAACGTTAGGTGGGGGAGGATACCCAGCCCGAGACATAAGCCTGCAAGGGTCTGGGCCAGTACTGGATCCTCGCGTGCCACGGCAAGAAGATGCAGTATCCGCTCTCATTCATTCAGGGTCGGATCATCCACGCATCCTCCCTCGTGCGTGTCACCCCACGCAGTTTATCTCAATACAGGAAAATAAATCCATCCACGGTGTGGTGGTGTGCCTGTGTGTGCAGTTGGGCTGAGTGATGTGCCTAAACGGGTGAGTATTGTCTGGATTTTGTTGATGAAGGAGTTATTACCGTCTCGTATAGTAAGGTACAGAATTGGCACGCAATACGAGGTTCTGGGAAAGTCCCCAGATAAGTGGGGGGTCACAGGGGACCGCTTAAATCCCACTTTCCTTAGGCAATTATCATGTCCTTGTGACAGGACTCCCCAGAATACGCAATTGCGTGTATTCCACGTCTTACTAAGCGAGGTAGTAAAACCCTAAAATCAACTAAATCCCTCCTAGGTTGACTCATTCTAACCAAGGGTCCTATTGGGCTGAGAGGTCCCCAGCAGAGTCGCCAAGCTGTGCGCGAGGTCGCACGGGTAGGCACGCCTCCTAAAGGGTAATTCGGGAATGTTGGAGTCGCCACCGCCTGATGGGGTGCAGGCGGACACCTGGGTGCCTAAGTTCTTCTACTAAGGCTTGGTCTGCAGCTTGAGATTCTAAGTAGGTTCTCGGTTGCGGTCTGGGGAAGTCCGTAAACACCCCAGTCCACCCCGTCAAACGACGGGTCCCATAGGTTTCCTTGGTTTGAGTCAACTTTGGTCTCTCACTCACCCGATTCCTATTCCAGCATGCCATTTTGATTAAGTCTGGCGGGACAGCCAAAGTGGTGTGGGTCCCTTTACTTGATTTTATCTTTTTAATTAAAGTGATGTGGGTCTGATTGGGCGAGCCCCGTTGGAGGGCCCGCGGATTCGTTGGTGGGCTTGGTTGAGCCCACGTGTCCCTTGTGGGCCTCAGTCTAGCCTGAGAGGCCCTTTGGGCTTTGGTTCAAATGAATTGATTTTACTCTAGGGTTCAAGTTTGATTATTTAGTTTTTTCCATGCACAAGTGGGCCGGGACGGTTTGTGGGCCCTTGAGTGGGCCCCACAGTTGTTTGCCAAATGATTTGAGATTTATCTTGCTTAAGTTTCCAAAGTGGGCCAGGATTTGGGCTTGGGGCCCTTTACCTGGGCTTGGGCTTGAAAGCCCAAGACTTCCTGAGTTACGGTTTTGAAACCCTAACCTTAGTTGGTTAATGGGCTTGGTGGGCCCGATAGGCCCTGCCTTGGTCTCGGCCAAACCACGACCTAATTTAAGCATGCATGCCCCGCATAGGGCTTGGGTGGGCCTCAAGTGGTCCGGCCCGCCCAGTTCCTTTGATTATCGTATTTAAGCACGATTCAATGGTTCGGGCTGGGTGGGCCCCGTTGGAGGGCCCACTGGAAATCAAGTCAGACCGGGTGGTCTGGGTCCCATGTTGGGTTCCCGGGTGACCCGGAAACCCTATTGGCATATTTGGTTCGATTTGAGAATGTCATCCCACAGTCAAAAATCATGAAATACACAAAATATACGAAAATCACATACACTGGGTCCAAGGGGTATTTTCGGAATTTAAAAAATATAGGCCATTCGGCCTTAAAAGGGTAGGCGCCGACCTCCGGGCACTAGGCGCGAGGTCAGCGCGAGGTGGGCGGACCGAAAACAGCGAAAAAACACCCAAAAACGAAGTGGGCGCACCCAAAATGAGGTGGGCGCGAGGTGAGCGCGAGCTGAGCGCATCCAAATTTAGGTGAGCGCGAGGTGAGCACAAGGTCAGCACAAGGTGAGCACGAGGTGAGCGCGAGCTGAGCGCATCCAAATTTAGGTGAGCGCGAGGTGAGCACGAGGTGAGCGCGAGATGAGCGCATCCGAATTTAGGTGGGCGTGAGGTGAGCGCGAGATGAGCGCATCCGAATTTAGGTGGGCGCGAGGTGAGCACGAGGTGAGCGCGAGCTCGGCACGAAGTGGGCGGACCCAAGCTAGGTGAGCGCGAGCTCAGCGCGAGGTGAGCGTGAGCTCAGCGCAGACCCTGACTCTCTGTTTTTTCTCTCCAAAATCCATTTCCGACTGGTTTTAAGCTCTGTAACTGGTTTCTGGGGATCCTTAGAACCCCAGAAGACCTCTAACATACTTGGAAATTAATCTAACCTAAGTTGTGAGGATCAAACCTCTTTGCAAACCTACAAATCCGAACACCCAAACATTACAGAACATGCATAAAACTTTGAAAACAAAGCACTAACTAACAAAACACGATTAAGGAAGAAGGGAAAGGGGGGTTTTATCGGGATACAAGAGAGGTGCGATCACAGGGAACATGCTCCCCTTCGAATTCGAATCAAACAAACAATGACAAACAAGATATCAGAGATGCATGGGAAGCCTAATTTATATATATATTGAACAAAAGAAAATGGAGAGCTCACCTTGGTTCCAGGTCTTTGTAGAGTAGGCCGGAGGGTTCCTTGGAGCCAACGAGCTGCAGCCGGAGCCTCCTTCTCACACCAAGAGCAAGATTACCTTCGGGTTTGACGAGGAAGAAGGGGAAGAAAGGAATGGCCAAGAGTGTGGTTTCTTTGGGGAAGATGGTAGCCCAGACTACCTTCCAATGCCGAGGGACAACAGAATGTCCAACCCCCAAGAAATGCCGAACCAAAAAAAATGCAGAACCCCTGCAAAATCCGAACGAAAATTTTTCCAGCCCCCTGCAATGAAGAAGGTTGCGGCTTTTATAGAAGAGGACAGGGTATCCGCCGACCTCAGCGCCCAGCTCGCGCCGAGCTCCTGTCGCTCGGCGCGAGCGACATAATGATTAAATCATTAAATGCCGCCGCGGGTTTGTTTAAAAAATCCGAAAATTAAGATATAGTCCCTGGGATATTTTGGTTTAATATTATTTTATTCAGATATTTTCAAATACTTTCAGATTGGTCACTAGGATATTTTGAATGTTTGGATATTTACGGATTTGATCCCCGAGATATTTTTGCCACGTGCGCAGATTGCCGGTTTTGCTGCTCGGGAATTTTGTCGGCTCATATTTTCTTCATCCGGGCTCCGATCTGGGCAAACTCAGTTGCGTTAGAATCGTATCGGAGCCCTCTATCCAATGGCATGGGGGTAAGCACCTGGATCGGATTTTATCAGAAAGTCAACTTTTGGCTTCGCCCAAGTTTGACCGCCCGCAGAACCTTCATCCGGACTCCGATTCCTGAAAACTCAGTTGCGCTGTAATCGTGTCGGGATCCTCTATCCAATGATATAAAGCAAGGCCTCTGGATCGGATTTTGGCAGAAAGTCAACTTTTGGCTTCGCCCAAGTTTGACCTCCCGCAGAACCTTCATCCGGACTCCGATTCCTGCAAACTCAGTTGCGCTGGAATCGTGTCGAGATTCTCTATCCAATGATATAAAGCAAGGTGGCCAAATATCACTTAATCAAAAAGTCAACTTTTTGTCCCCTCGGGGTTTGACTTTCTGCCAGGGTTTTGAGCTGTTTTGCTGTCTTTCAGCACATTTTTTGTTTTCTTATTTTCTTTTCTTTTCCCTTTTTTTTTTTTGGTTTGATCAAAATTTGGGTGCTTACACGTGTGCTTCTAATTCCATCCACACGGCCAATGTCGTCATCTTCTTCGATTCCGAATAATCCAGATCTGGTCCGCCACCAGGTAATTACACCGTATCGGCAAAAATCAGCTCCATTCAACCGTCTCCGTATTCATGAGCCAGGTATTTTGTGATCGCCCTCGAGTCAAAAATCTTCTGATCATGGTCTTCCAAAACTGGAACGTTGCCAAATGGGTTTAGAGAACGACAAGCTTACTTCTTCCCAAATCAGTTGCTGATCATGTCAATGGGAACGAATTGGAACTGTAGATCCTTCTCGTAGAGGCAAGCGATAACTCGCAGTGTTGCCATCGAGACCACGCTTCCGTGAAGCTTGATTTTCAGCATGAATGGTCGTTTCTTTTCTGATCCTGAGAGGTAGAATGAAAGGGAAGAGATGTTTTAAGGGATCTTTTATTTCACTCTATATTGAGAGAAATCATAACAAATTACATTACATTGCTATTACCTTGCCTGTAGGATGTGTTTTGATCTCCAGAAGACGTGGACAGTGCTTCCCCCCTCCCTTTGGTTCCAAAATGACCTCCTTCTGGTTTTCAAAGGGTTAGAAGGAGGAAAAAGATGGAAAGAGTGTCTTCAATGGCAAAATGGGAACTAGGCAGGGGTTTGGGTGAGCAAGGAAAGGTTCAGGGGGCTAGGAGATGGCTGAAGAGGCAGAGGGTCGTCAGGCTTCAAAGGGCCTTTTCTTCTCCTTCTTCAACAATGGGTTTAGAATAGTCCAAATGAGCCCAAAGGGTCGGGTCAAGTAAAAATGGGTCGGATTGGGTCCAACCGGGGCAAAAATCTGAATTTTTAAGTTTTTTACTCTTTGACCGCATTAACTCTGCGGTCTGGGCTGGACCGCAGAGTTTATGCGGTCCAGTCCTGACCACATATAAAATGCGGTCAAGTCTAGATCGCACTGTAAGTGCGGTTTCGGCCCGATTTCCAAAAAGAAAAAACTCTGCCACAGCCACCAAATTTGGTTCGTTCACTCCTTGGGGGCGTACGCCCACTTCTGGGTCCTGCGGTACCTTCTCAAAACTGATCAAATGCCCATTCCGAGCCTAACTGCCTCATTTTTCAAATCATCCCGACATGTTTTGACTTAAACAACAAATAAGCATATGATTAAAAGGGAAGAGGGGAAAGAAACTTAAGGGGTACATGAGATGATACAAAGAGGACAAAACCCCTCTTTAACTAAAATAATTAGCAAAACAAACAGGAAATATAAATGAGTTTAGATGACCCCTTTTTATTTTGATTACGAATCTTTCCTCCCTTTCTTTTTGTATGGAGAGTCCCCTTACCATGGGGACTCCCTCAGTATACAAAACAAGATCAGTTGGTTAGTATAAGGAAAAGAAAATAAATTTGAAAATAATAAGCATAAATCTCGTTTAAGGGAACTTTTTTTTTTGGGCAAGAAAAACCACTCACGCTTTCAGGCACTCTCTCTTCTTAAACAAGAGGGCAGTAGAAAGAAAGACTGCAAATTTTGCATCAGCTATCTCCTGATCCATTATTCACTTTCAGGCTCATATAAAACGAATCAAAACAACTTGTATTACGTGGTTTCCCACTCAATGATCTGGGACAAAATTGGCTACAAAAGTAGCCACAAAATTCATTTCTCCTACGTATGCCGAAAAGAAAAATTCTGAGTGTTAAAAAGAAAAACTCCTCTAACATGGTAGTACTTCTCCATGCAAGTTTATGATCAACCGAATTAGGCCTTCTTCTGCATTTCTACAGTCTTTTACCAGGCCAGTCGAGCCAAGATATCAATGCACCATGCATTGACGTGTGGGCGAGAACCGAATATTTTCTTCACCTGGGTGCCCATCAGATATTGCATCGTCAGGAGGTGATGTAGATCGGCTAAAGTAAAGCTATCTCCAGCTATATATTTAGACTTTCCCAGCTGAACCTCGTACACGTCCAAAACATGTGACAGTTGCTCATTGTATTTTTCGATAACTCCAGTGTCGTTAGTCATGCCAAACACCTGTTTCGCCAGCTTCCAACTCAGTTTCGCTGCAACAGGATCGTACTCGTGCGCTTCTAATTCCATCCACATGTCCAATGTCGTCATCTTCTTCGATTTCGGATAATCAAGATCCGGTCCGCCACCAAGTAACTCCACCGTATTGGCAAAAATCAGCTCCGTTCAACTGTCTCTGTATTCATGAGCCAGGTATTTTGTGATCGCCCTCGAGTCAAAAATCTTTTGATCAGGGTCTTCCAAAACTGGAACGTCACCAAATGGGTTTAGAGAAAGATAAGCTTGCTTCTTCCCAAATCGGTTGTTGATCATGTCAATGGGAACGAATTGGAACTGTAGATCCTTCTTGTAGAGGTAAGCGATAACTTGCAGCATTGCCATCGAGACCACGCTTCCGTAAAGCTTGATTACCAGCATGAATGGTCGTTTCTTTTCTGATCTTGAGAGGTAGAATGAAAGGGAAGAGATGTTTTAAGGGATCTTTTATTTCACTCTATATTGAGAGAAATCATAACAAATTACATTACATTGCTATTACCTTGTCTGTTGGATGTGTTTCGATCTCCAGAAGACATGGACAGCGCTTCCCCCCTCCCTTTGGTTCGAAAATGACCTCCTTCTAGCCTTCAAAGGATTAGAAGGGGGAAAAAGATGGAAAGAGTGTCTTCAAGGGCAGAATGGGAATTATGCAGGGGTTTGGGTGAGAAAGGAAAGGTTTAGGGGGCTAGGAGATGGCTGGAGAGGCAAAGGGTCGTCAGGCTTCAAAGGGCCTTTTCTTCTCCTTTTTTCACAACGGGTTTAGAATAATCCAAATGAGCCCAAAGGGTCGGGTCAAGAAAAAATGGGTCAGATTGGGTCCAACCGGGTCAAAAATCTGAATTTTTAAGTTTATTACTAATTGACCGCATTAACTCTGCGGTCTGGGCTGGACCACAGAGTTTATGGGGTCCTGGCCTGACAGCATATAAAATGCGGTCAAGTCTTGACCGCACTTACAGTACGGTTTCGACCCGATTTCAAAACAAAAAAAAAAAGCCGCCACAGCCACCGGATTTGGTTCGTCTGCTCCTTGGGGGTGTACGTCGAATTATGGGGCCTGCAGTACCTTCTCAAAACTACTCATATGCCCATTCCCAGCCTAACTACCTCATTTTTCAAACCATCCCGACATGCTATGACTTAAGCAACAAATAAGATCTGATTAAAAGGAAGAGGGGAAAGAAACTTAAGGGGTACATGAGATGATGCAAAGAGGACAGGACCCCTCTTTAACTAAAATAATTAGCAAAACAAACAAGAAATATAAATGAGTTTAGATGACCCCTTTTTATTTTGTCTACGAATCTTTCCTCCCTTTCTTTTTGTACGGAGAGTCCCCCTTACCATGGGGGCTCTCTCAGTATACAAAACAAGATCAGTTGGTTAGTATAAGGAAAAGAAAAATAAATTTGAAAATAATCAGCATAAATCTTGTTTAAGGGATCTTTTCTTTTCTTTTTTGGCAAGAAAAACCGCTCACGCTTTCTGGAACTCTCTCTTCTTAAACAAGAGGGCAGAAGTAATCAAGACAGCAAATATAGCATCAGCTATCTCCTGGTCCATTATTCACTTTTAGGCTCATATAAAATGAATCAAATCAACTTGTATTACGTGGTTTCCCACTCAATGATCTGGGACAAAATTGGCTACAAAAGTAGCCACAAAATTCATTTCTCATACGTATGCCGAAAAGAAAAATTCCGAGTGTTAAAAATAAAAACTCCCCTAACATGGTAGTACCTCTCCATGCAAGTTTATGATCAACTGAAGTAGGCCTTCTTCTGCATTTCTACCGTCTTTAACAAGGCCGATCGAGCCAAGATATCAACGCACCATGCATTGACGTGTGGGCGAGAACCAAATATTTTCTTCGCTTGGATGCCCATCAGGTATTGCATCGTCAGGAGGTGATGCAGATCAGCTAAAGTAAAGCTATCTCTGGCTATATATTTAGACTTTCCCAGCTGAACCTCGTACATGTCCAGAACATGTGACAGTTGCTCATCGTATTTTTCGACAACTCCGGTGTCGTTAGTCATGCCAAACGCCTGTGTCGCCAATTTCCAACTCAGTTTCAATGCAACAGGATCGTACTCGTGCCCTTCTAATTCCATCAACAAGTCCAATGCCGTCATCATCTTCGATTCCGGATAAACCAGATCCGGTCCGCCACCAGGTAACTTCACTGTATCGGCAAAAATCAGCTCCGTTCCACTATCTTCGTATTCATGAGCCAGGTATCTTGTGATCACCCTCGAGTCAAAAATCTTATGATCACGGTCTTCGAAAACTGGAATGTCACCAAATGGGTTTAGAGAAAGATAAGCTTGCTTCTTCCCAAGTCGGTTGCTGATCATGTCAATGGGAACAAATTGGAAGTGTAGATCCTTCTCGTAGAGGCAAGCGATAACTCGCAGCGTTGCCATCGAGACCACGCTTCCGTGAAGCTTGATTTCCAGCATGAATGGTCGTTTCTTTTCTGATCTTGAGAGGTAGAATGAAAGGGCAGAGATGGTTTAAGGCATCTTTTATTTCACTATATATTGTAAGAAATCATAACAAATTACATTACCTTGCTATTACCTTGTCTGTTGGATGTGTTTCGATCTCCAGAAGACGTGGACAGCGCTTCCGCCCTCCCTTTGGTTCCGAAATGACCTCCTTCTGGTTTTCAAAGGATTAGAAGGGGGAAAAAGATGGAAAGAGTGTCTTCAAGGGCAAAATGGGAATTGGACAGGGGTTTGGGTAAGCAAGGAAAGGCTTAGGGGGGCTAGGAGATGGCTGGAGAGGCAGAGGGCCGTCAGGCTTCAAAGGGCCTTTTCTTCTCCTTCTTTCACAATGGGTATAGAATAGTCCAAATGAGCCCTAAGGGTCAGGTCAAGCAAAAATGGGTCGGATTGGGTCCAACCGGGTCAAAATCTGAATTTTTAAGATTTTTACGAATGGACCGCACTTACAGTGCGGTTTTGGCTCGATTTCCAAAAAAAAAAACGCCGCCACGGCCACCGGATTTTGTTCATCCGCTCCTTGGGGGTGTACGCCGACTGTAAGCACCTCATTTTTGCACCCCTCTTAAAAAGCAGAAAGAAAGCAAAATCCTGAACGAAAGGCCAAGACCTTGAGGGGGCAAAAGTTGACCTTTTGATCAAGTTATAATTGACCCCCTTGCTCTATCCCAGTGAATAGAGAATCCCAACACTGTTCTAACGCAACTGAGTTTGTTGGAATCGGAGCCCGGATGGAGAAGATATGAGCAAAACAGTTCCAGGGGTAAATCAGTCAAAGTTAAAATATCTTAATTAAACTAATTAAGATAAATGGGAAATAATAATAATTGGAGAAGTCTAATTCGCTGGAGTGGACGGCTGAGTTTAGTTAGCTGTCAACTCAACTGAAAAATGGGAAGAAAAAGGGCAAATCTGAAGTGACCGCATTTGAAGTGCGGTCGATTTTTCGACCATCGCTCGTGTGAGCCAATTAGCGCAAGCGGCGCGTGAAAAGTAACCACACTTACAGTGCAGTTGCATGGTTCGTCAGTCTGTGCCTGCGTGAGTTTGTCTCCTAATCATTACTGAAAAGACAGGGCCAAAACCGCACATACCCTACGGTTTTCACCAAACCGCATAGTATGTGCGGTTACTGTTCATTTTCGACCAAACCGCACTGAGTATGCGATTTTGTCCCAGTTTTCTATAAAAGCAAAATCCGAACAGTAGATAGGGGTTGGCTTTTCTCGGCTGGTTTCTACCCCTTCTCCCCATTGTCTTTGATCCGAAATCCTTCCCTTCTGCCCTCCTTGCCTCCTAAGCCACCCGAACCCCATTCTAGGACTATTCTAACCCCTGTTTTGCTTCAAGGAGGAAGCTACACACCTCAAAAGGGTTTTTTAACCCCCAGGCAATGTTCCCTACCACTTGGAATTTTACATATATATGAATGGAGAGGTTTTAAGGACATCCAAAAGGATGTGCTTTACCCTTGCTATCATGCCTTCTTCAATATGGATTTCCACTCTTTTCCATTCATTTCTACCATAGATATAACCTCCCATGGTAAGGGGAGGGTACGGATGAGCCAAGAAAGAAGGTAAAAGGTCATCTTAGCATGCTTCTTGGGCTTTTAAGAGTGTTGTTTCTTTATATGTTATTTCCATTCGTATGAGGGAGTATGTTCCCTCTTGCTTGAATATCTCATGTACCCCATATGTAAATCCCCCTCATCCCTTCATCACTTATCTCTTAAGGGGTTCAGATGTAGTTGTTAGATCGTCACATAAATCATGTGTGTAGCATGTTAAATTGCATATTGTTGCTTGCTTGTATATGATTGTTGTTGTATGTGTGCATGGGATTCTTTTGCTTTACTGTCATGTAGGGATGGGCGGCGGGCCGGCCGTGCCGTGGGACGCGGCACGCCAGGCCCATTTGGCTAATACCCAAGCCCGGCACGGCACGCCCCAGCAGGCGTGCCGGGCCGGCGGGCCAATTAATTTAATTTTTTTTTAAAAATCCCAAAAAATCCCAAAAAAATCCCAATAAAAATCCCAAAAAATTTCTGTAAAATACTTTTATTATTCACAAAATTGTTTTACACATATTGAGATAAATTTTGCTCAAAAAAATATAAATTCATTAATTAGCATAAGTACACTTACAACTTTGCAAAAATTACATAATTACTTGAACAAATAATACTGCATCACTATAGTATAAGCACATCCCAACTAGGTTGGCACCCACTCATCTATCTATCATTTGCAGTTTAAAAGAAACAAAAAAAAAAGAGAAAGTACAATTCCTATACTTTGATTACAAAAATTATAACAAAACTTAGACTACTCTAGTTGACTAAAATCAATATTCAAATCATCAAAGTCTCCAGCAAGTTGATCATCTTCATATTCTTGTTCTCTCAGTTCTGCCCTTAACCAATCTGTAAGACTAACACATGCTTGCACCATCTCCGGCGTTAATCTGCTCCTGTAATCATCCACGGTTCATCCACTTGCACTAAAAGCTGATTCCGATGCAACTGTGGACACCGGAACCGTTAGTAGATCACGTGCCATGGCGGAAAGCACAGGATAATTAACCTGATTTTGCTTCCACCATGTCAAAATGTTAAAAGCATTATGCTCTTCTATAGTATTAAAACTCATTGGGGGGCTTTCTAAAAAAATCATTAATTCAGATGATCCCCCACTACTAGAAGCTGGTTGTTTTCCCTTTCTTCTCCCACTTAAAAAATTCCAAGGGGAATTATCTGGTAGTGTTTGTTGGGTTCGCGTATGACTTTGTATGCTACTATTAGTATCGTATTCACAAAAAAGTCTTTTTAATAGATTTCTTATTTTACGTATATCTATTTGAAAAGTAGAATTCATATTTTCATTTATTCCATCTATTAAGTCTTCAATTCCTAATTTAATCCTAGGGTCCATTGTAGTAGCTAAACAATATAAATTAGGCATCTCTTGCCAATATTTTAAAATTTTAATTTCCATTGCAGGGATAATTTCCTTAGCAATGGGTACATCTCTATATTGTTTAAAACAAATACTTATTTGATATAAACAAGTTATAATACTTGAAGATGTTGGGTAATAAACTACTGATAAATATCTTGTTGCATCATAAAAAACTTTTAAAAAATCTCTTAAAATTTCGGCTATTTGCCAATCAAGATCTTCTAAGTCACATACAGGCATTTTACTTTTATAAAATATTGTAATTTCTTGTTTTAATCCTAGTGCAGCTTCTAGCATTAAATATGTTGAATTCCACCTATGTTCAACATCTAGGGTAATTTTTTTATATTGTTTTCCTAAAGTTTCACAATAATATTTAAATTCTCTAGCGGTTGTGCTAGATTGTTTTATAAATCTTACTGCATCTCTAATATTTATTAAATGGTGTTGAACAATTTTTAATCCATCTTGCACAACTAAATTAAGGATATGACAAGCACACCTAACATGAAATAAACTTCCATCTATATTTAAGTTTAATTGTTGTCTTAATATTCCTACTGCAACATTATTAGCACTTGCATTATCAAGTGCTAGAGCCATTATTTTATTGTGTATTTTATAACTTCTTAGATTTCTACTTATAGCATTTGATATATTCATTCCAGTATGGCTAGCATCTAGTGGTTCAAAAGTTATTATTCTTTTTTCCATATTCCAATTTTCATCAATATAATGTGCAGTTATAGCTAAATAGCTTATTTGTTGTCTACTTGTCCAAACATCTGAGGTTAAAGCTATCTTAAAAGTACTATTTGACAAAGTTTCTATTAATGCAGTTTTCATTTTTCCATATAATTTTATTGCATCTTTTCTTAAAGTGTGGCGTGAAAAAGGTTTAAATTGTGGTGCTAAATATTTAGTTATTAAACGGTTAAATCTTTTAGAATCTATTAATCTAAAGGGTAATTCTTCTTGAATTACCCACTTTACTATTTCAAGCCTAGTTTCTTCTTGATTAAAAATAAAATTACTCATAGCAACACTACTAGTAGAAATTTGGGTTTGCCTAGGGTCAATTTGGCCATGTTTTGGAAGGCATTTTTGCAAATGCCGGTTCAAGTGGCCTGTACCACCTTTGCCTTTACAACTAAAATGTTTTTTGCAATGGTTACACACTGCCTTCTCTTCACTCCCTACACTTTCAATGGTAAAATTGAGCCAAACACCGGAGGTTCTACTCCTCTTGGTGTTCCTAGGTGGTAGGGAAGACGATCCCATATCCTGTGAAGGTAATTCTGTTTCAAGACCTTGGATGGGAGGGTCATTATATTGGGGTTGGGTTATATCATCAGAAAATACTGGGTCAGAAAGGGGTATAAGATATTCCCTTTCTTCAGTGTCAAAAAACATAGGATACCTAGGGTCCATTATCAAATTTTTTGAAAAAAAAAATTCTTAATAAATAATATTATAATAACTATTTGGTGATATTAATTTATAAGAAAGGTAGAAGGAGAGACTTACTTATAATAATAATATTTATACTAATTTTAAAATCAGAAAATTAAATAGAAGAATACCTCTTTAGAATGAATCTTGAACTTTGCAATTGAAGCCTTCAACCTCCAGAGTCCAATTTCCCACTTTTGATGCTTGAACAATTAGAAGAGATCGAGTATCACCAATTTCCAATTACAACAATTAGAGCAAAGAACTATTTGATAATCAATTAGAAGAGAGTAGGAGATTGTAGAAGTGGTGTGGTTTGGAGTGGGAAAGGGAGTGGCTATTTATAGAAAATTAAAAGTGGCTTTTTACTACCTCTACCCTTCAATATGACTGTTATTTTGCAGTTGGAAGGGTAGAAAAGGTCTTTTTATCATCAATTACAACTATATCCCCCCAATATAGTTGTTATATGGCTGTTGGGGGGGTAAAATAGGCATAAAATTGGCTAAAAGCCACTTGTATGGAGGGAAAAGAGAGCTAGCCTCTGGCGGGCCGCCGGGCGGGCCGGCCCGCTTGCCTGCCGTTGGGGCGTGCCAAGCGGGCCGGCCTGCCGTTGGGCGCGTGCCCAGCGGGCTCGCGCGCGGGCCGGCGCGCGGGCCAGCCCGCTTGGGCCCGCGTGCCGCGTGCCCTGGCGGGCCGTGCCCCAGGGCCAGGCCCGTTGCTCATGCCTACTGTCATGTATGCTAGGATCTTGTTGACACTTTTCTTCCACTGTTTTGCATGTGTAATCAGATTCTTATGTCATGCTAGCTAGTGTTTTCAGTCACCAAAGTCTGCCCCACTTCGAATGCATGCGTGAGTGAATGTAACCCCCCATTACCATGCTCCCCCTTCCCCTTTTATTGTGCTACTGATTTGGGTGATGAGCATGTTCCCCTTACCCATAACCCCCGTGTTTTGGCTCACATGAGCTGCTATTGGAGACAGCAGCAGGCCCCTTTTCTTTTCTTCTATTGTATTGCACTCTCCAGCATGCTTACCAAAGTGTCTATACACTCCCCAGACCAGCTCATCGCCTTACACATGCAAGCCATCTCCCTCACACCTATTTGTGCCATTTCCATGCAGGTTAAGCACATTTTTCCCCATTTACACCTGCTGCCCCATGCAGGATATGTTGAAATGTGCATGATTAAGTTTTCGGTTCAAGCATGCTTCGAGTCCTTGCCTAGTTGTATTTCTTCACCAAGATGAAACCTGTTGTTTGGTGTGTTGAGAAACCAAAACAAGGACCCCATGGTCCCTGTTAAGTATTGTGCATGATCCAAAATGGAAGAGGCAACCCCATGCCTTCTTCCCCCCTTTTTCTTTGTTGAAAAATCTTAAAAGAGACCAAAAAGGGGTCTCTCCCCTCCACTGAACCACTGTGGGCCCACACAGGGGCCCCCACAGCTGCTGGAACATCACAAGAAGCCCAATAACCCAAAGCCCCCAAGAAAAATTGTCATTTGGGCTTTCTGCGCCAAAACCGCATACCCAGAGCGGTTTGGCTCTGACCGCATAGTATGTGCGGTCCGGGTCAAACCGCACCTATTCTGCGGTTAGGCCCAGTAAGCGCTCTTTTTTTATTTCTTTTGGGCCTAAGCCCTACTTGGTATCTCATGGGCCTTCCAACAGGGCCCATTTCTGACCCACATCATTTGGATAAAAAGATAAAAATCAAATAAAAGAAGGGGACCCACACAACTTTGGTGGTCCCCACCCAGACCAATAACATGTGCATGCTGGCATAGAAGCAGGGTGAGTTTAGAATTGAGTTGATTCAAACCAGAGAAACCAGTGGGATCCGTCATTCGACGGGGCGAATCGAGGTGTCTACGGACTTCCCCAAATCGTAAATAAGACCCTACTTAGAATCTTAAGCCGCAGACAAAATTAGACAAGCTTAGGCACCCAGGTGTCCGCCTGCACCCCATTAGGCGGTGGCGACTCCCAACTTTCCCGTTTTACCCTTTCAGGAGGCACGCGTGCTCACACGAGCTTCGCAGTGCACTGGTGCGACCATTCGCACACCGAATTCTGGGGCCTGCGGTACCTTCTCAAAACTGATCATATTCCCATTCCGAGCCTAACTGCCTCATTTTTCAAACCATCCCGACATGCTTTAACTTAAGCAACAAATAAGCATCTGATTAAAAGGGAAGAGGGGAAAGAAACTTAAGGGGTACATGAGATGATACAAAGAGGACAGGACCCCTCTTTAACTAAAATAATTTGCAAAACAAACAGGAAATATAAATGAGTTTAGATGACTCCTTTTTATTTTGACTATGAATCTTTCCTCCCTTTCTTTTGTATGGAGAGTCCCCCTTACCATGGGGACTCCCTCAGTATACAAAACAAGATCAGTTTGTTAGTATAAGGAAAAGAAAAATAAATTTGAAAATAATCGGCATAAATCTTGTTTAAGGGATCTTTTATTTCACCATATATTGAGAGAAATCATAACAAATTACATTACCTTGCTATTACCTTGTCTGTTGGATGTATTTCGATCTCCAGAAGACGTGGACAGCGCTTCCGCCCTCCCTTTGGTTCCAAAATGACCTCCTTCTAGTTTTCAAAGGATTAGAAGAGGGAAAAAGATAGAAAGTGTGTCTTCAAGGGCAAAATGGGAATTAGGCTGGGGTTTGGGTGAGCAAGGAAAGGTTCAGAGGGCTAGGAGATGGTTGGAGAGGCAGAGGATTGTCAGGCTTCAAAGGGCCTTTTCTTCTCCTTCTTTCACAATGCGGTGAAAAGGCCTATTTATAGGCAAAAAAAAAACGTGACCGCATTTGAAATGCGGTCACGCCTTGACCACATTTCAACTGTGGTCATGCCTCGACCGCATTTGAAATGCGGTCGAGCCGCCCATGTGCCAAAATTGATCGAATCTGCCAGCTGTCGCCGTATAGAACATGCGTCCCACTTCTAAAAGATCATGACCGCATTTTAAATGTAGTCGTGCCTTGGCCGCATTTAAAATGAGGTCACGCACGTTTTGAAAATGTCGGATTTGAAATTTTTATCAAATTTGATTTTTTAAAAGATTTTTATCCAATTTTTTCGATTATTAAATTGAAAAATCTTAGATTTTTATTAAAACATTATTTTAAAAAATAAGATATTTATATTAAATATTTATTTTATTCATTTATTCTGCTTTTTTGCTGCTGTTTTGCCACACGGGCAGTTTTCTTGAAACTTCAACTGCTCATAACTTTTTTGTCCAATGTCCGATTTCAGCAAACTTAGTGTCTCTGGAATCAGCTCGGAACCCTCTATCCAATGGGACCAAATTGGGAGTTATATTGAGGTTGAGAAAAAAGTCAGCTTTCGCTCCCCCAAAAGTTTGACCAGCTCATAACTTTCTCATTCGGACTCCAATTCCAGCAAACTCAGTTGCGTTGGAACCATGTCGAAATGCTCTTTTCAATGAGATGAAGTTTGATAGGCAATTATACTTGGATCAAAAATTCAAATTTTAGCCCCCTAAAGGTTTGACTTTTTAATTAAGATTTTTATTTTCTGCATTTTTTGGGGTGCAAAAATTAGATGCTAACAAGAAGTAAGAGCCTTGGTGAGTAAATCAGCAAGTTGGATATGAGTAGAGACATGTGAAGTAGAAATTGACCCATCCATAATGTTATCTCGAATTAGATGATAATCTAATTTGATATGTTTGGTGTGCTCGTGAAAAACTGGGTTGGCAGCAATGTGAATAGCTGCCTGGTTGTCACAAAGAAGATGAGTAGCCTGTGGATGTGAAACTTGAAGATCAGTGAGAAGAAATCTAAGCCAAGTAAGTTTGTCACAAGTTGTAGCCATAGATCTATACTCAGCCTCTGCTGAGGACCTTGAAACCACAGTTTGCTTTTTAGATTTCCATGAAATAAGAGACTTGCCAAGAAGAACACAGTAACCTGTCACTAACCGCCGGGTGTCAAGGCAAGAAGCCGAATCAAAGTCACATTATGCAGTCAACTGCAAAAAAGAATGAGCAGGAAGAAGTCCTTGGCCAGGAGCTCCCTTCAGGTACCTCAAGACCTTGTGAGCAGCACTCATATGGGCAGTTGTAGGCTTGGACATGAATTGACTAAGAGTATGGACTGCAAAACTGAGATCAGGCCGAGTTATTGTCAAGTAGAGAAGTCTGCCAATTAGTCTGCGGTAAGTAGAAGGGTCCTGTAATTCAGTACCAAAATCTTTACTGAGCTTCAAGTTATGATCCATTGGAACCTTGACAGGTTTGGATCCTAAAGTGCCAGAATCTGCAAGGATCTCTAAGGCATATTTTTGTTGAGAAATATGAATCCCTTGAGACAATTTGGCCACCTCAATGCCAAGGAAAAACCAAAGGGAACCAAGATCCTTAATCTTAATATTTTCATTGAGAAAAATCTTGAGTGTAACTATAGAATCAAGAGAATCAATGGCCACCAAAATATCAACATACACTAGAAGAGATGTAAAATAACTATCAGTGGCTTTAGTGAACAAACTGTAATCTGCCTTGGATTGGTAAAAACCAAAATTCAGCTAGCAAGTAGTGAGTTTGGCATACCACTACCTTGATGCTTGTTTCAAACCATAAAGACTTTTCTGAAGCTTAAAAACTTGATGAGGACCACCATTCGTATACCCTGGAGGTTTGTTCATATAGATCTCTTCCTCTAAGTCACCATGGAGGAAGGCATTATTCACATCGAATTGATGTAAATGCCATCCTCAAATTGTAGCTACAGATAGGAGGCAACGTACAATCACCATCTTGGCCACTGGTGAGAAGGTCTCAGTGTAGTCAATTCCCTCTTGTTGGGTATAGCCCTTGGCAACTAATCGGGGCCTCCAACCTCTCCACACTACCATCTGAGTTACACTTGACTTTGTATACGTATTTGCAATCTATAGGTTGTTTACCAGGGGGAAGGTTTGCAAGAATCCAAGTTTTGTTTTGTTCTAGAGCTTCCAATTCAGTATCCATGGCAATGCACCAATTAGGATCTTTGACTGCTTGGGAATAGGAGGTTGGTTCACAAATAGTAAAAAGAGATGAAGAAAAAACTTGAAAATTGGGACAGAAATGCTTATAGGTCAGATAATCTTGTAAGGGATACAAACAAGTAGAAGTTGCAGAAGATACCTGAGCCAAGGATTGTGATGTTGAAGGCAAAACAACCTGTTGACAGTGAAAGTCCTTGAGATAGGTAGGTGCATTTCTCTTGTTGACCTGCGAGGATGAGGTGAAGAAGAGATAGCAGTAGGGTCAGAGATTGGAGGGTCTGAAGAAACAGAGGTAGGTGAAAGTTCTGAAGGAGGTGAATTGATGTTGTCTGCAGGAAGATCAGCAGAGGGAACAGTGGAGAAATCATGAGGGGAATTATTAGCAAGTGGAGAAGAAAAAGAAGGATAATCAGAAAAATCTGGTGTAGGAGCAGTAAAAACATGTTGAGTTTTATTGAAAGAAGAAGAAGAACCAAGATGAGAAGAGTCAAGAAAGGGAAAGGATCTCTCATGAAAGATGACATCTCTAGAGACAAAGGTAGTATGGGATTCAAAATCAAAAAGTTTATATCCCTTGACCCCGAAAGGATAGCCTAGGAAAACACATTTTCTTCTTCTTGGGTCAAATTTCTTACGCCCATGAGACAAAGTAGTTGCAAAACACATACAACCAAAAACTTTTAGATGCTAATATGAAGGTTTAGTTGAAAATAAAATCTCATATGGGGTTTTGTTGTCAAGAACAGGAGTAGGAGTTCGATTAATTAGATAAACAGCAGTTAAAATGCAGTCATTCCAAAAGTGTAAGGGTAAACCAGATTGAAACCTTAATGCCCTTGCAACATTAAGTATATGTTGATGTTTTCTCTCAACAATACCATTTTGTTGAGATGTCTCTACACAAGAACGTTGGTGTATAATGCCATTTGATTAAAAAATTCAGTCATTTGGAATTCAGCTCCATTATCACTTCGAACAACTTTGATTTTAGTGTCAAATTGAGTTGCTATCATGTTGTACAATGACTTAATGCAAGTTCTTGTTTCAGATTTGGAATGCAGGAAATAAACCCAAGTGGTGCGTGAAAAATCATCAACAAGAGTTAGAAAATATTTGGTTCCATCATAGGTGGGTACAGAACAAGGTCCCCAAATGTCACAATGCACCAAATCAAACACAGCGAAGGATTTATGTTGACTGATGGGAAAAGGAATTCTGTGTTGTTTGGCAATAGGACATATAAAACAAGGACTCACTTCATTAGCAATAAAGTTGTCTTTTACACTGGAATCATCAATCAAACTGAGTCTAGAATTTGAAATGTGACCAAGGCGACAATGCCAAAGGTCAAAACTGCTATTACCAATCAAGACAAAGCAATAACATATTTGGAATGGAAAGACAAAGTAGATAAGGCCTCTGTAAAAGCATTTGGAGGAACAACCACTGGCATAAGGTGATACAGGTTGTAGGTTGCCTTTGACTTTAGCCATCCCAATCGTGATCCAAGTGGAAAGGTCCTGTATGTAACAATGATTAGGTAGAAACAACAAATAGCAAGTGAGTGAGAAGTGAGTGATTCTGTTAGTCTTTTAATAGAAATTAAATTGAAGCAAAAAGAAGAAACACATAAAGCATCCTTGAGAAGGATGTGATCAGTGACTTGAACATTTCCTATGTGACTAACAGGTATACAAGTACCATTTGGAAGTTTAACAGAATATGAAACCTTGGAAGTGATAGAAGAAAAGAATGTAGTACTACAGATCATATGATCTGTCGCACCCGAGTCTATTATCCAAGGTGTATCAACATGATGAATGGATTTCTGTGTAAAAGTAGAAAGGGCAAAAGGGATACCAGAAATCTTGGAAGCTTTTGGCTCACCTGTGACAGGTTGATAGACAACTGGAGCAGGGTTCACAGAGGGACAAGCAGTCGAAGTAATCTTGTCCTGGAGCAAACCCATAAGTTGCTGATATTGTTCTTTGGTGAAACTCACTAGCTTCTTCCGTATTAGAATCCAAATTGGCTTGATTGGAAGAAAATCCAGCACCTTTACCCTTGTAAAACTTATGGCCTTGAGGGTAATCATGAAATTTATAGCATTTTTCAATAACATGGCCAGTTTGCTTGCAATGAGTACAGGTAGGTGCTTATGCATTACCAATTTTGAAACAATTCTCAATTGTATGCCCCTAAATGCGACAATGATTACAGTATGGTCTGTCTTTCCTTGTACCAACAGGTGATTTGGTATTGGTTTTGAAAGAAGTATAAGTTGTGTTGGTGACTAAAGCCATAGAGTTAGGATTTGGGAAAGCAGAGATACTCTGGTGCTGTTGTTCTTACTGCTATATGAGAGAAAAAACTTTGCTAACAGCTGGGATAGGGCCCAACAGCATAATTTGATCTCTAACATTAGCATACTTGTCATTTAATCCCATGAGAAACTGAATCACGCTATCCCTTTGATACCTATCATTCAGGATGGTCAATTGTCCACAGGTACAAGCAGGCATTGGATCATACACAGCTAGTTCATCCCACAAGGTTTTAAGCTTACCATAGTATGTGCTCACAGGATCTTGCTCTTGTCGAAGGCTTGCCAAGCTCCTTTTCAGTTGAAAGATTCGAGGACCATTCTGTTGGGTGAATCGATCTCTAAGGTCATTCCAAACATCCTGGGCATCATCCACAAAAGCAACCCTTGATTTCACCTCAGGGCTAATGGAGTTCTGAATCCAAGATACTATCATGTCATTACAGCATTCCCATGCCTCGAATAGAGGATCTTCAGAGGATGCAGGTTTGCTAAGGTTGCCATTAATAAAACCCAGTTTGTTCCTTGCTCTAAGAGCCCGACGCATGGCTCGGGACCAAGTCACATAGTTTTCTGATGTAAGAAGATCAATAACGAGTGTGATAGTGGTATTGTCTCCACTATAAACTTTGTATGGCTTGTTTGGATCACTGAAATTGAGAAAGGGAGAAGAAGTCTTTGAATCTGATGTAGAGACATTCATAGTACCTTTTGGTTGTTTTTCCATTGCAGAGAGAAAACGATGGAAGAAAAATCAAAAGCAGAAAATCAACCTATGCTCTGATACCATGTAAGAAAAGGAAGAAGAAAACAGCCTGAAAGAATTTGCTCTGACCTAAACTTTTGGAATTATTCGATGAATATACAAAGAATGAATGAAATATATAGCTGATAACTCTTGCTACCACAACTAACAGAACCAGCTACCAAAAACAAAAAAATAACAGAACCAATGAAGAGCTATACATCCAAACAAACTGATTCTTGCCCATCTTTATGCATGCGATGCAAATGACGTGTAAGAGATTCCTCTTCCAGATGATGACAAGTAGTTGGAGAAGATCTGCTTGTAGCCTTTTTACCAGAAAAGTGACCTGTAGTATTAACAGTAGAAATTTCATGCTGTAATAATCGTAGCCACAAAAGACAAATGTCTGACGATCCTTTCTTTTTCATTTTTCAATGGCTTCCATTACATCTGGTACCTCCTCAAACACAAGTTCTTCCGTTGCTTCTCATACAATCTCTTTTTCTGCTCCGCTTAGCCTACAAAATCTGGTCACTATAAAACTAACGAAGGACAATTACCTCCTCTGGCGAGCCCAAATCTTGCCATACCTTAGAGGCCAACAACTAATAGGGTACGTAGATGGCTCAATTCCATGTCCTCCTTCGATTCTTCATGTTACCTATAAAAAAGATGGGAAGATTCAAGCCATTCCAAATCCTGAATACTCCCTTTGGTACAAACAGGATCAAGTTATTCTCAGTGCCTTCATGTCCTCTCTCTCTCTAAACCTGTTATCACCCACATGGTGGGCCTAGAAACCTCCAGAGACGTATGGGTTGCACTGGAACGCATGTTCTCCAGCCATGCTCAAGCACGTGTGGTAGGGAAAGAAGATCTTTATGCATGATTCACGGTGGCGTGTCTGGAGACATGGATATTGCATGATCGGTAGTTCCCTTATTAACCACTTAAATTGGTTTAAGTGGGACAGATGTCACCTTCTTGTAGAGGCTCTATTCCAGACTGCAAATAGAGCCTCTACAGGAACCGATCCGGGAATGATCGTGAACATTTAGAAATAGCTGAGGTTCACGCATGTCCCAAGCTCTTGCAAAGGACAACCAATGTTTTGAACTTTTTTTCATGTCACTTACAACCCGAGAGTTCGAGTGAGTTATTCGCAATAGAGCCTAAAATTACCAGAAAGCTTTGGTGCGACCTCAAGCTCGAGCTAACCACGGGGAACTTACTTTGTAACTTTTGTTGTTATCCTTGTTCTTTGCCAATCTCGAGCTCGAGCGTCAATCTCCAAAAAAATTGAAAATTTCCTTTTTAGAGTTCCTTTCATACCAAAACTCTTGGGGAACCTAGAGGCTCTATTCAAGTGCTTTTAATGAGGGGCACATTGTGGAGCCTGATCCAGGAAGGGACTTTGTATCCAGGCCCAATCTGGGCCCTTCAATCAAGGAGTCTGGTATTTTATCAGTAAGTAATGTGGGTTATGGGCCCTATGCATCTCAGCTAAGTCAGGATTCTTGGGCTAGCACATCTCTTTCTCATCATGATTGGCCCAATCCTTTTTATATTTCTACTTCCTCTTCTGGGCCCACTCTTAGCATTGAGTTAATGCCTTCGTCCAACCTATCACATGCTTCTAATTCACCGGACTTTAAATTTCAAGCCCATTCCTCCCCTCATCTTAAACTCTCAGACATAAAGTGCCGTCTACCGAAGCTTAAAGCTCCAGTGTTTCGAGCCCCGGCTCCTCAGTTTACTTCTCCCTCTTCCATTATCATCAAGGACGTTACGTTTGAAAATCCCGAACTCATAGATGATCAACCAGTAGTAAAAAAAAAGGGAAATTGACTTCTTCTCTCACTGAACTGAAATTTTTTGTAGAAAACTCCTTTGTCAACTAGATGTAATGAAACTTCTTTTTTGGAACTGTCGTGGGCTGGGGAGACTAGCAACGCAACTTCACTTAAAAGATCAAATCTTTCAGCATAGGCCGGACCTTATCCTACTATTTGAGACTCTGATGACATCCAAAAGGGCTCAGCGATTGGCTAAACGTCTTAGATTCCATAATTTTTTTTTGTTAATGAGCCAGTTGGCAGGAGGGAAGGCTTCCTTATAATGTGGATTGATTCTGTCTCTATTTCCATTTTGCTCACCACTAATTGGCTTGTTGAATTACAGATGAATTGTTGTGATAAATCATACCCATTATTGTTTATTCATGCTAGCTCCTCCCTGCACATCAAAAAGGATCAATGGAATCTTCTTCATAATTTATGCTTAGCTTATATGAGGGCTTCTCTCATTATAGGAGACTTCAATGCCATGCTCTCGGAAGATGAAAAGCGAGGTGGTTCCCCTTTGAACAAAGCTCAGACTGCAACTTTTCAACATTTCATCTAGGAGACTCAACTCTGTGAACTCCCTTTAAAAGGGCCTCAGTTCACTTGGTCGAATGGTCAACAAGGGTATCACCGGATTTCTGAAAAATTGGATAGGGGATTTGCCACATCTAATTTTTTTTGATTTGTTTCCAACTCCGGTGATGTTTTCTCAGCCAATTATAGCTTCAGATCATTGTTCAATAGTAATTAGTCTTGCTCATGAAAATAAACCTCGCTGTCGCCCATTCTGGTTTGAAGCTTTCTGGTTGGAAGAACCTACTTGTTTGCCTATTATTGAAAAACCTGGGGTGAACTAAATCCTTCTCTTTCTATGGAATGTAGACTACAAAGACTTGCAGGGGCTTTGAAAAAATGGAACCACAACACTGTTGGCAATCTGCACAGTAAAGTTAATCTACTGAAGGAACAATTGTTGACTATACAAGATGAATTAGCCCGAAATGGAGGGTCTCAATTTGCAATTCAAGAACAAGAACTTTTGAGGGAGTACTCCAAACTATTAGCACAATAGGAATTATTTTGGTTTCAAAAGTCTAGGGTGAAATGGCTATCATTTGGGGATCTTAATACAAGATTCTTTCATAAGACCACCCTCTTCTGAAGAAAAAAGAATTTTATATATTCGCTTAGATCACATGATAAAGAAATTGTTGATTCTAAAGAATTGGAAACTCACATAATCTCCTATTTTCATGCACTTTACAGGACAACAACATGGGAGATAGATATGCAATTACCAAGTCTAGTGCCATGCAAATTACAGATCTTCAAAATTCTATCATTGGCCAAGTACCCACAGTAGCAGAAATGTAGGCAGTAGTGAAAGGTATGAAACCCTATAAGGCCCCTGGCCCGAATGGGTACCCTACAATATTTTATCAAAAATCCTAAGAAACTATAGGAGATTCTGTGGTCTCAACAATTCAAGATTTTTTTCGGTATGGGAGTCTCCCTTCAAATATGAATCATACTTTTATTGTCTTAGTACCAAAAGTTCCAAACCCAAGGGAACTTGACTACTTTAGGCCGATTAGTTTATGTAACGTCATATAGAAAATTATTACCAAGCTTCTTGTCCAGCGCATTAGGCCTCTAATGACAACTCTGATCTCCCCCTATCAATCTGCTTTTGTTCCGGGCAGATTGCTCAGAGATAACATCTTATTACACCATGAGATGATGCACTTTTTTGGACAAAAAAAAACCTTTAGAAGTCAAGAAAGAAGAGAAGACTTAATCATGGGCTTTATTCTTTGAAATTACACTTTTCAAAAGCCTATGACAAAGTTATTTGGTCTTTCCTAAATGCTGTTCTGCTAGCCCATGGATTTAATGATTTTAACACTAGTTTGATTATGACCTGTGTAACCTCCGCTTCCTTCAGCATTTTATTTAATGACACATCTATTGGGAACTTTAATGCCTCCAGGGGACTAAGATAGGGGGATGATTTATCCCCCTATTTGTTTATTTTATGCCAACAAGTCCTCAGCCTTGCTATCATTCGAGCTGAATCTAATCAGAGATTTAGAGGCGTTCAACTCAAAAGGGGGGTGCCCATCGATTTCACATCTGATGT